>OY987307.1:9735234-10472734 GCA_963920635.1 Pseudeuparius sepicola | reverse complement strand
AAATTCCAGTACCTCATCTTTAATCTGCTTCCTCTTGCTCCACAGTATCCTGTGATTCAACTCTTGAAAGCTGCCGCTTATTCTGTTGCTGAAATTCCTAATATCGCTTTTCTTTAGTGTCATTTTTTACACGAACAGGAAAAAATCACAGCACAAAAACCGGGACTTCCGCATTTACAACCACGACGAAGTCACATACACACAGCTTCATCAACCACGACGAAACACTTAGCACTGTTTATTCAAAACGATAAAATGTGACACTATCTTATGATGCGTATATTTATTATTTTGTTCGGTATGAACGTTTTCAAAGAATTAACGCGACGCGAAGCGATACTTCACAGTGCCAATATATCGACTGGTTATCGAGTCGATGTAATACAGTAATTGAGAGGAGATGTCCTTAAGAGACAATTATTACTGCTGTACAAGGAATGAACAGACACCGGTCAAACTTGAACTACAATTCTCATGAGGTAATAATTAAATCACGGGATTACATAAATCACATAAATCTAAACATAAATAAAAACAATGTGTGTTTGTTGCACAGGTGACTAATAAAAAAACCCTATGGTTTCATAGAGTTGACGTAAAACATTTCGATTTAGTTAGTATATTAAATAGTCGATCATCTGACTATATATATATATATATATATATATATATATATATATATATATATATATATATATATATATGTCTAGTGGCAGTTTTGAGGACGATTTATGGTGTGCAACGGTGCTTGCGGGGACACTTGGCGGTTGTGAGGACTGTCCTCATAAGCCCATTATGTCTAAAGGCAGATTTGGAGACAGTCCTCATAACAACATCTTTTATGTTGTGGCACTTTTGAGAACACTGTTCCTTTTAGACAGCACTAGAGGGGAAATTGGGTTACCCCCACCCCCACCACTGAAAAATAATTTGGAATATGGATGATTAGAACTCAATTCCAAGCCAAACTTTGTTAGGTTTGTCCGATTATAAGTCTACATATACTTTTTGTTTATAATGAAATGCTAAAAAAAAATGTTTGAGTTTAATTTTAAGGAATATAAAGAGCCGAAACTGCTGTCAAATCTCAACGCCAACAACATAAACTGGTCCAAGAACAATGAAGATGATATTATTGTTGTTAGACAAGCTTTGATTGTTGGCGGTGAGATTCGGCAGAGGGTGTAGGTACCTCTTATTACATTCTTTCACTCAACGATTATTATTTCCTTAGTTTATTGATCCTGAACTGCGCTAAAAAGACTGTACAATCTTAAAATCGACAAAACTTTTCAGAATGTGTCCTCAAAACTGCCATTGCTCCTGTAATAGCGATTTACATTGCGTAAGTGCACTTTTTTGGCTGAGGAGGTTGTTTAAAGAAAAGTATCCCGAGAGTTCATTAACTTTCTGTCGATTTTTCCCATACGCCACTCTTATTTGACGCTGGGGTCCAAGTACACCCCTGTGCGTTCGTCTATTAGAATAAAATCTATGGCATGCACACCACCTGTTTGTATGAAACTAAAACCAAGGGCTGTATATCAAATCGCTGAAGCCGTTTTACTGCAGTTTAAAATATTCCATATTTTTTCATTGCCTTTTAGCACAGTATATGAAATTTTTTGTCAATTTGCGACGTAGAATCCGCCATTACCTACATATGCCATGCATTTTAATTGCACCCTGCATAATAATAATATTTGATGTATTCTCTAGTTTCCAATAATTATTAATCCTTTTCGCGGTACTTTTAGATTGAACTTATGTGCTTAGTAAATTTAGAAAGTAAAAGAAAACCCAATTCCAAGCCAAACTTTCTCAGATATGTACGATTAAATACTTATTTAAATGACCGTCCCTATAGTAATAAATATTTTTCCCGTCCCGTGATTTTTTCTATTACCCCACCCTTCCAGACTTGGCAAAAAGTCTCGCGTCAAAATAAACGAATCTTCAATATGCAATGCAACATAATATATCATTCATAAAAATCATTTAAATAGCCTATAATGAGGTGGCCATTTTTATAAAAAGGTTCTCAAAACTGCCAGTTGACAAAAAAGTGTAGTGCGAGTAGGATAGATTGGCAGTTTTGGGAACCTTGGGAATGTTTAAAAAAATAATATGTAAAATAATAATAATCAAACGTTGTTTATGGAATGCAAAAAAAATATTAGCTTGGGCGAAGTGAATGTTTAGAATAGATATTTTTTCCACCCCGTGATTCCTGTATTGTCCCACAGTTCAAGTATTATCAAAAATACCTTGTGTCATGAATTCTCGGCTTCTCTGAAAATGCCTTAAATCGTCCTATCATTTGTCACTGAAAATTGTTAATGTCAAACAGCGTGCGGGTAAAAAAACTCATGCTATTTGGGCGCGTAATAAATACATTGTATTTTTATTTTCAAAAGACAGTAAATATCTATTTATACTTAAAAAATGAGTTAGTATCTGTGTGCTTTTACTACTCACTGGCTATAAAATTGCAACAAATAATATTTCGCAATATGGCTGCGCCTGTTATGTCATATTAAATTTAGTCTAACAAGCGTGCTGAAAATGTAGGGTGGACTAAAACAACCACTTTAGCGTCTAAATCGAAATTTATTTTCTATTTTTTCCTTATCCAAAAGTTCTGTCCGATTGCCACCGATTCAAAGAAAATACATTTTAGTAGACATACAACATAAAATATTTTAGGTGTCCTCAAAACTGCCATTGCTCCTGCAATAGCTATCTACATTTCAAGATGCGTAAGTGCACTTTTTGGCTGAGGGTGTTGTTTAAGGGCCGAGGCAACATGCTCTATTTTTTTGTAAAAAATTCCTTCAGATTAAAAACAATTTCTGTCCTTAGACAGGTATCTAACAGAAAAAAGTTTTGACATTCATGAATAAACCCGCATGTCAATAAACACTGTTTTCGCCTACGAGAGATTCTCTTCACTTAATTTTATTAAAATCTTAAACAACTCTTCAGGATGACTTCCTATAAAATGTCTGGAATGAAATTTGTTCGTAATGAAAATGGCACTGCTGTGATTGTTACAAATATGCATATGCAAAATATACTTCAAAGTATTTACAATAAGTACCCGGAACTCCTTCTAATTTATTTATGAAAACGTAAAAAACTATGCACCCGTATATGTATAAATCGTCACCAAAATTGCAAAAATAAACGTCATTATCTGAGAATAATAACCGTCAAATGAAGTGATCTTTTATTATGTTTTCAACTGGATTTGCTCCTGCAAAGACAACTGAAAGTGTCCTCAAAACTGCCATTGCTCCTGTAAAATTTAAACATATATGTCTACTTTTATACGTATACAAATCCATAACGTTTCCATTTTTGGAGATGTTCACCTGAACTTTTTTTAAAGGTCTTAAAAATCGCTTCTTTTGACCTCCAAAACGAACGATTTTTTTACTCGAAATTTCGAGTTTAAACTTGAAATTTCGGGTAGGTAGGTATATCAAGTTGAATTTTTTTTTGTTTTTCCAATGATCTTCGAACACACAGGTTTTCCTCAGTTCCTAAGCAGCTGATGTAATCGAAATTTAGACACTATTAGAAGATTTCCTGATCAATGTTACACAAAAATGCACTTTTGTCGTAAATCGATAAAAATACACTTTATGAATAAATAATATTTATTGTTTTATCTTATTATATTATTTTATTTTCCATTTCTTTTCCTTATGCACGCAATCTTTCCGATTGATGGCCACCAAAGAAAATACGTATTAAGATACCCGTTCCGGAATTTTTCTCGCCCTTACTAATGTATTTCATTAAACGACCGTCGCTAGTTTTTGTCTCCCATGAACCATTCTAAAAATTACCAAAAAAATCTATAAAAAAGAACCAATCGTTCTATTCACATTCACTAAATGCTGAAAATAGCTACCACCCAGTGATATATAGTAAATATTGTATTCAATTTTTTCTCGTACGTTTTGAAATACTTGTGGAGTAATTTGGTGAATTGACAAGTCTCGGTTAGCCTTAACATTTGCAAATTTGTTGATTAATTGGGTAGAATATTGTAGCCGCCTTCCCTTTCAACGCTCTAAAAAAGATCCGGCAACGTCGCAATGGCGGCAGCATCGAAAGAAAGGCGGTGCCTTTGTTGGTCCCTCTCGGCCCCACTGTGCGGCAGCATCAAATAAGCGGCGGTGCCTTTGTCGGCCCTGCTCTGCTGTCCTGGTCTCCGGCACGTCTGCATCAGCGCCAATGTTGCCGGACTAGGTGATCTTCGGGCCACATCTTCGAAACTGCCAATTGAACTATACAGTCTATACCTACACATTTGATCAAATGGCAGCTTTGAGGACATCCTTATTATTTCAAATTATCCCTTTTTAAAAGTTTTTAGAACTGGTTGAAACAAATGACAAAGTGGCGTTAGCTAAATGTGATTGGTGTTTTTTGACTGAGAGATGCATTATCCAAAATAACTAAATATAAATAAAAACCGAACTCTTTCACCAATAATTTATTGACGAAACGGACCGTGTCTATTGACGGAGGGCTTCTTGGAAATCTTGGAAATATCTTGCAATCTTGCCAAATATGCATTTTTCGGAAAACTCTATTTGAAAACAGAAGCCTTTTTGGTGGGCTAGCTTTATGTAAAAACACATTCGAGATCCAAAGCCTATCTTCGGAGAAAGGTATTTTTGAAAACCGGAATATTGTCGAAATTTCTTCTTCAAATTGTTTGACCTACAGAAGCTGCTTGCTATTGTTTTCAAATGCATACTTACTACAAAATGTGCGAGGTGCAGAATACTCGCAGCAAATTTAAAAATGTGCAATGTATAGTATCAGTATGTATAGTGTTGTATTGTGGAATTAACTAAATCGATAACTGTAGTTTATTTAACCGAACTTTCAAAGCCTTTTTCAAAGAATTTTGCCAAGCCTTCTATATTTTCTTTTTTCTCAAAAAAATAAATAAATCAGGCTAGCTCAAGGGATATGTAGCGCTTGTAATATATCGATTGAAAGTGCATAAAATAAAATAGGAAACTTTTTGACTCCTGCTATAAGAGCACCCACTAAACCGCTGTGTATTTCCAAATTCTGATAGGCTTAAAGCAATATAATCAGTTTTGACCACAGATATCATTAAGAAACTTTTTCGGGACCTCTTTGTCCAGATATTTCCAAGTGGCCCTCCGTCAACAATCACCCTGTATAGGTAGCGCCCGTGGTATGCGTGGTGGGAGTAGGCGGGGATAGTGCCGCCTCTTGTGCAATGTTTTTGCGTATTCAGTCGATCGCAAGAAATTGTAATAATCGGTGTCCTACCTAGTTTATTTGCGTTCGGCGTTCGGTGCAATGTTTTTTTTGTTGGAGTTTGGCAACAGCCAGCTTTTCATATGTCATCAGCGGCGAATCGTCGTACAAAAAGGTGAACAATGCAGTGTGAAGTATAAGAATGGTTGCGTATATTCAGCGAAAATTTTAGCGAAAAACGGTAAGTTTATTCACTATTTTTGAAATCAACCCAATGGAATAATGGATAATTTGTCCTCGCACCTTGCACTCATGCTTTTGTTGCTGTTGGGGAAACAAGGAACTTGTCTTCGACTCATGCTTTTTGCCATAGCAATAAAAACTTTTCTGAGTCTTATTGTCGGAAACAGAAACAATATAAATGAAAATTAGCAGCAAAGTCTGATGTGTTAGCTCAAAAAATAGAAGTTACGATACCATCCGGAAGAAAGCAGAAAGCATTAAGTAGGTACCTATGTTTTTTCCATATGAACATGTGCCCTATGCTCTATGTTATGGTAGGTATTCCGTTTTTAACACTTTCTGTCTGTCTGTTCGGTACAAATTTTACAAACGATTTTAAGCTAACTTCCCGATGACCTAGAGACTTGAAACTTTAAACATAGCTGATCAAGATGTTTAAAATCAATTGCAAAATTTCACACACACACGCATAACCACACAAGACTAAAAAGCAGAAAATAATTACTTACTTAAACATTTCTTTTAATATTCCTACCGCGTTTTTAAAACGGACTAAAAAGTATAAAATAATTACCTACCTACTAGGCGATTCATACTTAAAAAAAAGTCGCTGTCAAAACTTTATCCTTTGGTTGCCGGCCACAATATTTCCGGACAAGATAGTGGCGTCTAAACAATTTGCCACCCCCGGCCTTCCTCCCCAGACCCCCAAATAGGGAAATGAAACTTAAAAACTTTGTTTTTTGGTCGCTGGCGCTAATATTCGACACAAGTGACTAGATGACCGGTCCGGGCAAGATAATACAGCCCCTATAGTTTGCCACCCTCTGGGTTCCCCCAGGGGTTCCCCCCACCCCCCCCTATCCGAGAAAAGTGGCCGTAAAAACTTTGTTTTTGGTCGCTGGCGCTAATATTCAGCACGAGTGACTAGAAGACCGGTCCGGGCGAGAAAGTGCCGCCGTTATAATTTGCCACCCTCTGGGTTTCCCCCACGCCCCCCTATCCGAGAAAAGTGTCAGTAAAAACTTTGTTTTCGGTCGCTGGCGCTAATATTCGGCACAAGTGACTAGACGACCGGTCCGGGCGAGATAATGCAGCCCCTATAATTTGCCACCCTCTGAGTTCCCCCCCCCCACATTCAGGTGCACGTTTTGCCAATTTCAACGCAAACGGTTGATTTTATCGTTATGTAAGATGTATACAATTTTGTTGAAAAATGAAAATGTGCCCTAAAACCTGCAAGGCTAAAAAGGTAACCTCAAAAAAGTTGCAAGTAAAAGCACAATCAAAAAACAGCACAAGTGGGGCCCCAAAAACACAAAAATGACAAATATCAGTTGGAAGCTTAATTATTTTGGGAGATGTAGCCATAATTCAATTTTAAAAAAAGAACTTCTGTATCTCAGTAACTATTGAGATGCGACCGGTAGTTGTTAGGCTCAATCGTAATATTTGACCCAAAATATATGCAGCTGCTGCTCTATGGTACCATAATTTAGCAACACCCTGTATGTCAGTCAGTCAGTTGAATGTGGGGCTGGTCAATCAGCCCCAATGTATGTACAAAAAATATTACTAAACTTCAAAATTATTATAGGGGTAAATTATTGTTATATTAATCATAAACAAAATGGCCAGCCAACCATTTTGTGGGACAACGCCCATCAGTCAGCGAAAAAAGAACGATTTTACATAAAAAATAATTGTTTTTTTATTGTATACAGTGTGGTCATTTAAGTGTGCAACATAGGGGATTTTTTTTATTAATTGCACCACCAAAATACAAATATTGCCGAAAGTTGGTGCATGTTCGATAATCAGGTTAGAATGGTTGCAAGTCAAACAGCATACAGGGTAGGTCAAAAAGTATAAAAAAAATTCAAGAATAAAACACCCTTATTTCAGAAAATTCAGCAAAATGTTATTAAGAAAAGTTGTTTAGAATTAAAAGTTATACTCAAATACCAAAACATGGCCTCCTAAGAAAGGAATATATATTTTTTTAAAAAAACATTAATAATTTCCCATTTTTTTTAATATTCACGCTAAACACTCTCATAAATTAATCAAAATTAAATCAATTTCGCTTAACTTCGTTCAAAATCAAACATATTTGTAAAATTAACTTAGATTTTTATTTTTTTAGGTTATCACAAACTTCACTTGTTGCAACGATATGAAACAGAACTTTAAAATTTCGCAAAAATTATTTTTAACAAGGTAAAACATTAGTAATGATAATGTGCATATTAAAAAACTCTCATTTAAAGTGATTTTTTGTTTATTTATGTTTATTAAGAAACTGTACAAATTAATTGACAAACATGAAATCCTACTAAAATTGTCGCGGATAGGTACCCATGAAAAAAAAAAGACAAATGAGAGTTTTATAATATGCACATTATCATTACCTACTAATATTTTACCTCGTTAAAAATAATTTTTGCGAAATTTTTGAGTTGTGTTTAATATCGTTGCAACAAATAATATGAAATCTGTGATTTTCTAAAAAATTAAAATCTAAGTTAATTTTACAAATATGCTTGATTTTGAACGAAGTTAGGCGAAATTGATTTAATTTTGATTAATTTATGTAAGTGTTTAGGGTAAATAATAATTAAAAAAATTGGTAAATTATTGTTTTTCAAAAAAAAAAATTTTTCTTATGAGGCCATGTTTTGGTATTTAGACATAACTTTTAATTCTAAACAACTTTTCTTAATAAGGGTACTTTACTCTTGAACAATTTTTATACTTTTTCACCTACCCTGTATGTTGTTTGACTTGCAACCATTCTAAGTGCACCTAATATGATTATGGAACATGCACCAACTTTCGGTAATATTTGTATTTTGGTTGGGCAATTAATACAAAAAATCCCATATGTTTCACACTAAAATGACCACACTGTATAGGTAATTACCTCGGTAATTACAGAAGTTATACAGGGAGTTTCAAAATTCACTAAGTACAAGGATTTTAAGGGCGTATTTTTGAGGCGAACAAATTTTTTTTTCCTATAAACATGTGTTCTAAAATGCACCTCCTCCGAGCTACAGCCATCCTAAGTTGCGCGAAAAATATCGATCATGTTGAACTGTGACTACAGTTGCTCATCAAATTTCGTGAAAATACACAGGCCCATATTACTTTAGCGTGACGTGAATCTAATTTTGGGGGGGATTGAGGGGGGTTTACAAATTTGATGGACGAAATTTTATGTTGCTGCCGAGGTTGCTGCCGATAAATCTAATAATTAAATAACACCGTCTAGTCAGTCATGAAAAAATCTAAAATGTTGATCTCTTGCATTTTTTTGATACAATTAACCGTTTTTGAGAAAATCGCTGGGTAAGGAAGGGGGAGCATGGGGAGCATTATCAAAATACCAAACGAAAAAAAGAGTAGGCTGTGACTGCTTTTTTGTTTTATCAAAATACCAAACGAAAAAAAGAGTAGGCTGTGACTGCTTTTTTGTTTCTGTTTATTAACTTCTTTGACGTTTTGTGTCATATAAATTACATAGCGTTTGTCATTGTTGACATTTAGATTTAGTTGAAAATTCGGGTTTTATAGTCTCATCGTGTTTTTCTCTTTAACACGCTTTTATTAGCTTGGTCTGTATAAACGAAATCTTGCAACGTAATTTTAACCACCTCCAAGACGTCTGATTAAATTGAATATTTGCATAGGCATTAAGAACTGATGTCAATACAATAATTTGACAACTTTGTCCTGATGTCCTCACCAGGATCATCCTTGGTTGAAGCAGTCACGAGGTTCCGCTAGTCACAGCAGTCGCTAGGTTCCGCTAGTCACCTCTTTTTCCACAACGTAAATTTTTACAGAAATTCACCCAATCCAATCTCATACAGGGTGAGAAGAATGATAATTTCAGGCGTATTATAATACGCCTGCCGCTTTTTTAGTCTTATTGTTAAAAATATAGTTTAAAAAAACTGAAAAAACACGTTTTAATTGCAAACCGAACTAAAAAATAAAAAATAATAGGTAATAGCAACCCGAATTTTATTGTAAAAAAGAAACGTGGGATACATCATATCAATTGTTATAAATATTTCATTAGTAGCTATTGATAAAAGTAGAGTTATCATAAAATATAGTAAAAAGCACCCACGCTTCTTTTTTACAATAAAATTCGGTTTGCTATTATTATTTTTTACTTTTTAGTTCGGTTTGCTATTAAAGCTTGTCTTTTAAGTTTTTTTAAACTATATTTTTATTATTAAACACAAAAGTGGAAAATGAACCATATTCATTGGAATATCTCGCTGACATCCATTTTGTTTATGGTCTGGCTGATGGTAACGCACTTGATGCTCGAAGGTTGTACGCAATAAAATTTCCTAATCGCCGGCTCCCCAACGACCGAACAGAAACAAAAAAGAGTCACAGCCTACTACTTTTTCTTTTTCGTTTGGTATTTTGATAATGCTCCCCTTTCCTTACCCAGCGATTTTCTCAAAAACGGTTAATTGTATCCAAAAAATGCAAGAAATCAAAATTTTAGATTTTTTCATGACTGACAGACTTTGTTGTTTAATTTTAAGATTTATGGGCAGCAACATAAAATTTCGGCCACCAAAAGTGTAAACCCCCCTCAATCCCCTCCAAAATTAGATTCACGTAATTTTTGACGCAAAAAATGGAGTAACATGGGTGTGTGAATTTTCACGAAATTTGATGAGCAACTGTAGTCACAGTTCAACATAATCGATTTTTTTCGCGCAACTTAGGATGGCTGTAGCTCGGAGGGGGTGCATTTTAGAACAGATGTTTATAGGAGAAAAAAAATGTTTCACCTCAAAAATACGCCCTTAAAATCCTTGTACCTAGTGAATTTTGAAACACCCTGTATATTTATATTTTAGATTTCCAATCCGGAACCCAACCGGAAATGCCCGCGCTTGGGCATTGCTTGATCTGATCATGAGAGCGAAATTCACGAATTTGATGATTCGGAGAAATAATTTGATTACAATGAATAAATATAATTTTTTACACACATAAATTTTTCAATATTTATTTCATAATATCCTATTCAATGTACCTAATTAAGACAATTTCAATTATTTACAAAATTAAAAATAGAAAAAGAGACAATAATAATTATTAAAACGTTGGCAAAATATGAATGTTGTAGGTTAATTAAAAATAATTGCAAGGGAAATATTTTTTTGTAATAAGTTTTTTCGATATTTCGACAAATACGTAGCGTTTTGGAACTTGTTTTTGTTAAATGTATAATTTGACAGTTGAGGCAAGTCACGTGACCAGTTTTGCAGACGTCGTTTTTTATCTCTGTACAAACACAAACTGTT
The DNA here is from genome assembly GCA_963920635.1 of Pseudeuparius sepicola. Lineage (NCBI taxonomy): Eukaryota > Metazoa > Arthropoda > Insecta > Coleoptera > Anthribidae > Pseudeuparius > Pseudeuparius sepicola. Next base: position 10,461,896 of record OY987307.1, on the reverse strand, counting down.
GGCAAGGTCAAATTTTAAATAGTTCTGCAAACAGAAAATTCTTTTCCTTATGATGCAGACTGTACACAAATAGTTTTCCGTTCTTACGATAGGTATCCAATTCTTCACCAAACTCCACCAAAGGAATATAAAACGAGATCTATTTAGTATTCAATAATCATAATCAATAATCATAATATTAATAAGTTTATTCAACAAATAATTATTACACATAGTAACCACAATATAATAACATGAGATAAGTAAGTGAATAGATCTCGCTTCGTTTGACCGGAGGTAAGTATTATAATATTAAATACCTAGTAAAGCTAATTTTGACTTTTTATTCCTGTTTTCCTGTTTGTGTTGACTGGATAAGTGTTGTTGTTGATTCTAGGTAGGCATGTCGTATAATGAATTTTTGGGTTGTTTCGTCTAACTTACTATTAAAGCGAAGGTTAAATAATTTTAGTGATTCTATGAGTTGTTTTTACCACGTTTTTATTAACTCGCTTTCTTGTCTGTATGTCTGTTATGAAATTTTGCAATCGATTTTAAACTAACTTCCCGATGAACTAGAGACTTGAAACTTTGGACATAGCTCAGAACAGGACGACAATGCAATATTAATTCGCTTTCTTGTCTGTTTTTTAATTGCTTATATTTTCCTTTTACAAACACAGAAATAATTTAAGATTTTTGTCTAGCGGAAGTTCAGACCCGTCATCAGTAAAAGGAACATGCCAATTTAAAAATTGCAAAATTTTACACAAACACTACTAAAAAGCAGAGAATAATTATTTAAATATATTTTTTTAATATAGTTACCACTTTTTTAAAACGAACTAAAAAGTATAAAATAATTTAAAAAAAAACGTGGGGCGCATACTGCTTCGTCGTTGGCCTTTTAATGAAACATCTACTGGTGTGTTTCAAGTATTTATTTTAGTATTAAAACAACTTTTAAATTACAACCAACTATGACCATCATCCACTCGTGAGGCCATCTTCTGTTCATTCACTCTCTAAAGGTAGGTTAGAAATGCCAACCTAAATATCTTAAAACTAGTAATCTTAACTGAACTAATCTAACCTACACAACACATACAATAGCCAATTGATGCATGAATAGTTCACCTAAGTCACTAACAATTTTACTGAACTGCAAATAATATGAACTATTGGGTGAATTTTCTCAACGACAGACACTCTCTACACTCCTTATCTATTGCATGCGCCCCACCTGTTTTAAAATTATTTTATACTTTTTAGTCCGTTTTAAAAACGTGGTACATTATTTTTCTTATGTAAATAATTATCCCGAAGGAATTTTGCATTGATATTTTGGCATTTATGCATGAATGGAAAACAATTATCATTTTCCAATGTGTTCCTACTTCAATATTGCAGCGTAGGTAGATGAAAGCTGCATGCCAAGTTTCATGATTTCTTCCGGATGGGTATTTCCAGTTAAGAAGCTGGACTAAAAACGAAAAACCTTTTTCAAGGAAGATCATTCCCCTTTAGCTATTTTTTTACGGGTACTGAAAGGTACCGAGTGCGGAAGAGCCAATTTTCGACCAAATATTGTTTATTTAAGCTGAAAAATATCGTTCTATATTGATTTTATTATGTTAATGGATATCTTTTACTTTTTGCAGAAAATTACACATTCCTCGAACATGAAAAAAGAGCATTTGAAAAAAAGTTGAAGCAGGTGTCTGATCTTGGAGACGACGAAAATAAACCCAATCCTAGCGAATATTTTAATATTACTTATAACCATTCAATCCAACCAACAGTCCTCATTGAACAACTTTCTGAAAACTGTGTGAATTCCGTCGACACTTCTGCAGCTGCAAATAAGCAATTTTCTAAATCAGTAACTCATGTTCAAAATGGATATGGCTCAACTGGCATAGAATGCATGAAGAGCTCCGATGCCGCACCTCTCGCCATTGAAAAACTTTCTTTAAAATGTGTTACTCATTTAAATAACGAAAACACAACAAACGAAGATTCTGGGAATACCATCGCTATATCTTCAAAAGCAAGTGACCAACTTATCCACTTACCAACTATTGCTTTACAGAACGAAAATGAACCAAAGCTAATAGAATGTATGTATTCTACAGACAGCCAAAAAGTGATTCCCGAAGAATCCATTGAAAACATTTTTACTTTTGAAGTTATTTTGGATGCGCAGAACCAAGTAGGCACATTAGAGCTGCTCCCAGTGCAAACTGTATCCGAAAAAGACAATGCCCCGTTCAAAACCAATATTTTGGAAATTGGTCCAGACCAATTAATCACAGACGACGAACTTGAAAACATAATAGACGAAACAATAGATTGCATAAAATTAAATACCAATCCCGATAGTTTAAATATCCAAGAAAACGACGACACCAATTTTCCCAATTTATTAAGTTCTCAAGCAATCGGATGTACCAATGCTGATGCTATGTATATCGAGGAAAATGACAGCAATATTCTATCCCCATCCAAGAATCAAAATTTGAGTAATAATTATTTAAGTTCCAGTCAGGAAGAAGAAATAGTACAGAATCTACATGAGGCAAGTAATGAAGTCGATGATACCCAAGTTCTGCCTCGCCCAAAGGCCAAAGCCAAAAAGCGAAAGCGATCACTACCTGAAAAAGATTGGGTATGTTCAAAAAACGATGAAAATATGTTTGTCTCGGTAAATAATAAAAAACCAAAACGATTGTTTTGCATGTTTTGTAATACTTTCCAAAGTAAATTTGCAAGACATTTAGAGAACGTTCACAAAAATGTAGCCGAAGTGAAGAAACTGGCCAACCTACCAAAAGGGTGTAAAGAACGTAAAGAAATAATTGATATCTTAAAAAAAAGATCCCAGTTTGACTTTAATACAAAATCAGAACTAAATGACGGAGAACTAATAGTATCCAGAAGACCAAATGAAAATGTAAAGAGAACTGCTAAAGATTTCACCGTGTGCCACAACTGTAAAGGCTTTTTCACTAAAAATAATATACGTCATCATGCCAAACAGTGTTTTTCTTATAGTGGAAAAAGGAACAAGAGCTTATTGATAATGGGTCGAAGTGTTCTTGGTCGTATTCACCCCGAAGCAAGCGACACGCTGAGAAAGCAAATTTTCCCGATACTGCGTGAAGATGAAATTGTCAGGACGATAAGATATGACCGATTAGTTATTTTGTATGGTAATAAGATGTGCAACAAATACCGTCTTCAGCACCAACATGATTTAATACGTGGAAATTTGCGTGTTTTGGGAAGATTTATCTGTGCTTTGAAGGGAATAAATAAAAATGTTTCAGAATTCAAAGATGTATACGATCCCCAGAATTACGATGATGCTATTTTAGCCATTAACAAAGTCGCGGGGTTTGACGGGTTAAAAAATACTTATTCGGCCCCTTCAACCGCTTACAATCTTGGTTCTCTTTTGAAGAAAGTAGGTACCATTTATATATCCGACTGCATCAAACAGAAAAAGCCAATTGAAAAGCAAAATACAGAAGACTTTTTAAAACTTTTGGTCGAGGATATAACTACAAGCGTTAACAAAACAGTCACAGAGACACAAACACAGCAATATAGGAGAAAAACAGTAGATCTTCCATCAACTGACGATATTTCAAAACTGAATATTTATTTAAAACGAAAAAGAACCAATGCACTCGAAGAAATAGAAAGAAAATTTTCATATTCTACCTGGCTTACCTTAGCAGAAACTACACTCTCCTCAACGCAGTTATTTAATCGAAGAAGGGCAGGTGAAATTGAACGTATTTTTATTGAAGATTTTAATACTTATCAAAGTATTAGTGACGATATGCTAAAAAGTCTTCCGCCCAGTTCCTTCGAAGTAGCAAGGAATTATATCAGGTTCGAAATACGCGGCAAATTGAATCGTACTGTTCCGGTACTTCTGCCACGCGAATTAGCCAAAGCTGTTGAGACAATTATTAAATATAGAGAACAAGCTGGTGTATCACCTAATAACAGATATGTTTTTGGTATTCCTGGGAATTTACAACATAAGTACCTAAGAGCTTGTAATTTACTGAGAAAATTTTCTGTTGAATGTGGTGCTGATATACCTTCAACCCTAAGAGGAACCAAGCTACGCAAGCACATTGCTACGAACTGCATTAATTTAAATTTATCAGAGCACGAATTATCAGATGTGGCTAATTTTATGGGACACAGTGAAAAAATTCATATGCGGCATTACAGACAGCCAATACTAACGAGAGAAATAGTAAATATATCTAAAATACTGGAAAGTGCTCAAGGTAACGAAGAAATCAGCGATAATGAATCTATTGACGACGACGACGAATTTGACGGTGAGTTAACTAATTTCCATTTAAAGCGCATCTATCTCGAAGTTGTTTTATTATGTTTTAGCTCTCCCATCACAAGACCAAAATAATTATTTTATTGTTGCCAATACTTCAGAAGAGCCACAAATATTAGGTATGTACGAGTTATCCGACGAAAAATATGTTTTCCAAAAAATAATTGGGCATTGGGGGTCCCAGTCATCACTATATTTTTTTAAAGAAATACCGTGTAAGGACATTTTTTATTTTTGAAATATATATCTTTTGTGATTTATAAATAACATTTCTATTGTTCCCAATACCGCTAAAATCTTCTAAAGTTTATACTTTCGTTGCAAATAAGCTTGAAATCTAGTAATTTTTTTCCGCTTTGGTTATCATTAAATAAACAAAAGTTACAATTTTTTCTTTTATTGTGTCAATATTTTTCAATTTCTCTTTACATTATATTTCATTTTCCAAACGTGTCAAACGAACTTAAATCGGGACTATGGCTAAGAGCTTTTCTTTATTTTCAGCTCGCCCATCACAGCAGAGAGAAAATTTGACGGCCATAAACAATAATTCTGGAGAGTCAGAAATATTAGGTATGCATTAGCTGCTTTTGAAATTATTGAGCGGTAATAAACGCACGTATTTGTTATAGATATAGACACACACGAAACTTTTGCTGTTGCCGATTCTTATAAGACATCTCCAACTGTTAAGCCAAGGAAAAGATCAAGTAAGTAATAAGAAAAACGTCGTCAGAGAGGAGGTTCTGAAAGCAAAATAATAACTAATTTAATTTTTTATTGCGATTTTCGCCCCAAGTTTATAATCAAACTATAACTATTAACGTTAACTCAAAAATAACTTCAACATCTTTATTTTTTCTGAGCTTCCGGACAATAAATCTTTCTCCTTTCTCAAAGAAAATGCCAAGTCAGTGTGACATGATAGAGTCTTTTTTATTTTGGGATTTCCCAAGCAGTATGAGATAAAGGGGTAGTTTATGAAATACTTACCCTGAAAAAAAAAAAAAGAAAATTGTTCATTTCTTTTTCGTCATATATTTTTTATTACAAGATCAAACAACAAAAATTGGCGTGGGCTTTTTAATGGTATTGTGAAAAATCTTCTAGGCCTGCTAAATTTCGAGTACTTAACTGACATCAATTCCTTATGGCTGCCATATACAATAAGCATATTTCAACGGGTAAAACACATGGGTAATAATATTTTGACGATATTCTCTGGGTAATAATATTTTGACGATATCCTCTAACATAACTTAAATAAAAATTAAATAAATTGCATTTTTTGGTTTTCATCAAGTTAAGTCATAAAAAAAGTGACATGAATTATTAAATTGCAAAAGGCAGTAAAATCATTATTTAGTACTAAAAACCTGCACTTTCGCAGTAAAAGATTTACTAAAAATACCTAATTTATTAACGTGATTTATGTACATACAGAGTGATCCAAAGAAGCTTTCCCCCCTCTAACTTTTTTATTTTTCAACAAATGTTTTATACGAAAGTTGTAGCAAATTTTCTCGTCATCTCAGGGCAAATGAAAAAAAAACAATTGAACATTATGTTTCCGATATATAGGCTAAACCAATGTTTTTTTAAATTGAACACACTGAAGATTGTTTGATATTCTAAAACTACACGCTTCTCCACTTCAAATAATATAAATATATCATACATTTGGCTGTGCATTTGGCGAAGCCGTTTTCACACAAATACATCGAAATTTACTTCTGAAAAATCAAGATTGCCATGGAAATGACAATAAGTCGACACTATGATAAACTATATATAGCTTACTAACAACAATTTTCTGTTCTTCCCATGACAGCAAGAAAATCGTCGATTTATCTAATACAGAAATATACAGGGTACTGTTCTCTGAGCCATCCAAAATGCTGAATTTATTGGAACTTTATACGGGGCAAAAATCGAGTAGATAAATTCACTATAAAACGAACTAAATCTAAAAATATAGCCAGTAAGTCCATATGAGTTAAGGTGGCTCGTGTGCCATGACAGGAAACGCACAGAAAATGTATAATCTTAGACAGTGAATTTATCGAGAAAAGGTTCAATCATTTAAATTGTTTTTTATTTGCTGGTTGGTATTATGTAAAGAAATAAATTATTTTCGCGTTTACTAACATTTTTTCAATAATTCCAGAGCACTCTTGACCCGTATAAAGGTTCACAGAAATTTATCATTTTGAGATGGCCGAGAGAACAATACCCTGTATATTTTTTGACGAGATTCCATTGCACACTTGACTTGCCAGATGCCTTTGAAATTCCTATTTTGCTTAACTTTGACAACCTGCAGAATGAAACTCCTTGTATATTTTTTGTTCAAGTTTGGTATACGGGGATCCTGGGGTGTCCTGATTAATGCAGTGGTGCCAAATTTTAAATAAAGAAATCGCTAAATGATTCTCCTCATTTTTTGCTAGAAAAAATTTCGTAGTAGGCCTGGAAAATTGAGATTGAGACCTGAAACTTCGCACCAGAATAGAGTTTATGTGACCTATTTTAGAAAAAAGCCCGGCTAAAATCGGATGAAAAATAAAAATTTTATGGGGTGTTTCCATTTCAAATGGGCCACACTGTATAAAACATTGTTTTCTAAGTTGAAAAATAAAAAAGTTAGAGGGGGGAAATCTTGTTTGGATCACCCGGTACACAAAAAAAGTAAGCAGTATCAATCATTTATGATATCTAATTATAAAAGTACTATCCTCCCTCTTGTAATGTGCAATAACAAAATAAATTTCATTTTTTGGTGCTTATCAAGTTAGCCATGAAAAAAAAAGTGATAGCCGAAAATTGTACCTCGCCATGTTAAATTAGCAAGGCGGTAAAATTCAAGATTCACAAAAAGATAATGGGTATATCACCCAAATTTGTGGCAATGTCATTAGAAAGCCCGCACCAAAAAATAGAGAGATAAGTTTTATTCTATGCTAGCCTGGATTTTTTGGGAATTTAGAACGAGCATCGAAATGCCTATGTTTTCTCTAAATCAACTACCCCTTTATCTCGTACGGTTTAGGAAATTCCAATGGTATGGAAATTTGTATGGTCCCCTTAAGTTTCAAAATAAGGCCCCAAATGGAAAGTGGCATAAGAAAGGTGTCATTTTTTCGTTCAAGAATTCTATGGTTAACGGTTTAACCTACTTTTCTGTAAAACCCTGTATATCCGGTGTGAAGGTTGCTAAAGATTTCATGTTGTGCCAAAACGTTCGTTTGATTTTTCCTTAGAGTATGGAAGGTTGCATACGCAACAGGAGACAGCGCAATCGGAATGCAAGTGAAGCAAAACCGCACCAAACGGTCTGCCATTGGCGTCGGTTGGGATAAAGCTTACACAACTTAAAATATACAACAAGACCCTTATAAGTCGACAACTACTCGTGAGATTTTTATGAAATCGTTTGGCACCTTATGCCATGAGAAACTAATTATGAAAAAGTGTCAGTTACAATTTTAAAGAAATTAAACTCTCGACGTCTTTTGTCCGCGCGCCACTGGCGGTCGCTTTTTCACGCGATTTCCAACTTTTAAACAATTATTTATTTTACAATAATACGTGAATATGCAATTTATTCTTTAAAATCTTTCCCTTAGAGTGTTATCTATAACATATTTTCATCCGAAAAAACAATACTACAGTATAAAGAAGTAAATTGGATATGTTTATTTAGATGCATTTACACATATTTTTTTATTTACCTGTGATACATAAACCACGTTCTTTTTTCCTCCAGTCACTCTTGCACCCAAAAGCCACACATTTCACCATTGTTCTGGCATCAAAATATAACTATTTTCCATTCAGAAATAGCAGAAAAGAAAGAAAATTGTAGTTATCTGCAAACGCCAAAACCGCACCAAACGACCGACAGCCGGCCGAAAATTTTCTTCACTTTCGCTCACGGCGGGAGCACTTAGCGCTGTCTCCTGTTGCTTATGCAACCTTCCATACTCTAAGGATTTTTCCATCCCCCGTAAAATTAAAACTATAGTTAAGGCAAGGAAGGGTGTGATTGTTCCTTGTTCCTTGACACACTCCCTACACTTATATTTTTTTAGCATCGCCATTCGGCAAAGTCAAATCGAAGAAGAGGTGGACTGCAGCTGAAAATGAATTGGCAAACACATTGTTTGGAAATTATATTAAAACACACACGTATCCGTCTTTAGCTCAAATCCAGAAATTAACGACGAGATATCCAGTTTTACAAAACAGAAGCCCACCGGTCATAAAAACGTGGATTTCTAATAAAATAAAGAAAAATAGTGGAATAACTAATAATAATTAGTAATCACTACCTAGATTGTTATTATTTTCATTTTCAACCCATCCATTTTCCAGTTATTATTGGCTCCCAAAAAATTACCGACATGATTGGAAAAACTTTTAACGAATTTATGAAGAAAACAAAAATTGTTTAGAAGCATTCAAAAATTATCTTATTATCGTTACAATGTACATAATATTCTACCGATTGGCAGCTTTGAGGACACAGATATGCAGTGGCGTATTTAGTGGCCGGGGCGCCCTCCCCGGAAACCATTTCGGAATTTGAAAATATTTAGGCGCATTTTGGTGACCAAATACTTATTTTTTTTTAAATACACCTTTTTATTTCAAATTATTTCTTTGTATTTTTGTGATTATAAATATATTTCAATCTCACGAAAGCAAAAATTAGGGTCCGGGTATTATAAAAATGTTATGATTGTGTTTGAAGACTGGAGTAGCAAAAAGTAATGCCAATGAGATTTTTTTAGGAATGTCCTAAAAACTGCCATTTAACAAAATATGTAGGTATAGAGTATAAGTGGATAGTTAGCAGTTTTGTAAAGCTAGGGATATTAAAGGGATGAATAATTGATTTAATTATTATAATTGGCATGGGTATAGTATAGTAATAGATGAAGATGGGCGTCATTTACCTAAATGACCAAACTTAAGTTAAAGGTAACCTTACCTCGGTCAGGTAACTTATACCCCCGGCTTTTCTAGACAAATTTTGACATTTTGTAGAGCAAGCTATCTTAGGACTAAAAGTTCCGATGCAAATAATTGTATAAACCGTTAGCTTTCGAGATGGAATGAAAAGATATATCGATCGACTTCAAACTCGGCATGTAAGACGCCTACACAGATTTTACAACAAACTTTTCTCCTAGAAATATAAATATACTAGAAATGCAAAATTAACCGAAATTATTCAAACTCATTGGTGTACAAATTATGTTTCCAATAAGGCTGCTACTATTAGCCGCCAAGCACGCCACTGATTAATCTAAACGGACAGTTCTTCGGGGTACCTGTGTGCCTTGAAGACTTATTAGGTACTACATACCGAGTTGGAAGTCGATATATTTTTTCATTCCAGAGATAAGAAATAAAATATGAAAATTACATTTTTAAATGCTCTAGATCTTAAAAGCTAATAGTCCGGGACGTAGAAATCCAAACACTGCTGAAGATGACCCCCTACCCCTAGGTGGGTTGAAACATATGCACAGTTGAAAACTGTGTTTGTGGAGCCGATACTGTAAGTTGTACACCTCCTTTCTATCATATTCCACTCCACTTCAAGACATGCACTATTTCCTCAGTTTAAACTTGAAAGGTTAGGGAGTTATTTTATTCTAAGAAAAGGCCTCAAAAAGACAGATTAAAAAAATGTGTCAATATGTCACTGTAAAGAATAAAAATACATTTTCTTGTTAATTTTTGGTGTACAGGAAATAGTTAAAATTATTTCTTCATATGCAGTATGTTTTTTATTATTGATGGCGTTACAGATAGGTTTCAAATTATTTCCAATAAACCAAAAATTAACAATTTTTTTTATTATTATTTATAGCTTAAACGGTGATCTTTTGGCATCCTAATAACCTTTAAAGATAGACTCTTAATACCCGATATCAAAAAGCTCTATTCTTTAAGGGCTATTCAAAGATATAATAAAATGCCGGGTGATTTAAAAAAAGTAAACTTAGAATTCGCGTAAGTGAATCACAGGGTATGTTCTTCACTATTTCATAGCGATATCAGTCCAAAATCGTTAACTAGGCGTAAGAAGCAATCTCCATTTCTAGTTATACCTAGCCGAAAATCTTATTTGGTGTTTGAGTAATAATTTTCCAAGTGACCCTTTTTTCGTTTAAAATTAAAATGACTCCATAACCTTTGAAGTTAGACCCTTAATACCCTATATCAAAAAGGATCCACTCTTTAAGGAGTTTTCAAAAATAAATCATATATATAATAATAAATAAATAATAAACTACAGAATGTTCCATTTAAAAAAAAAACATAACCACTACTTATTCGACCACCCTGTATATTTGAAAATATTTTCAGAATGTAGTACCTACTAATATTTCTCTACAAGTTTTTTCTTTATTTTTTATCTTTAATAGTATAGAAGGTATGGACCACCGTGGCCTACATAACTCACCCTGTGTATGTTATCCATCCCATGATTATACTCGTATTTAAGACTTGGCAAAAGTCATGCCTCAAAATAAGTCTATATTCAATATAGTTATGCATTGCATAACATTTTATAAAAATGTTCTCAAAACTGCCATTTGGCAAAATAAATGTGTAAGTGTGTAGATTGGCAGTTTTGGGAACGTGGTAATCTTTTTGAAAAATAACAAGTAAAATAGTGATAGTCAAATGTTTTTGTATGGAACTTTCTTTTCTATTTTGTACCATCCGGCGATTGATATTTTGTTGGACAGTTCAGGGCTCACAAAAATACCCGTGCCATGATTTAAAATATTTTTTCTGCGGCTTCTCTAAAAATGCCTTACCTAAATGATATGTCAATGTAAATTGTTTATTTCAAGCAGCGTGGATAAAAAAACTGATGCTATTTGCGTCCATAAAGGACTAACGACTAACCTCAAAATGGACGTTAGGATGTAAATATTTTTTGTTTCAAAAGGCATTTAAGGTATACTTAAAAATTAGTATGTGTGTACTTTTACTAATACACACTCACTAGCTATGAAATTGCCACAAATAAATAGTATTTCGTAAAATCGCTAAGCATATGTTATGCCATATTAAATTTAGAATGACATGACAAGCGTGCTGAAAATGTAAGGTGGAGTAAAACAAAGATTTTAGTGTATTTTCTAACATTTTAGATGAAGATACTTGAATTTGTAGAAAAAATATAGATTCAACATGAACAAAAACATCTTTCCATATTGTGTTATTTTATAACACTCGCTACGCTCGTATGCCAAAATCCCACCTGTATGAAAAACACTATTTTCAACACTTTGTACAATTTATCCAAATATTATTGATAATATTGCCGGTAATTAATCATTAATCAGGTAGCTTCACTAGTAATAGATATTTTTTCCGACCCGTGGTTTTATCTATTACCCCACCGTTGGCCAAAAAGTCAATTTTCAGTATTCATTGCAAATATCTATCATTCATAAAAAAATCATTTAAAGAGAATTTAATATAAGCAGGAAGCAGAAAAATGTTCTCAAAGCTGCCATTTGACAAAATATGTAGTGTAAGTGGGTAGATTGGCAGTTTCGGGAACCTGGGAGTATTTAAAAAAAATAAAAAGTAAAATATAATAATGATACCCAAACGTTTTTTAGGAATGCAAAAAAATGAGGACTTGGGCAAAGTGATGGTTTAGAATAGATATTCTCCAATTCCGCGATTGTTATTTTGTCCCACAGTTAAGGGCTCAGCAAAAAACCTTGTTTCATTCATTAATAGCCGATACAAACAAACCAAATGAGTTATAAAAGGGAATTTTGCAGTGTCAAGAGACACATCACATATTTTTTAATCGCCAAAACATAAGTTTGATTGTGCAAAACAATTTAAACAGCGCGGTCACGCCGGGCACCCTTCCATGAGCCGACTCCGGGCCGTTACCGCCCCTTCCATAATATCGTTCATGCTAGATCGAGCGAGGTAGACTACCGTACATCTGATCTGGGAGCGACCTGTGATCAATCTTGGTATAGGTATATACCATATAATCATCAAGTATTTCAAAATATAATTATCAAGTATTTCCAATGAAAATTTCGGCATAATTAATTTGATTAGTTAAAAGATTTATAATTGTTATACTAGTTTAAAAGCATAGTGCAGAAAATATAGACAATGCGTCTTTTAGCTATAAATATAAATAATGATTTATTAATAAGTAATAATGCCTTTATACTTTCTCTCGGGCATGTCGGTGCATTGCAGTACTTTCTTCTGCATTGTTGGTTTGTTGGCAGTTTTGGAGACTTGGTGGTAGTGGGGGTATTTGCCGTGATTCCCCTCAAATGTCCCGATACCTGCCATTATATAACAAAACTTTTTATATATTTAACAATAAACAAATATACATTATTTAATGGCGATATATACCATCTGGGGGCCCAAAAGAAGATTTTTAGCATAAAAAAATAAGAGTCCCCAAAACTGCCGTCTGACATATATATATATATATATATGTAATATATATATATATATATATATATTACACAGTCGAGGCGAAGATTTTCGGCGTTTTAATACATAAATAACTATTTTAGTGCTAACTTGTTTGGTTTTTGCGATGAACCCTTCAATTTAATGTCAAAACATTTGTTCATAAAACTTTTTGTATAAAAGTAGGTACTTACCCGCAAATTCGCTTTACAGGGAAACACAATTCAAACTTTAACTGGAAACGCTTGAAACTAATAACAGCTATTTGTATCGATCCTTATATACTAGACAAAATCATATCATTCTAAAATGTTACATAACTGAAAGCTACTTGAATTGAACAAAGGAACAAAGAAAATTACGCCAAACATATTTTTTCTTTATGTTTTACGTAAACCAGAGGGAATATTTCCAATTCTATAATAATTTACATCAGATATACACGTTTACTACCATGTGTATAGGTATACAGGGGCAGGCAGAAAGTTGGACACAAATGGAAAACTTTTTATTATTAATTTCTCAGAGAATTTTATTCTTGATAAAAGTTGGCGCGTCGTTTCAGACTCAAAACGCACATATCAAAATTTAAATATCTCTTTTTGGGTACGAGGTAGATTCAAAAATGTCCAAATAACTCAAGAGTAAAGTACCCTTATTTTTTAAAATACGGTAAAAAGTTACTTACAAGACTTGTTTGGAATCAAAGGTTGATGTCAGATTTAAAGTCACAGTCACCTAGTCAAATTACAGCCTTGTGTATACAGTAACAGGCATAAAGTTGGGTACAATTTTATTATTAATTTCTCATAAAATTTTATTCTTGATAATAGTTGGTGCATCGTTTCAGACTCAAAACGCACATATCAAAATTTAAATATCTCTTCTTGGATACGAGGTACATTAAAAAATGTCAAAATAATTCAAGAGTAAAGTACCCTTATTTTTTAAAATACGTTAAAAAGTTACTTACAAAAGTTGTTTGGAATCAAAGCTGGATGTCAGATTTAGTCACACCCACCTAGTCAAAAAAGTAATGTGTATTAGAGAAAAACAAAATTCCTCAAAATATATTGTCACGTTTTTAATACGTATGAGTACCTACAAGGGTAATGTTACCCAACAGAATAATAATTAGCTCTCGCTTAGATACTGCAAAGAAAATAATAAACGTATTTTTTAAATTCAACTTATCCGCTTTGACGCTCGGCTCGTTATGCTGTAATCAAATTTAACAAAAAAATCTGTGACATCTTACCTACTGAGGGCACAGACCGGGCTAGCCTCGAAAAAAACCAAATATTATATCTAGAGTATAAAACGTAAACAGAAAAAACAATTTTTAATTTTATTCCTTTTCTAGACAAGTGCCTGCAAATATTTAAGACCTTGACATTTACACCAGCACCGCTCACATTCCAAAACCAGAATTAATTATGTAGGTACAGGGTTGAAAACAATGAACCAACATGTACAGGGGTGCTCAAAATGTACTTTTGTGTCGCAGAAACAGCAAATGATAACTACTCCTGTAATTGACGTTAAAACTAGATGGAATTCAACACTAAGTATGATAAAAGATTATCTTATTTCATCGAAAGATTGGGAGCTTCTTAACCCAGTTTTTGGTTATCTAACAGGCTTCAAAACGTTATCAGATTCATTTTAAGGCGAAAAATATTGCACATTACCTATGGTCCCACGACATAAAACCGAGACTTTCAACTTAACAAATTGGGTAAAAGACTTAAAGAAACAAGCGATAGTTAAATTTGAAAAGATTTATAAAGAAAAGTATTATGCTTTTTGCAATAACGACATCACTTCTTCAACATCATTTTAATCATCATAATGCGGAGTTATTGGAGATACTTAGAAATATAAAACTAAAATAGAATAAATTAATTAACTCTCAAACTAATTATCCTGATTCATTACTTAATAGTTTATTCAATTAACATATAACCGCCCCCCCTTTGTATCTTGTTTCCCCTTTTTACTTTTTTTACAAGTTCCATTTAGGCTGTTCTTGCATTTTTGGGAGGACCCCAATATATTATGCACTAGGATGTATGGGTGGTTGCCTATTGTTTGATTCCTCCTTGGAGTAATAGTTCTGTCCTTGTCAGAAAAGACCGTTTTGTGCTCAGTTCCTTCAAATGGCTGCCCAAACAAGTACAAAAAAATGAAAAAGTCAGGTTTTTCGACTATAATAATAATTTTTAAAAATCTTTTAATGTGTGTCATATGGGACATATGTATTTCCTCGAAAAGTAAGTTTAGATGAATTGTAGTACCTGTATTCATGATGTATAAATAATTTATCGTTTTTTTTTTAGGAAATAGTAGGAATTTTTTATGGTGAATGGCGTCCGTGTGAGGTTGTGCAATTTTGCTAAAGATCTACACCCGTTGGAATGAAGCCATGTTCTGTTTTTTGCTCTTTAACCCTCTTTACAAGATTTTGACAAATCTCGTTGATTTAAAATAATCGTAAGTATATTGTTGTAGGTTACAAATGTATACAGGGTGTATATCTTATCTTTTTTAACTGCATGACTATGTTTAGATTTTCTGTCATTGCAGTTTATGGTCTGATGATGCAAACAATGTTTTGCGAAACCGGTAACCTAATTTAATCAAAATAAAGGAGATTTGTAGTAACTTAGACTGTGGAATCTATTTTTTCATATTTTTTCAAATTAATATCTACTACAATGAATGCTCTGAACTATTTAAATGATACTGAATCCAGGTGACCTTGAGTTGGTAACAAACGAAGATAGCCACAAGCTGGATTTCTTGGTTTGATGGTCCTTTTCCCATTATCTCAGTCGAAGGACCCAACTGTATATTAAGAAATGATAAAGGCAATCAATACATGGTTCACAAGAATCGAATAAGAAAGTATCTTAGTTTATAAGTTTACATTAACTTTATTTCATTGTCAGTAGTACATTTAAGATTTGGTTTTCCTTTTGGGTGTAGTAATTATCGTTTTATATTTTTAATATATGTGTATTTGTATTATTATTATTTTTAGATATTTAAGTAGATATTCAACGGTATTTCGTTTTGGGGTTGACAAAAATGCACTTCACAAGTGAAGTGAAGTCCATTTTTCTCAAAAGGGGAGGCGTAAGGAACCAGTGCATTCACCCTCTTGACCCTCTTTACGAAATCGGCATACAATATTATCCACATTATAGAATATCGCAATAGGTTTATTTAGGTAGGTAACTGGTGTTTAGCAACTAAGCAATATCGTTAGTACTAACTAGAACAATCACTTTTGTAACAAAAAGGTTGTCGAAAACAATCATTCAATATACGTTTGTCTTAGTATAAAGACGTCCTGCTTTTCATTTCATTACAATATGAGTTAAAGTTTTTAAATTGCCTGCAAGATGATTCCACAGAAAACGAAAAATCAAAGGCACTGTCAATGACAGATAATATAAATGTTGAAACTAATGAAGATGTTGCCATTGTGCAATGTAACCTTTGCGAATTTAAGTCCATTGCTTATGTAGAAATTGATAATGTTAGAAATAAAAAATGGGTATTTTCAAATGTCAATCGTCATTTTAAAACCCATTTTAAATTAGGCAAAAGTAGTTCAAAATTTCAACAAAAAGCACAACCGCTACATTGCGCGAGAGTGGAATTGATGTTTTTTGCGGAGTTTATAAGACGTTGTAAATAAAGAATGTAATATTGTTATGAAAAAAACGCAATCAAATTAAATCACAATTTTTAGTAATTAAAACTATAACAGAAAATGGACCCACGCAAACTTTTGAGAAAACTATGTTCAATATCCCCGAAAATAATAAACTAGCTGATTCAAAGATTAATGAAAGCTCCAGTGTAGACATGTTAATAGGCGCGGGTGTTTTTTATGAGCTTATGTGCATACGACAAATCAGACTAGGAAAAAAACACGTCTTGGCTGGATAGTTTCAGGACATATTGGCAACACAGTAAAAGCACAGTCAAACTCATGTTTTCCCACACTTCAAATTTAGACTTTCATTTAGAAAAGTTTTTGACGATGGAAGAAGAATGCGAATAATATTTTATTAAAACAATGCACAGGACCGAATCGGAAAGATTTATTAGTTACACTTTCTTTAAAGAATGACGACACCGAATTAGGAAATTGTCAGGATTTAGCGGAAATTAATATTTTATTCCCTTGAACGAGAAGTCGAAAAAAGCCTGACTTGTATAGCGAATATAAGAAGTTTATGAACATCAGTTTAGGCCAGAATTAGAAATGGAGATTGCAGGTTCCAATTTAATGTTTTATATGCCGCATCATAGCCAAAAACGACCACGACTCGCGTTCGAATTGTATTCAATGCTAGTATGCCATCTTCTATAGGCATTTCATTAGGGTAATTCCGGGATAGTTGGCCATACGGGGGAGATGGCCACATCACGTACTTTCTGCGTATATTTTTAGATTGCGTTGGCGGGGCAGTCTGCTCTCTTGCTTAGTCGTGTGCACACGCAGGCTCTTGTAACGGTGAGAAAAGTGCAATTGTATCAAGATAACGATTGATTTTTGGAACTGGCCGAGTAAATATTTTACCGTAACCGTAAGTATGTCTAATTCTGCGCAATTATTTTATTCGAATTGTTCACTACGATGAGGTCGCGTCATAACCTCAAATAGATATTCTATAGAAACCATAATGCATTAGATTATAGGGTGGCTATCTCGCCCGTACTATCGGGAGAGATGGCCGATTTTTCTACGGGAATGTTGGTTTTAAAAATATTTTTAACTTCCAAGAATATCTTGTTTGCAGATGCCAAACAAGTACAAAGAAGAGCTGTTATTCGTGGAAATTTTGATAAATGCAGTAGAGCGTGTTATTAACAGAATTTGTTGAGTTTCTATGGTATTTAATATACCATATAAAACGTTAGAGAGTCGTGTTAAAACTGAAAATATCAAGAAGGGAAACATGGGACCAAGTTTGAAAAAGAAAATGAAAATCTTCTTTCCCGGCTTACTTAGGCAATGCAAAAACAAGGTTTTTTTCGAGACGACCTAAAGGCTCAACAAGTAAATATAAAACACGCATTCTACAGAGAAACCGAAAAAGTTGGCTACAATTGGCTTAACTTGTTTTTAAGCCGAAACGTTCTGCACCACAGGGGCTGCATCGTCAAGAGCAAAAGCCTACTTAAGTTTCTCACGGACTGACTCTAAAGCTTTTCTGGCCTAGCTTTCCCGAATAAAAGAATTAAATAAAAGACGTCGAGAGCATTGTATACAAGGTCTGAAATAACTGGCATCCTTTTTTTGGGTAATAGAGATGGTCATTCTGAACCACTTTTCTTAATAATTTTTTTCCTAGCGTGCACCGTTTTATTATTTTTTTGAGTGCAGCAACTATGCGAACGGCAGCTCTCCGCCGTGCAGGCATTTGGGTCGTGGATTTATTTTGGTAAACACTGAGTAATGTATTTGTCTAACTGATAATGAGAGAAATAAAATTGATTGCAAAAAAAAGGAATTTGTTGAGCGCCACTGTATTTTGGGTACAATAAAAATAAGAATGCAAAAAGTTAAGTTTGAAACACAGAAAAAACTATATCTTTATTTTGAGGTTGGCAGGTTGTTGAATCTGAAGAGAAAGGTGTTACTGAAAATTTACAATAATGTTAACAATGTAGTTGACAACAATGTATGAAAAAGTTCGCAAAAGAAATTACATAAATAAATGGTACGCCACTGGACTGACTATGTAGTAAAATAACAATGAGATAAATTGAGTCAGTTAGCATAAAATTGTAGTTAATCGAAAAGAGAACCTAAATAACCGTCTTATTCTTAACGCAGGAATAGGTTAAAAATTATTAACCATGTAAAAAGGGGGACGACGTTCATGAACTTCGCTTCCTAAGGTTCTCATTTAACATATAAAATATATGGGGAATAAGCAGGCACTGTACATATATGAGCGATAAAAGTTATTAAAATGTTTGTCTCAAATTGCAGAAAAGATTATAAGTTTGTAATTATTTTTTATATGAAAACGACCTAACGCTTAATGCTACACTGGCCTTAATTTATGCTGTGGACATCCTCGGTGTTACTCCGGGTCTAGATGATAAGCGTAGACAGGTTCGATAAGAGTCGTAGTACAGTACAAGTACTACCCCAGCAGACATAGGCTGTCAGACATCACACGTCTAATAGGTAATGAAAAACGTGTCTGAATGCACTACTGAACAGGTAGGCACCATCGAAAAACAATCAGGCACCATGGAAAAACCTAAAATCGATTAATGAACACCCTGTAGAGCATTTAAGCAATCACTTACCTCAGAATGAGGTTTTTTCCAAAGGATAACACAAAATTTTTTCACCTTTTTCACATCAGGAAACAACGGAAAATTGGTGGAAAAGTCTTTAAGAGCAGAGAGAAAACCATAAACGATATGCTCTTTACCTTTCACCCGAAAATGACAATTTGGGGCCAACGTTTGAAAATATCACTTAACTACGATCCGCCAAAGCGAGATAAACGTTTTCACACGGCTCGTTGCAACGGATGGTCTTAGATTTTACAGATATCACCAGGTGAAAAAGACCTGCATCCGTTTGTCATCAGAAGCACCCAAAAAGTGAGGTTCTATCACCCGCAATCTGACATTTGTCCACCTTTGACATTTGACATTCCAAAGAACAAAACCCTAGGATGACCATAGATAATTGGAAGCACAGATGGAACACTCGAGGGAACACTACAAACAGATCACCACAAAACAAAAAAAAACAGAACGGTACGTAGTACGTTTTTAGTAACAGTCCCATTCGATAGTACTGTGACAAATGTCAAACCGAATATGGGTCACAGACTTCAGTATAAGTAAACAAAAACAATGATAGCTTAAAGAGATGAGAAAGTGTTCGATAATGAAAGTAATGCAAAATACCAGTAGCGGTTCCAGGTAAAATGAGATTTTAATTAAAATATCATTACCGAAAAAAAAAACGCTACAAGCGCCGAGATTTTTCTATAATGCATCCCCTCAAAATCCCCCCTCTATGAAAACACGGCACTGGCGCCCTGCCAACAACCGAGTAGAAAATGGTAAATCATCAACTAGTATAGTATTTTGAGACCGAGTTTACGCTATTCGTCAGTGCCGTGTCTTCATAGAGGGGGCATTTTAGGTGGGTAAATTAGAGAATAATTTCGGCGATAGGAAAAAAATTATTAAGAAAAGTTGTTCAGAATGACCATCTCTCTTACCCAAAAAAGGATGCCAGTTATTTCAGACTCACCCTGTACAATCAAGTTAGGTTAGGTACAGTAAAAGCAATCGCGCAATTACCTGTTCACCGCGTGAATACTACCTACTCACTAAGTAAAAGCCCATACTGCAAGAAAATTAAAGAAATTCTCGGAAAAGCAAACAAAACAAAACTAACCAATTTTCTTTTGCGGATACCTCGATCGATTTCTAATACTAAAATCGTGGCGTAAATAAAACCACGTGTTCAGCAAGCCTAGCAACATGGGCGTACTCGATCGCAAAAGTATATGTACGCGATTCTATCTTGTTGTTTTCAGCTATTTAGACACTGCCACAAATAATTTTATCGATGTTTTGAACCATTTTAATTCAGCCAATACTAATTGTCTTCCGAAATATTTTTATGTAAATAATTGTAAAACTAAAATTAAATACAGGTATTGCCCCAGCACTGGCGAATATCTCAGCCCACGTGCTCTTGTTTACGACAAAGTTGCTCGATTTTAGTATAGGGACTTTACTTTTACTTGTTTGGCGCGGCGCGCCAAATTCGACTCCCTCTCCGGCGCGTACCAAATCGGAAAATGGCTTAAACGGGGGAACGGCTTTTCCGCTTCTGGCGCTCTTCAATAGCGATGTGGCACTTATTTTTTTGCAGCCTCAGGCGAAACTTGGACTTAAAATATCGAAAACTGCGCCCGCTAGCCGTGACCAAAGGAAAGCGTTACATACATACTACATTTTTTGAGAAGCGAGGGCGACTATAAACATCTAGGACGTCCGGCAGGACCGGACTAGACATTTATAACAAGGGACTGACAAAGAACAACAAAAAGTGTTTAACAAAGTAATAAATAAAGATATTTATATTGAAGCAAAAAACAAAAAATATTATTGAAGGGAAATAAAAAAACGATAAAAATGAAACATTAGCAGATTTCGATAAAATAGAAGTCGTCAAAAATTAAAAATGTAAAGAACTAACCGAAAAGTTATCTGAAGAAGATGATCAGGAAGAGCTCTCAGAAGTGCATGATGATCAGTTTTTCAATTCTAAAAACATATTTTTTAAATCTCCTAACGATGAAGTAATAATAAGTCAACAAAAAACAAAATCGAATACACATGTTCGAAATTTATTTAAATCCCCTGCGAAAATATCATTTGGTTCAAAGTGTAATGGTTGAAAGTAGGGCCGATTAAAGAAGACAGTATTCACCTTGGAATTCTTAAGTATATTGAGTTCAATATTCTACATTTAACAAATATAGCAATAATGCCAAGTAATCCAAACATAAACATATTAAAGTATAATTCTTAAGAGGGTTACTGCCTTAAGCCTCTACAAAAGACCAATATAACAGCAGAAAAAGGCTTATGCTTCATATGCAGTTACAATCAGATCAAAGAAGGCATGAGATGTCAAACGTGCAATAGGCATATTTTATGTCTTGAAAAAAAAAACAACTTTATTGCGAACTTTTTAGGTGTGCAACTTGTCTTTCAAAGACTTCCTAGATAATATTGCTAATTGGAATAAATTTTTTTGAGTATCTACCTGTACAAACTTAAAGTTCCTTGGGAACCTGGCTACCTTCTTAGATTAAAGAGAGAGAAAGAGTGAAAGTAGTTATCCGTTTTTAATTAGACATTATAGTGTTATTTTTACTTACCTTTCATTAAGTTACCTAGGTAATTGTTTTTTTTTTAACAAAAGTATAGCTTGTCTTGGGAAGAAATTAAAAGAAAACAAGAGTGCCAATAATTGGGTCAAATGTGGGTGCCAATAATTGGGCAAAGGGTGCCAATAATTAGGCAATTGAACATTTTTTTAAGTTTTCTACAAATATAAAAGAAAAGACCTTTTCGACTTCAATATTTGATGTATTTCTAAAAATTAATATCTTCAGGGATTAGAAAATGCAGCTCAACATAAAAAATGTTTAATAAAACGCCTTAGAAACTGCACCCAAACATAAAAATGTTCTTAAGGTGTCAATAATTGGTTAGTTTACCCTATGTGGTGTTTTTTGGTATTCATTGCGTTTCGACGTTATTCGACGCTTTGCCGCAGCTAAATCACCAGCTTTCTGCTAACCCTCAGGGTGTTATGTGACAGATTTTCTTGAAGACACGATCGCGATGCATGGTATCGGGTGAGTTGACTATCAGTTATGTGAAAATAGTTCCTGCAATTTTGCATGTATATATCTCAGAGCTGTGTGAAGCTGTAAACCCAAATTCCAATAAAAAAAACGTTGTAATTTAAAAACGAACCACGTTTTTCCTCTTGTCCAACTACCCGCAGAGTCTCAGTGCCGTCTCGACAATAAATTCGACACAAAAGAACGAAACCATTACGCTTGTAGTTTGCTGCAACGCCGAAAAAAAAAAGGAATGGGAGGATGACCTTCCCCGAGGATCTGTTCTATTCATGCCCGAAAGGTCTGCCTACATTGATTCCAGCATATTTCTTTAATGATTGATTGTTAGAAAACCGCCAGGTAACGTTCTACTCGTTCCTTACGACATGTCTCTCATGTCAATTTTGTGGAAATGCTAGAATTCGCGGAGACAAATAATGTCATCTTATTGTGTCTGCCCAGTCACATTACTCACTATCTCCTGCCCCTAGATACACAGTAAAAAAATGAATTGAGTAAGCCGCAAAATTTGTATGAGTAGATACCAGTCAACAATTTGTGTGAATTCTACACAAAATGTAGTAACTTAATAAATAGTTTAGTAAAAAGCAATCAAATTTAAAGTAAATCACACATATTTACACAATTTTGAGAAAAAAAACATTATTTACACGATTTTAAACTAATGATTGTGTAAAAAGTACCTATCCGCAATACCGAGCAGCCTCCAGCCTCCGTAGTTGAGACCAGTCAGTTGCCGACGACAGAGCGGGCGGGTTACAAAGTACGGCGCCGGTAATATTTATGAGTCATTAGATTTGTATCAATTACTTATAAAAAAATGCGAATGACTTTTTGGGGCATTTTTAATAGAGCAAAGTCATATCCTCTGGCGGTTACTACATAGGTTCGCTGTATTTGATCTTTAAAAACCAAATTATCGAATGGATAACTTAATAAGATACGTATATTTTTTAAAAAGCAACTCAAAAACTATACTTGGATTACATATAAATAAAAAAAATTTACGTCTTTTTTTTAAATGTGCAATTTTGTTGTTACTGATAATGTCCGTTATTCCTCTGATTCACTTTTTAATTCCATAGAATTCTCACAGATGGCACTACTAGGGCATTCTGTGTTGGAAGGAGTTCTGGCCATATTTTAGATTTGTGTAGCTCAAAGTTTAGGGCCATTCTATTCATATCACACCGCAACAATCATTCCTCTGGTAAGTGATGCGTTTGTTATTTACGGTTTCTACAAACCTTTTTTGTTTTTTCCATGATATAAAACTAGTAGAAGTTCAATCAGATTGAAAGTGAAGTTATGCAACCCACGTGTAAATAAGTAGATAAAGTATGAAATCGTCATTCCTCTGGCGTCATTCCTCTGGTTCGAAATAGGCCAGAGGAATGACGAGCCCTCCAGGGGAATGATTATTCCTTGAATAAAATGTCGAAATAATCCGCGATTTTTATTTAAAAAAAAAACATGGCTAAAACAAAAGGAAACAATGGAGAGTGCTCCCAAGCATGTCGAAATAGAAAAAAAAGAGTTGAGTTCAAAACGAAATCCTTTTTAACTGCATAAGGATACTCCACCGACATCATCTGATGAAGAGCAAGATCATGATATTGTACCTGTTTTGATACCGAATAATAACCGAAGAATATAGGCAAGTAAAATATATGCAAGAAATAGAAAACGTGAAAAAGGGGGAGTGTAAACAGAAAAATGAACTAATTAGGAATTTCAATAAGAATATTCAGGAATATAACCAAAAAAGTGCTTTTGGCTGAAGTACTTTCCGAACAGCTTACAACATATATTACAAAATCTTATCAACCATGAGAGAAAAGCAAATATTCAGAAATGCTTTAAGTGATAAAATTGTGAAAAATACTGGGTGAAACAGTATTTTACGAGGAAACAAAATTTCAGAAACCACAGATAGAGGTATTTTACATTATTCAAGAAAACCAAATAGAGGCATATGTGAGAAAAAAAGCAATTAGGAGATTTCTAGAAAATGATTTTCACAGAAAATGTGTCCCGGGAGGAAAGAATATTGCAGCAAAAACAAAATAATAAAGCAAAAGAGATATTTGTGTGACACGATGAGAAATTTACATAACAAGTTTTTAAGCTGCCAAGTTTTTAAGCTGCTAATTTTGCTAAGATTTTTGAGGTCATTTTATATAACAGGATTTATTCTGCAGTGCACTTATCATTGTCTTCTTTTCAACATGGTTTTTTGTCTAAGCGTTCAACTGTCACTAACCTCACACTCCTTACTCAGTTTGTCTCTGAATACGTTGCCAAGCAGGGTCAGATCGACGTTGTTTATACTGATTTTGCCAAAGCTTTTGATAAAATAGACCACCAAATCCTCTTAAGGAAGCTTTCTCTATTTGGTCTCCATTCTTCTGCTTTATGGCTTCTCCAAAGTTATTTATCACAAAGAAAGCAATTTGTATCTTACAACGGATTTAACTCTTTCAACTACTTGGCAAGATCTGGAGTGCCACAGGGGTCTAATCTTGGTCCATTGCTGTTTCTCTTATTTATTGATGATATTACGACTAGTGTAAAACGTAAGAAGCTCTTGTTTGCGGATGACCTCAAAATCTATTGCAGTGTTGCCTTATTGGAGGACTGTGTTGCATTGCAGCGGGATATTGACAGGCTTCAGGCTTGGTGTGATATGAATAGATTACAGTTAAATGCAGCTAAATGTAAAGTGGTTAGTTTCTCGCGTAAAAAAAAACATTCTTGAGTATGACTATACCGTGGCAGGGACTGCGATTGCGCGTTTGGAGACAACGAAGGATCTAGGTGTCGTATTTGACTCGAGACTCACCTTTGCCTGCCATATCACTCAGAAGATAAATGAGGCTTCTAAAGCGTACGGTTTTATTGTGAGGAACTGCAATTCATTTACCACTTTGGATGCACTTTTAATCCTTTACTCGTCATATGTAAGATCCAAACTTGAGTACGCATCACTGATATGGTACCGTTTTTATAACTGCTACAAGGAGGCACTAGAGAAAGTTCAGCGCAAATTTCTTAAGTTTTTGTCATTCAAATTGGACCGAGTGTATCCTGAGCAAGGGACTCCCTACACTGAGTTTTTGAACAGATTTCAGATACTGTCTCTTGATTCGAGGAGAAAATGTGCGTCAATTATATTTCTATACAAATTATTACATAACCAAATAGACGCTATTGATTTACTTTCTCAGCTCAATTTTTCTGTCCCTTCTCTGAGAACTAGAGGTGGCTTGACGTTCTACTGTGACAGAGCTAGCACTAATTTATTTCTCAAGTCTCCCGTCTTTACTATGTGCAACAATTATAACAGGCTGTGTACCCACTGTGACATCCACAGTGACCAACTATGTAAAATCCCGAATACGGCAATGCAGTTTTTTGTAAACGACTAATTATGTAGGTAGTTATGCAGGTAATTTTTCTTTAAGTACTCCTTTGAGTAATAACACTGTTGAATCTAATTCTTTATTATTGTTATTAGTTGCTTTAATCTGTATATACCTCTTTACTGTTTCACCTATGTGGAGCGTGTACTAGATACGCTATAGTTATAGTTGAGTTATGTAATGCTTATAATTTGTAATTCATTGTCCTGTAAATGGTTCTTACTGTTGGGAAATAAACGCTATTATATTATTATTATTATTATTATTCAGCTACTCATTTTGAGGTAAAAATAGACCATTTTGGGTTGTTCCCCGTAAAGCAAGTGCACATGTGGATGCGCTTGTTGTATGAACATGCTTTGTATAGAATGGAAGCTCTAACCCAATGTAATAGTTTTGAAGTCATTAAGGCTTTCTGTTGTCAAGAAAAAAAGTGTTTGTTACGTGAGTGCTCAGGGTGCAAAGAAAACAAAACTACATACAGACCATGCGACATTACAAAACCGGGACATTTTTTTAAATGGGGCCGAGTGAAAGGCACTTTTTTGACAAGAAGACGCAAAAAAGTAAATGTGTAGTAAAATTTGTGAAGCAAAAGTAAAGAAGTTTGAAAGTTCAATTATGATTTTCCTGAAACACAAGGGCATATCCAAATTTCTTCGAAGAGGGCTGCGCTAAAACAAAACGAAGTAATAAATCATATGGACTTTAGCGAAAATTATGCACTGAAATATGCTGAGGAGACATATGTATTCCACTTTGGGGGATCACGTAAACAGATTTCACTACATAAAGTCATTGTGTACTTCAATTCTGAAGATAAGGTAAACTCAAAGCCTTTTTGGGCGCTTTCCAAGTCTCGGAATGAAGTTCCCGCCATCTGGGCTTACCTGATGCCAATTCTGTTCTATATATCCACAATGCCGGAATCCTCATATTTGTGAGCGATAGTCCCGCTACACAGTACAGAAACAAAACAATGTTTTATTTCTTAGCAACTAAACTACGCCACTTCTATCGGAAACTTAGAGAATGTTCGTGGAATTACTGGGAGTCAGGCCATGGTAAAGGCGCTCCAGATGGCATCGGAGGTGTGACGAAACGAACTGCAGACAGATTAATGGGAGAAGGAAAATAGATAGATTCAAATGAAGTACTTATAGAAAGTCTTAAGAAAAATGTACCAAACGTTGCTTGTTTTTCAATTGACGATAACAATATTGAAAACATTAGCAATATCATTAAAAAAGAAAACATAAAAGCTTTAATCGGAACAATGCAGGTGCATCAAGTGAAACTAGTAGACTGTGACAGGGGTAAACTATATTCCCTGTCTCTAAGTTGCTTTGATGTTGCAAATGCCGATTACTTTATCGGAACTTTAGCTTACTCTGACAAGATTAATTGTTTTGGCGTAGACGAGTCACCAAAGTCAGCTAGAGATTCTGAAGATAGCTTACCCTTGATTAATTATGCTGTTGATAAAACGAAGCAAGGGACTTTAGATCACTCTGAGAAAAATAATTGAAGGGTCCGATGGATGAAGGTGGTTTACACATGACTAAAGGAGATAACTGACATAGTTTAGTCGATTTCTGATGAATAAAAGAGGTAACTGACATCAGTTGTCTCCTTCATCCATGTAAACGCCTGTCGAGGTTGTAGTTACCTCCTTTATCCACCAATAAAAGTGCAAAATACTAAATGGCACGCACATATTATGTCTCAAGTTTGATGTAGTTCTTGTGATTTATGTGGAAATAAAGTGTGAAAATGTCTTCGAGAGGGAAGATGATAGTTCTGAGGGCTCTTGAACAAGGAATAACTGAAGACAGGCAAGATTTTACAGAAGTTATGGATCGTAACCTCAAAAATATTTTACCGGCAAAAGCAAAAAGGTAAGTAAGTAAAAAATATACCTTTCATTGTTGTCCAGAATTCTGTCCAAAACTTTTAGTTTATAGTTATTATTGTTAGGTTCCTCAAATAGGTAAGAAGAACTCAGTTTTATACCACACCTTTATTGAGTTGCACAAAACACCTAGTATACATAAAAAAACGAAGAAGACATTGACAACAAAAACAAGAGACTCTAGACGAATACATAAAAAAGGTTTTATCACTCGCGCGCGCGGCAAGAGGAAATTAGCCAGTTTCGCCCAAGTCCAACCTCGAGGATCGCAGAACGTCGGACGAGTCCATACTGTGAGAAGAGTTACCTCCGAGACCGAGAGAACGACACCGACTAGACCTCAGGTGAGGTGAGCTCAAAATAAGGGTTTAAACGTAATCGTTTATTTAATTATCGCCCATTTCCCAACATGGCCACTTCGAGCCAAGGATACGCGTGAATTCCTCTTGCCTATTTGAAATTGCACTTTCTTTATATTAAGTTTGTTCAAGTGCTTTAATTCGCTGAATTTGATCGCAATTTCAATTCAATATATTCATATACAGTCCACTACTATTCTAATACTCGCAGAGAACGCATCTATATAAATAAATAAAAAACGCATAATTTGTATTTACTTTTGAAGCGCTGGTACATTGTATTTTTCAAATATCTAACAAAGTCAAACAAAGTAAAGCTCTACGCCAATTGTGTCAAAATGAAATGTCCCAGCTGAAGGAGTTTGGGGAACGTGCTTTACAAGAACGCACTCCTGAAATCAAATTGCAGTTTAAAATGTTGTTCAACAAATTTGAAAAGATTCAGGAGGCATTTAAAAATCATCATCAGAATGTAGTATCTTTATTATGCACTCAAGAAGATTTTGATTTACATGTGAAGGAGGTAGTCCGTAGAGAATTTGATGAACAAGCTTCTCTTGTTTATGCATTGAACTCAATGGTATTTGAAACTTCTTCAGAAAATGCTGAAAAAAAGGAACTTGTTGCCAAACCCAATGTTAGACTACTCTCATGCATAACAATACATCGCTATCAGAAATTGAGAAATTTAATTACCTTATTTCTTTCCTTGAAGGACCCCCTTTGACTTTGGTACAATGTACACCATTAGTTGTCGAAAATTATCAATCCGCTTTTAGTTCAGTGGTGTCCAGATACCTCGCCTAATCGCCTTTGCACATCTTCAGGCCATTGACAACGCACCTGTTTTAAAAGATTCGAAAAATCTTCCGGCCCTTCGCACACTGAAAATATAGCGTCACTAAAAAATATGCGTTTCACCACCGATGAATGGGATTTTCTACTCTTTTACCTTTTCAGTAAACATTTAGATAATGAATTATTAACTAAATTTGAGGTGGAAGTAGAATCTAAAATTCCAACTTTTGAGGAGCTCAAGAATTTTGTTAATAAACATTGTAACGCTCTCGACATCTTTCTTGAGTAATGCCACTAACACTAGTTGCCTATTTTGCAAAAATAATCACCAAATATATAGATGTTTCGCATTTCAAAGGCTTCCACCCTCTGAACGCATGCATAAGGCAATGTCCAACAACTGGTGTACCAACTATTTGAGTAACATACATCTAACAGGAAATTGCAATTCCCAATCGGTATGTCGCTCATGTAAACGGAATCATCACACTTTGTTGCATATTCCACGCTCTCCTACAAACGCGGGCCTTCGCCCTAATATAAACGATAATAGTGGGCAGCAGTCCGACTCCACTGGTTCTTCACACGCAGTCAACGCAAATAGAAACTCTATTTCTTCTCCCCAGAATTCGCAGAGTGACAACCAAACCAGTCAAAGATATCAAGCCTTGAATTTAAGTGCACCACCAGGTACATTACCACAACATAATTTCTGTGGTTTGACTTCATCTTCCCAGTCATCTTTAAACGTGCTATTAGCTACTGCGCTTGTAGAGGTTTCAGATATTCGCGGAAACTATCATGCAGCTCGTATTTTAATTGACTGTGGGTCCCAAACTAACTATATGTCACAGAGATGTTTTAAAAAATTAGGTTTACCGCGTTTTGATTTGTCTTTAAACATTGAGGGACTCCATAATATGAAAGAAACGACTACGCACGGGGGAATAACGTGTACTCTTAAACCATTAGGAGTTTCCGGACCCACAATTACTCTAGATTCATTCATCTTACCGAAACTCTGCCCAGACATGCCATTTTTTTTACTATAAAAAAACAAAGGTTGTCGCATATATCTAATCTTAAATTGGCTGACCCAAATTATTTTAGGCCTGGACCAATAGATATTATAATTGGAGCTGAAGTGTTTCCTTATATCCTTATAGGTGATCGTATCTTTGGTAATCAAAATGAACCAGTTGCACTTAATACAATCTTTGGTTGGATACTAATGGGTAGGTGTGTTCTTGATAAGAATAATTTCTCTTATTTTTCGAATACCTTTGCAGCATTTTCATCTAAATCTTTAGTTCTCGCATGATAATGACTTATTTGCTGTCGATAAAACTATAAAACGCTTTTGGGAATTAGAAGAAATACCCGCGCGCAACTTACTATCGCCCGAAGATGAGAAATGTGAAAAGATATTTCGAGACACTCATGCTAGAGATGCTACTGGTAGATACATTGTCGAGCTACCCTTTAAACACGGAGAACCTATATTTGACACTTATAATTCTTTCGCTATCGCAAGTCGTAGGTTCTATTCGCTTGAAAAACGCTTGAAATCAGATGAAAAATTATTTAACGCCTATTCAGAAATTATTCGTGAATATTTGAACTCTGATTTTCTTGAGACCGTTTCACATGACCCTGCAAAAAACTGCTTTTACATTCCGCACCACTGTATAGTGAAGCCTGAAAAGGTACGCATAGTTTACGACGCTTCTGTAAAAACTAATAACGGTTTTTCGCTTAATGATACCCTTTTGACAGGTGAAAAGTTACAACACGATATAGTATCATCTTTGTTGAATTTTCGATTACATAGCGTGGTGTTTACCGCAGATATTAAAAGTATGTTTACCGAGATTAAGGTAGCAGACAAACACTTAGATTTCTTACACATAATTTGGGGATTTTCTGCCAGCGAACCACTTCAGGTATACCGCTTAAAGCGTGTCACCTTTGGAGTTTCTTGTTCACCATTTCTTGCTAATCGAACCATTTTACAGCTGTCTGAAGATGAGCGAAAAGGTTTTCCATTGGGCGCTCATGACTTAAAAAATGATGTTTATGTGGACGATATTGTTACAGGGTGTCAATCTTTCGCTGAAGCTAAACTTGTTCGAAATCAGGTAATCGAGATTCTCAACCGCGGTGGCTTTGAACTTAGAAAATGGTCAGCAAACCATCCTTAGTTATTAGTAGATTTGCGCGAAGATCATTTGCAAACAAAATCAGTTTCTTTTGATGCAGAACCACATGTCATAAAAATATTAGGTATGCAGTGGTTTTAAGGTTAATTCTGTGTCTCGTCCTTGCACCAAACGCAACATTTTGTCAGATATAGCTCGTGTATACGACCCCTTAGGATTTATTTCTCCGGTTACATTTTTGAATAAGGGTCTTATGCAAACTTTGTGGAGCGCAGGTCTGGATTGGGATGACTTAGCACCCCCAAATATTACGGAATATTGGGAACGTAAAGGAAGAAATGTTAAACCTGTCATCTTTGATCATTCCACGCCGTATACTACCTAAAATATGTAAAAATTGAACTTCACGGTTTCTGCGACGCGTTACAAAAGTGCTATGCTGCGGTTGCCTATTTTAGAGTGTTAACATATCAAAATGTACAAACATTTTTTATTATTTCTAAAAATAAAATAGCTCCATTAAAACAGATTTCTATTCCGCGCATGGAATTATCAGCTGCTGTTCTTCTGGCCGATTTGATACTGTTCATCTTAAAAACCTTTTCAGGAAAAATTGAAATTTCTAAGGTTTTTGCCTACTCAGACTCGTCAATAGCTCTCACTTGGATAAAATCACCACCATATAAATGGAAAACATTCGTTAATAACCGAGTCGCCAGAATTCACGAAAAGGTACCGCCAAGTCAATGGCATCACATAGATTCTGAAAACAATCCTAGCGATTGTGCTTCACTCCCATCCGCGCTACTCGAATGTCCTACATGGTGGGCAGGGCCTCATGGCTTCTAGATTCACCAGATAAATGGCCTATTGATAAAAAATTTAACCCCGATCCTTGTCCAGAAATTACCACCGAAGAAAGAAAATTTACATTCGCTATTTTTACAAAAGATGTAAGTGTAATAGACATTCCCATAAAAAATTTTTCTTCATTTTTTAAAATACAAAGAATTCTCACATATGTTTTACGCTTTATTTACAACTTAAAAGGGCAGACAGTACGCAAAACCAATAAACTTACCATGCAGGAACTGTGTCAAACTACATTAGATTTGATTAAACACACTCAACAAATACATTTCGCTGAAGATATTGAATATATCCAGAATAACAAACCACCTTCAAAGAATTTTAGAAAATTAGGCGTTTTCTTGGATAATCAACAAGTCTTACGAATTGGGGGACGCATACAAAATTGTCAGGAAATTTCATACGACCAAAAACACCCCGCTCTTCTTCCTCGTAACTCGCGCTTGACCTACTTAATAATAGAATACTTTCACAGAATTTTCCTACATCCAGGTATTCAAACATTGCATTTTATACTTGTTCAGCATTTCTGGATTTTGTCGCCAAATCGGGCTATACGAAATGTGGTATCCAAATGCTTACGATGTTGACGTCAAAATCCTAAAGAATATCAGCCCCCCCATGGGTGGCTTACCTACAGTCATAATTTCACAAATTAAAGCCTTCTCTTGCGTAGGAGTAGACTATGCTGGTCCTTTTATTACTACTTTAGGTAAAATTCGAAGGGCAAAAACCTTTAAGTCTTATGTATGTGTGTTTGTATACTTCGCAACAAAGGCGCTTCACTTAGAACTTACTTCTGATCTCTCAAGTGAAACATTTTTATGCGTCTTTCGTAGATTTCTATCACGTAGAGGCAGGTGTTCTAAATTGTATTCTGATTGCTGTACTAATTTTATCGGAGCCCGCAAACAAATTCTATCATATGTAGAAAATGCTGCAAAAACCGAAAAGATAAGAGTGGCATTTAAACCCCCCTTCAGCTCCCCATTTCTCCGGGTTAGTGGAAGCTGGAGTAAAGTCATTTAAAACCCATTTGAACAAAGTAATAGGATCACAAATTTTAACCTTTGACGAATTATACACGGTGTGCAAATAGAGGGACTATTAAACTCTAGACCTTTATATCCACTGAGCGCAGACGCTAAAGATTTATCAGTTCTGACGCCAGGTCATTTTTAACTCTTGAACCAATATCGGCTTTACCACATCCAGATTTGACTTCTATTAAATTAGGTCGCCTTTCACGCTATCAGATGCTACAGAGAATGCATCAAGATTTTTGGAACCGATTTAGACGCGACTACCTCCACCATCTACAACAAAAGGGAAAGTGGCTGGAACCCACTTCTCCGAAACCACAAATTGATACGTTAGTTTTAATAAAGGCACACTCCTCCAGCTAAATGGCATCTAGCCCGAATTTCCGAACTTGATCCTGGTGATGATGGAATAGCACGAGTGGCAACTGTTTATACATCAGATTGCGTATACAAAAGGCCCTTGGTGAAGCTTTGCCCTTTACCGAGTCCTGAGCTTTAAAAAAATACTTTTTTTGGTGGGCAGGATGTCCAAAATTCTGTCCAAAACTTTTAGTTTATAGTTATTATTGTTAGGGTTCTCAAATAGGTAAGAGGAACTCAGTTTTATATCACACCTTTATTGAGTTGCACAAAACACCTAGTATACATAAAAAACGAAGAAGACATTGACAACAAAAACAAGAGACTTTAGACGAATACATAAATAAGGTTTTATCACTCGCGCGCGCGGCAAGAGGAAATTAGCCAGTTTCGCCCAAGTCCAACCTCGCGGATCGCAGAACGTCGGACGAGTCCGTACTGTGAGAAGAGTTACCTCCGAGACCGAGAGAACGACACCGACTAGACCTCAGGTGAGGTGAGCTCGAAATTAGGGTTTAAACGTAATCGTTTATTTAATTATCGCCCATTTCCCAACAATTGTTCTGTTTACTAGCATCCCTTAATCCTATACATATATTTTTTAAATTCTAGGTCCAGGGATGCCACCAGAAATAGTAGATAAAAAGAAGGAAAGTGGAAACACTTTCTTCATTCGACACTCCTCCTGGTAAGCTGGACATATTCTGAATACTTTGAAAATACATTTTCTTATAATGAAATGAGATACAACATAACAGCTATTATTGGTTGCTAATTTGTTGTGTTAATATTTCAGGTATTGTGACGTCAACCCGAAAAAGGAAACGAAGGACTTTCCTGGCGGGGAATACTAGCGAAGGTAAGTTGAATGATTTCAGGTTATAGTATAATAATAAATTAATTACGTTATTAATTTTCAGAGAATATTTCAAGCGAAGAAGACGAACCATTTCCTGGGTCTCAGTGATGAATATGTTCTAAATTCTGACTCTTACATCGATTCTTCGTCAGATTCAGAGGTGGAAATGTCTGTGAGAAAGACAAGCCCACGAAGAGACCTGACAGAAGACAGAAATGTATACAGATTTACAAGGAAATTACCATGGAAAAGACGATAGCGAACAAAAAAATAACACTGAAATAAATATAAGTATGAATGGATTTTAAACAGAAGTTATTACAGAAGACATGAATAGTAGTATCGAAGAAAACGAAAATAGAAATTCAACAGGAGAGCGAAGGGATAATGTTAGTGAGAATTCAGATGAAAACAAAAACGATACGTTGAAAATCAGGAAGAATAAAAAGGAAAGTAGGAAAAGGCTCTACAATCAGAATGAATGGAAAAGGAAAAAGCAGCAATTGCACGGCAGAAAGGTTTACCCTATATAAATCAGAAAGGTCAGCAGATTCAAGAGAAGGTAGTAAATCAGGATTTTTTATGTACTGAAAAGAGTCCAAAAAATGTACCGCAAAGGTTTGTTTCGAAAATAGAAGGAAACTACTTTCAACATTTTACTTTTATTCAAATGCAGGTCGATTAAATCTCCTTCAAGGCCGCAGAAGAATGCAACAAAACATAAATCTTCTACATTTAGCTATACTATTAATATCGAGAAAAATACTATATCCGTCTGTAAAAAGGCATTTTGCTCAATTTTCCAAATTGGAAAAAAGAAGGTGGAATATATCCAAAAATCTATAAAAAAAAAGGTCTTCCAGCGCCTGCTCCGGATACCAGAGGTAAACAGGAGTAGACTATGCTGGTTATTACTACTTTAGGTAAAATTCGAAGGGCAAAAACCTTTAAGTGTTATGTATGTGTGTTTGTATGCTTCGCAACAAAGGCGCTTCACTTAGAACTTACTTCTGATCTCCCAAGTGAAACATTTTTATTTTGCTCAATTTTCCAAATTGGAAAAAAAAGGTGGAATATATCCAAAAATCTATAAAAAAGGTCTTCCAGCGCCTGCTCCGGATGCCAGAGGTAAACATAATACAATACGGATATGTCGGTGCATTTCAGAAAATTCGATGAGCTGGCTTCTAAACTCAACCTAATCAACCGTGAGAAAAATGTTCTGAACGAAACTGTTCAGTTCAGGGATGGGATAAAATGGATTAGGATCAACGAATACAGAAGTTATTTATACAAAGAGTCCTATGATTCACATACTCCATTTAAAAAAGTCAATCTAATTAGAAACGCAGGCGTGAATAATCCTGATCCTGCTGATATTCAGTTACCAAGAATCGAGAAGAAGTATGGATCGCTATATAATGAAAAGATTGAGAACTTGAAAGCTCAGCTAAAATTTGTGAGACCTGAATATCAGTGGTTCTACGAACAGGTCATAAACGAACATGAAACTAAAAATTAAAATTTCTTGTATTTCCTCGTAGTTTTAAGTTTATTGTGTGTTTTATTTCAATAAATAAAAAATATCATTTAAGTTACCTTTTTTTTGTTTCTACTATGAACTACATTTATCTTTTTTGTTATGAATGAAGGAGGTAACTGATATTTTTTTCAAAATTTGAACTTCATAAGAAAAATTGTGGAAACACATCTATGTTAAAAAATGCCTTTAATCATAATACATTCAAGAAATCACTTTGAATATTATAAACCAAGATAATACAAGAGCTCTTAATGATGAACTTTGAACGCGTATTTCTTGACAACAAGATTTTGTTAGTTACCTCCTTCATCCAGCGGATCCTTCAATTGTTTTGGCGTAAACGAGTCACCAATGGCAGCTAGTGATTCTGAAGATAGCTTACCATCGAATAATTATGTTCCTGATAAAACGAAGCAAATAATCCATTACGAAGATGCTAATTCCGATGAGGAAGCTGGTCCAAGTTCTTCGTGTTAACTGGTCTTTAACTCACACCAAAGAATATTACAGAAGAAGTTTATATTCTAGTGGAATGTAAAACAAAATAAGTACAATATCGTTATGTTGGAATTAAACTGAATAATATCGACGATGATGAAGTTAAGGTTATGTTTATAAAGTATGTAAGCTTCAAAATTCACAAGCATTTAGAGCTAACGCAAGCGATGTAGCTTTTGTAAATTTTGATCAAATAATTTCGATTTTACCTTCACCTATTCGCTTAGTTCATACCAATAAGACTTATTATAAATTCGAAGATGAAGTAGACGTTTTTGAAAAATTTTAGTTTTTATTTCTAAAAGTTAATGATACCTAATAATATAATAAATGTTTAATATTAAAGATAGCTTTTTTATTTATTTCCTTTTTCGCATTTAAGCGTAACTATTAAGTGTTTATGGATAAAGGGGCCGCGGGGCGTCGCTCGTACCTGCGCTGACTTTTTAGACTGCATGTTTTTCTGCCTTCGATCGACCTCGGTTCGAGGCAGTGTGATTCACTACACTTACTGGGATTACTACGGTTTTCTAGCGTTTTCCGTAGTACTTGAGCGAATGCTATCCTTGTTCTATCGGGAAAAAAGTCGGCCCTAGCCGCAAATGGCAACGAAGACAAAATAATAGTATTTGCCCCCCTCCCCCGCACAAGCATGTGGTTGCTTCTGGGGTACTCCTAGTTTGGAGTATTGTAAGGGTGAGAATTATTATTATTGTTATTATTATTATTAATATTACGATATTATTGCTTTTAAGAAGCATTTTGTTTAAAAAAAACACCGAAAATATCATTCCTCTGGATGAGGTTTTTTTAAATTCCCTGTATTTGCCAAAAAAACTTAATAATTAGTTTCATCAGAGATTGAAACAGGAGACAAAATACCAATAAAACGTATAGAATGGTCCAAACAGGCTATATTGATGCCGATGGACCTAAGAATTGAACACGATAGAGACTTCAAGTCTACAGCTAGTAAAAATGAAGTGACGTTGAAGATAAAGCAGAGAAATTAAAAGTAAATGAAATGGACATGACTCTAACACAATGTAATGACAAGCGGCACTATTTAAAGTTGCAAAAGATAATATAAGTAGCAAAGGGACATATATCAATAATTATCTCGTACTCTGGACTACGACAATATTTGTTTTATAGTGGAGAAGATACAAGAAGATGTGCTCCAGGAAAACTCAACAGAAAACATGGAAAATGTACAAGAAGAAATTACTCCTAAAAAGAAAAGTAAACCTGACAATATAAAAAGGAAATAAACATTTGCACTTAAAATTTGGATTGAAATAAAAACAGGAATCATAAATAGGGAAGTAAATCGCGAACGTCGCCATCAGGAGATGTTGGCTGTTCGCAATAGAGCCATCGACATATTTAGCCAGACAATGGATCAAATTTTGGAAAAACACTACTAAATAGTAGGTAGATAAAAATAAGGAAGTGCCCAATTTAATAGATTTAAGTTTTGTTAAGGTTAGAAGAAACTATTGTTTATTTTTTTTTAATAAAACTTTGCTGGTAATAAAAGTGTTTAATTATTTCGGTTCCTGCCTTCCTCTACGGGATGGTCCCTCGCATGTTCTGTATGTAATCTTCAAGAAAAGGATCACGCTGCTTCAAACACACGTTATGCAAAACACATGCTGCAAGTACAAATCCAGGGATCAAATCATTCCGGTACATATTGTAATATCTTGGATATTATTTATTATAGAAATGATACGAGTGAAAGCCAATTTAATAATGTGAATTTATTCTCATGCAAAAAACCCAAGTATATACAAAAAACTACAGAGTAGTAAAAACAGTACTATACAGATTGTGCCTTATACACTATGTCCCTAATTACTTTATGCATATGAATGCGTATATACAACACTTTCCCTCCTTAAACTAGTTAATACCTAATATTTACAAACAAATTGACAATATTTAATTATTTGCCACTTTATTATCTCGCGATCTCAGAAAATATCCAGAACTATGGGAATCCACCAATACTTCAGGATTATTTGTCTCCGAAAGAACCGTTTCGTTATCTTTAACTGTGCCCGTGTTAGTTATTGGTGTCGCATTATTTTCAATTGCTGAAGGTGTTAAAGATCTTCTGGATAAAGGTTTGAGTTGATTAGAATGACGTCTGGTTACTTTACCCTCTTTCGTAACAACATCATAAATAATATCACCCTCCTTACCTGAGATAACCCCCTCTGACCACACAGGATTCTTAAAATTTTTAAGTAAAATACTTTCACCTATTTCAAATCTTTTTGGGCTACCCTCGTAATATTGTCTTTGTTTGTTAGCTTTATCCTGTACAATTTTCTTTGAGTTCGGCAATAACAAATCTAATTTACAGCGTAAATTTCTTTGAAACATTTTTTTTGCCGGACTTTCGCCCGTTGTGCAATGCGGTGTGTTTCTATAATCAAACAAAAATTGTGTAAGGAATTCATTCTGGTTTTTATTATCAAAAACTGCCTTTTTTAATGCTATTTTAAACGTTTTGACTGAATTTTCCGCTTGCCCGTTACTTGCAGGGTATTTTGGCGTGGAAAATAGTTGACGAATGCCTTGTAGTCGTAAAAAGTTTTGAAATTCAGCACAAGTAAATGGAGGTCCATTATCCGATACTATTTTAGTAGGTAATCCAAATCTTGCAAATAAATTTTTTAAAATATTTATAACATGTTTTGCATCACTCTGATTACATTTAAATACTTCAGGCCACTTAGAAAATGAATCGACAACGATCAAATATTTATTACCAAAGGAGTGTCTTCATAAGGCCACGGCCGCAATTCCGTTTTCGGTGGATTGTTAGAAAAATGATTACATATTTTACACGATTTGCACATTTGCTCAATTTGGTTATCTAACTGAGGCCACCAAAAATAGGATCGCGCCATCGACTTACATTTACTGATTCCCATATGCGAAAGGTGAATTTGTTGAAGTAGAAAAATTTGCAATTTTTTTGGAACAACTACTCGGTACCCCCATATGATACAACCATGCTCTAAATGCATTTGATCTTTTTTGTGATAGTATATTTTAAATTCGTCTAAAATTTCGGATACTTCTGGCCAACCATGTAATAAATATCCATATAACTTGTTTAAAATAGGATATTTTTTTGTATAATTAGCTATTTTTATATAGTCAATGGGTAAATTTTCTTCTAAGTACAAAATATGTGAATAGTCAAAAAAAGTCTTTTGTTTATTTTTTAAAGGTAGTCTTGATAATGCATCTGCATGATTTTCTTCTGATTTAACATATTTGATTTCATAACTATACGCACTGAGAATGATGCTCCATCTTTGTAACCTATTAGCTACATATATGGGTATACCTTTTTTGCTTCCAAAAATATTGACTAATGATTTATGATCACATAGAAGTGTAAAAAATCTTCCATATAAATAATCGTGAAATTTTTTAAGACAGAATATAATGGCAGTTCCCTCTTTATCTAATTGACTATAAGCTTTTTCTGCATCAGAGAGTGTACGGGATGCAAACGCTATGGCGCGTGCATCACCATTGGGGTATATGTGAGAAATAACTCCACCCACCGCATAATCGCTCGCATCACAAGCTAAACTAACTGGCAAGTCCGGATTATAATGGACTAATAATTTTGGAGAAGCTATTTCTTGCTTTATTTTTTTAAAAGCATCTTTCTCCCTTTCATCCCAATGCCATTTACTATTCTTTTTTAGTAAAGTATAGAGTGGATACAATTTCGCACTTAATCTATCAATAAACTTGCCATAGTAATTTACTAGTCCTAAAAATGATTTTAATTCTGTAATATTTTTAGGAAACGGGGCATTTAAAATTGCTTCCACTGTAACCGAGAAAATTTATTTCATCTTGGAAAAATGTACATTTATTTAACTGGACCTTCAAGCCACATTCTTGCAATTTATGAAAAACAATGAAAAGATTTTCTACATGTTCATTATGTGTTCTGCCCGTTATTAAGATGTCATCTAAAAAGATAGTCACGTGTTTTATTCCAGCAAAAATATTTTCAATACATTGTTGAAATATGCCTGGATTTGAAGCTACTCCAAAGGGTAGTCTATTCACTTGGAATGAACCTTTATGTGTATTTAATGTGACCAACTTTTTAGATTCCTCATCTAGTTCAATTTGAGCATAGGCTTGTGATAAATCAATTTTACTGAAAAAGTACCCTCCATTTAATTCAGCAAATAAATGTTCAATTTTAGGAAGAGGGTATTTATCAACATATAAATGTGGGTTCAGGGTAATTTTGTAATCCCCACAAATCCTAATATCCCCAGATTTTTTTAAAACAGGAACTATTGGAGTCGCCCAATCACTATATTCTACAGGAGTCAAAATTTGCATTTCTACTAATTTAATTAATTCTTTCTCCACCTTATCTTTTAATGCTAAAGCCATTGTTCGGGGTTTGCAAAAAACAGGTATGGCGAGGAACCTTTATTAAATTTACCTAAACCTTCTTTAAAGACTTCTGGGAATTTATTTTGTAAGTTTTTGGGTATGTCAATTATAGCATGAGACTCATTTATATTTAATAGCAATTTATCAACAGAGATCTTTAAACTTCTCATCAATTTTCTTCCCACGATAGGTGGTCCCCCATCTTTAATTATAAATAATTTTAGATTTAGAGTTATTTTTTTATAGCTCACACTGACCCAAATATATCCTAAGGTATTTAGTGGCTTCCCTCCATAAGTTCTTAGATTTACATCAGGTTTATTAATAATTAACTTAGAAAAATTATTCTCGAAAAAATGTCAGATATCGCCGAAATCGGGAACCCAGAATGACATTCAAAATTTATCAATTTATCATTTACACAAATATTTATTTTTACCGGGCAATCCGTATCACTATCTGAAGTAATATTATACAAATTAAGATCAGAATCAGAAAAATCTTCATCGTCGTCAACCGATACATATTTATTGAAAAGATGTTTTTTGTTACCTTGTTTCCTTGGACAAATAGGTTTTACATGACCCGCCTGGCCACATTGATTACAAATTGCGTCCTTGAAATAACATTAGAAACTTTCATGGTTCGATTTTCCACAATGTCGACACGCCTTCTTATGTTCAGATTTTTTCTTGGTATTTGACGCTGGCTGGCTACAATCAAATTTTTTTACTTTGTCGATTTTTTTAATATTGTTGATCGGGGCAATTAGACCGGAATTTATTTCGGCTGCTTCCAAATTTAACGCTGTCTCACATGCCTTGGAATATGTTAAATTTTTTCTTGGAAAAGACGCTGCCTAATGACGTCGCTGCGTAATCCAAAAACCAATTGATCTCTTAGTTGCATTTCGAGATTTGTGCCAAAATTGCAACGTTTGGAAAGCTTTTTAAGGGCTGCAACATAGGATGAAATTGACTCACCCCCTTCTTGCTTTCTTTGTTTCTAAGTGATTCGCTACCAATTTCACCAAACTATTGAAAGGCTTGTCTTCTGATTTTTCAGGGCTGCATAGGTCCACCATCAATTCAAAAGTTTCATCCCCAATGGCGGTAATCAAAATTGCGGTCCTCAAGTCTTCCTTAATTTGATTTACTTTGAAATACTGACCCATTCTTATAATATAGTTATTCCAACTACTATTTCCAATTTGGAATGGTTCCAGTCTTCCCACTAGTGACATTATTAATTTAATTATTTCGACTGCGCCAGTGTAATATCTTGGATATTATTTATTATAGAAATGATACGACGAAAGCCAATTTAATAATGTGAATTTATTCTCATACAAAAAACCCAAGTATATACAAAAAACTACAGAGTAGTAAAAACAGTACTATACAGATTGTGCCTCATACACTATGTCCCTAATTACTTTATGCATATGAATGCGTATAACAACACATATCAAGAAACTTAAGTCTTCGGAATCTTCCAAATAGTAAAGCAAATGCTCTTTCTACCCCTGACGTGTCTTAACATGAACTACATTAAACTATGTTTGTGCTGATGTTAAATTTCCTCTATTTATATACGGGGGATGCAGCAGGCCAGTGCAGGGTATGCTTTATCTCCAATAATAAAACTATTGTTTGGCCAATAGTGCAAACGATTATTATTTATGGTGTTGTATACACAGTATGTCCACGGATAGACATCCCAAGAGAACAAATGGACCAAAAATTTCATTTTACGGTAAAAAGTCATTGTTGATAAAAAAAGTCTGCTTGTTCTTAAAATAAGATTGGCATGGAAAAAGTTAACATTATTTATACTGGGTGACCAGAAAATTTAAGAAACGTTAATTAGCATAAGAGTAAACTACCTCTATTTGTAGAGATACTGAAAAAAGTTGTAAAGAAAATTTGTTCAGCGCGATGAATTACTTAGGTGTACAAAATTTTCTGTAAATATTTCGACAAAACTGTATTAAAAAAAACCTACTCAGAATGGAAAACTGCGCATGATGACTTAACTTAATGATTCTAGGCCTACTTTTTATTTTGGAAAATGTTTAAGCAAACTCAAAGTAGGCCCAGGATTGTCAAAAATTCTTTCATCGTACACAGTTTTCTACTCTGAGTAACTTTTATTTATACAGTTTTGTCGTACTACTTATAGAAAAGTATTTAATCGAAGAAAAACAAGAAAAAAATAAAAAAAAATCAAAGTAGGACTAACGCGTTGAAATTTTGTAAACCTAAGTAACTTCCCAGGAAACATCATACAATATATTATACATATTTTATACGTTCAGTTGGAATAATTTTTGTATAGAAGTATATATTTTTA
This sequence comes from Pseudeuparius sepicola, assembly GCA_963920635.1. Classification (NCBI taxonomy): domain Eukaryota; kingdom Metazoa; phylum Arthropoda; class Insecta; order Coleoptera; family Anthribidae; genus Pseudeuparius; species Pseudeuparius sepicola. Next base: position 10,418,976 of record OY987307.1, on the reverse strand, counting down.
TATAATATACATATATCCGATACCAGGACGTTGCTGTAATATATGATACCCCAATAATATGCGTCTAAAATCTGTTTAGAAGGTAGTCATTATTTTATACTACAAATAACGTTTCTAATATATCCCAATACGTATATACAAGTCTTACTATTCTTACAAATAATATACGTATAATTTCTACTTGTTTTATTCGTTTCTAATAGACCGAAATTAAAGCACAGAAATACGATACACTTATATTATTCGTTGAACTTTTATTTACGGCCAACTTTATCAAACACTAATAACATAATTTATGGTTTACTTTAATTGTCATTAGATAACCCTAAATGATATACATGAAATCCACGTATATACATATTAGTATTTTATACCGTTTTGGTATTCCTAAAATATTGTTGGCAGTATATATTATTCTAAAAATATACCTTAAAAAGTAACGTATCTTATACCAGAAAATATGTAAATTATTATACCTATATCGGATACCATATTTACCATAATGTTGCACTTTAGGCAAAAGTGTATATGATATACGAATATTGTACGTTTAAATGTGTTTAAAAAGTACTCCTTATCTTAGACTACAAAAATAACGATTTTAATATACTCTAACACCTATATATAATTGTTTCAATTCTTATGTATAATATACGTATTATATACTTTGATACTTTTATAGTGTTTGATACACCGAAATTAGGATATGGAAATACGATATGCTAAAATTATTCGTTAAATATTTTTTGGAACTAACTGTATCATACACGAATTACTTATATTTCCGGTTTACTTTAATTCTCATTATAGAAAGCCCTAAATGATATGCTTAAAATCGACGTACATACATATTAGTATTTTATACCTTTCTGGTATTATACTAAAATATCTTTTGGAAGTATATAATATCCTAAAAATATACCCTTAAAAGTAACGCATCTTATACCAGCAAATATTTAAATTAATATACGTATATCGGATACCATAACGTTGCTATTTAGCGAAAAGTGTATACGATATACGATATTGTACGTTTAAATGTGTTTAAAAAGTAGACTCCTTATCTCAGGCTACAAATAACGTTTTTAAAATACTCTAACACCTATATATAATTGTTTAAATTCTTATGTATAATACACGTATATATTTTGACACTTTTATAGTGTTTGATACACCGAAATTATTATATTTAATTACGATATACTAAAATTATTCGTTAAATATTATTTGGAACTAACTTTATCGAACACGAATAACTTATATTTCCGGTGTACTTTAATTCTCATTAGAAATCCCTAAATGATATACTTAAAATCGACGTATATACATATTAGTATTTTATACCTTTCTGGTATTCCTAAAATATTTTTTGGAAGTGTATAATATCCTAAAAATATACCCTTAAAAGTAACGTAAATACCTTATACCAGCAAACATTTAAATTAAATACGTGTATCGGATACCATAACGTTGCTATTTAGGTAAAAATGTAGGTATATGATATACGAATATTGTGCTTTTAAATGTGTTTAAAAATTAGACTCCTTATCTGAGCCTACAAATAATAACGTTTTTAGTATACTCTAACACCTATATATAATTGTTTAAATTCTTATGTATAATATACCTACCTATATATTTTAACCCTTTCTAGTTTTTGATACACCGAAATGAGGATATGGAAATATGATATACTTAAATTACCTATTCGTTGAAACATTAATTAAGGCAAACTTTATCATACACCAATAACTTATATTTCCGGTTTATTTTAGTTGCCATTAGAATTAGAAATCCGTAAATATATATATAAAATCTACGTATATGCATATTAGTATTTTATACCTTTTCGGTATTCCTAAAATAATTTTTGGTAGTAAATATACCTTTAAAAGTAACGTATCTTATACCAGAAAATATTTAAATTCTTGTACTTATATCGGATACCATAATGTTGATATTTTTAGGGAAATGGGAATAAGTATGATATACTTACGAATATTGTGCATTTAAATATATTAAAGGTACTCCTTATCGTAGACTAAAAGTAACGTTTTTAATGTACCCTAATACCAATACCAATATATAATAGTTTAAATTCTTATGTATAGTATACGTATATGTTTAGACTCATAGTATTTGATACACCAAAATTATTAAATGGAAATACGATATACTTAAATTTTTCGTAGAAATATTATTTAGGGCTAACTTTATTATACACGAAAACTAATTACCTACTTCAATTGTCATTAGAAAGCTCTAAATGATATAGGTACGTAAAATCCACGTATTGATACATGTTAGTATTTTATACCTTTTTTTGGCAGTTAGAATGTCTACATAAGAATTCATGTTTTTTTAGCAGAAAGAGTTTAATGTAATAAATTTACACCATCTTGTTAAATTCCAACATTCCGAATACCTTAATCAACGATTCCAAGAATTCGTTCTTGTTTAATAACTTCTTCAGATCTGAAGATAATTATCATTTAGTATAGGTATTGTTATTAGGTAGTAAATAATACTAATATTTAAATTATGGGACATTTATTACATAATAATTAGTTGTTGTTAAACTGTTCTTCTTTAGAAAAATATCTTAAATAGACATCGATATAAAATTGTACAAAGTTTGGAGAATCTGCGCATAGTAAATCTTTCTAATAAATAAAATAATTTCAAGGACCGATTTTTGTTTGGATTTTCTTCCTTTGTTTAAATTTATGCTAGATCGAAAACATGGATGACATAACCACACAACAATTAAAAAAGGGGAATTTCTTGACATAAAAGTATAGTAAACTAAATAAAAATACATCAGCACTTTGTGAACATGGTCATGGAAGCACTGCCGGCTATAATAATGTATAGGTAATACCAAGTTTCTAAATTAAGAGGCGGAGATACGGGTAATCGGTAGTATCGGTACCAATAAAACTTAGTAGGGACCTGAATAAAAAAAATGTAATTTTTAGACAAAGAATTCAACGTCTTACAAAAAGTGCCTCTTGACATTTTTTCTTATGTGTATTCGTGTCGATGCAATTTTTTTTGCTACAAAATTAATAGTAAAATAATTGTGCCTACAAGTTTTACCCAAAACGGAAAAATGTGTTTTTTGTCACGAGAATTACACGCTTTTTGTAAAAAATAATTTTAGAAATTGTTTCAATGGACTAGACACACGGTACATACCTATAAGTACCTCTTATTAAATGATTTAGATTACTTCATCTGAAAATTAATTCCACGCTTGCGCGTGTCTACGCTACTGAAAATCTTTCTAAAATTATAACAACAACTAAATTGCATAGCAAAAAACACATTTTCCCGTTTTTGGTAGAACTTTGAGACAAAATTATTTTACTAATTATTTTGTCATAAAAATACATACCTATAGGTAGGTACATCTTGTGTGCGAAATTTGGTTAGAATATATTAAACAGTTTATAATTTAAAAAACAATAATATATATTTTGAAATTAATAACGCCCTGTATCTCAGAAACGAAGAACTTTACGGCTTATGTTTACATGAGCAACCTAAATTAAAATGATTTTTTCTATCTCCTGTGAAATTTGTCCTAAACAAATTCTTGCAAAATATTTGGTGTAGCGTGCGGAAATTTCAACAATGGTTCTGACAGTCTATGTGCTTTGTCTATGCTTCCATTAGTAATTAATTTTAAGAAAAGATATTGGTTTTAGTATCACACTGAAATAGTATATTTCATTACGAGTCTGGAAATAAAGATTTTTCCGTGCGCGCGTGACAAATTCCCGTGTGAGGCGCAGCCGAACACGGGAAGTCATGATGACAGATGATGTCAGGGGAAGATGCTCTAGCGGTTTTGGTGGATGCAAAATTATCTCGGTATCAATATAATATAATCAGGGCGAGTGCCCCACAGAAATTTCCCTCGTATAAAACTGTTCAAGCCACAAAGAAAGATTGCTATCCCAATCGAGAACACATAAAAGTGACTTCTACTTGCGCCGAAGTTACTTTGCAGGCTTTACTTGACCACACTGTGGAGCGTTTGCTATTAACCCTGGAACCCGTGATTAAGTCGCTTCAGAACAAAGACCTAGACAAACTGTGTTTGGTTACAAAATGGGGATTTGATGGCAGCTCTGGACATAGTTCTTACAAACAAGCATTCCATGGGCTTGAAGCTAGCGATTCGGCTATTTTTATAACTTGCATTGTTCCTATTCGTTTACACTGTGATGGAAAAATTGTCTGGCAAAACCCACGTCCAGCTTCTACAAGATATTGCAGACCATTAAAGATTCAGTTTATAAAAGAAAGTACAGAAATTTCTATAAAGGAGAAAAGCATAATAGACGATCAAATTAAGAACTCAAAGAGTACTTCAATAATTGAGGGAAAATCCTTGGTAGTTAGTCACAATTTAATCTTTGCCATGGTCGATGGCAAAGTATGTAATGCGCTTACTGACACAACTTCGACACAAAAATGCTATATATGTGGCGAAACATCCAAAAATTTCAATAATATCGAAGAAATGATTAAACGAAGCGTAAACACAAAAAACTTGGAATTTGGGTTATCCGTCTTACATGGGTGGATACGCATGTTTGAGTGCCTTCTACACTTATCGTATAAATTGCCACTCAAAAAATGGCAGGCTCGAGGAAGTGATAAACAAATCGTTGCAGAAAATAAGACTCGTATACAAAAAGAGTTTAGAGAGCGAAGTGGCTTAATCGTAGATAAGCCTAAACCAGGATTTGGTAATTCAAATGATGGCAACACGGCTAGGCGTTTTTTGAGCACGCAGAACTCTCGTCTGAAATTACTAAAATCGACATAGAATTAATTAAAAAGATGCATATTATAATGATAGTAGTTTCTAGTGGATATGAAATTCATGTTGATAAATTCAGAGAATTTGCACATAATACTGCCAGATACTTTGTTGGAAAGTACCCCTGGTATAATATGCCTCCCACATTACATAAATATTTCATACACGGGCCCGAAATAATATCTTCTGCTTTGTTGCCTATAGGCCAGTTAACGGAGGAAGCGCAAGAAGCTCGAAACAAAGATTTCAAGAGATACCGGGAGCATTATTCGAGGAAATGTAGTCGTGAAAAAAGTAATGAAGATATTTTTAACTTATTTTTACTCAGTTCTGATCCAGTGATCACAAGCAAGCGAACATTACAAAAGAAAAGAATACAGTATCTTCCCAAAGAAGCACTGGAACTATTTATTTCTCCTACAGTCCAGCCTCTTAGCCGAGCTGATGATGAAGATGATGCTAAAAGTGTAAACGAAGATGAAGATGATTCTGAAAATGGGGACGATGATGAAAGCGAATTTAGTTAAGTTATAAAATAGTAAAAACCACCAAGTATTATTATTTTTAAAATTAAATAAACGTTAAATAACCAGAATAATCACCCATTTAATTTACATCCACTTTCACATAGAAAATATCTTGCGGCGCGGCGAGGCAGGCGCCGCCGCGCCGGCTGCCGATGCAGCCAGTGTTGCCACATACCAATTATGTTTTTTTTTTCTAGGGACCTGTCCTGTCAAAAACGAGGGAGATTTCCATTAAAAGAGTGAGATTTTTTGACTGAAATAAATTATTTAATAAATCACATGAAAAAGAAAATTACTTAATGCTCAACATGCTTAACTCGACATTTTTCATAATACGATAAAAATTTTCTTCTTAATAATAAATTATTGAAGAAATACGCCCCCTATAGGCTCAATGCTAAACTAGTCTATGGGCCATGCCAACAATGAACAAGAAGAATAAAACAACGTAGTGTAGACCCGGTGGATAGCACCGTTCACATGGTGACGATGGCCCATATTTATATTAGTTCGCATAGTCCCGTCGGGGCGTTGGCATCTTATTAAATTCAGTCGCGTATAGCGCGGCAACTGTGTCAACATCGGTGCCAAAATAGCTTACCTTTTCATTAAATTACAGACAGAATTTTACAGTTTTGCAATTTAAACAAGCATTTTTCAAAAACGTCAAAGTTCAATAATTCAGAAATTATTTATTAAAAAAACTCTATTTCAACTACTTTGTTTTTCAAATAGCCGATACCTAGCCTACTTTGTTTATCATTTGTCATTGGACAAAATACCTACCTAGGTTAGGGTTTATTTAATTCTTTAATCGGGTTTTTTAAAATAATTAATGGATGTCTTTGCACCACAAAGAAATTTTCGACAATATCTAGGTTAGGTTGTTCTGCTCAGCTGATTCTGTAGGTGTGGCTCACAGACCTAGGTACCTATAGGTATATACCTATGTTGTGTAGCTAGATATTGATTGCTTGAATAACTACTGTAGGTACCTAGGCAACCATCTTTAACTTATTAACCTTAATAAAAATACCAACTCTACCAATACCTAAGTAGATAGTCATAGAAGCATTGTTGAAACCGTCCAACCTTCCGCAAAAAATCACGCTACACCAACTTTCCAAATTAAATTTTGGAGCGAAAACAAATTAAAACAGATAAATAGTTATGTCTTATACAATAATTATTCTTAAAACTCGGTACTAAGTTGAGGTATAGGTACTCGGGTATTTAAATTCAGTTACTAGTTTTTATATCAAATTATTCGAAAAATATTTGGTGTAGCGTGAGGAAATAGGTAACAAGAGAGATGTAGCGAAAGGTAATAAAATGAAATGAGCGAAACTTGACAAGGAGGAGAGGAGAGTCAGAGTGAATCAGGGAAAAAAGAGCGAGATCTTTCTCGATTGAGCGAGCTGTGGCAACGCTGTTCCCGGCGACGGTGGGACAAGGCAGCTTTTTCACTGCGTTTAGCGGTTGCCGACCAGGGAGCCCCGCCGGCCGCCATTTGCACGCCGTCTTGCTTTCGCATGTCAGTCCGCGTCCCGCGATTAGCAATTTTATAGTATAATTAATAGGTACAAATTTTTCTATTGTGCTTGTTCTGCTGCAGCGAGGGAGGCTCCGACTGGGTAAGTGTATAGATATGTAATAAGCAAATATTTACGTCGAGGCTGAAAGAAAATGTAGATTTCATCCGCGTTTGGCCAAACAATGCCCTAGGTGGAAAAGAATCATCTTTAGATAATATTTTAGGGAGTATTATTATAAGTATGTATTGTAGGTATACTTACCTACCCTATACCTACCTAGACTCTTCCAAAAAGTTCGACTTATGTCAAAAAATCGCGTTCTGCTCAATAAGTCGACGTAGAAGAAAAACTAATCATGTTATTTCAATAAAACTTTAGGAAAATGATACCCAGGGGATTCTCTCTTACATATAAAAAAATTAGGGTGGACACTTTCATTTGCGCCCTTTTCAGATGGCCTTACATTTGTACTGTTGTCATAAAATCGCATTCTGTTCAATAAATCGTAGAAAAAAGCCAATACCTAATTTTATTTCAATAAAACTCTAGGTGAAGCTTCCCAAGGGGATCCTCTCTTACATACAATAAAAAAATTAGGGTGTATACACTTTCATCGCGCCCTTATCAGTCGGCTTTAAATTTGTACTCACGTCAAGAAATCGCATTCTGTTCAATAAATCGACGTAGAAAAAGAGTTAATAATTTTAATTCAATAAAACTTTAGGTGAAACTTCCCCAGGGGATCCTCTCTTACTTATGAAAAAATTAGGGTGGACACTTTCATTTGCGCCCTTTACAGACGGCCTTAAATTTGTACTTTCGTCAAAAAATCGCATTCTGTTCAATAAATCGACGTAGAAAAAAAGCCAATAATTTTATTTCAATAAAACTTTAGGTGAAGCTTCCCAGGGGGATCCTCTCTTACATATAAAAAAATTAGGGTGTGCACTTTCATTGCGCCCTTATCAGTCGGCTTTAAATTTGTACTAACGTCAAGAACTCGCATTCTGTTCAATAAATCGACGTAGAAAAAGAGTTAATAATTTTATTTCAATAAAACTTTAGGTGAAGCTTCCCCAGGGGGATCCTCTCTTACTTATGAAAAAATTAGGGTGTAAACTTTTATTTCCGCCCTTTTCAGACGGCCTTAAATTTGTATACTGTCGTCAAAAAATCGCATTCTGTTCAATAAATCGACGTAGAAAAAAAGCCAATAATTTTATTTCAATAAAACTTTAGGTGAATTAGGGTGAATTAGGGTGTACACTTTCATTGCGCCCTTATCAGTCGGCTTTAAATTTGTACTAACGTCAAGAAATCCCATTCTGTTCAATAAATCGACGTAGAAAAAGAGTTAATAATTTTATTTCAATAAAACTTTAGGTGAAGCTTCCCAGGGGATCCTCTCTTACTTATGAAAAAATTAGGGTGTACACTTTCATTGCGCCCCTATCATCCGCCCCGAGATTACGCCAAAAAATCGCGTTCGATTCAATAAATCGACGTAGAAAAAACTAATCATGTCATTTGAGTAAAACTTTAGGAAAAGGACCCCCTGGATCCTCCCTTACATAGTGCTATAAAAACTTAGGGTGTACTTAGATACCTACCGAGGTACCTACACTATTGCAATCTTAAATCTAAAGTTAGTAGAAACATGGCTAGCCTTAAATCTAGCCTTATTCAATCGTGTGGTGGTAATTTTCTTATAATTTTTATGGCGTGGGACATTTTTGTTGTGTACAATTGTTATACAGTGTGTCCCAAATTCGGGTAATTATGTTGCATGATGTACAAACCCCCCATTTTCTTGAAATTTTGGCTACCCCCTAAGTAGTAATACAAAGAGAGTACGGGCTCACTTTGACCTCAGTTGACCCCTTGATCCTGAGAGTCCCCTACGGCCCGAGGTCACGGGAGCAAAGTGGCTACGTCATGCCCGAGGTCACGTGACGTCACCGGATGACCCCAGTTGACCCCTAGATCCTGATAGGTTAACCTTTGACCTTTGGGCCACGTGTGACCCCCAGTTGACCCCCCCCCCACTCCAACGACGGGGCAACCCCCACTCCAACGGCTTGGTGGGGTGAGGTCTATATATTCGTGCGCAAGAGCAGTTTTCCCGTTATATACACTTACAATTTCCCACAGTCTGATTTGCCGAGTTCAAAATGCAGTCGTTCCTGAATCACCTGAACAAGAATTTGATCGTCAAGAAATTCGAAAGCGTTCAAAATATGGACGTGGATGAAAATTTTCAAATCACGAGCGTGGACAAAGTGAACACGCAATACGGAGAAAAGGTCTACGTAGAGTTCGAAGAATTTAAGACGGTGCTGCCGCAACGATACACGGCCGAGTTTACGCCCCAACGGATCGAAGAAATTAATAGGGATATCGGTAACGGAAGGAGGTATTACATGAAGAGTCTTGGACCCGTCGGCCGATCTACAAATATCGAATTTATTGTAGAACCATGACGAAGCTGGAGTACAGAAGAAAACTGCAACAATATTTGAAGAATTTAGAAGCATTGAAATATGAACTTATGTTATATGAAATTAAAATGAAGATAAAACATATTGACTTACACAATTAATTTTTAATAAACGTTTAAAAATCTTTTGTTGTGTTTTTTTATAAGAATCTTTGTGTTGAAGGGAAAACACCTGAAGCATCATATTATAATAAAACTCTCACTCTAAGCAATAATATCACTCTATTCCACTGTTATGTGTATACAGGGTGATTCTTAACGTATACACATAAATTTGGAAAATTGTAGGTTATGTCAAGTAATGGCTAATAATGAAAAAAAAAGTCTAATAAAATTGTTATCGATAAGGTCTGCGTTTGTGATCTTATGAACCATAATTTTTAATTTATTTGTGCAAATAAACCCCGAATTGTTCAAGTACACAAAAATATAACTCAGCTGTTGCGTCGCATCGGGTTACTCGCTGCGAACGCGTGACCGCATAGTAAATATATAGTAAGAGAAAACACGTGGAATAGTTCACGACAGACGCCTGCTTTGTTTGGTCGAGCACTCAGCGATTTTGCTGAAACCGCATATAGAACAATAGGCTACAAATTTCACCCAATTATCTTCTAAATAAAAAAATCTGAAAAAATTGCCGAAGGCCTCCGTCCGACTGGCATGTAGTTGCCCGAACAAAATCCACCCTTCCCCCCTGCACGCGTTTCGCGCATGCGCAGTTCCGCACTTTTGATACCTATGAAAAATCGAAAAAATTTGAAAATTTTTTATTCAAAAAATGTAATTTTAAAAAGGTCCTGATCCTATAATCCCGATAACATTTTGGGAAATTTTCATTTTTTGACGGTGAAATGTACAAGACAAGACTCAGACGAATGTTTTATATACAAGTGCAGATAGAATTTTTTCGAGTGACTGATAAAAACAGTTATTATAATAGTTAGTCGGGAGGCCCCAGATAACATAGGAAATTTTGTTTGAACAAAATCTGTAAAAAAAATCCAAGACGTGAAAATGTAGGTAGAATTTTCGAATAAGTTTTGTATACCGGTAAAAATATATGTAAAGGTAAAAATAACGTCAGTTTCACTTGGAAAAAAATGATGAAAAAATTTCAGTAAAAAAATACGATGTAGAGGTTGTACCAAAAAAAATTGGAAATAATTATTTATTCCAGTAAAATATACACAAGACCGAAAAAGGTAATTGCGCGGCTGTCCCATTTTATACACCCTAGCTGTTTCAGTTCATCTCGTTTGGAAAAATTTTAGGGGTTATTACTTTTTTAAATACCGGTTTCCTCAACCTTATTTGAAAGTAAATATTTTTTAGTTCCCCACAGAAGGAAATAATGACGATATTTTATACCGGTGGATTCAAAAAATATATAAGGTTAGGAAAAAACCTTGGTAGGCAAAAGCGGCTCTGCTGACCAGACAAAAAAAAACCTTAGTCGACAAATAATGGCCTATAAGAAGGGTGCGTGATTCCACGTATCAGTTCGAGTGCTCCAAGATGCAAGTAAGTATATACCAGCTGTCCCATTTTTAAACAGCTAGATATTTGGAAACCTTTCGTAAAAAAATTCCCAAGGATTACATGAGCAAAAGAAAGAAAAAAATGTAAATATACCAGCTGTCCCATTTATAAACCGCTTGATATCTTGGAAACGAAAACTTATATAAAGGAAGTAAAAGCTATATCTTAATAGGCGGAGGACCGACTGTCATTCAGACAGGTGAAAATTTTTTGTGATTTTTTGTAGAAATTTTTTGCCAAAATTTTTTTTTGTCAATTTTTTTTTCGTCAAAATTTTTTTTTGTCAAATTTTTTTTTTGACAATTTTTTTTGCCAAAATTTTTGTTTGCCAAATTTTTTTTTGCCAAATTTTTTTTTTGTCAAAATTTTTTTTGTCAAAATTTTTTTTTTGCCAAATTTTTTTTTTGTCAAAATTTTTTTTGTCAAAATTTTTTTTGTCAAAATTTTTTTTTGTAAAATTTTTTTTGACATTTTTTTTGCCAAATTTTTTTTTTGTCGAATTTTTTTTTGCCAATTTTTTTTTTTGCCAAATTCTTTTTCGACAAAATTTTTTTTGATACAAATATAATTGCTTACGTTTAATTTGTTTACCCCATTTACGAAAATGATAACAAAATTGGATCAGACAAGATGTTTTTTCGAAGTATAGTTTTTAAACACAGGGTGCCACCACCGGTTTTACGATATAGGTTTCAAAATGCGACGCAAGTACATAAAAAAAATACCCTAGAGATAAGAAAACAAAATACAACTCACCGAAAGATTCTTGATGATGTATAAAAAGAAATCAGGTTACATCTAATGCCCCAGACAGTAAAATAAACATCCCCGAGCTATCAGATATAACCAAACATCATTTTTCTAACGGCACAGTCATTTTCACGGGAAAAACAACCAGTAACCGTTCAAATTCCATAGATAGGTACTGCCGTAATCCAAAATTTCAATGAACTACGCGTATCTATTATACTGAAGTAGGTACTGATACACTTCCATCTTTCCAAAGAAAAACAAACACGAAACTCAGACTTTTCATATATTTATTACAACGCCTCGATAGAGTCTTTATTTGTGGCCACGACCGAGAATCTACTGAAGCAAGTGCGACGCATAGGACGTGAAAAGTGCCGAGTTGGTTTTATTAAACAATGAAACTTATACCTACGTAAATATAAAATAAATGAGAAATATGCCAGAGATGTGAAACCTAATTGTGTTGCAAGTTTGAGGGTCCAAAAAAAATATTGGCTTTAATTTTTTAAGGTGAGAAACACATCTAACAGCCAGTTTGGAAATATACAAGGCAAAAAAAGTAGTGATGTGGCTGTCCCATTTTATGTTTTATACAGGTTGGGTTATTTTAGAATAGTTGTTCAATAGACCGAGACAACATCATAAACGCTTCCCGTTAGAACAGAATGTGATGAAAAGAAAAATTCCATCTGGGTCAAGCTACTACATAACCAAAATAAAAAATACTGAACGTTATAAAATTTAAAAAATCATATTTTCTACGGATTTTTATCCTCTGAAAATTGTTCTTGTGTAAAATTCAGTTTCTCTGGGTCAAGCTAGGTGGTAACTATATAACCAAAATAAAAAATACTGAACGTTATAAAATTTAAAAAATCATATTTTCAAGGGATTTTTGTCCTCTGAAAATTGGTTTTGTATAAATTGAGTTTCAATAAGTTACTAATTGAGATAATAGGAAAAAAATCTTAAGAATCTCTTATAGAAATTTGGCCGACGAGCGTGGCGGAGAAATTGAAGAACCACGTCGCATTTAACTGACAATCATCATGCGTTCGTTTCCTACTTCGAGGTAGAATACAGAACGCAATAAAAAAAAATCGAAAATGTTTCACACCTTCAACAAAAATTTTTAATCGCAAATTAGACGTACAGTTTCATATGGATATTAGTTATAAATAGGTTGAATTGTTCTTTTATATATATTTTTAAATTGTAACAAAACTATATGCATTCATTTTCCCACCACCTTTGAGGTAGAATGCAGGGCGCAGGAGGTCTAATCCATGTTTGATCAAACATATTAGAGAGATACAAAGAATAGTGTAATTTAAAAATATGGGATATTACCTTATAAGCTTATATTATGAAAGTATGGAATCACAAACAACCGTTTCGAGCTGCAGGGAGAGTCGCAAACTTGATGATACAAAATTCATTTTTTCATACAAATCCTAAACAATATAGACTAGAAAAGATTAGAGTAAAAACTAGATAATACAAGTTGGGGCCTTCCTTCTTTCGCCACTGGGGTTGAAACCCAATCTTGAGAGAAACAAAACCATATGAAGGGTACACGGGAAAAACAGGCCAAGTCATTTTTTGTTGAAATTGGGATTACAGTGCCATCTTGTGGTAAATTGTGTGCTCTTTCAAACCAACGTAATAGTCAGGGGAAAAACAGGCTAGGTCACAATATACGTATTACTTTAAAATACCCATACACGGGAAGAATAGGCTAAGTCAGCGCGGAACAGGGGAACAACAAGCTAAGTCATAATAAAAATCGCATAAAATCGTCAGCTGTTTTGTTTAAGGTTAGCAGTTAATTATCGTGATCGTGTTTGCGCTGGCGTCTTTGTACAATCATTACATCACAATAAAATCATTCTTCTGAAAAGTGAAGTTTGCGATAATTTGTCTAACAATAATCAAGACCAAAACGAGCTATTTTTCATTATACTTAAACAAAATTGCCAAATCCCACTGGTTTATAAACTTCACTATGAAATGTGCTATTTATTCACGATTAGTAACATATTGTGGCGTCGGATAGATGAATTGAGATTAAAATGGTGGAAGAAGATAACAGAAAGAAGTTGGGTTAACAAAAGCTGACTCCTATACAAAAGTATGCAATACCTATCATAATGACAAGTCAAGACTTGGTGGGGTGTATTCAAAACAGGCTCTGGAAAAACGGCGGCCTTTTTACTACCCCATCATCCACTAGATCGTTTCTGACCAAACACCGCTCTTAAAAACTGAGAAATATCTGAAACGTTGTTTTTCACAGATATATGTGATACAAACACCGTACAATATATTGGAGAGGAAACAAAATTAATATTATAAAATGTACTATTTAGGCATTGGAAAAGAAACAGAACCAAGCCGTAGATAAATATTTAATTATAGCAGCGTAGGTAATAGAAGATTTTAACGATGATTACCACAGTGACTTCCTTCCAAATTTCGATAAGTGGAACCGTTTATCAATGACTCCACCGTGACTTTCTACCCCTGCGATTTTCGCTACCTAAAGCAAGCACTCTAACAATTTTTCTAGAGAACACATAGCCTAAAAGTCTGCCTAATATCCTTACAGAGGTATCTTTTAATTAAAAATATTATACTATTTTAGAAGAGTGCCTTTTCTGTAGCTTACACGTTAAAATGTTGTTAATGAAACTTGTTCAAGATGAAGAATTAGGTAGGTGTAAAAAAAAAATTTCAAAACCTTAGGCCCATTTTGACCCATTTTGACCTTCTAGCCGAGACGCCGCGATCAACCTCATTCGTACCCCAAAATGTAAATTTTCAACATACACCCCAAAAGTTCAGCTTTTACCTTGGAAATATTTTTCGACTAAAAGAAAACACCGATACGAAATTTGAGTGCGCCCGGCCTTGGCGTTCTTGTCCTTTCTGGAATTGGTTTTGTGAGCGATGGGAGATACCTCTGTTGTTCGATTTTTAAGCGGAAAGTAGGTTGAACTTTTTTTTTGGGAGATATGTTTTTGCGTCTACATTTTTAATTAACTGTGCAACGATATGATTGGACAACCCATGCGCGATTTGTTTCTTTAAACATTATCACATTCAATTTCGCAAAGACTCTGCGATGTATTAACAATCTAATTCCCCCTAGTCCATCAGCCCAGTCCGGCCCTAAAGAACGTGTATAACGCCATACAGTCTAGCTAATTTTTTTTGGATTACATTGCATTATATCGTTTATCCCCGTGGCCTCTTGTTTACCACATATTAAATTTAATGACCACGCATAACGCCACACAGTCTCGCTCAGATCAATAAACAAGTTTTTTAAAAATTCTAGAGTGGGCAAATCGTTTTTCTCCTACTATATTTTTTGACTGACATCGAATTTTTTCCCTTTAAAGAGGTTTGTTGAATGGCCATTAGCCAGTTCACAGCCTCCTCTCTTATAAGTTTCTTGATTCACAATAGTAGTTCCAGTGGTGTGTTTTTTGTGTATTTTGGATACTTACAATGCAGCACCCTAAGAAGTTGTCTCTCTCGACAAAGAAACCTACTATCCTTAGCAATATGCTAATAATGCCTGTAAGTATAAATCTTGGTTTTCTGGTAATCTTCAACAATTTTTTTCATACAAAATTATTTTTTAAACTTTATTTTTGAAAAATACTTTTTTTCTAAATTAAACTTATTATTTTTTTTCTTTTCAGCCAACCATCGACTCTGCACAGTCATACAACATGCCCGATTTGAATAGTGCGTCCTTCGTGTCGCCCTCCCAAGTGCCTTGTTACGACGAGATAATGGCATTCTGTCCGAATTCCATTATTTCACCGGTTCATCGGCAAGAGGACGTCGAGCAGTGTGGTGTGGAAAACACGAATAACCCACAATTGAAAGGAAATGGTGGTAAAGACATGCGTCAGTTGGGCATGGACAGCGAGGACTCCTTTAGTGACGTGCACATTAGTGTTAGTCAGCAGATGGACAGCGAGGATGAATTCGAGGAGCTGACTAGTCCTGGGAGTACTTCACTCGGTTCCTATATATTACAGGTCTCAAAAGGGCTGAAACAAAAGGACGCCGAAAATCTAAAATCCTTGAGAGAGGAGCAACATCGACTGGCGACTATTAGGAGAGAGAAAGAACGACTGAGAAAAAGGGAGCAGGTATCTATAGCCAAAATTGAGAAAATGGAGAGGGATAAACGGCTGTCTGCTGGTATTTTAAAAAGATTTAATGTGGTAAAAAAGTAGTTTTTTCTCACATTAAATATTTTTAAAAAATTTTTGAGTCTTTATTTTCCAACGTTGTTTATAGATACCTATCCTTCTTTTAGTTTTAAATTTAATACGTATTCTTAGCTTTTAAGTATATTTTCTTTTATATTTTTATACACAATAAATATGTTTTATGTATATTTTTGGTTTTTTTCTATCCTCCCTTATAAGTGCAAAAACATGTTGAAACTAAAATGTAATAATAATATAATCCTAGAGACAAGTATTTCCTGATTTTGTTCTCCTGAGAAACATGTTACAAACTGAAAATATGTTAAAGTGCACCATAAAAAGATAAAGATAAAATGTGTAAGTATATATTTTTATTAAATAAACCAAAATTCCATTTCTGAATTTCTTACAACAGTACCGATTAAAATAATAAGTCGCTGTTCGAGTCCTATACACAAAGAGTGAATTGCCCATTTTCTTTAAGACTGTCTCGTTCTGTTGTGTTTGTATAAGTAGGTATTGTTCTCTCAACTTTTTTTCATTCATAAACAGCTCAACTTATATGAAATTTCCACTTTTTCTCTGCATCCAGCATATAATACAAATTTTCCAACCCACATTAACTTTCTAAAACTGCATAAAATTCAATGAGGTTATTCATGAAAACAGTCGATTCTTATTACGGCATTTTTATCCAGTCACCAGTCACAGTTCGATGTATGAATTTTATTTACAATTCATTGCATGAAGAAAGCATGCATATTATGTTACACCTTTTCCCGCGAATGTCTCTACCCACACACATTGTTTATCGCATAAGGCCAAGCGTCGTGACTCAGTCATGGCGATAGAAATATTTTTTGCCAGCAAAACGGATCAATTTAGCAGTGTAACGTCTGCAAAAAGGACGAAAATCCGTCGAAAATATGAAAAACGATTCCCTTGAAATTGGCCAAAAGCTGGCGCCCATACACCACGCGACGGCGAGTATGCGACGCACCACGTAGCGAGGCATCTCCGGGCAAGTTGACGGCGGCGCGGCGGCGAGATTTCAACAAACGAAGTGGCGCGCAATGCGTCGAAAGGCCGAGATGCTTCCATCTCGAGCAGCGATTTGCATGTGACGAAACACCGGCGGCTCTCCCACGTGGGCGTATTGAAGGCATCTCCGTTGGAAATGCCTGATTAGAATCGCAATAGGTACCTTTGTTTACTTTTTACCAGCAAAACGGGTCAATCGGTGTCATCGCTATGTTGTCTGCTATATTTTTTATTGTAAATTAGGCCATTTTTTTCTTGACCTGAATATTTCTCTGTTTTCGATACGTATTATAGGCTTACTATTCACGTAAGTAAAGTCAACAGTGCGTTTTGTATTTAAGTTATTCATTTTTATCCGTCTAAAATATCAAGGAATACCCCCAAAAGCTAGCAAAATGGGCAAACAGTCGATAAAAATTCCGTTGAATAACTTATTACTACTACCTATGGTGCCTTTTTTATTAATCAGAAGTGTATTATATGAGTGAAAGTATTGTTTTGGTGAAATTTTTATTTTTAATTTTTATTATTCATTTTTATCCGTCTAAAATATCAAGGAATACCCCCAAAAGCTAGCAAAATGGGCAAACAGTCGATAAAAATTCCGTTGAATATCTTATTATTACTACCTATGGTGCCTTTTTTATTAATTAGAAGTGTATCATATGAGTGAAAGTATTGTTTTGGTGAAATTTTTATTAAATCGGTTTAAAATGAGCGATTTCTATGTTTTGAGGTTGTAACTCCTTGTAGGTAATATGCAAACATGATTCAAAAGGAATCCAACTGACCATTATTAAACTACAACTTTTTGTCTAAAAAATTTTTTAAAGAGTTTAGCTTCTAAGATTATAAGCTGTTACAATTAACTGTTGATAAACTAAACATATTTTAATCGCATTTACTAAACAATTTAAGCCAATATTTTTGGATCCTCTAACTTACGACGCAATAATAAGGCTTCACATGATATCTAGAAAATTGCCACTCGCAATATTTTTGATTCTAGATAATCGAGAAAATTGTCATTATTAAACCTAATTATTAAATTGAGTTGAAAGTCAACGCACAAAGATTTTTGTATGATATTTACTCTCAGGGTCGTTGTCTCAGAATTCTATAAGAGATTCTTAAGATTTTTTTCCTATTATCTCAATTAGTAACTTATTGAAACTCAATTTATACAAAACCAATTTTCAGAGGACAAAAATCCCTTGAAAATATGATTTTTTAAATTTTATAACGTTCAGTATTTTTTATTTTGGTTATATAGTTACCACCTAGCTTGACCCAGAGAAACTGAATTTTACACAAGAACAATTTTCAGAGGATAAAAATCCGTAGAAAATATGATTTTTTAAATTTTATAACGTTCAGTATTTTTTATTTTGGTTATGTAGTAGCTTGACCCAGATGGAATTTTTCTTTTCATCACATTCTGTTCTAACGGGAAGCGTTTATGATGTTGTCTCGGTCTATTGAACAACTATTCTAAAATAACCCAACCTGTATAAAACATAAAATGGGACAGCCACATCACTACTTTTTTTGCCTTGTATATTTCCAAACTGGCTGTTAGATGTGTTTCTCACCTTAAAAAATTAAAGCCAATATTTTTTTTGGACCCTCAAACTTGCAACACAATTAGGTTTCACATCTCTGGCATATTTCTCATTTATTTTATATTTACGTAGGTATAAGTTTCATTGTTTAATAAAACCAACTCGGCACTTTTCACGTCCTATGCGTCGCACTTGCTTCAGTAGATTCTCGGTCGTGGCCACAAATAAAGACTCTATCGAGGCGTTGTAATAAATATATGAAAAGTCTGAGTTTCGTGTTTGTTTTTCTTTGGAAAGATGGAAGTGTATCAGTACCTACTTCAGTATAATAGATACGCGTAGTTCATTGAAATTTTGGATTACGGCAGTACCTATCTATGGAATTTGAACGGTTACTGGTTGTTTTTCCCGTGAAAATGACTGTGCCGTTAGAAAAATGATGTTTGGTTATATCTGATAGCTCGGGGATGTTTATTTTACTGTCTGGGGCATTAGATGTAACCTGATTTCTTTTTATACATCATCAAGAATCTTTCGGTGAGTTGTATTTTGTTTTCTTATCTCTAGGGTATTTTTTTTATGTACTTGCGTCGCATTTTGAAACCTATATCGTAAAACCGGTGGTGGCACCCTGTGTTTAAAAACTATACTTCGAAAAAACATCTTGTCTGATCCAATTTTGTTATCATTTTCGTAAATGGGGTAAACAAATTAAACGTTAGCAATTATATTTGTATCAAAAAAAATTTTGTCGAAAAAGAATTTGGCAAAAAAAAAATTGGCAAAAAAAAATTCGACAAAAAAAAAATTTGGCAAAAAAAATGTCAAAAAAAATTTTACAAAAAAAAATTTTGACAAAAAAAATTTTGACAAAAAAAATTTTGACAAAAAAAAAATTTGGCAAAAAAAAAATTTTGACAAAAAAAATTTTGACAAAAAAAAAATTTGGCAAAAAAAAATTTGGCAAACAAAAATTTTGGCAAAAAAAATTGTCAAAAAAAAAATTTGACAAAAAAAAATTTTGACGAAAAAAAAATTGACAAAAAAAAATTTTGGCAAAAAACTTCTACAAAAAATCACAAAAAATTTTCACCTGTCTGAATGACAGTCGGTCCTCCGCCTATTAAGATATAGCTTTTACTTCCTTTATATAAGTTTTCGTTTCCAAGATATCAAGCGGTTTATAAATGGGACAGCTGGTATATTTACATTTTTTTCTTTCTTTTGCTCATGTAATCCTTGGGAATTTTTTTACGAAAGGTTTCCAAATATCTAGCTGTTTAAAAATGGGACAGCTGGTATATACTTACTTGCATCTTGGAGCACTCGAACTGATACGTGGAATCACGCACCCTTCTTATAGGCCATTATTTGTCGACTAAGGTTTTTTTTTGTCTGGTCAGCAGAGCCGCGTTTGCCTACCAAGGTTTTTTCCTAACCTTATATATTTTTTGAATCCACCGGTATAAAATATCGTCATTATTTCCTTCTGTGGGGAACTAAAAAATATTTACTTTCAAATAAGGTTGAGGAAACCGGTATTTAAAAAAGTAATAACCCCTAAAATTTTTCCAAACGAGATGAACTGAAACAGCTAGGGTGTATAAAATGGGACAGCCGCGCAATTACCTTTTTCGGTCTTGTGTATATTTTACTGGAATAAATAATTATTTCCAATTTTTTTTGGTACAACCTCTACATCGTATTTTTTTTACTGAAATTTTTTCATCATTTTTTTCCAAGTGAAACTGACGTTATTTTTACCTTTACATATATTTTTACCGGTATACAAAACTTATTCGAAAATTCTACCTACATTTTCACGTCTTGGATTTTTTTTACAGATTTTGTTCAAACAAAATTTCCTATGTTATCTGGGGCCTTCCGACTAACTATTATAATAACTGTTTTTATCAGTCACTCGAAAAAATTCTATCTGCACTTGTATATAAAACATTCGTCTGAGTCTTGTCTTGTACATTTCACCGTCAAAAAATGAAAATTTCCCAAAATGTTATCGGGATTATAGGATCAGGACCTTTTTAAAATTACATTTTTTGAATAAAAAATTTTCAAATTTTTTCGATTTTTCATAGGTATCAAAAGTGCGGAACTGCGCATGCGCGAAACGCGTGCAGGGGGGAAGGGTGGATTTTGTTCGGGCAACTACATGCCAGTCGGACGGAGGCCTTCGGCCTCCGTTCCTCCTGGCACGTAGTTGCCCACCCGCCACCCCCCACCCACCCCGGGGTAGACTAAGTCCACCCCCCCAAGGGGTGGCCCCAAAATCGATTGCGCTATATGAGGATTTTTTCCGATCAGCCGATCAGAAGATATATTTGGAAATCACGATACACCTGCATCAGCAGAAAATCCGAGCCCCTGACGTACTAATTGTTTACGTTGTACATCGCATCATATACGGTTCCACGTGGTTTCTTATTTACCATAATGTATCACATTTCCTGATACCAAGGAGTCTACCTCGGATTTCCACGTGTCTAGTTGAAGATTCCGGCCTAAATCGTTTGCGTTACATGCTGATTTTCCCAAATTTTCCGTTTATTATTCTATCTGCAATTTTTTCAGATTTTTTTATTTAGAAGATAATTGGGTGAAATTTGTAGCCTATTGTTCTATATGCGGTTTCAGCAAAATCGCTGAGTGCTCGACCAAACAAAGCAGGCGTCTGTCGTGAACTATTCCACGTGTTTTCTCTTACTATATATTTACTATGCGGTCACGCGTTCGCAGCGAGTAACCCGATGCGACGCAACAGCTGAGTTATATTTTTGTGTACTTGAACAATTCGGGGTTTATTTGCACAAATAAATTAAAAATTATGGTTCATAAGATCACAAACGCAGACCTTATCGATAACAATTTTATTAGACTTTTTTTTTCATTATTAGCCATTACTTGACATAACCTACAATTTTCCAAATTTATGTGTATAAGTTAAGAATCACCCTGTATACACATAACAGTGGAATAGAGTGATATTATTGCTTAGAGTGAGAGTTTTATTATAATATGATGCTTCAGGTGTTTTCCCTTCAACACAAAGATTCTTATAAAAAAACACAACAAAAGATTTTTAAACGTTTATTAAAAATTAATTGTGTAAGTCAATATGTTTTATCTTCATTTTAATTTCATATAACATAAGTTCATATTTCAATGCTTCTAAATTCTTCAAATATTGTTGCAGTTTTCTTCTGTACTCCAGCTTCGTCATGGTTCTACAATAAATTCGATATTTGTAGATCGGCCGACGGGTCCAAGACTCTTCATGTAATACCTCCTTCCGTTACCGATATCCCTATTAATTTCTTCGATCCGTTGGGGCGTAAACTCGGCCGTGTATCGTTGCGGCAGCACCGTCTTAAATTCTTCGAACTCTACGTAGACCTTTTCTCCGTATTGCGTGTTCACTTTGTCCACGCTCGTGATTTGAAAATTTTCATCCACGTCCATATTTTGAACGCTTTCGAATTTCTTGACGATCAAATTCTTGTTCAGGTGATTCAGGAACGACTGCATTTTGAACTCGGCAAATCAGACTGTGGGAAATTGTAAGTGTATATAACGGGAAAACTGCTCTTGCGCACGAATATATAGACCTCACCCCACCAAGCCGTTGGAGTGGGGGTTGCCCCGTCGTTGGAGTGGGGGGGGGGGTCAACTGGGGGTCACACGTGGCCCAAAGGTCAAAGGTTAACCTATCAGGATCTAGGGGTCAACTGGGGTCATCCGGTGACGTCACGTGACCTCGGGCATGACGTAGCCACTTTGCTCCCGTGACCTCGGGCCGTAGGGGACTCTCAGGATCAAGGGGTCAACTGAGGTCAAAGTGAGCCCGTACTCTCTTTGTATTACTACTCCCCTATTTTCGAGGTCCCGAAACACGAAGCGGACCTTAATTTTTCCAGCTTGGACGTAGTTTAGAAAGTGAATTTTCAAATTTCGTTTTGTCTGTGTCATACTTACCTACCTATAGGCTCGGTGTCAGGTCACTTTTACGATTATAATCTGGATGAATTTTTACTGTGCACCGCTCAAATTGATGACCACATACTAGGTATTTTGCACCTTTTGCAACATCCAATCTTCGCGAACACCCGTTAAAAAACCAAAATTTTTAAAGATTCATGCAGATTGTTTGCCTACGGCGCTTGCCGAATGTCGGGCGAAAATAGTGGTCAGTTTGAGCTGCGTAAGTAAAAATTCATCCCGATTATAATCGTAAAAGTGACCTGACAAAAGGAAATTTGAAAATTAACTTTCTCGGAAACTACTTATGTCCCGGCTGGAAAAACTAAGGTCAGGTTCGTCTTCAGGGATCTCGGAAATTGGGGGGTATCGAAAAATTTCAAGAAAGTCGGGAGCGTGCTTACCTACACCATGCAACATACCTAGTTACCCAAATTCGACCATCACCATTGGAATCTGGGTAGGTAACTACAAGATATACCTAGAGTCGGTTAAATGGGGAAAGTTTAATTTTATGTGCAGATCTTTTGATTTTTGTATGGACAGCATCTTGGGTTTGTAAAAATTTGAAATCTAGGTTCCTACATGAAATTCTCTTTCCAATTATGTGTCACCACAGACCTATATACAGGGTGTCCGGAAATAAATGCACCAACTTGAAAAATTAAAAAGAAAAATGGAAAATATGACGACAAGTTCATATGAACATGGGTCCGCAGATGTTTGGTTTTCGAGATGCAGGGTGTTGAAATTTAAATTTTATTTTCGATTTTTTTAAATAACTTTTTGAGACGACAAAATTTTCGTGCAAAATTTGGTAGTCGGGGTTTTTTTGGGATGAGAAATCATAATTTGGTATTATTTTTGGTGCAATACGTAGAGGGCGCTGCGTACGCTATCATTATTTAATTTAATTTGCCCTAACTTTTTTGACAGTAAACTTTTACGACATTTTGTGAAAGTATCCTCTTCCCACACGTTTTCTAAGCAAAAAAGGTATACTTGGTGCATAACGCCAAAGGTGACCGTTTTCGAGAAATTTTCAAATTTCTGCATCGATGCAGGTGCATATCGACACTCGTATGCAATTAAATTCTAGGCGTTAATCATAGGTGCCTGGCGTTCGCAATAAACAAACACATTTATTTTTTGACAGTTTAATTAATTTGTTGTTGTTAGATTATCTTTTCTACTTTTTTCTCGAAAAACGGTGATATTATCCATGCAAGAAAAGGTTCAAATGCACCTGATGTATGGAGAGGCCCGTGGAAATTCACGTCTCGCGCGGAGACTGTGCTCTGACCGATTTCCCCAACGAATACTTCCATATCATTCAATGTTTTCACGTGTGCACCGGCAACTTATGGAAACGGGTTCTGTAAATGTAACAAAATCTAATGCAGGAAGACGTCGTTTGTTAACAGTGCAACAAGAAGAAAATATTTTGGATTTATTTGACGAAAACCCCGAAATAAGCATAAGACGGGCATCACTGCAACTTGGAATTCCTAAAATGCAAGTCCACAGTTTTATTAAACTGCAATTACTGCATCCTTTTAGTGTTCAAAAAGTACAGGAACTTAAACCAGAGGATTTACCACGAAGAAGAAATTTCTGCTTATGGGCTCTTCAACGTTATAACCAAAATCCGGATTTTGTAAACCGATTGCTCTTTACTGATGAGGCCTGTTTTACAAAAGATGGTGTACTGAATCTACACAACCTTCATTACTGGGCCATGGTAAATCCACACGTCGTAAGGCAGACTCGTTCGCAAGATAGATGTTCAGTCAATTGCTGGGCTGGAATCGTCGGAGATTACATCATTGGTCCACATTTCTTGCCCCCTCGGTTAAATGCTGAAACTTACCGGTATCTTTTGGAACATGAACTACCAATTCTTATGGAAGATATTCCCCTCGATATTAGACAGAGTTTATGGTTTATGCATGATGGTGCCCCACCACACCGAGGGCGGATCGTAACCGAATGGCTGAATGAAAATTATCCAAGACGTTGGATTGGTAACAATTCCCCCAACGCAGCATGGCCTCCCCGTTCTCCGGACTTAAACGCTATGGACTTTTCTTTCTGGGGGGCCATGAAGGATCGCGTCTATGCCGTGCCAATTAGAAATCGCGATCACTTACAACAACGAATCCTTGCCGCGGCTGAAGATATTAAACAGATACCCAACATTCATTGGAAAATACGTCAAAATTTTGTAAAACGTCTGCGGGTTTGTGTTCAACAAAACGGTTCCCACTTTGAACACGTTTTACGAAATTGGTTAATTTCACTTACCTAATAAAATTCAATTGTAAGAATCGAACTCTTAATAAAAGTTTCATGAAAATAATTTGTAACATTCATGGTTTCTTGTTTGCAATTTTCTATGAAATGCAGGTAAGTTTCCGAGTTTAGACTGGGGACATGAAACATGGTATGATAATGCCATCTTCCGATGATTCTAACCGAATTAATGTAGCAATTTTGTTTGTTCACCTTTTGGCGTAAATTTAAATGTGTTTGTTTATTGTGAACGCCAGGCACCTATGATTAACGCCTAGAATTTAATTGCATACGAGTGTCGATATGGCACCTGCATCGATGCAGAAATTTGAAAATTTCTCGAAAACGGTCCCCTTTGGCGTTATGCACCAAGTATACCTTTTTTGCTTAGAAAACGTGTAAGAAGAGGATACATTCACAAAATGTCGTAAAAGTTTACTGTCAAAAAAGTTAGGGCAAATTAAATTAAATAATGATAGCGTACGCAGCGCCCTCTACGTATTGCACCAAAAATAATACCAAATTATGATTTCTTATCCCAAAAAAACCCCGACTACCAAATTTTGCACGAAAATTTTGTCGTCTCAAAAAGTTATTTAAAAAAATCGAAAATAAAATTTAAATTTCAACACCCTGCATCTCGAAAACCAAACATCTGCGGACCCATGTTCATATGAACTTTTCGTCATATTTTCCATTTTTCTTTTTAATTTTTCGAGTTGGTGCATTTATTTCCGGACACCCTGTATAGCTCCATATAGGTTCTGTGGTCACACTAATGATTTTTGTTAGACGTAACGTAAACGTCTTACCTATATGTAGATACAACTGTTCCGTGAAATGAATAAAAATGCCGTTCACTTATAGTGATAAATCGAATATACCTATAATATGTACAATTAGGCGAGCAATTAGGTACTGTTGCAGTCCATCGTCAAATTGAGAAGTCAATGGTGAATTATGTAAATATATTTTTAAAGAATCGTATCTCGACTCTCGAAATATATCCAAGAAAAAAGTTGGTAGGGATGGCTCCAAGCGGTTCCAAGGCACCCCCGCAACACCCCCATAGCCGCGAAATGATTATCGCCGCTCTAGGACTTGGCAAAACAAATTATGAAAACGAAGGTACCAATTTAAAAAAAAATCGTATCACTACTCGGGAAATATGTCCAAGAAAAATGTTGGTAGGGATGGTTCCAAGGCACCCCCGCAACACCCTTATAGTTGTGAAATGATTGTCACCGCCTAGGACTTGGCAAAAAAATGAAAACAGCGATATATCAATTAAAAAAAAAATAGTATCTCGACTCGGGAAAGATGACAATCATTTCGCGGCTATGGGGGTGTCGCGGGGGTGCCTTGGAACCGCTTGGAACCGTCTCCACCAACTTTTTTCCTTGGATATCTTTACCGAGACGAGAAGATACGATTTTTTTAGAAAATTGATATCGTTTTCATAATTTATTTGCCAGGTCCTAGGGCGGTAACAATCATTTCGCGGCTATGGAGGTGTTGCGGGGGTGCCGGGGTGCCTAGGAACAATCCACACCGAGATCCCCACCAACTTTTTTCTTGGACATCGTTCCCAAGTCGAGATACGATTTTTTAAAAATATATATCTAATTCACCGTTGACTTATCAAAATTATTGTTTCCTTATTTTGAAGAGGGTTCAGATTTCCTGTAAATTTTCAATTTAAAAGGATAGAATAGATTAAATAACGAAATAGTTTATAGTTCGTGGCACTGTTTTGGAAAGTTTTATCGGCTATCAGAACTTGTGAATTTAAAACTGAAAATCCCTTTGTCCCACTTTTGGATTAGTTCCTACTTAACACAATAATTATTGATGAAGCCTATTTTAAAACACTTCCAATGTAGGTACTGGTTTCTGGTTTTCCCAGGATATAAAAAAAAATTACAAATTGCATCAAACAGCTTGATTTTTTGGTATATGCTCTAATTACACATCTTTGGATGAATGGGAAGCACAATGTTTGCGGTTGTTGAATTTGATAAACATGAGCTATGCGTTGTTCCGCTGATTTGGCTCTGTAATCAAGAAAAACAATGCCTGTGGCCTCCAAAAATAAAGAACCAAAGAGACTTGAAAGACATGGTTAAAAAGTGTATTTTACCAACCACAGAGACTTGGAAACTATATGACGTTAGCAAGTTGGTTTGTACTGGCGAAAATTATGAACATATGGAAGCAAGAATGTCAATAATATTGGAAGAGAATACTTCTGATGGTTCAAGTGGAATGGATTCATTAAGACGCCTGGAAATAGACGAATTGAATATAGAGTAAGATGACTTAATATTTAAAAAAAAATTATTTATACCTATACAGGGTGTCCAACATTTAAACTGTACCAATCCGTAAAATCTTCATTTTTGGAGATATTCGCCTAAACTTTTTTTTGTTTGAAAGGCCTTCAAAAACCGCTTCTTTTGACCTTCCTGCCATTTTCAAAATGCAAATCTAGGGCCGGCTGCGATTTTTTTATACCCCCGATTTTCACGAAAACCATTTAGCGATTTTTTTATTTAAAATCTGACCCCACAGAGTTAATCAGAATACCCCGAAACCCCCATATACAAAATTTGAACAAAAAATATACAGTGAGTTCCATTCTGTAGGGTGTCAAAGTTGAGCAAAATAGGAATTTTAAAGACATCTGGCGGGTCAAGTGTGCCAAAACAGTTGAACAGTTGAAGTCAGCCATCTCAAAATTCTGAATTTTTATTAAACTTTATACTCGTCAGGAGTGCTCTGGAATCATTGGAAAAATATTAATAAACACAAATGTAATTTATTTCTTTACAAAATGCCAACCAAGAATAAAAACAATTTAAATTATTGGACCTTTCTCAACAAAGTCACTGTCTAAGATGATACATTTTCTGTGGGTTTCCTGTTGTGGCACACCAGCCACCTTAACTGATATGGACTTACTGACTGGCAGGCTTCTTTATTTTTTAGATTTAGTTCGTTTATAGTGTGTGTGAAGCGGTTTTGATATACTCGATTTTTGACCCGTATGAAGTTCCAAAAATTCAGTAATTTGAGATGGCACAGATAAGAACACTCTGTATATTTTGTATTGGACTTTTACACACCAACACCTTGAGTGGTCCTGTTAACCATTCGACTGTTTTGAGGGGATTCCATGGCACACTTGACTTGGCAGATGCCTTTAAAATTCCTATTTTGCTTAACTTTGACACCCTGCAGAATGGAATTCACTGTATATTTTTTGTTTAAATTTTGTATATGGGGGTTTTGGGGTATTCTGATTAACGCTGTGGGGTAAGATTTTAAATAAAAAAATCGCAGCCGGCCCTGGATTTTCATTTTGAAAATGGCAGGAAGGTCAAAAGAAGCGGTTTTTGAAGGCCTTTCAAACAAAAAAAAAGTTTAGGCGATTATCTCCAAAAATGAACATTTTACGGATTTGTACAGTTTTTAAGTTGGACACCCTGTATATTTAAAGAACTCATATATATACTTTGTCCACAACGTTTATTAGTATAGAATTTGGATTTTACATGCATGGCTATAATTGTTATATTTTCATTCGAAAGAAAAGCTATTTTCATTACTACTACCACAGACTAACAACGAGTAATACAGACAATTCCTTAGCGACATGTGTCAAAAGGAGACTCGCTTTTTAGCGAAATATCTTCTAAATACATTAATAATGTGCATTTTATTTGATTTTATGTTAATCTACATGGCAAAGAGATTGTATTAGAATCAAATTTATGTATAAAATACTGTCTGTCTTTCTGTAAATTGAAATGGAGACTAGCTTATTTTTGTCACGTCCGTATGGGGGCTTCTGTTGAAAATATATTTATTTATTCTGTGCTACTATTAAAACCATTTCAGATTTAATAATTATTTATTTAAAGCAATTAATTATCAAATTCCTTCAATTTATTATTTAAAATATATCAATTATAAATTAATGAACAGTCTTCAATGTCATAACATAGATGTTTTAAAGCAGTGTATAAGTAATAAAAACAGCAAGCTAAACATTATCTATCTATGACTTTTAGTACCCTTCAGGAAAGTGAATTCGACGATGATAATTGTGAAACCGAGATTGAACTAGAAAGGCCAAAGGAAAAAAAATTAAAGCAAAAACCTAAAATCCATAGCAATGAAATAAGGTAAGTAAAGTACAAGAAATAGTTTAATTGATGTAAGCTATACACAAACAAAATTGCAGCTGGTCTAACCACAATGAAAATCGAGTTGTTGTTTAACCAGCTCTCTTTTTGGCGTTGAGATTTCACTAGGGTTGTGTCTGTCACATTTATTCACTCAACGTTTAAACTATTTACGGTTGTTCGGCGGCGTCGTAATTTGCACGAATGTCATACATTGTTTTTCGAACAAAAAAAAATTTCACAATTATCAGCCTACTGAAAGCTTAAAATTATTTATTAAAATATAACGATAAAAACTTTCCAATGCAATTTAGTTTTTTTATTATTTAGGTTTGGATAACATGCGAAATTATTTTTTCGTTTTTCAAAAATCTTAGATATCACTTTCTTGCAAATTATGATAGGGATGAGCGATGAATGTTAACCATATTTAAACAATGTTTGTACTGCATGATCGCGCGAAATTCCACTACCCTTGAAGTAGCAATGTTCTAGCGCTACAATTTTATTTGAAATATTTTTCCTATTTCGGAAAAGAAAGAAGGTATAGCGTAGTTCAATTTCGCGCGATCACCATTTCCAGTCGTGGTGTTAATTTGATGCTTATTGTAGGAATAATTCTCAGTTACCTAAAATGTTGGTTAGTGATGATAGAAGAAATTCAACGGTCCAAAATGGTAAAGGGTATGACCGTCTAGATTGTTTCTTTTTGAAAATTAGAACTAATAGAAAACCATAATTTAATTTCAGGGCAAAGAAAAAAGTAGTTTCGTGTTTAGTAAAAAAGCATCATCCTACTGGACAATCTACTTGGTAAATATTCTGGAGAAGTTTGTTTGATGAAAAGCCGTATACAACTACCAAAAGTATTTCCTAAAATGCTCTTCAAAACTTTGAACACAATATTGATAACTCACAATGATGCCGTTACAAGTCGTTATGAAACTACTTTCGCTATAACGATTTGAAAAACTAATATGTAGTGTGAAACGGCTCATAGAAAGTTTCTGTCTATTGTTCTTGTTATAGTATTGGAAAGAAATTGTTTTCCATCTGTCAAATTAGCCAAATTTATTTTTGCAAAAGTTTGAGGTTATTTTTTCCTGGGCCGTTTGATCTATCTGGATGTTCTTTTTTTGGACGATAGGTTGTAACAGCATGTTAAATAAATAACCAATTATAGCCTCATCTTTTCGAAACATTTTCTTTTCTGGTTAATTTTATTATCTCTGTCATTAGCCGATACATACAGTTCTTTAGCAAAACCTTTCCAGATTTACATAGTATTGTTTACAGGCGTATATTGAAAAACTAAAAGGTAGGCTATGAAAAATGAAAAATTAAAATTGAAACTGACAGTTTAACGTATATCAATTTTTGCGATACATTTCCACAATTTCCACACTTCTTATTTATTTTTTATTTTTTTAATTTGGCACACAGTTTAGTACTTGTAAGAAATCACAAGTGGGGAAATGTATATCGCAAAAATAGATATACGAACAAACTGTCAGCTTGAATTTTAATTTTTCATTTTTCATAGCTTACCTTTTAGTTTTTCAATATATGCGTGTAAACAATATGCAAATCTGGAAAAACAGGTTGTGCTAAAAAACTATATATCTTCGCTAAAAATAGATATAATAAAATCAACCAAAAAAAGAAAATGTTACGAAAAGATGAGGCTATAATTGGTTATTTATTGTAACATGCTGTTATTGCTGGTACACCCCACAGGGCGTTACGAAGTTTCCAAAAATTAAATTACATTTAAAGAATCATTATGGAGACTAATATTCCTCAAGAATCAACCTACCGTCCAAAAAAAGAACATCCAGATAGATCAAATGGTTCAGAAAAAAACCTCAAACTTTTGCAAAAATTCGAGTGATGCGATAATTTTGTGGGGTGTGTATTATTGTTTGATAAATCTTCACTCATCAAAATTAAACTAATTTTAAAAACTTAATTTGCATTGGCCCAAATTTCCCATAGAATATCCCTAATTTTTATTTACTTACCACTGAAAATAAGAAAAAATCGTCAAAAGGCGTCGTTTATTTGGTTTTGAAATAATAATCACACTCACCCCCTTTACAAAACTCTTATTACATCAATATTCCAGAAGCAACCTAGTGGTTTTACGGGGGAGGGGGCAATTACTTTGTATTGCTGTCGTGCGTCTAGGTCCCAACTTACGATAGAACTAGAAAGCATTCGCGAAAATTCTGCGGGAAATATCAATCCAAATTTTTTTTAGGAGTAAGGAAGATAGGTCAGATGTAAGCTCTTCTCTGGGAACTGCTAGTACTGGAGAAAAAGCCTATGAATTAATTCTACAAAAGTTGGAAAAAATCATTGCCGTTCAGGACCAACTGGCTATACAAATAAATGAAATTGAACGATCTTTGCAAATGCAAAATTTTCAATCTCTCACGCGACCTTCAGATTTACCCACATATCCATTGCAGACTTGCAAAGATTTTATGAGTAGCGAGGAACATTTAGAAAAGGAAGATGACTGGAATTATTTGGTATGTATAATTACCTAACAACCTTTTGACCCAATGTATTTTGTACAGTTTTTTTTGTTGAATCAAATGCAAGGGAAAATTATTGTACCAGGTGTCCACTTGTAAACTATATAGCTGCCTTGTAATTTTATTATTTTGTGTAATTGCCACCGTATAATATTGTCTCAGGTTTACACAAAATAAATCTTACAATATAATATCAAATGGATTTTTGTCTTTTATGATTGAAAACTTGGGGTAAAGTTTACAAAATATTATATTTTACAGAGAGCTCGGTTAGCGGCCGTGGGTGGTACTTCCGTACGTAATATGATCATGAATATGCTGAAATTTAGCATTACGAATAAAGTAGCAATGAAGTTTAACTAGGCTGGACGAGAAAAAACGGCATTTTAAAACACGAAACTAATGGGAGTTATTAATGGTAAGTGCTTGTGACATATTATAAAATGGTACAGGGTTCCCATCAAATTTCCAGCAATAATTTAACCATTAGTATGCAGCATAACATGTTTCACATCAATTTTTTGTACTCGTGCACGGAGTACTGTTTTCAATTTGCAATATTATTTTGCAGAAGCAGTAAAGTTGGCCTACAAAGGAAAAGTTATCGGGGAATCAGAACTCACGGATTTTGTAATTGAGAATGCGGTCAAAGATTGGCTCAAATTAGCAAAACACCGATTCGAGTATCAAAAAAATAAACAGAAACAATAGGACCTACCTAAGTAATAATGGAAATAAATGACCATAATAAATATTTGTTATTGTTTATTTTCGCACCTTTCCGTAATCGATATTAGATGAATTAGCTATTACAAATTTATTTATTTATGAAACAATTTATAACATTCTGCAGAGATAAACTAGCTATTACCTATAACTTAAGAGGGCAGTTATTACAAATCTTTAATTACAAACTACCTTAACTAAAAAAATTGTGGTAGGTTCACTATTTTGTTATTATTATTATATTATTAGTCCAAGAAAATTATACATGGAGAAAAAAAATTCTTATCAGGTAGATATTTTCAGGGTTGGTTGTGGGTAGCATCCTGAGTATAACCCCCAAAAACACCATCGAAGTCGTGTTACGAACCCCGCAATAGGGGTGGTTTTGCAAACATTTTTTGCATTTTTGTTTCTTATGTGTTCATTATTACATTCTCTACAACTTTCCCTTATGAAGTTTTTTTTAACTTCAATACTTCACGAGATGTAGGTAAAAGATCACCACTAGCTAAATGCTTTATAAGGGTGAAAAAAATCTTTAAAACAAGCTGATTTTTTCAGGGTTTACTTAGGAGTGCACCCCCAGTTAACCCTGAAAAAATCAGCTTGTTTTAAATAATTTTTTTTTTCACCCTTATAAAGCACTTTAGCTAGTAGTGATCTTTTACCTATATCTCGCGAAGTATTGAAGTTAAAAAAAACTACATAAGGGAAAGTTGTAGAGAATGTAATAATGTACACATAAGAAAAAATGTTTGCAAAACCACCCCTTATGCGAGGTTCGTAACACGACTTCGATGGTGTTTTTTGGGGTTATACTCAGGACGCTACCCACAACCAAAGAGGATACCAGAATATAGAGAGTTCATCTTGTCAAATAATATTTGACAAGATGAACAACATATTATGTCAAATGGAGCCCAACTTTTACGTAATTTTTCACATACGCGGTAAGACCGTTCAGATAAACTATGAAGTAGACTGCGTTCTGCATTTATTATAGATTAATTTAAAACTGCGAAAGAAGAATCCACAGTGACCTACAATGGATTAATTACCTTTTAAAGTTGGGCTCCATTTGACATGTTTGACAAGATGAACTCTCTATATTCTGGGAACCTCTTTGCCACAACCAACCCTGAAAATATCTACCTGATAAGAATTTTTTTCTACCTCTATAAAAAAATGACAATTTTCTTGGACTATATATATACTTGCTTCGTTGTCCCATTACCACCTGTCATGTCTGCTATGTTATTTATTGTTGCTACTCTTCGATGGACACTCTCGCATACTCATGTTAAAGGTTTAAAGCAAGGTAAGCACTTTTTGAGCAACTCAGAATATAAATAAAAAAGTTAATTTTTTTAATGTACTAAATATGGCTGTGAAAGTGGCCATATACGAAGAAACTGTGTGAGATAATTGGGAGTCTAAACGGTAAGTGTTTAAATTTTATATTCAAATATTAAATAATAATTCTCTACCATGGAATAGAAAGGGTGGGAGTGCCCTTATACAGGTGCCCTAAAATTTCGTTTTTTCGCTACATCTTTTAAACGGCTTTGATCGATTTTAATGATCTTTTTGCACACGTTCATAGATAATTATGTCACATAATTATGTTATAGTGCAATATCCGCAACTGCCAGAGGGCGCCATTTGTGCCAACCAGTTTCATTTTTTTTATATTTTCCGTGAAATATACGTTACCATTATCCAATATTAACCCGTTTATTTTCTCCGCCATATAAACGTTACCAATATTCACTACAATACGTTTATATTCTCCGCGAAATACAGTGTGTCCCAATTTAATACTGGACACCTTAGAAATACATATAAAGGGCAAGGAAAACGAATGGTCTCTATTTTTTATTGGTAGTACCAAGGGAGAGTATCTCATAAGCGGTGATATTTGGATGGGGTAATTATTTCATGCCTGCTATGATTTTTTAAAATAGGTAATTTTCAAGAATTTATTAGGGATTTTTTTACGACAAAATGTTATTAAGAAAACTTGTTCAGAATGAAAAACTGAGTAGAATTGCAATATTTCAAAAGTCTAGGCCTACTTTGATTTTTAGCTTTTTCGCCTTTTTCTCCCACTTTTTTCTTAGAAATGTGTCCTTTCTGGAGCTTTCACGTCAAAGTATTATTAAAGAAACTTGATCATCGTGAAAAAATAAAATTTTGACGTGAAAGGTACAGCTACAGAAAGGACACTTTTCTAAGAAAAAAGTGGGAGATAAATTTAAAAATCAAAGTAGGCCTAGCCTTTTAAAACTTTGCGAATCTACTCAGTTTTTCATTGTGAACAAGTTTCCTTAATAACTTTTGTCGTAAAAAAATCCCTAATGGGGTTTCTTGAAAATTTGCTATTTTAAAAAATCATAGCAGGCATGAAATAATTACCCCATCCAAATACCACCGCCAATGAAATACTCTCCATTGGTACTACCAATAAAAAATATAGACCATTCGTTTTCCTTGCCCTTCATATATATTTCTAAGGTGTCCAGTATTAAATTGGGACACACTGTAGTTAGCGGAGAATAAAAACGTATTGTAGTGAATATTGGTAACGTATACTTTACGGAGAATATATAAACGTATTAATAGTGTATACTATTAACGTATACTTTACGGAGAATAAAAACGTATTAGTAAGGTATAGCAGTAACGTATATTTTACGGAGAATATAAACGTATTAACGATGTATAGCAGTAACGTATATTTTACGGAGAATATATAAACGTATTAATGGTGTATAGCAGTAACGTATACTTTACGGAGAATAAAAACGTATTAATAAGGTATAGCAGTGAAGTATATTTTACGGAGAATAAAAACATATTAATGGTGTGTAGCAGTAACGTATACTTTACGGAGAATGAAAACGTATTAATAAGGTATATCAGTAACGTTTATTTTACGACGAATATAAACGCTTCAATGGTGTGTAGCGACAACGTATATTTTACGGAGAACAGAAACGTATTAACGGTGTATTGCAGTAACGTATATTTTACAGAGAATATAAACGTATTAACGGTGTATAGAAGAAGTAACGTATATTTTACGGAGAATATAAACGTATTAACGGTGTATAGCAGTAATGTATATTTTACGGAGAATATGAACGTATTAACGATGTATAATAGAAACGTTTATGTGGCGGTCATTTTGTGTTTCTTAGTCGTATATGATAAACGTTTTAGTTCGTTAGGTATAATTCCAAATTTATACGTTTAATAAACGGAGCAATGTTTCCTGGGTTACCACGCGGAACAAATTTTCTTTATAACTTTCTTCAGTACCTCTACAAATAGAGGTAGTTTACTCCTATGCTAATTAACGTTTCATCAATTTTCTGTTCACCCAGTATAAGGAATGTTAACTTTTTCCATACCAATCTTATTTTAAGGACAAGCAGACTTTTTCATCAAGAACAACTTTTTGCGTAAAATGAAATTTTTGGTCCATTTGTCCTCTTGGGTTGTCTATCCGTGGACATACTGTATATAGGAATTTTTGAATATACGTGTGTCACTGACTGACCCTGTATACCCAGCAAATACATCTGTGAAGATTAGATCAGAGTCTGATATTGATCATAAAGTAGACGCGCAGTTACATTTTGTAATGTATGAGTGAGGATCTTCTTTTGGAATCTTTATTTGAAGGTAAGTTTCATCTACTGCACCTATAGTATTTTCTAAGCCAGCATGTTGCAAAATTTTCTCTGAACAATGACGAGCCTTTCGCCTGTATGCCAAATTACCAATAATTTCAGGAACAAGGGAGTTTAGTACTTTAACAACTCAAAAACACCCAGAAAACGAAGATTTGGCTAAATTGAATCGTTCACCAACTAACCTAAAAGAATACATTAACTATCAATATTTATAATGGCATTGTATTGTATATTGAAAATCGATCGTTTCGTTCTGTACAATTTGTGTCCGTTGCTTCTAGCTCTGTGTTATAATCTTGTACTTTTTTATATAAAATGTAGCAGAATATTAAAAAAGAGTATAAAAACCAATCAGTTACTTATAGATACTATTGTTCTTTTCTTTGACTTTGTTTATGCCATAGGACTTTTATTGTTAAAATGGAAAATATACTTGCCTATTAATTATAATAATCTCCCATTTGTAAAGTGGTTAATTCTACATACTGATAGGAGTTTGGAGTTGCTAAAAGCGATATAACAGCCAGTAGTTGTTTCTATATATTTATTAAACCCCAACAGGGGTTTGCCGTGTTAAATGTGGTCCAACCAAAGCTAATTGGTAGGCATCGATAGGAAGCCTAAAATGCTTTTGGAATTGCTCTCCAGTTATCCCCGCTAAAATGTTCTCGTGATTCGTTCTCGTATTTAATTTTATTTTTTTGGGACAACACAAGTACCTCAATTTCTTTTTACTCGTTTCATCATCTTTACTTCCATCGGACAAAAAAATCGGAATTCCGAATAAATTTTGTATTTATAGCAACTGAATTTGCAAAATATACGTCATTATTATTTTGTGTATTATTGAAGTTATATGTAATCATACTTCACAAACCAAGAAAACGATCACAATTAAGTGAATAAATTGCTAAAGTTTCAATAAACGCTCTGATAAGTTCACAAATCTGATAACACCTAAACACGCTCTCATGGACAATTTTATTTATGAACGCACTCCTCATGAAATGACTCCTAAAATATTATTCGATTTATACCTGTTTCCGAAAAAATAATGTAGTGAAAAGACGAGCTAAACAAGTAGCAGCTATTTTAACATCAGGTGAGTATTTGAAATTACGAAGAGAGAAGAAAATAATTGCAAAAGAAATAGAAAATAAAAAACATAACTGGCATAGAGAAGAAAAATAAGCAAGCATAGACTTCAACCATTGAATAAGGAAATCGTAAAGAAATATAATTAAATAGCCGTTATGCGTAGCTTACAAATTACACGTAACTGCTAGGTGGCGAACAGGTAGGCTCTCTGCCACAGTATCTTGGAATTAGTCGACCCGTTTGAAATTGTGGCGACCGGAGCGTCATCTATTAGTCGTAGGAAAAACTATTGGTGCGGGCCACCGCATTTAGCTAAAGCGGGGACCAACTGGAACAAGCCACCGAGTCCGCGTTTCGCTAACAGATCGACAGATGGCCGCTCTGTCGCATCTCCTTCAACGTGAGGAAGGGATAATGATAGTTCCAACCAAACTCGTTGCTGTAGTCTGGCATGTGGCATATTATTGTTCTGGTTACTTCAGCTGATTTTCTTTAATGATTTCGTTATTGCTATTGACTACTTGTTGTT
Source organism: Pseudeuparius sepicola (assembly GCA_963920635.1). Classification (NCBI taxonomy): domain Eukaryota; kingdom Metazoa; phylum Arthropoda; class Insecta; order Coleoptera; family Anthribidae; genus Pseudeuparius; species Pseudeuparius sepicola. The sequence continues at coordinate 10,381,390 of OY987307.1, read as the reverse complement.
GCTGTTGTTGTTGTTTTAGTGGTTATTGTTTTATTGTTGTGTTTTGTGTCTGATTAAGGTTTTTATCACAAAATACCTATATGGTTTTTATTAAGCATGGCCGCCTATCGCCGCTGTTGTTATATAAATTGTGACAGCAGCAAGCGTTGTAACTCGAAAACATTAAGTGTATTTACATTTCCCGTGAAAGATTAAATTCGCTGTACTTAGGCAAGACCTATAGCTATATAGGTATGTGGTTGAAGTCTGAAGTAAAGAATTTACCATAAGCAAACGTTATATTTTTAGAAATTGTTATTTCAAAATATTTGGAGAATTTCATGAGTCTGTTACAGTGTTGCCCATAATGTCCATTCAAATTTCTTAGATATCCAATACAAAAAAGTTGAAAGTTAGCAAAACCTAAAGTAAAATATACCTTCAAATAGAAAAAGAAGGCATATGTATATGAACGCCGAATTTGTAGATACCATGTGATCACGTATATTTTTACACCCCCTTATTTTCTATATTTTTGAGGTTAGGAATAAAAGTTTCAGATAAAAGTTGTAGAATCCAAAGCAAACTTTTTTCAACCATTATTTAGTTTTATACAGGGTGTTCAGAAAAGCGGTGCCAAACCAAACTTACGTTTTTTTAAATGGAACACCCTGTATATTTTTAGATATATACATGTAATATGTTTCAAGCGTTTGAAAAATATTCGAAGTTGAAACTTCCAATTTTATACTTTTGATGTCAATTTTTTAGAAAATGAAACCTTTGCGGTATATTGGAAAAAATGTCATAAATGATGATGAGTAGGTATTCGCCCTTAAAGTATGGTTGCATTTCCCCATAGTCCAAATTTATATACAACCTGTTGATTCAGTAAACAAATTACAATGAACTTTAAAGTTCATCCATCGTTGTGAAAACAGACACTCTTTTCTCAACCACACTTTTAATTTGGCAACGTCGCAATCCAGACACTGATAATTTTTAAAAAGCGATGGCCTTGAATCTGGCGGCCGAAAACGTAAAAGCATAAAAGAAGTTCTACAGGGTTACTAGTTCATATCAGGGGGCGTACGTGCCGGGTAGGAGCAAAAAGTATATTTAAGAAAATCGTGGCTGCTGCAAAAGATGTCGGCGTTTGATCTGGCAGCCCAAAATGCCCAAAAGACGATCTCAAGGGGTAGTTAGTTTATGTCAGGGACGTACGGGCTGGACGGACGCGATAAATATATTTTAAAAAATCGTGGCTGCTTTCAAACGAGACGGCATTTGATCTGGCAGCCGAAAACACGCCATAAATGCTCAAAAGAAGATCTCCAGGGGTAGCTAGTTTATATCAGGGGCGTACGGGCTGGACGGACGCGATAAATATGTTTAAAAAAATGTGGCTGCTTTCAAATGAGACGGGGTTTGATCTGGCAGCCGAAAACACGTCCTAAAAGCTCAAAAGAAGATCTCAAGGGGTAGCTAGTTTATGTCAGGGGCGTACGGGCTGGACGAACGCGATAAATATATTTAAAAAGTTGTGGCTGCTTTCAAACGAGACGGCGTTTGATCTGGCAGCCGAAAACACGTCCTAAATGCCCAAAAGAATATCTCCAGGGGTAGCTATAGTCAGAGCAGGGGTACAAGCTGGACGGACGCGATAAATATATTTAAAAAATCGTGGCTGCTTTCAAAGGTGGCTTTTAAAGCTCGAGCGCTCCTGACATAAACTCGCTACCCCTGGAGATCTTCTTTTGGGCATTCAAGTACGTGTTTTCGTCCGCCAGATCAATACATTTAAGACATGTTCTCGGTCGCCCGATTCAAGACCGTCGCTTTTTAAAAATAACCAGTGTCCGGGTTGCGACGTTGCCAAATCAAAAGTGTGGCTGAGAAAAGTATGGCGGTTTTCACACCGATAGTTCATCCATACATATTTTAAGAGCAAATACTCATCATCATTTGACATATATATTTTCCTATATAAGGTATACCGGCAAAAGTTTCATTTTCGAAAAAATAAACATGAAAGTGAAAAATTGAAAGTTTCAGGGTCGCATATTTTCCAAACGCTTGAAAGAAACATATTACATGTATACATCATTGAAATTGTGACAATGATTAGATTTCAAATATACTGGGTGTTCCATTTAAAAAAACATGTTTGGTTTGGCACCGCTTTCCTGAACACCTTGTATACATCTGAATAAACGCTGAAAAAGGCTTTCTTTGGCTTCTACAACTTTTATCTGAAGAGATACCGAGTGGATCACCCTGTACAGGGTGGGCCAAATTGGACACTTTTAAAGGGAAACTTCTATTTTTAACGGAGATAGGCGAAAACTGATATCGGTGTCTGAGGCTCATTTTGTATAATAAACTTAATGGCGAAAAGCGATGAAGTGGAACAATCCCACCGGATCCACCAAAATTAACAATACCCAGAGAATTAGGTAACTGGGGTTACGGGTGTTGTTTACTTAATTTTTATTTTAGAAAACAAAAACGCGGTGTCATTTGCTTTTATTACTCTTTCTCAAAGTTAAACAGGCTAGGGCGCAACCCTACGGGTTTTTTATCCATTATTTGCGAATATAAATAGGCTTACCCCGGTGTGTCCCTAGGTAAGACCATAATGGCTGAAATCCTTAAAGTTAGTTTAACATTATTGTGTCCCTAGTTCTGTTTTAGCACTAAATTAAGAAACCACTGTAAAGAATGTGATTAGAGTATCTCTCCCAAATTTAATAAACTTGGTTTTGGATTTCATTTGGTTTAATGAATGTAGCGTCACCTCGGTCGACTGAACCATAACCATGACAGAGTCTCGCCCGGAAAACCAACGTTCCAGCTCATCTTGGCGCCCAACGCGTGCCGATCCGAGAACATCATGTTCAACACCAATGGAACTACGCCGATGACTCCTCGACATAGCACAGAGGAGGCCCAAGCTTTGAGAGAAGGTCACAGGGGGTTTCAAGTACAACCAATGGAAACGGGAGTGCTAGGTAGGACCCAACCGTTTTCTTCATCGCTGCCAAATCTTAGCGGTCCATTTTTGGGGCCAAATGATCATCACGAGGGTGGATCAATCTTAGAGGCGCGTGGGGAGTTTTCCCTACCTCGATTTACATCACAGCCACCACCAGTAGTAGTTTCCCCTGAAATGTTAGTTCGCTTAGTCTGGGAAACATTTTCGCAAATGCAGCTAAATAATAATAATAATAGTGGTAGGGTTAGGGATCTATATTGTAAAATGGATAGAAAACCTGTGGTTTTTGACCCGCCAAATATTCACCCTATCGACTTTTTGCAAGAACTAGAACAAAAAACCTCTTTTAAAGATTTCAAATCGCTAACTCGTGATCTTTTTCAAAAAAATACAAAACTTAGCGTAGAAGCGTACTTTTCGGCAGTTCACGATTATGCGACTTTTAAAACTAAATTTATCGAAAACTTCTGGTCTGATCACATGCAAGATGAGGTACTGATAGCTTTTAGAACTGCAAGGCATCAGACGCTGATCATTTTTTATATTGGATAAATCAAGTGCGACATATACCCCCCCCTTTAACTACAACTTTCATTTTACGTACTTTAGCCAGACATTATCAACCGGCTATAGCATCTACTTTGTATGGTTGCAAAGATATTTTTGAAGCACTTGAGAGGCTTCATGAAGCGGAATTTTATTTTTCTGGTGTTTCAAAATCTACAACGCAACCTGTCCTCCTATCTAAAACAAATCATGAAAATAAAAGTGAACGTTATACTAATGACACAAAAGACTACCGTCAATATAATAAGCCTTATCAGGCAAACGATAAAAATAGATTTAATCCTCGGAAAGTTGCGTCGCTGGAACTTGGAACATCAGAAGCTGAAGCTTTGCCTGACTCCACCGAAGGGTCGGGAAACGAATTGGAGGGCCACATGTAGACCCTAGTGTGGTTTCGGCTCCGCCACGGGTCGACAACAATCCAAAAATACTATTAGATTTTAAAGATGTTATTTGTGATGAAAATCTTCAAGCCAGTTTTTCTACTTCATATGATTACTACCATGAGGTAGAGGGTGATCGCTGTCCTGTAATTAGTGTAAGCATTTGTAATTTTAATTTTCCTTGTCTAGTCGATAGTGGAAGCGAGGTGTGTGCACTTTCGGGTTCTGTTTGGTCACAGCTGCGTGATTTTAAATCTTCATTCGTGTATTTCCCATGCACTACAGCTAGAGTAACGGGGGCTTTTAAATCGAAACAAAAACGGGTTAGTTTTCAGGCATTTGTGTCGTTTTCTACGAACCACGGTGAATATGAAAACGCTCATGAATTTTTGGTTATCGAGGAACTAGCATACCCTGTCATAATGGGGTCCGATTTTCTTCGACGCTGTCGGTCTGTAATTGATTTGGGGCTGCGGAAATTTTACGATCCGCATGGTTTTGAGGTTAGTGTTTGCGAACTGACGGATGTCAAACATAACCGTACGATCGCCTTAGCATGCGTGCCATTCAACGCGTGCGCGGTCCTTGTGGGTACGTTCGATGTCGGCCGTTGATACTCCAGTGGATTTCGATTCGTTGGTGCAGGGTTGTTCACTTAGCAACGATCAAAAGTGTTCTTTTCGAGGACTTCTATCGAGGTTCGAGAGCTTATTTTCGGAATTACCGGGTCTGACTGATCAATATCGACATGAGATTAAACTAAAAGAAAAATGTTCGGGGTTTTTTGTGAAACCTTACCCATTACCTGTTGCGCACCGGGAAATAGTACAGAAAGCCGTAGAGAATATGGAGACTTTGGGAATTATCGAACGCGCTGCGTCGCCTTTTATATCTCCGCTAATGACAACGTTGAAAAAAGATGGATCGGTTCGAATTTGTCTAGACAGTCGACGTTTGAATTCGCTAACCGAAAGAGATTACGAGTGTCCTAGACCAATCGAAGAAATAATGCTGTCTATGCAAAGTTCCAAATTTATGAGTACGCTAGATTTTACGCACGGGTATTTTCAAATACCGCTAACCGAAGAGAGCAAAAAATACACCGGGTTTATGGTGGGTAATAAAACATACGTTTTTAAGATTCTGCCGATCGGGCTTTGCAATGCGGTTGCTAGTTTTACGTGTGCGATTGATTTAATCTTAGGACCGTCGTTTCGGGATTTTGTTGTTATGTACATAGACGATATATTAATATTTTCTGATAGTTTTGAACAACATCTAGGTATGTCATTTGGAATTGGTATTTCAAAAATTTAAAAGTGCTGGTTTTACGTTGAAACTTAAAAAGTGTAATTTTTTTAGAGATGAAATGAAGTTTTTAGGGTATGTTTTTGATCGTGAAGGAATGAAACCCGACCCAGTTAGGATTCAAGCTATTTCGTATTATCGGAGGCCTACGGATCAGAAGAGCCTACAGCGTTTTTTGGGATTCTGTAATTTCGACAGAATTTTCTGTCCGAACTTCTCCACTTTGACAGAACCGCTCTGTCATTTACTTAAGAAAAAGGTTAGGTGGTGTTGGTCCGAAACACAGGAGTTGGCTTTCGAGGAAGTTAAAAAGTGTTGTGTTCTGCAACCATGTTGTATCACCCGAAATTAAGTGAGACATTTCACGTCATGACCGATGCGTCGGATGTCGGTTTAGGGGCACTTCTTTTCCAAAACTTAGATGGTGTACGCTGTCCGGTAGCATGGGCCAATCGGCTATTGTTGAAGCGGGAACGTCGCTATAGCTCGAACGAGCGGGAAGTTCTAGCTGTAGTTTTCGCTCTTGCTATCACCAAGAATTAGTCGTTGGGCTCTTGCATTGGCCGAATACGATTTTGAGGTACGCCATGTGTCTGGGGAAAACAACCTAATAGCGGACATAGCTCCGGGAGGCTTCCGACGCCCATGGAAAAACTTTTTCGCATCAATAAGAATTTTGTAAATAAATTCGAACCTGAGTTTCAGGAAAAGTTAAGAAAGATTGCTAATTTTCAGTCGGAGGATACCAAGTTATGTCAAATAAGAGAGAAGTTGCGGGATGACCCGCAGGTTGCTCGCCAGTTTTGTGTAGTAAAGGGCATCTTGTATCGTCGGCCTGCCGAGGACGAATATTTCTTGTGCGTTCCTGTCAATATGCGTGAAGATTTTGTTTTGGCTTACCATCGGGCTCTGGCTCATGGTGCGAATAAGTGCTGGGCGGCTTTGCGAAACGAAGTTTGATGGACTAATATGTTGCGGGATGTTAAAAGGATTTTGAGAACCTGTGAAGTTTGCCAGTTTGCTAAATCGTCGCCTTTGCTAAAGCCAGTTTTTCATCCTATTCCAGTCAAAGAGAAAGGGGAGATGATAGCAGTCGATTTGTACGGCCCTTTGCCACGTAGTCGTGCTGGAGTGTGTTATATTTTTGTAATTTTGGATGTGTTTACGAAGCATGTCACGCTATATCCTTTACGTCGAGCCACCACCAAGTCCTGTTTGAACAAATTGATGCAATATTTTGCGGACATTGGAGTCCCTAGAAGTATATTGTCGGATCGCGGCACCCAGTTTTCATCTCTGCTATGGGAAAAATCTCTAACCAGTTTAAATATAAAAGTTATATAACTAGATTCGCTGATTTTTTTAACAATGTAGTACACGAGAGTACTGGGTTTGCGCCGAATGAACTACAGTTTGGTAGGGACCGCCGAAGGTTACTACCTACCCCCTTGCAACCCCCAATTACGGGCAGAACCCTGTACGAGGATAAGTTAGTGTTGGCCCGTGAAAATTTCGAAAATCGTGCAACCCGTCGAGCTGCTCGGCGACCTCAATTCCCGTATCAAGAGTTTGAAATGGGTCAGTTGGTTATATTACGTGCTAATCGCGTATCGTCTACTGTTTCGGCGGAGACTAAGAAATTTCTTTTACTATTTGAAGTTCCATATCGTATTAAGAAGAAAGTTAGTTTTGACAGCTATGTGTTGGCAGATCCTACTTTAGCTTTACCCTTTACGGGTTAAGAGGGTCCTACAGCTGGACGGCCCTGTCTTTTGTCGTCTGAAGAAGAAAGGGTGTTGGTAGAACATTTAAATTTAAGAAAATTGGTAGGCAACAAGATTAACACAAAATGGCTTATCTGATTCATTCGGTGGGGATCTCTGAGTGGTACGTCACGATTGTAGTAATCTCCAAAAGCTCGAAGTAGTTCCAACAACTCTGCTGGCTGGCTGGCTAGCTACCGAGGGCCCCCGAATGGTTCATGAGGTACCCTGATGAAGGCACCCTAGCCTACACTGTAATGGACTCCAAAATGACCTGATCGGCAGACCTGGTCTTGAACTGCACCTGTCTGTGACTGCTTGATCTGTCACGCTCCTTCTGTTCAAACGTTTGACGGGGAAACTTGAAGTCCTCCACAGAATAGCCCTAAAGAAAAAGACTTAGGTCCACCTCGAGTCCCAAGTTGATTCCCACTAAATTACTCACAATGTTGTTGAGTGGCTAAAAGGTAGCTCCTTGATGTAGGAGACCGCTACAGACGCCCAAACTCGATGCTGACACGGGAAAAATCGCTAACGAATCCGAAAGACTCGCAATAACCGACGAAAGCAAACTTCAAAAACGTACACAAAAACTCCACAACGAACGTTAGACGGCAATATTTACGGCACATTAAATCCCGAAACTTCGGATAAATTATTTCACGGCAAAAACTGCGATTTCCCAAAAACGTGTACTGCAAGGACGACCTTTCAATCGGAAAAGAAAGCGAAATTCTCTCCAATTTTTACATATAAAAAAAGACAAATCGTGTTGCCAATCCACAAAACAACAAAACACAATAGTACCCCCAGACAATTTTCCAGTAGCGCCGACTTCATCATGCATTCTCGCGCTCCAACTTCTTGCCTAAAACCCACTAAAAAGTAACAAACCTCTCAAATAAACATCCCGCACAAGACGACGGATCATCAGCCCTTCACCCGACAACCTATCATGATGCAATAACAAAAATTACATTCGAAAACAAACGCACCCACGCGCAGATCACTGAAAAGCGCACGCCACTGTGCGTGCCGGCCGTGCAGGTCTCTCGACAGCCCTCTGACGGCCGACAGTTACCGACATCACCGCTAAAGGGGCAGCATGGCGGGCAAGCATTGCCAGTCATGATCGTATGCCGAAGAAATTCCGTCGAAACACCATGCCACACACGACTATCGAGTATCTGGGCGCCTAAAGTTAAGGCGAAAAATACGCCGGGTCGGAGACGTAAGTATTTCTCGCAAAAATGCGCGACTCGCGAGTGTCAGTATTGTTTACATCTGAGTGTTTTCTAGAGTGTCAACAATGGGCGAAATAAGGCCGAAAACCCACAATCTCGCAGTACAAACGGCAAAACTGGCAGAAATGAACACAAGACAACCGGCCACGAAATAGAACACAATTCAGGCCAAAACATTAGCCACTGGAAACCCAACAAAATTACAAAACAATCACCCACATAACGCAACAAAACACGACAAAATAGGCTTCCACAATCAACGAATGAACCAGGGCAACTCTCCAAAGTGAACAGGGACGACAATACAACCCCAGTAAAAGAGGTAACCCAGTTATTTCCGTGCAAATCTCGCAATTAATCGTTTACCACTTTGTAGGCTCACTACGGCTCGATAGAGTGCAGTAGTTATGTTCAAACGTGGCCCAAACGTCGTTTACCAAGGCAGTGTGACCCACCCCACTCTACAAGCGAGGGAAAACCAAACCGATACTGTTACGACAAAAATTATATGAATAATTTCTAATAAAGGTCAGTTTCTAACTACCATTGGCCTACCACTTATTTTTAAGGAGCCTTCAAGCACGATTTAACTAATAAAAGAATGACAATGATCGAGATTTACGTATTTTTAATATTTGGGCTTAAAAGTCAATTCTGAACGTAACAAGTTAAAGGCTGCTTTAATTTCTTTGTGAAATTGGCCCCAAATGGTGTATTTTCGCTGTCCACATCTGCCTCACACATTTTTCTCCATGTTCTTATGTACCCCCTACTGAGGCACATTTGGCAATGTTCACGAATTACCTTTTTTGTTTGTGACCCGAAATCGTAATACTTACAAACTCTAATATCATACAAACCATTTGTTTGATGATACTATACATGGTAAGTATAGTAAAATGTAATTAATATTTAAATTCTTGCATTGGCAGGTTAATAATTCCAAAATGTCCACATGTGCCCCCTCTCCGTGTACGCCACTGGACAAATTCCTAAAATTATTTTTTACAAAAAGCCAGTAATTTGCATGGCGAAAAAACGAATTTTTAGTTTTTAGTCAAACTTTTAGGCAAAATTATTTTACTCACAATTTTGGGCAAAAATTGATGCAAAATATTTATTATTTTTTTATTATTTCTCTTTATTTCTTTTTTGACTACATGACATAGTGTAGAAAACGTCAATATAAAAAACATACAACTAGTTACAACAACATATTAAAATATAATGTATAATGTACACGGAGACAAAACAACATCCACGGTACACTAATATAAATATATACACAATATGAAAACAGGAAGAAAAAATAAGAAAAATAAAACAGAACAAGGCATCTTAGGTGACATGTCTAAAAAATTCATCCAGTGAGTAAAAACCCCCCTGGATCAGCAGGGTTTTGAGTTTCGATTTAAAGGAGCTTTTATTATTTGTGGACTTGATATTTTCGGGTAGTTTATTAAATATTCGCAGAGGCGTCTAAAAGGCACCCTAAAACATGTCTTATTGCGAGTGTTGACGTTGTGTACATTTGCATTTCTCAAGAGGCTTTGTTTATTCTCGAATACATAAAGGCACATCTCATAAATATATATGGATGTTAGTGTTAAAATTTTAAAATTTATTGCAATTTCCGGCTGTATAAGTTATGTATTCTGGTAAGTATGAAAGCAGATATAATTGGTCTTAGTTGGATTGAGGTGAAGTGTATTAGCTTTAAACCAGGTTAAAAGTTTTGAGAGATTTTGGTTACATGTGTCTTTCAGCAAGCCTTCGTCCTTGTTTGATATCAATAAACTTGTATCATCGGCATATAAAGTAGCCTGACACTCCTGGCTCAGGCAGCATGTCATATCGTTAACATACAGCAGAAACAACAATAGTGAGATAACACACCCTTGTGGCACGCCAATATTAACCTGTGCAAATAACCGAAAGAACTTGTTAAATATTTAGGAAAAGTTAAAATTGTATATAATAACGATGCATATCAAAAATTGAAATAAACTATGGACATCTTTGTCTCAAATTTCTTTATAAAAAGAGCTGACCGACTTAAAACTATTAGTCATGTCGTTGTTATTCACGTTGAAAGGCTACAGCTCTGTGCTCTCGGTTGATTACAATAATTCCATTTATTTAGACCCAAGTTTACAATACGGCTTAGCGTTGCTCGGGTTTTACTCATATAATACGATACCGAATATTGAGGCACCGAATAATAAATTTTATTTAATCGATCAAGCAAACGAATTGAAAGTTTTAGAAATACCCACAGGATCTTACGAAATTGCTGCCATAGAGACAGCGATAATTAAAATTTTAAGAAATCTTAACGAAATACCTGATTTTTCATTGAAAGCCAATACTAATACTCTACAGTGTGAAATATACAGCGATAAATATACGATTGATTTTCGACCAAAAGATTCGATTGCCACATTGCTTGGTTATTCCAATCGTTTACTACCCCCACTAAGTGTCCACGCATCAGATTTACCGGTGAATTTCGTCAAAACCAGAACAATACATATTGACAGCATTTGACCTCTGGAGCGTACTATAACAACAGACCTACTCATACTATTTACTAGTTTTCTCCTGAATGTAATCCGGGGGACGCCATAGACGAAACCTCCAGAAATCTACTTTACTTACCTGTCACTAAACGGGAAATAAATAATATAACCTTATCGATTTTGGATCAAAATTTTCAGTTAGTAAATTTTCGTGGAGAAGAAATAATTGTAAGATTAGAAGTAAAACCTTTGTAATGGGTCTCGTTTTCGGTGAGGGTCTCACATATAAAAGTGAGTCAAACTTATAAACACACTCTCGTCTGAACCTCACAAGCGTCAACCTCGCAACCTGACGCCTACACCTAAAAGCATACATATTTTAAAGTCGCTCGGATATAATGTCGTTGGCACCAAATGTATTCGACGTGTATCAAAGTCCAAAGTATGATGAGTCAATCCAACGCATAGAAAGCCGTACTTACTATCCTTTCGTCAAGTCTTTTATGAATAATGACATCATTGAAATAACAATTAACCAGGGAGATGCTTGGTTGTTAATGTATGACGCCGCAATTTTTATTAAAGGAGAAATAAAACCTACACAAGGAGAAGGCACTTGCGAATTAGTTAATAATGCTGCGGCTTTCTTCTTCGACTCTATATCTTACGAACTCCGGCATTTTAAGCAGTACCAGAGCTTATCTTTGCTACAACCCCACCGATGAAAAACGCACCTCAAGTTGGTTGTACCCCGGGAAAAAAACCATTTTGAATAGAGACTCAACGTTTAGTGTTAGAGTTCCACTTAAACACCTGTTTGGCATCTTTAACGATTACCAACATGCAATTTCTGGTAAACAAACAATACGGTTAACTAGAGCTCGAAATGACAAAAACTCTATATTGCTGGAACAAACACCTGGTACAACTCCAGATCTAACGGTTGAAGTAGTCATTACTAACATCGAGCTGAAAGTAAAACATATAATACCAAACGATAAAATTAAGTATAACTTATTGCAAGCCCTCAAGAGTAATAAACCCATCTTGATACCGTTTCGCAAATGGGAGTTACATGAATTACCTAATCTGACCGTAAATGCAACCAAAGAAATATGGTCCGTTAAAGCCTCTGCCACAGTAGAAAGCCCAAGGTTTGTTATTGTTGGCTTTCAGACCGACCGCAAAGAAAATTCAAAAACCGACCCGACATACTTTGATCATGTAAATATTTCCGACGTACGCCTTATAATAAACGGTGAATACTTTCCGTTTGAACGCTTGCGGCAAGATTTCAATAGGGATTACTTGGAAGTTTACAATAATTACAGAGACTTCTACCCAAGCTTTATGAATACACGCGATAAGAGTCCACTACTTAATTATGCTGACTTTAAAGACCGGGCGACGCTGTTCGTTATCGACTGCTCACGTCGCAATGAAACAATTAAAATGAGCACTGTTGATGTTAAATTGGATATTGAGAGCTCTCAAGGATTTCCAGATAAGACCCGTGCATATTGCATCATTATTCATGATAGAGTTGTGGAGTATTTGCCCTTGAGCGAAACTGTAAGAAGCTATATGATGTAAACAGATCCCGGATATAAATGCAGGGACATCAACACCATACCAACAGTTTTATTCGAGAACTAAGTTAAGATGAAGATTGCTGTAATAGACATTCAAGGTTTCTCGGTGGAGAATGAGTTTTATCCCAAGGAATTGACAATTAAAATTAATGGGCAAGTGATGCATATGGTTATAGCTCTTCCAAAAAGTTTTATGTCTCATAACAATTTAAATAAGAGGCACGTGCGAGTTATGGAAGAAAATTTTCTGGGGATAAAATATTCAAGTGGACATGTTGAGTACAACAAATTGGTTGAAATACTGCAAACTACTCTACTAGACACATAGTTTATGTGAAGGGACATCAAAAAGAACGTTTTCTACGTGAAATAATCAACAATAAAGTGGTTGATGTTGGAAATTTGCAAAACAATTGGGTAGAGGTGCCGCTATTTGAAAAAGACATTCCGATGTGCCTCCACCACAATGAAAATAAAAAATGGATGTGTAGCTTTAGGAATTGTGAAAAATTATATTCTTGGTGAGAAAAATACTTAATCGATTACTAAAAGTTGTAAGTTTTTACTAAAATAAAGGCCTTTATTTGCATTTTGTTGTTTGATTCCTATAAAAGAGAAAACTTAAGTGAGTCACACTTTCGAAAATGATGTTGAGTGCAGAATACCTGTTACTTCATTCTCTGATTATCAATAACATAATTTACGTCTATAAACCGTATGACGTAAACGATGTTGCTATTTGTATGGATGATTCATTAAATTGCATTTCATTAACTCCAACAACTACCACTGATGAAGTTGTAATGACAAAGATATCAAGTAATATCAAACAGTATAAACTTCGAATGATATTTGAAAATGGTACGGTCGCTGACACAGAGTGGGTTACACCAATTTCTAAAACGTTATATGAGCTGCAACAAGTTACAACAGGTCAATCCCTACAAAGCGTGGTTTATTTTAATGCCACATGTTCTTCACTCTTGATTTTAAAATGGATGATTAAATTAATCCATAAGTAGGTGGAAAATCAATGGATTAAAAAGCTAACATCAGTTGTGGAGCTATAGTATTTGTGTAGTCTTAACACATAATAAAGTTATGAAAATAAAAGTAGTTTCATTTTTGTCAGTAATATTTTCCCGGTATTCTGGCGGTCATTCGTTGAAAATAACTAAACATATTATAAAAGCGGGCCGACGTGAGAGATCACATCAACATTCTCAAGGTTAGCCATCTGTGTTTTTTAAACATTCAACTGACGAGCTGATGGAAATTTTGTCTCAAAAACATTCTCAGGGTTAGCCATCTGCGTTTTGTAAACATTGAAATCAGCGATTTTGCATGCCCGAGGAGTGGGAATTCTGGTTAGCTCCACCCACTTGCACATGCGCAGCAAACCTTTAAGGAGATAAGCCCAGCCCCTTTGTGGGAAAGACGCCTGCGCGTTTAGACGAGGAAAGCGTATGCTCTATGTGAATTGGTTTTTCAACACACCCACTGGTTCTTGAGTAACCCCTCAAGCTCAACAGTTTTTACCTTATATATATTGGCTCTCAACTAAAATTTCTTCAGTTCTGTGACTTATCATTTTAGTTATTTCTAAAGAAACTTGACATCATGCAGTGCAGTGGGGCTAATATACTTCAAGACATTATCATAACGGTAAGTTTACATCTCATTCAGTTGAAGTGATTGTTGTGCTTTTTAAGCTTAATATTTAACAAGAATGGTCTTAAATCTGAAAATATATATGTTTATAGTAAAAGTTTATTTTGATTAAAAATTTCAACTACTCCAGAATGTCTTAAAAAGTTCTAAAATCGGACATTTTCCATTCAAATTCAAGATTTTTTATTATTGTGATGGTTTTCTCATTTGGTTCAAGTAATTTTTTAATTATTCTATGTCTCATTTAGTTGAAGTGATTTGTTATTGGTTATTTGGTATATGAGATGTGAAATAATTAAAAAGTTTGAAAAATCAAACAAAATATACTCATAATAATGATTTTTCTCTTTGTTACAGCTCTTGAACCAAAATAATGGTGGGGGGTTGACTTATTCACCTTCCTTGGAGGAGGGCAACAAACAAGCCAACCCGAACCTCAACCCGAACCTCAACCAGAACCTCAAACCGCACCTCAACCGGCTCCATCAACACCAGCAAGGAGGGGCTGCAAAGGCAAGGGGAAAAATATGGCCCTGTTACGATCAACAAGGGAGGAAGACGACAACATAAGCGTCATCAGTGACGCAACCGTAGGAGGAAACGAGGAGTTTTTTAACACCCAACAAATCCGGGGGCAAACTCCAACGTCCTATCTCCATAAAGTGAAAGGGCAAGCAAATGTTTTTTGCAAAAGGAAGCTTAGCGACATCAAGATGCAGCGAAATTCCATTCGGGAGCAACTTACCAAGCTTGAAGCCAGGAAGAAGAAATTCCTGCAAGATATGGAGAGGCTTACGAGAGAAGATGAAACCAATAGGCGGGCGGCCGCCTGGCATTTGCGTTCACGAACCCTTTTTCGAGGTATAAAGTATTGGGACCTTTACCACTCGGTTCAGCATGTTTTTCGGCATAGGAAATGAAGATCTAGGACATTCGCTATTGGTCGAGATTAATGCTAGAGGCAAAACCATAAGAAATTTAAAATTTTCTATTTTTTAATTTCATCTCCCGATATCTAGAAAAGTAAACGGGCTATTCGAAAGATTTTGGTTGCTTATGAAAGTCCTTTTAATTCTCTTTCGAATAGTACTTCAAAACATGCCAAAATATGTTTCTTTGATAACAAAAAATCAAAATATTAACGTCAACCGCAAATGGTGTGAAAATTTATTTTTATTTCCACCGGCCTAACTCCCTTATTTGATTATATAAATTAACTTTTTCGTTACACGAAAAACTGCGCAATTTCATAGGGAACAATTCGTCTCGATTAATGTGGTACTTATTTCCATAAGCAAAGTCACCAGAGCCGATTAAATCCAAGCGCGCGCCGCGCTCTGCGATCTGCCCTCACCCCCGCTCTGGGCTAATCGACAGCCGTCGCCGCCGCCGCGCTGCGTAAATTTATGCGTAAATAAATACAATTTGTCCAGTCGAGATTTGGAGTTCTAATAAGGCGCTTATTTTTTATTTTCTTTCGCGTTTTTTCTGTAGACGTGGCTCGCGTGTACTGTGCACCTACTTGTGTATGAACATTGTACTTACAAAAAGATTTCAACGTATTTGCCAGTTATTTCATATATTTTGTTGTTGCAACGTATAAAAGGTAGGTACCTAATAGTTATAGTATAGGTTATGTATAAGTTATTTATTGTGTGTTTTCTCGGTTTTTATAGAATTACCATGAATGATTCATGCCTTTTTTGCTATCAAAAATTAGCCGATTCTACGGAAGTCGTTAATAAACCAACATTTCAGGGATTTAAGACGATCTTTTCGGCGGCAGAAATAAGAAAAGACGATCTCTCTCTTAAAATTTTATCCCGGCAAACCGAAATACTGCAAAACCCCGAAAATTTTAAGTTCCATAATAATTGCAGGAAAACGTTCTGCAGTAAATATAATCTTGATAAAGTTGTTAAATCTCGACAAGATGATCCATGTTGCAGTTCTAGCAGCAGTAGCCGATTTAGTGATAATTTCAATGTAAAAACTGACTGCTTAATTTGTGGCAAAAGTTGAACACTTAAAAAAAAGGGACTAGTAACTATTAGAACTGGAACAGGAAGTGGCACTAGGGAAATATTACTGAAAAGTGCCATATTGCGCAATGATAGCATACTGCAAGGGCGATTGGAGTTTTTTACAGATCTTTTTGCCGCTAAAGCCAAATATCATGCTTCATGTTACGCACAATATGCAAGCCAGAAGAACATTGCCGCTAGGAAACGAATAATAGAACTTCCAGAAAAGCACAACCAAGTTGAGGACGCTTTGCGGGTTTTATTTGCTAAAATTAAGTGTGACGTTTTTAGCCTAAGAAAGTGCATAACTTTGGCAAGTGTTTGTCGGCAGTTAGGAAGAATACTAGGGGACCTAAATATCGATTCTGATATCTCTAAGAATTCAAGCTACGTTCGAGAAAAAATAGAAAATCATTTCAGAGATAGCATAGCTTTTGTGCAAAGCCCTGGAAAATCGACACTTGTTCCTTCTCAACAGCATGTTTATGATATTATCTATTCCGTGGCAATGAAAGATGATTGCAGTTCCGATGACGAAGAGGTGGCAACAATTCATAATGAAAATGAAAATTTGTTATTGCATAAATCTGCGGGTGTGTTAAGAAGATCAATCCTGAGCCATAGAAATTACGTAAAAAGCTACTCAGCTCCACAAGCAATAAATGAAATGAAATGCAAAGAAGAAATTCCTCCCCTATTGTATCAGTTTGTTTCCTGGATATTAAATGAAAAACACTTTACCGAATCCACAACTGGCAGTTTTGACATTAATGTTGTTGCCATATGTTCAACAATACTAAATAGTTTTGATAAATGTAAGGTCATAACAAGTTTCAGTTTAAGTCTTTCAATTTTTATTTATCAAACTGTGAGATGCAGAAAACTAATTGACATATTATATAACTTTGGTTACGGTATTTCTTATGACGAAATAAGAAAGTTGTTAACTACTCTAGCAAGCAAACAGATAGAAAATTCTGGAAATAAAATTTTTCTACCCCAAGGACTAGTTCAGGTTGAAAAAAACGATGGCAATTTTATACATGCCAGTATAGATAATTTCGACCTGAATGAAGAGACACTTGATGGAAAATTGACAACTCATTCCATGGCAACGGTGATATTTCAGAATAAATCACAACTATCGCAACTTTTCGAAGAATCGACATTCCAAAGAAAAACAGAACGTTCCTTGAATGAGAATCAACGTTCCGATTTGAAACAAAACCTTCTTTTGTACAAAAAGCCATCCCAACGCCCCGAACCTCCTAGACATGACAAAAATATAGTGGATACATGTTTCCATTTTGAAAATGATTTTGACGTAACGACGGATACTTTATGGATGATGATGAATTATAGAAAAAAAGCAGAAACTTATATGGGATGGAACCAGTTCAATGAAATAATTTCTGAAAACAAGCAGCCAGTATCTAATGTATTTTATTATCCATTTATCAATGCACCTCCATCGTCTTACGATACAATTTACACGGCCCTTGTTCAGTTGACAAATATAGCAGAAAATCTTGGACAAAATCACATCATTGTGACGGCTGACTTAGCAATATATAGTAAGGCGCAAGAAATTTTGTGGAGCAAGCCCCCTTTATTAGCAAATAAAGTTACTATGCAGTTGGGTGGCATGCACCTAGTTATGGCGTTTATTGCCAGTATTGGTACTATTTTTGGCGATGGTGGCTTGACTAACATTTTAGTTGAATCTGGGGTTTACGCGGAAATATCTTGCAGGCAAATGTTGCAGGGGAAACACCTCTATCGTGCTTTTCGTGGAATACGTCTTGTGTCAGTCGCTTTATACCGTTTGCTTTTTAAATCTATGGAATCCTGGTTTATAAATAACCATGGGTTAAATGTTTTCAGTAACGAGATTCAAGACGTATTAAGCAAATTAGAAGATTTATGTAATAAAAACGATACTTTAAATGACACCAACGATATTTTGCAAAATATACTCCGTCAATCCGACGTGTTTTAAAAAAATATGTCTCAATTTATAAAATATGGCTGTGAGAATTCAGCGACATTTAATTATTGGTATTTATTTATTGAAGCCGCAGCTATACTTCTTATGTTGTTGAGATCTGAACGAAATGCAGATTTTCACTTGCATTTAAAAGCAGTGAATGCTACTCTTCCATTTTTTCGAGCCGGTGGACGTAACAATTACGCTAAATATACCCCCATCTATTTACTTGATATGAAAAATCTCAAAGAACAGAACCCTGAATCCTACAAATACCTTGAAAGTGGAAATTTTGTTGTGAGACGAACCGATTCAAAAAAATTTAATTGCGTTGCATCGGACATGGCCTTAGAACAGACGATTAATAGAGACTGCAAAAGTTCTGGGGGTGTAATAGGTTTCACAAGAAGCGAAGAAACTCTAACTAGGTGGTTGATAACAAGACACTCGATGGGCGAATATTCCAGACAAATAGAAAATTTAATATTACACTGCAAAAAATCAAACCCGGTAGAGGGCATCTCTGAAAAAATCAGAGAAGAAGAAGACGCCACTAAAATGTTCACCTTAATTGACTCTACGTGGGTTAATCCTTTTGATGCATGTAACTTTTCAAAGGACTTGATTCACATTGCGACTGGAAAAGTGGCTTCAGAAGTCGTTAAGCAGTCCCTGTTAAATTTTAAAGACAAAGCCGTTGATGGTACCAGAAAGTTTATACGTGAAAGACTCACAAGTGACAGTGAAATCAGCTTTTGGAAAAGCTCGCCTCGAGAACAAATAAAGTCATTTGCCCTAGAGCATATTGGGTATAAAAAGAGTGAAATACACAAAAACACTAATCCTGAGTTTATGTTTCGAAGAATTATCAGCGCAGCGCAGTTTAAACATATGGATTTTGCTGATATTTTGAGTTATGAGTTAACTCCAGTTCCTGCTTCAATTTTTCATGAAGACGGCACAATGCGAAAAACAGCAAAATCGGAATTGGCGAATAAGTTAGAAACGTATACTGAAGTTTTCGTTACAAGACCAGAACAAATTGGTTCCTATTTTATAGATGGGATGTTGCTTTTACAAGAACTGAATGAAAAGTCATTTAAAACGTTTTCAAATCTTGGAGATACTGTTTTAAAGAAACTATTAAATATTTTTCAAGAGTATCCTCTTTGTAAGACAATAACTATTATATTTGACAGATACGATAATAAAAAATCAGTCAAAAGTGCGGAAAGAGAAAAAAGGGGCCAACACACTATAGGAACATATTCAATCACTGGTTCGAGAAATGTGCCTAAATACAGAGAATTCCTAAAATCTGCAACAAATAAAATGTCACTTATAAAATTTTTAACTCAACATTTCATCGACTCATCGCGAAAATTACCGGACGGTAAAATACTTATTGTAGCGGGAGGACTTCTTGATGGAAATCACAGTATAAAGGTAAGAATTGTTTTCCTCCATTATCGTAATGTATGTAACATATAAATTATTATTCTCCATAGATTGAAAATTCGATTGTTATTCAAGACGAAGGGCTAAAGTGCAGTCACGAAGAGGCTGACACCCGTATTATTTTTCACCTGATTGATGACAGTACACCAGAAAAAATGATCGTGAGGTCAGATGACACCGATGTACTAGTTTTACTATTGTACTTTTATTGGAATCACGAAAAACTAATAACGAGGGAAATATTTATGGAAAAAGGACATAGTACAGTCTCAGTGGCTAAAAAACGATACATTCCCATTCATTCTCTAGCACAAACTTTGGGAAAAGCTGTTTGCGACGGTCTGCCAGCACTCCACGCCCTAACAGGGTGTGATACGACAAATGCTTTTTTTAGAATTGGGAAAAAAACGGCATGGCAAATTTATTATCGAAACTATAATAATTTAGAGTTGTCGTCGTTTGGAAAAAGTCCAATCGACGAAAGTTTAACTGTTGCTAGAAAGTTAGCTCTATGCCTCTACAGAACCGAAAAATGTAAGGATTTAAATGAAGCTCGATTTTTTCTAACAAACAAAACAAATAAATCTGCCACAGAAATTCCTCCCACTGAAGACGCCTTCTACTTACACGCGCAAAGGTGTCTTTTTTTTATTACAATTTTATTAACTAAATAATAATTTATACTTTTTCATTTTTAGATGCTATTACCAAGTTCGCATATGGCTATCGAGTGATGTGGGTATGCCCGAAACATTAGAACCTACGAACTTCGGATGGGTTAACAAAAACGAAATTTTAGTTCCAAAATTCTCTACTAATCCCGCAATTCCACCAGAAATTCGACCAGTCATTAGCTTTTTTGGCAGGACAAAACCTGCAATACAAATAAATGCACTTGTAGAAATGAAGGGATAGTATGTACAGTAGAATGCAAATGTTATAGTACAAATAACAATTGTCCAAATTTGCCTATAATTTTAGATAAAAATGAAGACGACAATGATTCTGATTACACGTAGCAATAAACATTAAAAACAAAATTAAATGCTTTTTGTCCTGTTTATATTTTATTCAAAATTTAGCGAAAACGCAACTCATCAAATATCTTTTTCCGGTGCCTACTTCTTATTGTAAGTCCGTTTGTCAAATAATAATAGGTACATATTATTAGGTAAAAACCTATCGACTATTCGAAAAAATCTCCTATATAAATGTTTACTTCATAAAGATCCTGCATGGTTTTGTACTCTTCCTGGCTATTATCAATTAATCCGACACGCCGCCTTTCCGCGACAATATGCAACGGGCGACCAGCAGGCCGCGCGGGGGTGAGGTGGCCCCCCTTCCTGAGCGCAGAGCGCGGCGCGCGCTTGGATTTAATCGGCTCTGGTGACTTTGCTTATGGAAATAAGTACCACATTAATCGAGACGAATTGTTCCCTATGAAATTGCGCAGTTTTTCGTATAACGAAAAAGTTAATTTATATAATCAAATAAGGGAGTTAGGCCGGTGGAAATAAAAATAAATTTTCACACCATTTGCGGTTGACGTTAATATTTTGATTTTTTGTTATCAAAGAAATATATTTTGGCATGTTTTGAAGTACTATTCGAAAGAGAACAGGACTTTCATAAGCAACCAAAATCTTTCGAATAGCCCGTTTACTTTTCTAGATATCGGGAGATGAAATTTAAAAATAGAAAATTTTAAATTTCTTATGGTTTTGCCTCTAGCATTAATCTCGACCAATAGCGAATGTCCTAGATCTTCATTTCCTATGCCGAAAAACATGCTGAATGGACTGGTAAAAGTCCCAATACTTTATACCGCGAAAAAGGGTTCCTCCTTAACTAAGCGACTTTTGGACGCTCCGCCGCCCGTCTACAACAGTCTCATGACTAAATTTCACGAATTTTTTGAATTGTAATGTGTTTTTCTTGTATATATTTTATTATTGTATTATAGTTATATTTTATTATACATATAATTTACCAATTTGATCATCATTTTTTAACCTAAAACACACATTTTGAAACTTAAATCTCATTAAAAAAGAATTCAAGTGATCAGTGTCTAAGCAAAAACAACATTTTGAAACTTTGATATTATCTGAAAGGAAGTGATAAGAAAAAAAGGTAAGTATACACATTCATTTTCTACATGATACAGGTGAAAGAAAACAACACTCACTTTTTAATGGCTTTTATTAAATTCAAATTAATATTAGCAATTTTCTTATTTATCTCATACATTTTAATTTCATGCTTTAAATCATCTAGAGATTTCAAGTATATTTGAAGTTTCCTTCGATTGTACATACTCAACAGTCTAAGCTCAACAGAATTTTCATTCTTCCAGGGAAAATTCAAAATTCGTGGTTCTACCTTCTGTTGGCCCAAGGCTTATTAAAAACACCTTCTGTCCACGCTCAATTTCTCTATTTATTTCTATAATTCGCTGCGTAGTGAATTTGTCTGTAAATCTTTGCGGTAGCACAGTGTAAAATGTAAAAAAATCCACAGAAACTCTTTCTGTATACTGTGTGCAAACTCTTCTAAACGATAATACTTGAAGCTCGCATCCAATTTCTATACGTCGAGCCTTCATGAAGGGTTTAATCAACGATTTCTGACTTAGTTGATTAAAGAACGTCTCCATTTCAAGGCGCAAAACTCACTGGAGAAATAAATGAACTCTTTAATGTATTTCAACTTGAATAAAGCAGTAGGGGAAATTCTACTATTTAAGTTATAACCTTCTCGGTTTTGTCTCATTGCTTTGTCATACTCACACATCTTAAAATGTCAGCAGAAATCGGGACGGTAAGTGATGACATTATTAAAACGCTTGAAAAAGTGTTTACGCTTATTAATAACTCTGATGAAAAAAATAATAAATGTAAACATCCGGTTAGTTCATAAAGCATTGAAAAAGGCTGACTGTAATCATGGCACTCGGATTAAATTGCAAACGAACTTGAGTCATTTGAAACGATTTAAAGTGTACTTAAAAAAATTTAAAGAACTGTCCTAAACCGAAGAACCATCCTTCAATTACATATTTAATAATAGTGGACAAGTAAAGACAATATATTTAAAATTACAACACGTTGGAACAGGTCAACGTAAGCGGGAAAGTCGAAGCGATAGGGTAAAGTGGGAGGATATAAAATCAATTTTTAATAATCGTATACGCACGGGTGTTATAATTAATTTAAAGCACATAGATATTCTGCAGTTTTTTAAAGACGCGTTTTTTGTTTTTAAGACTCGCATTAATAGGATGTTAAGATCATTCAATATAATTAAAGTAAATGCTGTCTTTTGTGGGGAATTTATTAAAACGTCTGGAGATCAAGAGATACTTGAGAATAAGTATTTTAATACAAACAATGAAATAATCGATTAAGGAACACAGTTAAAACAATGGTTTGAAAGCAACATTATTGAAAAAATTTTAGCTGCCATCGAGTCCTTCGAACATCAGGAGTCCGGTTGGACTCTTCACAGAATCTTAAGTTTGGAAGTTAACATAAACAAGGTAGAGATGGGAAACGGTGGTAGATAAACCTTCCGGAATCAATACAATCTAAACACGCTTGTATTAACATTCAAAATGACGATAATCTTTGTTTTACTTGGAGTGTTGTATCACCTCTATATCCACCTGTTGGAAGACCAAATCGTACATCCTCATACCCCCACCCTTCGACCGTTTTAAACCTAGATAGCCTTGACTTTCCTTTAACTCTAAGCCAAATAGCAAAATTCGAAAAAATTAATAATATATCGGTAAATGTGTATGTTCTAGAGTTAGTGTCAAATGAAGACAAATCAAGCTCATTTATAACTTCCCCGGCACGTCTAACTAAAAACAAAATGGAAAAACATGCTAATTTGCTTTTAGTTCAGGATACATATTTTCCGAAAGTCGGTGAGCATGAAGCTCTCCCTATCGATGAATCAACAACCGAAATCAATTACCACTACTGTTGGGTTAAAAATTTGTCGAGATTAATAGCATCCCAAACTAATAAACATAAAGGTAGGATGTTTGTGTGTGACAGATGTTTAAATTATTACTCATCCCAAGAAAAATGAAACGGACACATTGAATATTGTCAAGACATAAATAACTGCAAAGTCTCATTTCCGAAAAATAAGTATATCGAATTGAAAAATTATATCCATAAGGAAAAAGTACCATTTATTATTTATGCTGATTTTGAATCAATCCTAAAACCTTATAATGAATCACAATGTTTAAATACTGCTAAATATCAGAAACATGAAGCCTTTAGCGCAGGCTACTATTTTAAATGTGATTATGATGATACATTATCTTTCTATAAGAGTTATCGTCGTATTGATTGCATGACTTGGTTTGCAAATGAAAATGGAAAAAAAATGCAACTGCTACATGTCACATATGTGAAAAACCGTTTAATTCTAACGATATAATAGTACGTGACCATGATCATATGAGGCGTGTCATAGCAAAACCGACAATCTCCACTTTTGGTAGAAATCAAGATTTTTGGCGTTTCCTGTAGTTTAACCATTTCTCTATTAGTAGGAATCGTCTTGTACAACAAAAGTAACAAAATCCAATTTAAAATCTAATTCTAAAATCGCCATTCGCTGCAAAATTGACAATCTCCACTGATGTATTTAGAACAAAACCGGCAATGTCCTATTCGGCCAATAAAATTACAGAAATCCGTCACGTGATCTGTCATCAAGAGCAGAGCACGCACCAGTCTGTTTTTATTTTCAGAAAGAACGGTTGTTTGTTTAAGCACAGAAAAACGGTATAAGTGTTTATAAAAAGTAATTAAATGGAACAAAATCCTGTCCAAGTTATAGAAGGAAAGGCAAGGAAGCGATATGCCAATCCCCAAAAATGAAAAAAAAAAAAACATCCTTAAAACGGCAAGGTAGGTGTATCTATGTATTTTTTGTTTTTCATTAGATTAGCTACGTACCCTTAGAGAACGTTAGCTCACAAAACATGTGTTGGTTGTGATGTTTTTATTAACTTTCACTTTCCCATTGATCCAATTAAATTCACTTTTCTATTTACCTAATTAAATTTCGAGTTATTATCTGTATGTTTTTCTCTTTAAGATATAAGCCTACAAGCCTTCCCGTTAATCCACAATGCAGCCACATTTCCGGAGCTTTTCAGTGTAAAAAGCTGACTATGAGGGACATAAAACTTTTTCACGAAAGATTTTACGCAAATCCTAACAAATTAGTACAGGATGCTCTCATTTTAAAGTTCACGCAAGCTGTACATGTAAAAAGACGTCGTCCAAAAAATGAGTTTCACTCAAGAAAACAATTTCAAACAAAATTTTTCATCAGCAGCGTTGAAGGTGGCTTTATTCCTGTATGTCAAAAAGCATTTTTAAATGTGCTTAATATTAAAAGAGGCCGAGTTCAAAGAGTTGTAGAAAATTTTTTGAAAACTGGTAAACCGCCCGTGGAAAATAGAGGAGGGGATTACAAAACAAGTAAATTTAAAGACAAGTGTTTCGCTGTTATTGACTTCATTAAAAGCCTTAAATGTGATGAATCACATTACTGCAGAAGCTCAACTGTCCGACAGTATCTTAGTTCTGAGTTGTCCATTAATAAACTCTTTAGGCTTTACAACAACCAGGCCGCACCCAATCTTAGGGTCAAACATACATTTTTTTGGAAGGTATTTAGTACCAAATTTAATTTAGGATTTGGGCATCCTGTAACAGACGCTTGTTCAACGTGCATCCAGCTAACTTTGAAAATAAAAAGTGAAACAGATGTGGCTCAGAAATCCAGGCTTATGGCTGAAAAACAGGTTCACAAGTTAAGAGCTAAGGCATTTTTTAATCTCGTAAAAGAGAAAAGAGAAGATCTTTTTACATTCTGTTTTGATTGCGAAAAAAATTTACCTTTGCCTAAAATACCAGACCAAAGTTGCTATTATAGCCGCCAGTTGTACCTTTACAACTTTACAATAATTGTCGGCTGCTCAAAAGACAAACTTTACAAAAACAACACATTTTGTTATACTTGGACAGAAGACGAATATAAAAAAGGCTCGAATGAAATTGCATCGGCTGTTTATCACAGATTATTAAATACCAATTTTCAAAACAAGAAAGTGGTTCGTTTAGTTGCTGACGGTTGCGGAGGGCAAAATAAAAATTTGACTGTAATTGCTGCTTGCTCATTTTGGCTACTTCAAAAAGCCCCTAATAATATTGATACTGTCGAACTTGTCTTTCCAGTAACTGGGCACTCATTCATCCCCCCCGACCGAGTTTTTGGTAATATTGAAAAAAAGATTAGGACCTACGAAAATATTATAAATCCTGATGGGTACAAAAACATAATAGCTGAACACGGAACTGTTATTGAAGTGGGAAAGGATTGTGTGGTAGCTGATTTTACAACTGCAGCTGAAACAGTCTTCAAATCAACGGGTTCTTTGCATTTTAAAATAACTGAGTGCAAAAGATTCTTTATTCGCAGAAGTACCAGGACTAATAATGTTCTTGTAAGAGGAGAGCCTGTGTACAGGCATGACATGAATAAATTTCAATCCATTACAAAAAAAAATAGAAGTTTGGAAAATTTCCATCCTATTGTAATAGCTAAGTATTCCTTAAAAATAAAAGAAGAGAAGGCTAATGACGTTAAAAAGTTATTGGAACAACATTTTGGATTGCAGTGGGAGCTTAATGAAGAACTAATATATTTTAAAAAATTCTTCGAAAGGGGCAATACGGCTACGGATCCTGAACAAGAAACAGCAGATCTATGTGGTCCAACCCAAAACTTTCCGGAATTCGTAGTGTAGCTTAGGTACCTATGTCTTTTGTAATTGGTTAATAAAAAATAAAAACTTTGTTAGTTTTTGATTAAAAAAATTGGAATAATTATCATTTTTCTAGGGTTGTTGGTGCATAGTTAACAATCTCCAAATACTACCGCAACAAAGTGAACAATATCCAGCTGTTCATATCAAAGTTACCAATATCCAAACTAAAATGTCAAATTAAATTAAACCCTTGCCTTCCAGAGAAGCAAAAACTTACAAAAATTATATAGACATACAACTGTAGTACAGTATGAGAATTTGTTCTTTTTTATGGGTAAATCGTTTTTCCCTGTTTTCTCAAAACATACAAAGTGGGAGATTGTCGGTTTTGCTATGACACGCCTCATATGACATCACGTTTTCGGGGATACGCGCACCAAGCGTTTAACTTAAATTACAGAAACTCCTTCGTAGTACCCATAGTATTTCATAACTTTAGTGGGTACGACAGTCATTTTATTATAAGAGATCTTGCTAAAAAGCATAATGTGACATTGCTTCCAATAAACAAGGAAAAATATATTAGTTTTACAGTTTCTGATACCAATACTGAAGTTAAATTTAGATTCATCGACTCCTTTAAATTTTTAGGCTTCTCTTTGGATACATTAGCGTCGTCTCTCAATAAAGGGGACTTTATTAATACCCAAAAGGAATTTAGTGACGTATCTTCGAACAATCTAGATCTGTTAACCAAAAAGGGGGTATTTTGTTATGATTATATCGATGACATAAATAAACTTAATGAGAAGTTTTTACCACCAGTCGAGCAATTCTATAGCAAGTTAAACGATATTCACATTAGTCAAAGCGATTACAGACATGCTCAGTTAGTTTGGGATAAATTTAATATTCAAAGTTTAGGTGAATATAGTGACCTATATCTCAAGACGGACATTATGATACTTACCGATATCTTTTAGAACTTTAGGAAAACTTGTATAAATAATTATGGTTTGGATCCGGCTTGGTACTACACTTTACCGGGATATACTTGGGACTGTATGCTTATTAATGTTTTTCGAGAAAGGGGTGAGAGGGGGGATAAGCCAATGTTGTAATAGATATTCTGAGGCAATCAACAAATACATGAAAAATTATGATCCTAATAATCCTTCCAAATACTTACTTTATCTGGATGTAAACAATTTATACGGGTGGGCAATGGGGGAATCTCTTCCTTACGGTAACTTCCAATGGGTTGATACAAACATTAACGTGATGAATATTCCGGATAACAGTCCAGAAGGATACGTTTTAGAAGTCGATTTAGACTATCCGGAAAATTTACATGATCCCCATAAAGACCTACCGTTTTGCGCAGAATATTCTAAACCACCAAATTCTAAACTTCCCAAACTTATGACAACTCTCAATTCAAAAGAAAAGTATGTTGTACACTACAGGGCTCTTAAACAAGCGTTAAGTCACGGTTTAACATTAAAAAAGATTCATAGGGTTTTAAAATTTAGTCAGTCTGCCTGGCTAGCTCCTTACATTAAATTTAATACAGAATTGAGGACAAAAGCTAAGTTTAATTTTGAAAAAACAGTAATTAAATTGATGGTTAATGCCGTATACGGTAAGACCATGGAAAATATTCGCAAACATAGAAATGTAAAATTGGTTAGAAAATGGGAAGGTAGGTACGGAGCTAAGAATTTAATTGCTAGCCCGGCTTTTAACAGCCGATTAATTTTTGATACAGATTTAGTTGCAATTCAACTGAATAAAACTGAAATCGTTTTTACAAAGCCCCTGTACATCGGGATGGCTATACTCGATATCTCAAAGACGTGTGTTTATAGTTTTCATTATGATTACATGTTGCAAAAATATTCAACTGACCAGTGTAAACTACTTTATACGGATATGGATAGCTTACTTTATGAAATAAAATGTGATGATGTGTATGATGAAGTCATAAAGCGAGACTTGTATCGTTTCGATACCAGCGATTATTCGGTTGAAAATCAGTATAATATACCGCTTGTAAATAAAAAAGTACCAGGTCTTATGAAAGATGAACTTAATGGAAAAATAATGACTCACTTCGTCGGCCTTAGGTCAAAAATATACACGTTTCTGATTGAAGGCGAGCAATGTATTAAAAAATCAAAGGGTATTAAGTATGGTGTTGTTAAGAATTATTTAACTTTCGACGATTATGCAAATTGCTTATTTAAGAAAAAGCAAAAAACCGCTACTCAATGCACTATTCGTTCATTTGCTCATGTTTTCAGTATTAAACAAACAAAAATTGCACTCAGTCTCTTCGATGATAAGCAATACTTAGTTAATAATGTCACTCTACCGTGGGGACACTACGGTATTCCACAAATCGAGAACTAAGCTATTGTATATAGCTAAGAAACAATAATTGTTTCATTTAATCCCTCTCTGCTAATAGATTAGTCATACCTCCCACAACCTGCAGAGTATATATAGCAGAGAAACCTAACAGTCTTTACAACATTATCCAAAGTCAACATGTTCAACCCACAGCTGGCACACCAGCAGGGATTGGTTTCCTGCCCATACGTCAACAGCCATAAAATCAAGAAGTCACGCCTACGGATGCACTTGTTGAAATGTCGGAGGCAGTTGAGTCATGTTCCCGAGGTCAACTGGCAAGAGTATTTCGAACGAATTAATAAAGAAGAATTAATCACCTTCAGGAATCCACCTCGGATTAGGCCAGAGTAATTTTGTGTGAATATAAAAGAAGTTCCAATATTTGTTAAATTTATTAACACAAGTTCCAACTGAATACAACACCATGCCTGTGTCAATAAAATATAAATGTACAACATGCGGTGGGGCAACTGATACACCCAATACTTCATGTATTCCATGTAGCACCAAGAATTTATTCAAAGATGTGACAAAACACATTCCTTCACATTATTTTAGTCCTAAATATATGTATTAGGGTAATAAAAGATTTATTATGTTTGTGTGTTTTTTTATTTAATAAAACCTCCTCCTATACAAATCAGCTAATACAAACTCTTTGTAAAATGAGAGAAGCTCAAAAATACAGTATGCATTAATATTATCTGATATAATACATAGTGATTTTATAATATCTATAGCATTTATATTATAGTTATATTTTAATA
Organism: Pseudeuparius sepicola; assembly: GCA_963920635.1. Lineage (NCBI taxonomy): Eukaryota > Metazoa > Arthropoda > Insecta > Coleoptera > Anthribidae > Pseudeuparius > Pseudeuparius sepicola. The sequence continues at coordinate 10,351,910 of OY987307.1, read as the reverse complement.
ACAAATCATTCACTTCATCTAACATATTATAATAAAAATCCAATAAGTTATATTTTAATATTAAATTAATTTTTGAGGTTATTTTACAATCAATTGTAAGCAACTGCATTACATCATTAGCAGTGAAATAAAAATGAATATCATGTTTAGAAAGCACAATCATCAAATAGTTGACACCTGGGTACACGTTCAATTTCAAATTGGAGCTGAATTCTTTTGGTGGGATTGCAACATCTTCACCCAATTTTTCAAGGATTTTGTTTAATTCCACTGTAAACTGGAACCATTCAAAACGGTTCATGGATATAGGATTTGACAGATCCAGCAGGTTTATAATTTGCACTGCTGGTTTGAAGAATCGTAGGGGGCTGAGTCCACAGTTTATCACATACAGATTTTCCGGCTTGAGCACAAATTGTGTACTTAGCAACAGCTGCTTTTCATTGTGGACCGCTTCATCATAACCATTCAAAATACGATTGACCTCGTTATGTTCGCTGCTAGTACTGTACCCCGATTCACTCATGGTGTCAAACTACATCTGTGGCCCTTATCCAGGAGTCATGTGTTTTATCGAAACCCAACCAGCGAACCATCACTTTATCCCCCCTCCTTCTTAAAACTTTCTCCACAAGATAAACATTTGGATTTGCTGCTTTTTGCAATTCCTCCCTGTAAAAGCCACCCTTTATCGGGTTCCCCTGCACATCTTCAAGCAAATAAGTTATGGGTGTGGTTTTCTGAATTTTAGCAATTTTAAATAATTCCGTGCTCCAATTAGGTGTGTAGCCTTTCTCAAAAATATGCTTGACTTTGCTGATGCGAACCATATCGCCCTTTTTGAACTTTGATATTTTAAAAACTGTAGGACAGCTGAAGGTTTTAAGTAAAGCAGCCTCGTTACTTTTATTTACATCTTTTGGCCTCATTCCAGTAGTTCTATGTCTTCTGTTATTGTATTTATCCACAATTGTAGATAATATATCAATCCACTTATGTACCATTTAGGCTAAAGTATTTAAACAATCGTTCCTTTAACGTACGTATAACCCTCTCCACTATTGCTGCTTTTGTTATGCTGAATGTACTGTAATGATTAATTTTAAACTTTTTCATGAGATTTTGAGTTGTAGAATTCTTTTCCATGATCACTTTGCCAGTTTCGTGGGTGCCGTCGAGAGTTTTTCAGTATTTTATCAAAGGCCTTTGCCACTTCTTCACCAGTCTTAGATTTAAGGGCTTCACACCAAACGTACTTGGAAAAACAGTCAATTACTGCAAGAATAACCTAAAATTTGTTATGGTGAGCTGTATATTGATCTAACTGGGCAAGGTCAACCGGCCAGAGATCATCCAATCCTTTAATAATGGTCCTACGACGAGGGTATTTTTTCAATGCCCGTCTGTGTAATTCATTCACAATTTGAATCTTTTCTTTACTATGCTTTGTTTTCATTGCTTTCATTATGTTTTTGATATTCCAAAACCCTTATTCTATACAAAATTTCACGCAATTGTTTTTCTTGGATTTCAATATGTGACTGTAAGGCTTCTATTATTTCAGAAAGGGAATCATCGACGTATTTCTTGTTAGTTGCGTCACCTAATGCTTTCGGAGCCTTAAGATTTCTGATTTTTAAATTTCTCGCATCTATATTACCTTCAGGAGTAAAAGTTAAACCGCATTGTGAATACTTGGACGTGAATAAATTCTTGAATATTGACCAAACTTATTGATACTCATGTTGTGAATGGTGATAACCTTGTAATGTGCTTGTATTTATATTACAAAATTATGTGAGCCTCTTTTGATTCTGTCTCTATAGCGGTTATTTCATTATCGTGAGAGGTGTTTCCAGCATTTTTAGAAGCAATAAGAAGCATTAATCTATCCACTAATTCATTCACATCATCCCAATAAATATACTCGACTGGTTTTTTATTGTAAATTAAATGCATACCAGTACCCGAACGTGTTTTTGGTTTAGCTGGAGATTTTCCTGGTTTGAAAATGGGTCTAATAATTTTAAAATATTTTGATAGTTTGAGCTTTTTAATTTGCCTCTGGTATCAAGATGTGCCCCAGTTAATTTTAAAATCTCGATATATTTTGCAAAGTCTTCGTCTGTGTATTTTGGATCAGTATAAAAAATCAAATCGTATAGTCCTGATGTTCCCTCAAAATTCTTTCCCCTAACAATTATATCTCCACTACTATCAAAATCAATATTTTTAGCGGCTAGCAAAAATTTTGATTGGGATGCGTCATAAACGGGACCATATACTTTATCAATTTTCTTTGAATTATCACGATGGTCTTGTATATATTGTTTTGCTATTTTAGGATAGGAAAAATCTTCAGGCTCACTATTTTGTACATCGGAATCGAAAAAATCAGCCTCCTATTTTAACTGTGGGCTTTCCGGTTCTTCTTTTTTATATTTCATTTTTGCGAAGTTAGGTAGTTTGATTTTGCTCAGAGATTGCGTAACTGGTGTGAACATTTTTTTAATCGATTCGTTCAATTTTACCTAATTTGAGTGCCACATACTTTTTTCTAACAGCGCGAGCGAGCTCACTGACTTTCTTCGCACGCTGCATTTTAAATAATTGATCTTGCGTTGTTGATGGCATGATTCAAAATTAGTTAACCTAGCTGAGTTACAGCTTTATATACTTATCAAATCCATTTCTGTAACGCCCATTATTTAACTCAAAATCCTTTACAATTACTAAAGTACCGTAAGCATTATTCCAGCACTCGCTACACATAACTTTAAATTGATCATAAGTTAAATCGGGAGACACGTGCTCATCAAAAACATGACGTAGGTTCATATCATACTGTCGAAATAGTACAATAACGTTACAGTTATCGCGGACCAGCTGTTTAGGTATTTTCGAGTAAGTCTGACAAAGATATATGACATTAACGCCTTTGTGCCGTCCCATCGAATAAAACTCACGTATCTTATCTTGCCTATCACAACTCACGTTATCGAAAATAAAAACTGAATTTTCCAAGGCCTCGGATGGTGGAATGACGTCATTAGCTTTGAATGGAAAATATCTGATTTTAGGAACTTTTTTAAGACATCTTGAAGTAACTGATATTTTGGTTGATATAGGCTTTTACTATAAATGTAAATATTCTCAAACTTCAGACCATTCTTGTTGAATATTAAACTTAAAAGGGCATTTGTTTTACCACAGTTGCTAGGTCCTATGAAAGCAGCTCTAACAGACTCTGGGAACAGTTTACCATGCTTAGATGCCTGTCCGATCAATGTATCTGCAACGTCTAAGTTTTCAATAGGGAGAGAGCTTTGTTGTTGCCTTAATTGCATTTTGGACTCTTTTAAAATTAATAAGACATTTGATGTCTATTTATATTTTCCACAGTATTTTGTAAAAAAATTCAAATAAAATCGTTTAAAAATTGTCGGCCTTTTTAGTGTGATCCTTTTCCTAACGTATGATAATCTACAACAACACAGTGACCTCTCCTGAACATAATAAAAGAAAAAAATACCGAGCGCTACTTGAATCTTTGAAATAGAATCGATAAGTGCCCGGCTCCGCCGGGGATTACAATCTCACCGCGTCGGCTTTAGCCTTCGTCCCGCGTCACAAGCAATCGAAAAGCCGGGTTGAGACGGGTGATAGTCAACTGGTCTCATAATTATGTAATGCGCTTGAAAGTTGAATATCTTATAAACTAAGGGCTCTACAAAAAAATGTTTCAAATAAAAGTCGTAGCATATCAAAGGGGCTAATCAAATGTTTATAAAAGAAAATTCACAGATGACGTTTTCAAGGTCAAATGACAATTAAGTTGATTTTTTCAATGACACCCTGCTGTTTTTATTTGATAAAAGCATTTAGCTTCTTTCTCGGAATATATTTCATTAGAAACATTTTTTCTAGATTGTAAGTTTCAGGACATGAATTTTTGCTTCATTGCAAAATTAAATTTTCTAGCTGTTGCGCCTTGGTATATAAAGAGCGTATGGTTTATCCACATAGCAGAGCTGTGCAAACACTGAACCACATCGACATATTCGTAAATATGAGTGCCTTTGTAAATATTGACTTACGCGTATCTTGCCTCACACAGAGTGTTATTTCAGCATTGCCACGGTGATTCATTGACTTATATACCAGAAAAACAAGATTTTATTATCCCAAACGAGTGGTTTGAAAAAGTTGCCAAGCAAGAACTTCATGAAATTTTTACCTATCGTTTAATGTTGGAAAAAAACAGCATATTGATAATTACGTGACACAAATCATTAATATATGTGATGCAGAAAACATTGAACAAATAAATTATTTTACGCTCGATGGACTTCTGAAGACACATGGTTTGGACTCTGGGCTCCAATATAAGATGTATATTCTCAACATATTAAGTGAAGAATACCTTTTAAAACAGTCGTATCCTACCAAGAATTTAACTTTAAATTATAATGATTTATTAATATGTATTGATGATTTTATATGTGCGCCCGCTTATCTTGCAAGATATGAAAATTTGAGGGATTTTACAAAGGCACTAAATGATATGAAATTAACCTATAAATTTGAACCTATACATAATGAGCGTCATATGCATATTTTGAAATGGCTACAAAAGAATATAAAAAAAATACGAAGAGGATTCAAAAGCTATTCTAGGATGGGATTGTGGTCCAGACTCCGGTCATTGGCCATCTACCAAAGTGGACGATTATAAAATGACAATTTCATTATTATATACGTTTGTAGATAATATTTCTGTTTAAATAAAACTTCTTTTAACCTACATGTCTTATTTTGTTCCTTAAACGAGATATACATTTATGCCTACCAAATTCAAATTATGGCGACTGCGGCGGGTACATAGATTCTCACATTACTAGCGAAGAGGTTCTCTTAACGAACTAGAGTTCAAATTATGTTCACCGCGTTGGGATATTAGACATGTGAATTCTAATTTTTTAATGGACTTCGCTTGTATCAGATATTTGGCTAAATTTTGTTTATTTCTGGCGAGGTGGTCTGGTAGTGACGTGAAGGTAGTTCGTATTCACCATTGATTCTCGATTTTCGTTGGGAATAAACATTGCATACTGCTATCTTTGTTGGGACATGTACTGACATGCTTCAGGCACAATGATCCCAGATAGCAGTATCTTTGACGTTACGTTGGTAAAGGAGAAAACTTTGATCTATGCAATGTTTATTCCCAACGAAAATCGAGAATCAATGGTGTAGTTCAATGCCGGTAGGGGTATTAGCCCTCGGAGTAGTTATTTCTGTTGGTTCTATCTTTTGAATCAATCTGCACTCCGGATTTTGCCTACGTCCATCTGATGATTCCCAAAGAGGATGAAACCGGTAATGGGCTGGCTGGGATCATTGTGCCTGCAGCATGTCAGGACATGTCCCAACAAAGATAGCAGTATCTTTTACGTTACGTTGGTAAAGGAGAAAACTTTGATCTATGCAATGTTTATTCCCAACGAAAATCGAGAATCAATGGTGTAGTTCAATGCCGGTAAGGGTATTAGCCCTCGGAGTAGTTGTTTCTGTTGGTTCTATCTTTTGAGACCATCAGGTTTAATTAGTTTAAGTTTACTTTAGCATAAGTTTACTTTAAGGTAGTTGGTGTTTCTTGGATCTGCCTGTACCCACCCGTCGAAAACAAATATGCGTTTGTATATACTGACCGTACAAGTACCATTAGTTTTCGGTAAATTGAGGTGGCACAGAAAGTTTGAGGTATTGAATTACGACGTAAGGATAGGATTCCTCCCTACCTGAAGGTTGTACCGCTTACGTAGCACCACGTAATTCCTTTGGGTATGGGGGGGATCCGGCTCCTTGTCAAAAAGGCAGGGGGTTTAGCTGCCGCGGCATTTGGCAGGGGACCGCCGCTGGTTAGCTGCCACGCCCGCGCTGGCAGGCCGCCGCCGCCCGTAGCCGGACACCGCGGCGCTCAGCAGGAGCCTCGCCCAGCGTAGCTCCCGACTGGCATGTAAGATGCAAGCGCCACAGCTTCCGGTTGTTACGGTCGGGCGATGGAGTAAACATCATTAGGTGCTGGGATATGTATACGCTACAGTTTCACTTATTTAATTCATAGCAAATAAAGATTGAAATTTATATGATTCGTTTCAATGCTATGTTACTCGCATAATAAAAGACTGGCTGATGTTTAAACCTTTATTAAAAATAATTACGAGATATTTTCAAACACAGGCTACCATGACGCTTTTATATTCCTTTATTAAGTACGTTTTATGACTAATACAATCAAGATTAATTTAACACAAATTACAACAAGACTATTTATTTGATTTGATTTGATTTACCGTCGGTTTCTGAGACAAGCAACCAACTTTGTTGATGGTTTCCAAATCCATTTCTTTGCTGCAAGCCATCTTAGCTCAACTCGGCTACTGAAGTCCACACAACAGCAAACTCTATCTTTTATCAAAGCTAGAGGGGTGGGGGGACCTAATGGAAATGACTTTGAAACCCCGCCCACTAAAATTCCCAGAAGTGCGACACTTCAGAGCAATTTGACCTTTGACCTCTAAGCCCCGCCCCCTTGAAGCGATTCTCGGAAACCTCGAAGCTATTCTAGCCACGCCCCCCTTCAATTCCCAGAAATTAACCTTAAAGCGATTTTCGGAAATTAACCTTGAAGCTATTCTAGCCACGCTCCTTGACCTTGAACATTCCATCGCGACTTCGCAACAAACAAACGACCTTGACCTTGGCGGCCATTTTGTCCCAGAATCCGCTTTGACTCACTACTCTTGAACATTACAATCTTAATGCCGTTACATACGGCACAGCCCCGGCCAGTTTTTTGTCTACCAGATCAATATCCTTTGGAGAGACACAATAAAATATAATTTTTATGTTGAAGTTTTATGCGGTTGCGATAGCATTGAAAAAATAGTTAATATTCGCAAAAAATCTCGAAAATATATTGTTCGAATACGGATTTCAATTGCGCAAGCTCTTGTCAAACAATGCAGCGATCTAGGCGAATTTGCATAAAAAACTCGACGAATCTAAAAACACAGACTTTACATTTTTCGAAAGTGACAGTACTAAGAAATTAGGAATAACATGGAATGCAAATTAAGATTGTTTTATTTATCGCCCAACTGATTTGAAAGAGAAGTCGGAAAAGGTCACAAAAGGAGTATTTTATCTCATATTTCAAAACAATTATATCCTTTGGGGTTATTAGCTCCTATAACAATTCGATCCAAATCTGTTATGCAACATCTTTGAATTGTTAAAATTAGAGTGGGATTATTGCCCACTGAGTTTCACAATGCATGGCATTTATTGTTTAATCAATTAATGCGTGTAAAGGAAATATCGATACCACGACACGTTAAAGTAAAGGACGCTCAACGGACTGAACTCCACGGTTATTCAGATGCCTCGGAAAAGGCGTATAGCGCGTGCCTGTATATTGTCTCAACAGATTTAGATGGAAATTTAAAATCAAATCTCTTTTGTGCTAAAAGTCGTGTGGCTCCGCTGAAGACTCTTTCGCTACCACGACTAGAATTTCGCGGTGCAGTTTTATTAGCAAGATTGATAAATAAATGTTCATCCATTTCCTCGCCTAATAATTGATGTTACCCAAACTCCACGATCGTTCTTGCTTGGTTATCTGGCGAACCAAACAAAGTGGAAGTTACAAAGGTGGTGTGTCCCTAATTTTTCAAGACTTATATTTTCCGATAGAAAGGTGCCATTACACATGCTGCATGTTCTTACAAAGACGATATTTGCCAGGACTACTAGAGAGTTTATTCTACTAATTCAAAGACGGCGCTGCCATTATTTGCCGAGTCTGATATGTTTCATAGGTGGTAAGGGCCTTCGTATATCCAAGAGTTTTTCTTAGTGCGACATAAGAAACAGCAGTGAACAGTTGTGGAGATGTGCAAAAGGAACTCAAAGAGGCTGGTAAAGCATATAAAACACGGAAAAGAACAGATATACCAATAAAACAGATGCCAAGGCTACAGGTTTGTAATTGTAGGTTTTTTAACCTAAAATTTAGATAGTAGATAATTGTTTCTGTGCGTTCTTGTAGGTGCCTTATAAATGCAAATTGAGTTGCAATGCTGTAAGTTTTAACAGATGTAAGACTATTCGAACAATTTTATAATAAGAACTCAAAAACGCAAGGTCTATTATATAAGGGCCTTAAAAGGCATCGGCATGGTAAATATCGACTGTGAGGTACTAATACCTTGTAACCCACAAAAAGAATATAATATGTTATTAGAGTATTAGATCCCGTAAGCCGTCCTGTTACAGATGGAAGAAAAGGAGTATATAGGATATAATAGATCAAAAACACAGGCAAAGTTATACAGAATACCAAGGCAAGCCAGAAAAATTGGAATTTCATGCAAATCCACTGAGTGTGTAAGAGTGAAATAGAGTGAGATAACAGAAGAACAACGTAGGGAATTATTTGAAAAATTTTGGGCGCTATGAACTGGGACCAAAGAAAAATATTTGTAATTAACCATGTAAAAAAGAGAAGAGGGTCCTCGAAAACGAATGTGTGACGAAAGCAGAAGAAATTTCTCTCTCCAATATTTTTTGACGATAAATAACAATAAGATGCAAGTGTGTAAAATATTGATTTATTCTGTACATCAATGGAAAAAGCTATACTATTTTTAAAAGAATTTCTTGACACCTTACTAAGTTACAGTCTCACTATGGTCGTTTTAATTCATCTAAGTTATATTTGGAAACCACAATACGAAGTTTGAATTAGCTTTTTAGCATGTACAAAGGGAAATGTCAGGAAAAAATAGATCCCCTCTATCAAGAATAATCTTTAGTAACATGAACTTATCGATTCATCCTACCAAAAAAGAAAAATGTGATATATGTACCCAACATGAAGTTGGCCAGTTATCACATGAACTGTGGAATGCTCACATACGTAAAAAAGAAAGCGCTTGCGAGGAAAAAATAAAGACATATTATAGCAGACGTTAACACAAATGAGGAGGGTTGTGTCTTGACGGCTGACTTAGAAGCAGTAAAAGTTTGTCCGTATGTTCAGGCTAGTGCCATATTTTTCAAACATAACCTTTGCTGTCACAACTATATAGTTTATGATGTAATAACTCACAAAGCAAAATGTTTCTGATATAATGAAACAGAAGCAAATATAACTACTTAAATTATAATTTTTTTTAGTGACGGATGCACGTATCAGGGCAGAAATACTATCTTGTCAAATGCGTTAATAGAATACTCTGTCAAAAGCAATATATAAATTATCCAAAAGTTTCTCGAGTTATGATATACCCAAATAGAATGGGAGTCAGACCATAGTTGCATCGAAAGGGGGCCCGATATCTATCTTCCTAGCGACTACATACGAATAACAAAGGAAGCTAGAAGCAAACCTCTCCCGTACGAGGTGAGTACTATGCAGCATTTTGATTTTAAGGACTAGCTATCAAGAGATACCAGAGATGTGCATCCATTAACCCTGGAAAGGAACCATAAATTATAGGTTGGTGGGATGTAGGATTGTAGATCACGGTTTTCGTTTTAGGTTGCCTGATCCTGTTGTGGAAGAGTGGAAGGATCTTCTTCAGAGACAAAAACAAGTTCCATAAGATATTGTTCGGCAACAGCTATACAAATACTAGATTTTGAGGTGATTTTAAAATTTTGTTTTTTTTTATTTTACATTAATATTTACAGAACATATTAAAAAATACCATGTCTAAAAACTACTATTCTTTCTATTTTGATAGTTTTGCTAATTAGTATTGCCTCAAATAAAATTTCATTGTAATGTGCTGTTGGCTCCTGCCTGGACTTCATTTGTTGCTTCCCAAATCATGCCTATCTTTTGATTTGGTTAATGTTACACCGTACTGATGATTGCCAAATAGCATGAAACACGTGTATGCGGTTACTAGTTTTTTCTTTTTGTTAACTTTGATTGTTTGCCCATTATCACTTTTTCTTGTAATTATTACATTTACACTCGCTAATCTTACATCCTTATTGTCAGAGAATGAGAATGAGAAGTCGGTAAAAAACACATTGGTGCAAAATGGGTTTTTACTTAATTCTTTTAGTTTTGAAAATTAAACATATCCGCTTCCCTCTTCCCAATAGATGGCATAAAGGTAAATCCATATTTATCGTTGAGAATGAGAAGCAGGTAAATAAGGTTTTTACCAAGTCTCATTTTGACTTTGATGCGAACTTGATGTCTGCAAGTAGTATCTCTCGCCAGGTACCATTACTCATTTGCATATTTTTGCTAAAAAACTAACTGCCTGTACCCCTAGTGTGTCCTTCTATATTGACCTTTATCAAGGTATGCTATCGATGAAGGAATGTGAAAGGAAAGTAGTTATGCAAATTTGGTGATGCACCAACCGATCAACAAAAATTGCGGGTGTATTTTGATGTACCTACTTATTTGTTAATATTATTATTATTATTTGTAGAGGCCAAGCTCCTTCGGTGTTGACCTTTTAACAAATTTGGGGATGCAACTAATTTAAAATGTATTTTGAGATATTTTCTGTTATTACTTATCTAATACTCTTACAGGCGAAAAGTATATCGAGGGCTGAAGTACAGTACCTCGTAACTCGCATTTCGGGCTATTTCGAGATTCTGTTATTATTCAATGCACTACACCTAACGCCATCTGTTGGTAAACTTGTCGAGTCAAAATTTGATTCCTGTAATTTTTAAATTATGATAAACAGGACCTCGTAATTGCTCCACGTTTTTAGAACGAGCAGTAACTCGTAATATCAAAAAAGCAGAACCTCGTATTTGCATAAGTGAAGTGTTTGGGACATGTTTGGGTGCAATACATCGTAATTCCTGACAGTAATCTGTTAACAGTATTGGAGTTAACAAGTCCTCGTTTAGGCAGTGCTTAAATTTGGTAAGTAATCATTATTGTTAGTAAATAATAAACTGAAATTTACAATATTTGTTAGTATTTAGTCCTTAGATATTATTTTTCAATGTAACTAATTCTAAAATACTATTAAAAATCTTCTGTTTCAATTTATTTATTCATGTTGTTAGTTACGAGGTTCTTTTGTTTCAGATGGTAAATACTGTTGATACGAGGTTTTGGTGATTCAGCTTAATATCAAAATGTCTTCTAGAACAGCCAAAATTTTAAACCTTGCAAAAGAAAAATACATTCAAAACCAACATGAAGAATTATTTTGTGATATAGGTAATATTGCTAATGTTGTCGAAGTAAATGATTCAGAAGAGGTAAATTTATCAGCTGACAATTTTTTGTTGAATGAAGCTCTTACTCCTGAGAATATTGCTGAAATGATTAAAACAGCAGAATTTGTTTTTTCTGGTTACAATGAAGATAACACTGGTCGGCAAGAATCAATATTCTTCCCAATGTAAAGAAATTGAAAATTCCGATACAGATTTGATTACTATTTTACCTCAAATGGACAATTAAGAGGGAAATAATTCAACTGAGAAAGTATTCGACCAGCCAATGAGCGAAGAACTGGTGAAGCTTAAAGAGAACATTGAAAAAGACAATAAAGATCTTGATCCGGATTATACACCATATGACATGAACGACTCAGATAGCGATTTGGATGAAGACTTATTCGACCACTCGACAGAAAATCTTCAACAATCTTCACAAGACAACAGATCAGACAATGGGCATGTATATAATGAGGATCACCAGTCAGACTACAACGAAATAAACAACAATGGAGAGTTGCGAGAAATTAGAAAAAAATCGGAACCAAAAAAGAAGATAGAAGGAATCAGAAAACGTCAAATTAACCAAAAACTTCGGCTTACTGTGAATGAATATTTGGGATTTAGGAAGCCTCCAGGGCAGAAAAATTCTTTTCACGACACTCCGCCAAGTGAGAGAGTTTTAGGAATAAGCTGTAAATGTATACACAAAAATCTAAAACCTGAACAAAAAAGAAGATGTTATTTAATTACTGAAACGAAAAGAATGGCTAATTTTGATCAGTTCTGGACAGAGATATCCTGGGATCAAAGGAAGTGTTTTGTGGCGCAATCTGTAGTGGCTGTTCCAACAAAGAGGCCAAGGAAGACTGATGATAAATCTAGACGTAATACAAGTCTCGAGTACTTTTTAATCTTAGGAAATGAAAAAATACCAGTCCGCAAGCAAATGTATTTACATACAACTGGCTTAAAAGAATGGTCAGTAAGAAACTGGTGCCTTCAAAGCACTAATGGATTGACAACAAGTAATTCTGTGGTTTTGTCCAAAAGAAGCTCAATAAGAAATTGCCACGAAGAAGACACTATCTCAAAAAAATTGTAGAGTCCTTAAATAAACTTCCTTCACACTACTGTAGAAAGGACACAGACTATATTTAGAACAACAGTTTCAATCGTTTGCAGAATTACATCGAGAATACTCAAAAAACTGCAAAGAAAATGACAAAATACCCTAATCAATCACGTCTCTGCATAAAGTTGCAAACGATATGAAATTGTTTGTGTGATACCTGTTTTAAATATAAAAGCAAGAATCTCACAGAGGAAGAATACCAAGAGCATATAACCAAAAAAGATGCAGCTAGAAAAGAAAAACAACATGATAAGGATGAGTCAATTGAAGGAAAATGCAACGTAATTACTATGGATGTTCAAGCCGTGAAATTGGCTCCCTGTTTAGCTGCAAGTGCATTATACTACAGAACAAAATTGTGTAATCATAACTTCACAATTTAGAACTTAAAAAATCAGAAAGGTACCTGTTACTGGTATGATGAGACAAATGCAGATGGACAAGCAGCAACATACGCCTCATTTTTAGTGGAGTACTTAGAAAAAAATTTCTTACAGCTAGAAAATAAACTTCCGATTGTTATATACTCGGACGGTTGTACAGCGCAGAATAGAAACTGCATTATGTCTAATGCTTTACTGCATCTGTCAAAAAAATATCAAACGACAATTTATCAAAAGTTTTTAGAAAAAGGTCACACTCAGATGGAGTGTGACTCAGTTCATGCTGCAATTTAATCATCGTTAAAACATAGAAAAATCTACTTACCGAGTGACTACCATCGTATTACCAAAGAAGCAAGACTGAAAAATCCATATGAAGTTAAAACTAAACCTTACCAATTCTTTCGAAATTTTGGGCACAAGCTCCTGCTTAAGTATAAAACCGTTAGGCCATGAGATGGTTTAACAGTGACCGATATACGCGTTCTAAGATATGAGAATGGTGAAATATCTTACAAGATCAATTATTATGAGGACGATTTCCACACCTTACCGACCAGACCTACCAAATTAGCTCTTCATAATGTAAATTTCCCCCAATTATTTGCCTCTCGTTTGCCTGTTACAAAAATAAAGTATTTGGATCTGCAAGCAATTAAGCAAGTTATCCCATAAGATTGTTGGTCATTTTATGAGTAGTGTAGGATTGGGGTTTTCAACTCACATTTGACCTTCACCCCTGTAGAGTTCAAACTCCCAAAGTCAAATTCCAAGGTGGTGGCATACAGGTAAACAACGTCTAGACGTTCGGCCCAAGTGACCATGTACCTGCAGGGTAATTTGCATAATTTATTTGTTATCTGAATTTAGAACCCAATTTAGATACCAGGTAGAATAATTTTTGACATCCCATTAATTTTAATTAAATGCAATAACAACTAAAACGTGCATTCCTATACATTTTTGTAATAAACATAGGTCCAGCATTCCACTTTTATTTACATATATGAGAAAGAGAGAGATAGCGATGTCGGAATCAAGTGTCCCATAATCTGGGTACATTCCATATGAATCTGATTAATTATTACTACCCAGGATTTTTTTTTATTTAATAAAAATACCTAATGCAATTAGGAGTTCATATACCCCCCACCCCACCATTAATCCCCACCAACAAAATTGAATTTTTAAATAAAATAATACAGAGCTTCCTCAGTTTTGTATACGATGTGTAACAGTATAGACTAACATGTGGATGTGTTATACGAAATATCCTGAAGTATATGATCTACAAAGCGGTGTTGAAAAGTTAAGACAATTTTTTTCCAACTTAAAATTTGATGCTGAACATGAGGCGATATATGGAGGTGGTAAATTTGTACCAGAAGAGTGTATCGAGCGTGCAGAAAGGTATGGAAGTGTTCTGGAATTATGTGAACAATTTTTGGAAGATAAGGATATAAAAAGTTTTGCTTTGGGGCTCAAACAATTGGATTTGGATAGTAATTTAAAGGAAATAGGAAGATATATATCAATTGAAGACATAGCCAGCGTTTTATTGTATTTTTATGAAATCTACAAATTTTTCTAGTTTTAAAACTAAGTAGGCAATAAAGTGTAAAATGTCTGAATGCGCAAACACTGATCATTCATCAGGGAGAAAGAGAAAATGTTTGGTTAAGTTCGAAGACAATTACTCACAATTTATAAAAAAAAGAAGTAGAGAAGCAGCTTATCTTTATGATCTATATCAAGCTCAACCCCAGTTGGATGAGGAATATTAAGCCTTAGAAAAACGCTTTGCAGATTTAGATGAAGAAACCTCTATGTTCAATGCACTTATTTTTGAATACAACTATAGAATTTTTAGAGAAAATTTATATTATCAAATTATGTACTTAGAGAGTGGATTATTATTTTATACCTGTAAAATAAAATAAAATATATGATGTAATAAAATATTTAGTCTAAAAGAAAATTATTTTTATTTTTATTTTTCATAATAATTATAATTATATTATGCAAGTTGATTCTTGTCAATCCATGTGTTATTAGTACTATCCATCCCCAACCATTTAACATAGAGTTTATTTCCTTTTTTTCTTACAATTTTTTCAATTAAATATAAATCAGGATATTTAACTTTTTGACGTTCTTTTCCATAAAATCCTCCTTTTATTTCAACACCTTTTTCATCTTTTAACAAATATGTAGTTGGATTGGTGAGATTTACCCTTTTCACTTTAAATATTTCATTTGACCAGTTTGGTGTATATCCCTTTTTAAAAGCTTCCCTATGTTTACTGATGCGCACATAGTCACCAGGTGAAAATAATGTTCTGATATTAAAGGTTTTTGGGTAAGTATATACCTCTTGCAATATTGATTTTTCATTGTTTTTATTAACGCTCTTAGGTTTAAATGATGTTTAATTTTTAATTGGGTTTTTCGCCACCAAACAGAGAACTTACCATTTCAGAAAAGTTAAGAAAAGGGTTAAAATTTTTCTGTTGTTGACAACAAAATTTCTAAGCTTGACATAGTAGCATCGGTAGAGGAAACAGATCAAGCATTACCTGAGGAATTAGGTCAAGAATTTAGAGTCAGGTCAAAAATAATCTTAGAAAAAGATTTTAAACCAAGGTCAAATATTTCAAAGGAAGAAAAAGTAGCAATTAGATCACTTAAATCAGATAGGATAATTAAAATATTACCAGCAGATAAAGGAAATGCAACTGTTATTTTAGAAAAAACTGTGTATGATAATAAATTAAATGATTTATTAAATGAAGGAACTTACAAGAAGATAAACAAAGACCCTACAACTTCAATAGAAACTAAAATATACAAAACACTGTATAAATACCGCGAACAAATGACACAGAGACAAAGGACACTCTTAACTCCGCATCATTCAAAACCTCCACACTTATACGGATTACCAAAAATACACAAAACTAACATTCCTCTTCGCCCCATTGTAAGTTCAATAAATTCGCCATGTCATTCGTTAGCAAAATATTTACTTAAAATTGTTAATCCGTTAGTAGGAAACTCAAATTCATTTATCAGAAACAGTAATCATTTTCTAGAAAAAATTAGGGAACATCAATTTCCGGATAATTATATATTAGCTAGTTTTGATGTGGTTAGTCTTTTTACAAATGTCCCTGTTGACAAATCATTGAATATTTTACGCAGAAAGTTAGAAAGTGATCAGACTTTAGTAGAAAGGACAAACTTGAAAATAGATGCAATATTAGAACTTACAACACTATGTGTTAAAACCACTTATTTTCCACTAGGAAATGAATTTTACCAGCAGGAATTTGGAATGGCTATGGGGTCTCCTTTATCACCATTCATAAGCAATTTATTCATGGAAGATTTTGAACAAAATGAATTGACTAGATATGTTCACCAACCTAATGTTTGGTGGAGATATGTAGATGACATATTTGTTATATGGGAACATGGAGTAGATGAGTTAAATTCATTATTAAATTTTATAATCTCTCAAGAACCTTCTATTAAGTTTACCTTAGAAATTGAAAATAATAATGAATTACCTTTCTTAGATGTTTCTATACTGAAATCAGATAATATAGAAACTAGTGTCTATAGAAAACCAACACATACTAATAGATATCTCCATTTCAACTCCAATCATCATATTAGTGTTAAAAAAGGAGTAATTAAAAGTTTGTATGACAGGGCTAGAACGATTTGTTCTAATACAACAAAATTTGAGGAAATGAAACATATAAAACATGTTCTTGAGAAGAATAGTTATCCTATTGAATTTGTTGAGCAAGTTTTTCAGGATTGCCAACAAAATAACAATGCTAATAGAATTAGAGAAATAAATCTGGTGGACCGACCAGTAAATTTAATAATTCCTTATATTCCTGGACTGTCAGATAAGCTAAAACGTATAGGCAATCGTTTTAATGTGAGAACAGTATTTAAAACCAAAAATACATTAAGATCGATGCTAGTTAAAACAAAACCATTTAATGAGTTACAAAGTTCAAAAAATTGCATTTATAAAATTCCTTGTGAATGTGGAAAGTTCTATGTTGGGGAGACTTGTAGGCCATTTAACGTTCGTTTAAAAGAACATAAAAATTATATCAGGCAAAATCAAATTTCGAAGTCAAAAATATGTGAACATTCCTTTAATAACAATCATAGGATATTGTGGGATAGTTCCAAACCAATTCTAAAAGAAGAAGTAGGAAATAGACGAAGAATTAAAGAATCTGCATTTATTCTAGGAAATACGGGCAACTGTGTTGCTGAATGTTCAGTGGAATTCAGTAAAATATTATTGCCACTTATTCAAAGAGAAGTTAGTATAGATAATTAGATAAAACACAGGGTACAATATCAGGCAGGTGGCTAGGCTATTGTTTCTGTTGTCATGACATTTTAACCCGAAATTTATTAATCTGTCACTTCACTTTGACGTGACATGATCTTTGAGAAAGGAGGAAGATTATATATATATATATCCTCCGAAAGCTCAGAAAACAAATTTGTTGTAGTTATTTTTTGAGTTACACGTTTAAAGTTTCGTTCGTTCAGTGTTAATAATTTATGAGGCAACTTGAAAAAGTTGTCTTTCAATCAGTTTGGTGGCGAAAAACCCAATTAAAAATTAAATGGATCTGTTTGCGCCACAAATAAATTTTAGAAAATATTTAAATGATGTTGTTCTATGTTTCGTATTATTATATTTATCGACGATTTCTTGTAATATGGGTATCCATTTATAGTTCCCTTGCAAACTAAATTGTTTCCACATTGAATTTTTCAGAGTACGATTAACCCGTTCTACAACACTAGCTTTCATGTTCGAAAATGAACTGTAATGGTTTATTTGAAATTCCGTCATAAGTTTGCCAAATTCTTTATTATAAAATTCTTTTCCCATATCAGTTTGAAGATTTTTAGGTGATGTTTTAGCCTGAATTAGTACATTTTTCATAGCTGTAGCAACATCTTTCCCACTTTTAGATTTTACTGGTTGTACCCATACATATTTAGAGAATCCATTGATTACAACTAAAATATATCTATTACCTTTATTAAATTTAGAATAAGGAAGCATTTCAACCAAATCAGCTTGCCAAAGGTCACTAAGACCTTTAACAATTACACGCCTTCTCTGATAATGTACTCGTGCTGGTTTATGAAGTTCTTCAACAACTTGTCTTTTAAGGTCCGACATTATTCTATATCTATTGAACACTTTATCAATAATTCACCATAAAAGCTCTTCAAAGGTTTTGTACCCGCTGATTGGAATGAAATTTTATCTTTTAGATGTAATTGTGTTCCGACAGGATTTGAAATTTTCTGATCATTTATTAACAAAATTATGCTACTGGGAAATTCAGCACTTATAATATTACATTCCTTAAGAGGAAAAATACAGCTCTCCCTTTGATCTTGCAACAAAGCGTAGTTTTTAGTGTTTTTGTTAAAATCACCGATAAATGGTAAAACTAAATTATAGTATAATTTAACGTTCTTTATATCTACTACATTGTAAAGTTTATTAGAAGATGTTGATTCATCCAAAGATTGATATCCTTTTCTAAATATATGCGCTCCAAATTTATCGATAGTCATTATCACTTGAATGTTCAATACATACTAAGAAGATTTAGATTTAACATTGCACTTATTGAAAAATTTTTGCCTCGCGAAGTTCCTCGACAATAGACATCATTTCATTATGGTGACCAGTATGACCAGCGATTTGAGATGCCAGAAGTAATTTTAGTCTTTCGACAATTTCATTGGGATCATTATAATATACGTAATCTAACTTTTTGTTAGATAGACTCATCATACCTCCTCCTTTCTTTGATCGTGTAACCGATCTTGTAGTTGGTCGCGGCAGTGAACTAGCAGACATTGATCTTTCTCTGAGCACAGATGGTTCTACTAATGTTCGTAATACTTCATTTTTTAAAATATTCTTTTTAACGAGCCATGGTCGCACAATTGTTATATATTTGGAATTCAAAGAGCCCTGTACTTGTTCGGCAGGATCATTGTTTCGTCTATATGTCGAAGTTTTATCCAAAATATCCATATAATTATCCAAGTCTACATTTGTATACCCCAGAGGGTTTTGTTTAAACAATAACTCGTAAAGTCCAGGTGTGCCTTCATACAATCGTTTCATATCAGGTTGAAGTGTATTTTTCCTAAATATTTGAATATCTTTTCCAACAAAATCAACTAAAGCGTTTCCTATCGAAAATTTGCCTGTAGGTATATCATGTTTTATACCATATACGTAATCATAATCTGTAGAGGTTCCTCGTGTCTGTCCATCAATGTAGGTTCATGGAAGAGGATTAAATTCTTCAAGCCATAATTGATAACCAGGTTGTCTCGATAAATCCTCAAAATATTGTCGACTTTGTTCAACAGCATCATTAATAGTCTTATCAGTCACGGTGTCTTGACTAGTTGATTCAAAGGGGTCTCCTTGTTCAGGGATAAAACTAATGAGATGAAGAAGGGATTCCTCTAAAACTTTCCGCTTTTTGTTTAACTTGGGCTTCAAATTTTGGTTCAATTTTGGGTTCTTGTTTCATATTCGAAAGCAACTTTTGTAAAGGCTGAGTTATTGGTTTATACTCTTCTTCCAAACGCCTCTGAGTTTGTGACTTATCTGAACGTAAAGAACGATATTTTTGCTTTAAAATTTCACGAGTTTTTACCAAATCTTTTGCTAGTTGTTCATCCATCTTCGAAGTGATATAATGTACTGTTTACTACTACAGATTAATGGGATTATATATGAGAAAAAAATTGATCGAAGCCTTTTCTATAGCGTCCATTATTTAATGGACTATCTTTATCAATCACAAGAAATCCGTATTCATCATTCCAACACAAGGAACATATATCCTTAAATTGATGAAATGTCATATCTACATTCACATGATCATCATATATATGTTTTAAATTCGTATTATCTTGTTGAAATATTATTAATAAATTTGCATTATCTCTTATAAGTTGTTTGGGAATTGCAGTATAAGTCTGACATAAATAAAAACAATCAGTACATTTATGACGCCCAAAACAAAAGTAATTTCTTATAACGCTTTGACTGCAACACACCACATCATCAAATATTATTAGAAAATTTAATTTTATATCGCTTGGCGACACTATTTCATCTTCATTTTCACTTTCAAAGTATCCAATTTTTCTAAGAGGTTTGAAGACGTAGGTATTGATATTTTGACTGATTTAGAGATTTTGAATAAATATATATTTTTTCAAAGCGTAAACCATGAGGTTCTTCTATGAGACTAATCATAACATTTGTCTTGCCACAACCGGAGGGTCCGATAATTAAAGCCCGCTTACAATTTCCTGGGAATAAATTTCCGTGTTTCCGGAATGTAGCTATTTCCAAATCATGGTTTTTAACAGGAAGAGAAAAATTTTGTTTAACGATCTTCATGCTCACACTTTATATACTAATCAAAACAGAACCCATGTTTACATATTTAAGCGATTTCATATAAAATATTCGTCAGTTATATAAGTATGTCCTCCTACGATGGTTTGGTTAGTTCCAAAAGATTATTCGGTAAGAAAGGTTCCGGACTTCTTAATAAATTCATAAATAAGTTGCCGGTCGAACTGCACTTACCGTCATACAATTTTTGCGGTCCTGGGACCAAACTCAAAAAGAGGTTATTAAGGGGGGATCGCGGCATTAACCCTTTAGACGAAGCTTGTAAAGAACACGATATAGCATACTCAAAGTTTGAAGATTTAGAAAATCGACATCAAGCAGACAAACTATTAGAACAAAAAGCTATAGAAAGAATTAAATCAGATAAAATAGGAGAGCGGATAGCTGCTGTAGGTGTTGCGGGTGCAATGAAGGTAAAAAGAAAATTAGGAATGGAGTTACGAAATAAAAAGAGGAAAACTAAAATAGGAAAAGCTATATCGCTTAATGATGCTGTAAAAACAGCAAGAAATGCAATTATTGGAACAAAACATACAGACATTAAAAAAGTTGCAACATCAGCTTTAACAGCATTAAAGCGAAAACGAATTAAGAAACCTAGAGGACGTATAATAAAATTCCCAATATATCAAGGGGGCTTACTACCCCTAATTCCTCTGTTCGCGGGTCTGTCAGCACTAGGAGCACTAACTGGAAGAGCGGCTGGAATTGCAAAAGCGGTCAACGATGCAAAAGCAACAAGGGATACGCTAGAAGAAGCAAAGAGACATAACAGAGCCATTGAACAATTAAAAGTTGGAAAAGGACTTTATTTAAAACCTTACAAACAAGGTTGCGGTCTTTACTTAAAACCATATAAAAAAAACTGCTAAAAAGACTACCACACCGCCCACTCACCAATATTGATTTGTTAAAATATGTAGAAATATTAAAAATTCCCTATTTTCGAAATGTGTTTATGCGTAATCAATTACCGAAAAAAATAAAAAAATACGAATCAGGCATTATAAATTTAGATGATGATCGGGGAGACGGTACTCACTGGACATGTTATATAAAAAAAGGAAAAGATATTAATTATTTCGATAGTTACGGGAATTTGAGACCCCCTCTAGAAGTTATAAAATATTTCTTTAGCGACGGTAATAATAATATAACATACAATTATGACCGATTTCAAAAATATAATTCTAATAATTGCGGACATTTGGTTTTAAAATTTCTTTATAAGAATTCGACACGGTGCTAAGTAAGTTAGAAAAGAGTTGGTTGTACAAGTAGTATCATGTCTTTCACATTAGTCTTATCAGGTACGACAAATGTATTGTCAGCTAATTTCAACCCACCAATTTATTTAAATGATGGTGAGTACGTTGTTGGTTTAATAAATTTTGAAACATTTAATGCAATTCCTAATATCGACGAAAGAAATAATAAATTTACTTGTGGACATGTAACAATAACTATACCCTCCGGTGCATATGAGTTAGATGATATAAATAAATTTGTACGTGAGGAATTAGAAACTAGTGATTCTGTTCTGAGAATTTCATCTAATAATAACACACTTCATACCATTATTGAAAATGGGAAACCGATTCAATTTGATGATGGATCAATCGGAAAAATTTTAGGTTTTAAGAACGGTATTCTAGAACCAGGAAAACATGTGTCGGATTATCCAGCAGAAATAATTAAAGTGAATGCTATATGTATCGACTGCAGCATAGCGGCAGGTTCATACTATAATGGTACACCGGTCCATATTGTTCATCAATTTTTTCCTTGCGTAGGACCAGGTTTTAAAATTATAGACACTTCAGAATATTATTTCTTTTCCTGTCAATGTAAAAATTATAAGTAATGTCAATATTCAAATACTCGATCAAGACGGAGATTTAGTTAATTTCAGTGGGGAAATAGTTACGATAACACTGCACGTGAAAAAAATTTCAGAATAATGGTTGTAAGATATAATCTACATACTAAACAAGCTAAAGTTTGTAAGAAAACGCGGCATCCTCGTCAAGTCAGTACTAAAGTTTATAAGAAAACGCGACAACCTCGTCAACTCAGTACTAAAGTTAATACCAAGCGGTTAACACGTAAAAATAAACTATTTTTGAAATCTCTAGGGTTTTCGTTAGTTAAATAATGGAATACCTAAATATAAATAAAAACTATCTTGTGGACAATTCTGTTTGGCGAAAAGAATTACATACTTATGATTCACAGTCTTCGAAAAAATTTGAATACAATGATGAAATTATTATTTCTATACAGGAAATTGGTAAATATACTTTACCCTGTGAAATTTTTCTATACATCGAGGGAAAATTAACAGATCAGAATGATAAAGTTTCAGCAAAATTAGAGTTTGTAAATAATGGAATTGCTTTCCTATTCAAGGAAATCCGGTATCAATTAAATGGTGTTACTATCGATTCCGTTAGGGATGCTGGTATAAGTTCCACAATTAAGGGTTATCTGTCTCACACCGAAAATGAAGTAAAAAAATTACACAATGCCGGTTGGTTGTTAAATCAAGAAAACACATTGGTTGACTCCAAAGGACACTTTAATGTGTGCATTCCTATGAACACAATAATGGGATTTTTTGAGGATTTTAAAACGGTTCTTTTAAATGCTAGGCAAGAATTAATTTTAGTTAGAACAAACGATGATAAAAATGCCGTCATCAGCACAGACCCAAACGAAATTCCAAAGATAACGGTGTCGAAAATAGAGTGGGTTGTACCTCACGTCATCGTTGATATAGAAAGGGAATTATATTTTACAAAGCTAATTAATAAAGGAGATGAAATTTTTATTGCATTTAGAAGTTGGGAACTTATAGAATATCCGGAGTTACTGAAAACTACCAGACATAATTGGCCTGTAAAAACTTCAACAAAAGTTGAAACACCGCGTCACGTGATTGTTGCATTTCAAACAAACAAAAGGGGGAATGTTACTGCCGATATGAGTAAATTTGATAATTGTAACCTTAGAAATATTAAAGTGTTTTTGAATTCAGATAAATATCCATACTCTGACATGTACTTGGATTTCGAAAATAATAAGTATGCCTATCTCTATGAAATGTTCTCATCATTCAGAAAATCTTATTACGATGGATCGGTGGAACCTGTTTTCTCGCCTAAAACATTTAAAGAAATTGCACCTATTGCATACATAAATTGTATGTATCAGAAAGATGCTGTCGAAGTAGGACCTATTGTAATGAGATAGAATTTGAAACAAGTAAAGATATACCTGACAAAACATCAGCTTATTGTTTAATACTACATGATAAACTGTTTGCTTACAACCCACTGACAAAAATTGTGCGACAAATTTGAAGTGCGCATGTGTCAAATTTAATAATAAAAAGTTAGTTATCTAAAATTAGTTTAAAATGCTCCTTCAAGAGAGGATTGAACAATTTCAGAGAGATATAAAAAAAATTAAAAAGTTATATTGACTATTATCAAAAGAAAAAAGAAGTTTTTAAGGAATTTTCTAATTTAAAAATATGAGTGTGGTAGTCGATGTGCAAGGATTTAAAGTTGAAAACAATAAATTTATTGTTAAAGAATTTGCTGCCTATGATGGTAAAAAAATTTCACATTATGTGTTTAAACCGCCATTTCAAATGAACCTCTTACCTACTTACCTTCATAAACAAGCAGTTTGGCTCACAGAAAACCATCATGGAATTAGGTGGATGGATGGTTTTATTCCTCTACACAAATTTTCCAACATTGTTCAACACATTACCGACAAGAGTGATCGAGTATACATTAAAGGAAGCGAGAAAGCTGAATATATTAGAAAATACTCATCAATACCCGTCATTGAGCTTGATGAACAACCACCCTTAAAACATTAAGAACCAACCTGTTTTTTCCATTCGAAAGAAAAATGCATGTGTGTATTATCAAATGTTTTTTACTTGTATGATATTTTTTTAATGAAATCTATAATTATGACTTAATACATTACTTAATAAAATTTCACTAAATTGAATTCTTCTTTCAAATCGAAGACGATCAAGTACTGCCGATTCATAGTTGTTCTTTCTAGCTTTATTGTATGCGAAACTCCATTTTACCATAACATGAATCTTAATGCTTCCAAATGTCACCTTCTTCATACTTCTAGTTTGTGTTCCAGCAAGTTTGGGTGAAGTAGTACTAATTCCATCATAATTAAATCATTTTCGATAGCTTGATCTTTTCTTGCCAACAAAACATTATAAATAGTACTAACAACATCCTTATAGTTTCGGTTGAGTGATGATTGAAACGTGTCGAAATATTGTCCAAACTGCTGCTTCTTTACTGCATCTATTCGATTGTTAAAGAGAGGTACTAACTGCCACAAATTGGAAACTGTTTCACATCCCAAGTACACGTAATATCCATTTTTTAAACATTTTATTACACGTACATTATCTCCAAGCTTTTCTAAATATATTTTGAGTTGTTTAAGTTCGATAGGAGATATATCATCATCTTGGGAATAAAAATAGTTTAATATGCATCCCTGATTTTTTAAAAGCAAGCTCCATTCTTCTTCAGTAAGCAAAATCGATATGCCACCATAGCCACCAATTTTCACACAGCATTCGAAATTACTATTTAAGCCGATTTCGATGTACTTGGTACCACATTTGTTCAAGTTGAATATTCGAGTATTCAAGATCACATTATCATGTTTAGAATCACTACTCTTACACTTTAGATTATTACTGGGGGGTAACTGAAGATACTCGTTTAGGAAAGAGTACTGATTTTCGTTAGTCGACATTTTAACACAATCACAGTCTTTACACTAATAATACTCACATAAATACGGGGTGAATATATACCTATCTCCCCCACCACTTTTCTTGTAAAGTTAATACGTATATTATCCATGAGATAAATAATATAGTAAATAGTGCTAATAAACTGATTGAAACATAACTCGCAACATAACAAGAAGTGTAGTTACAAATACAAGTATCTCGATTTGTTTGTAAAGCGATCCACTCGGATGTCTAAATTGTGTTATTGTTAAAGATATATTTCAGTTTATAATAATTATTATAAGTCAAACGAACACTGTCTATTTTATAAGATGATAACAATCACTTTTTTTAGTTTTGTTGTCACTCAAGCATAAATATCCTTCTTTAACTCGAGGCAAATAGTTTATAAACAGATTGCTGCCCACTAAGGCTGTTAATATTATTAATGACGTCATTTTCAACTTTATCACTTGAAAGCTTAGGATCAACTAAATCCTAGAACGATTTAGAGGTGGTTTTATGTCAGAAATAAAACAACTCACGAGTTAAATATTTTATTAATATAGTAGTATATAAAGTAGTAGTATATAAAGTAGTAGTATATAAAAGTATAAAGTGGTACATTTAAAAATATCCAAACACAATATTAATAAAATCCCTTAAATAGAGCAAAAAATACAATCAGTATAATAAAACATACACAAATAGTAGAAAAATTAGTGGTACTGGGTGCAGGGTGTGTATTACTCCTATACATGCTGGCTAAACGAAGTGCTTGTATAAAATCA
Organism: Pseudeuparius sepicola; assembly: GCA_963920635.1. Lineage (NCBI taxonomy): Eukaryota > Metazoa > Arthropoda > Insecta > Coleoptera > Anthribidae > Pseudeuparius > Pseudeuparius sepicola. The sequence continues at coordinate 10,326,016 of OY987307.1, read as the reverse complement.
CAAGATTTATTATATTTGAAATGCTCCATCAATGGAGAATCTTCCATTTCCCACTTGTATATTTCCACATCACAATAAACACATTGACATGAATCTAAGCATCCTGTAAAATGAAAACCAGCTCCGGCTAAATCTATCGGATTTACTTTTCCTTTCCAGTTTTTGAAAGTTAACAATCTCTCTTCGAAATTTTTCAAATTACTAGACTGACTTACAGGCTCCCCATCGAGCTGTATTCGGTTTGCCATGTTGAAATCAACTAAGCGATAAGCTGATCCTACCTTTATATAAGAATTGCTATTTTTTACTTTTCTTGGGTTTTGGTTCATGGTAGTCTTCTAAAAACTCACCAATTTTTATCAAGTTATCTAAATTAGTATCGGGGTCTTCAAGAGTTAAATCACAACCGTTTTTAATTAACATATCCATTATTTTTTCAACTTTAGGGTTTTCATAATCAGAAATATCTCTATGCCCCCATGCTAGAGTTTTTAGAGTACTAGGGATATGATACCGTTTATCATCATCAGATGATAGTGCTAACTTATTTATAACTTCAGTAAACATATTGTGTAAATGCGATTTAAAAATATACATGTTACAATACACTTTAGAATTTTTTTCGGCAACTTCCTTGTAATGGGAAAAGTCCAGTTGTTTTCTAACCGTATTTTTCTTAATACCTTTAGCTTTTTTCAGAATATCATCTTTCGTTTTTACACAATATGATTTAGCTGCAGTACCATAAAAAGATTCTATTGGTTCGCCAGCCATTTCATCCTTAAATTTACCCACAACTGATAAGTTTTGAGGAATATTATAAACATTGTTTAGAGCATAATTCGAGGTATCGAAAATATCTAAATTTTCTCTTATATCATTGTAAAAGTTTTCTGTTGTTACTTCTAAAATGAAAGAGTCGGTGTCCATATACAATAGAGCAACATTGTCTCCATACTTTGGTTTAAGGTAGTTGTAGTAGAAATTATACATCACCATTTTAGAAAGATCTAGAATGGCGAAACCAACATAAATTGGTTTATCATACATTACACATACTTTTTGTAATTGAACAGCGATTAAATTTTCAGAAAATATAGATAAATCTTTAAACTGTGGTTTTGCTATCAACTTTTCTGCACAATTACTATTTTTATTAGGCTCCCAATGAGACACGAGGCGAATATCAACCCTTTTGTCCAAATTTTCCATGGTTTTTCCATAAATACTATTTGTTAATAATTTTACTTGATTTTTTTCGAACTTAGATTTTGCAGCATTTCTTATGTTTGTATTATTATCGATATATTTTCTTAACCATGGTGATTGAGTAAATTTAATAGCTCTATGAATTTTGGTTAATTTGAGACCGAATTTTAGACATTGCTGCAAATATAAATAGTGTATAATATAATTATACTTATTATTTAAATTTGGTATTAGTTTCGAACATTTGGAATTTGGAGGTATAAAGTTTTCAGGACAAAAGGGGAGCTCGTTATGCAAATTGTGAAGATTTTCAGGATATTCTAAATCTACTTCGAAAACACAACCTATAGGTGATGTATCGGAAAGTGAAAAAATATCGATTTGTTCAATTTCATCTTGGGAAAGCCAAACAAAATATTTCTCGGGCAGATATTGTCTCATAGCAAAACCATATAAGTTTGTCGCATGTAAATACATTATAAATTTGTTTTCTTTTGATGGATTAAAATTCTGTAAAAAAATATTGTTCGCTTCGGATTTTCTCGAAATGCAAGTGCTCACTCCGCCTCTTATGGCCTTTTTGAAAAAATGAATCATATCAGGTTCTATCAATAATTCTAATTTTATATCTGTCATTTTTAACATGGCGTCGAAAGATAAACTCGGAGAAGTGAGATACTGTGCCGGATCTAGCTGGTAGGTTCTAATTGAATTACTTCTAAAGCTTTCAAACACGTCACATAAAATCATGACGTCAGAGCGGAGATAGCAATCTGAATAATCACCTAAAGTTTTGCAGTTAAATATGTCCCATACCTCTTTAGCTCGTTTATAATCATCTTGTGAGATATTTTCATCTATTAACTCATTATAAAACTTATCAATTGCAGGAAAAGCTTCTTCCAACAACTTATCATAGGAATCAACATATGAATATGGAAATACACCTTTTTGTCTAATGTAATGAAATTGTAAATCATTTGGAAAACACTTACGAATTTCTATACATTGGTTGTCTTCTAATATATCCGCCATAGATTCAAGAGATGCTGGTAGAAATTGAAAAGAGTCTATGAATTTCAACTTTGGTCTAACATTTTCTTCCATCAAAATTTGTTTACTAAAGGATATATATTTTTCTTTTGTATGACCTATCACGTCAATTTTCTCTTTATTGAAGCATAAAGACTTAATAAACAAATGCGAGTCGTAATTTTTTAAATTATGTAAAATAATCGGAACAAATGTTGGTGGTTGAAAATGTAAATTACAAATGGAATGCGCCGCTCCTCTAAAAGCACCATTAAGATGATTATGGTCCTTACATTTTTTAAAATTTGGACTATCTTGAAAGACTTTTCCACAAATGTAACAATTCGTAGAGTCTTCATACTGTTTTTGTTGAATTAATGATAAAGGTATCATGGGAAGGTTCTTACTTAAATAATTATTATAAATTCTTTTTACGTCATTGTCTATCCAATGTGCACAATTCTCTCCTCTATAAATTTTTAATTTTGATAAATTGTCATTAAATGAACATATTATAAAGTAAGCGAAAGAATGGGGTATATGTTCAGCTGTTTTGACTGTATAACTAGAAAGTGGGTCTAAAGCTTGATTATCACGATTTACTGGTTTTAAAATGCATTCAAAATCAGCGTAAATTACGAAAGGAACTTTGTATTGTTTTTGAATATTTTCAAATTTTAAAATATTTTCGGGAACCATATTACCAAATTTATCTGTAATTAAATTATCTGATGGAAAATCAATTCTTACAAAGTTGCAGTCAAATTTCATATGCCTTTTCAATTTTTCAGCAGAAGGGAAATTCTGTAAACATCCGTCGCATAGATATTTTTTACATTTATGTTTGGATATTTGAGAAGAAACCAATCTACCTAAATCTTTTATATAGCAATAGTGTTGATTACCTGTACCGTCCTCAATCAATAACAAATTTATATGTAGATTTTTCTTTTGTTTAGTGTAGTACAAGGGACCGACAATTTCATACATTGTTTTGTTTTCCTTATAATAAGGTTCACATCCGAAAACGTTTATTGAGATATTGTTTTGACTCTCAAATTTTGACACATCTTTTATCGAGACAGGAAAGTTTATACCGCTGAAATCAAACCTGCCCTTAAAACAAGGGTATGATGATGTCCTCTCTGCATTTGCTAGCGGTTGGTGCACAGCAGCCATTAAACTCCATCCAAAACAGCACTCATCATTGTTCCGAATGTTGATTACAGCTCTCTTTTTCTGGATTTCTTTAGGTAGGGGAATATATGATGAAATTCGTAGAGGATTATATTTATTGACGTTAATTTCTAGGTGAAGAATCTGTATCAAGATCCATCCTAAAAATAATAGAAAAAAAATCAAAATAATTATATCGAAAATGAAAATAATTAGACAACAAATGAAAATAATTATAGAAGGTTTATATTTATTCTTACCAGAGTCACGTTCAGCAAATTCATCCGATTTCTTCGCAAGTACCACAAACAAGTGTCCATATAAAGCTTCAATGTCCGTAGAATCCACAATTACTTCGAATTTGGTATTGAAAGACTTAACATCCATAAGATCTAGTGGTTTCGAATAATAAATACCATATAATTCAAAGTGATTTTAATAGCTGTATGCCTCAGCTGTTCTTCCTTGAGTAAAGTTAACACTTTATCCATAATCTCCTCTTGAAATGTTTTAATATCGATAGTGTAATTTTTCGGTGACACTTTGCATTTTCCCAATCTGTGCTACTAAAATCCAAAAGGTTTGAAGTATGTTCCTTAAAATCAGACATTACCTGGTGGACTTCATTCATAAATTCTTCATCTGACATTGTTAATTGCTTATCTGATATGTTTTGTTCAACCAGACAACATTCCGAACTGGATGAGTCAGTGTTTAAAAACGTTTCGAAATCATATTTTAAAAATTTTTCTAACGCAGGTATACCGCCTGCTTTCAATTTGTTTTCCATTTCAAAACATATAGAGCAATTTTCACGATCGTGGATTCGACACATATTGATTACTGACATTTTGGATTTTGTTCACTATTAAATTGGGAAATGCCTTTACTAATAATTAAAAAAAGAAAATACCTTTACTATTAAATTAAAATAGAAAATACCTTTAATAACAAAGCACTGTAAGCAAATACACGCAAAACACTAAAAACGAGCAAGTTATTAGGTCAGTTATTTTCAGAAAACTGTAGGCACTGAAACACTTAAAGCCGGGCAGAGAATGTTAGTAGCTGAGAAATCTTTTGCAACTGAAGCGCTCTGTATACTTTTATACTCTATATCCCTCTCCCCACCATGTTAAGACATTAAAAAAAAAGAGAATTTTATTACCACTACTAATACTATAATAATAATAATAATAATAATTCTCACCCTCACAATACTCCAAACTAGGAGTACCCCAGAAGCAACCACATGCTTGTGCGGGGGAGGGGGGCAATTACTATTATTTTGTCTTCGTTGCCATTTGCGGCTAGGGCCGACTTTTTTCCCGATAGAACTAGGATAGCATTCGCTCAAGTACTACGGAAAACCCTAGAAAACCGTAGTAATCCCAGTGAGTGTAGGACAATTAGTGAATCACACGGGTAAAGCTATTTAGGAGCAATACCGTGAACCCACATTTGTCCAGTGCTCTTGGCCATAGCGGTGTTTTTCTTTAAAGACATATGCATGTGCCTATTATACTATATACTATATATACTATTTAATTACTAACACTACTATTTTTTAAATTATTTTTCCCACTTGCTGGTCCTAAAAATTTAAAAGTTTAAATTAAAATGTGATTAAGATAAAAAAAAATTATTACCGCATCCTGTAGACTACGAACCGCCGCCGTTCGTAGTCTATCGATTACTATCGAAAACCGCCGTTAAATACCCTCCCTCCATGGGGTAATTTTTATACAGTAATATGGATGTCCCTCTCTCGAGGGACATTTCGGGGCCATTTGCCTCCAATTCAATAATTGGAGTCTATAAAATTTTTAAAAGTTAAAAACATTGCTTGCTTTCAGTACAGACTAAATTTTTTGTAATCGTTATCTATCAAATAGTGTTGTAACCGTTGCTGAGAAATATTGTATCATTGATATCTCAGCTGTGATTGCTCGAAATTTGGGGGCTAGAAAATTTCTGAAACTGTCATCGAATTGACTATGACCAATAACTTAAAATGACAAAGTTTTAAGAGTATAAATTACGAATAATAATAATAATTCTCACCCTTACAATACCACAAACTAGGAGTATCCCAGAAGCAGCGACATGCTTGTGTGGGGGGTAGGGCAATTACTATTATTTTATCTTCGTTGCCATTTTCGGCTAGTGTTGATTATTTTCCCGATAGAACTAGGATAGCATTCGCTCAAGTACTACGGAAAATCCTAGAAAACCGTAGTAATCCCAGTGAGTGTAGGACAATTAGTAAATCACACATATAACGCTATTAATTAGCAATACCGTGTCCAGCTCTCTTGGTCATAGCGGTGTTTTCCTTTAAAGACATGTGCATGCCCCTGCCTCAATATCGGTTCGAACCAAGGTTAAGGCAGAAAAACATGCAGTCTAAAAAGTCAGCGTCGGGACTAGCGGCGCCACCGCGGCACAATGAATTAAGATATCTGACATTTAATGACAGAATATTGTACAGGGTATGATAGAGCAACTTTAGCCTAATTTGACCGACGTTGATTCTTTCCGAGATACCAATGCTAAGCATCCAAATTTTCATCACCCTGTATATATTTGTAGTAAGCTAAGTAATAATGAATAATTATTATATGTGCCAAATACTGCAGGAGTACTTTTAATTACTAAATATTAATTGCTAACTTTGAAGGAAAAAGAGTTTCAAAAAATATTACCGCTAATGTCTAACCGAAAGCGGCGCTAACTAGAGAATGCATACAGACAACGATTACAAAAATTTGGTTTGCATTGAACGCAACAAATAAAATTCACTTACATTGACCGGCAAATCCATCTCCCTCATTTTATTTTTAATCATTTTTTCGATTTCTGCAAGATAATTCGAACTATAGTAAAATTCAAGAGTACTTACCAATTTACACTTACTGTAACACATTTTAAGTTGCACTGAACACAGATGATAGTAACTTAATGAATGGTAGAATAAAACAGCGCTTATATACTATGCAGCCTTTCCTTCTTGCAGCTGAACAGAGGTGGGTATATGAAATTTTTGTCTCTTTATGTATGATTTCAATAACTATTTTTGGTTAATTATTCGTTTGGGCGTAAGGTCCATAAACACTTATGTGTTTTTAAATTTTAAAATTTAGATTTATCCCTATGTGAGCTGTGCAATCCTTAAATTGATGAATAAATCCGTTCTTAAAAAATATCTGTCCCGCGCCTGTGTTGAAAATTTTCCATCCATGATTATGTTGCAGTTTTTTTCGTTGCTGACCTTTAAGTAAATTAATGGATGCTCAAAATTAATCTGTCTGGAATTTAAATTGGGTTTTAAATTCAGGTAGTTATAAGTAAGGTGCATAATAATATGCTAATAGTCGTCTGAGAATTTTGTTTTCACTTTCATAGGCCATGGCCGAATGTATTTTTAAATATAACTATATGGGATTGATTTTACTTTATCTAAGTTTTTAGAAAAGTAATTTACACCCTGATAATTCATTTTGGAATGCGCCCCAGGTATATGGTCACTTGGGCCGGACGTCTAGACTTTGTTTACCGGTATGCAACCACCTTGGAATTTGACTTTGGGAGTTTAAACTCTACAGGGGTGAAGGTCAAATGTGAGTTCAAGCCCCCATACCTACACTACTTTTACGATCTCCTACCTTACAAATAAGTTACGTTTGAAAAGTTTATTATAATTTATGTTTCTGTTTTTTATGTTTTATAATAAGCAACTATTTAGTTATTTCTTTCAGTATTATAAGAGTAACATTTTCACGAATTTATATTTCAATCTTAAATAAATATATTTTTTGCAGTAATATGTAGTGTTGCTCATTGTGAATAAATCAATTTAACTGGGGCAGTACCTCGTATGTAACGCAACAGTAAAGACAGGACCTCGTATTTCACAATATAAATTAATAAAAAGCTATTCAGCCAAATTTTTCCTTTAATTGATTTCCTTTAACATGATCTAATATTTCCCTCAAAAATATATGTATTTAATATAATTATGTTTTTCGTCTCTCCTGTAAAATTTCCATTTTGCGACTTACGAGGTACTGTAGTTTAGGCCTCGATATCCAATTTGACATTTGTTGCAGAATTGTAAAGATTTTATTAAAAAAAGCTGTTTCTACTACGATTTAATGTACGTGTGCAAAAATTTCAAAAACCTGTGGTGTGAGAACAACAATGTATGTATTCTTTTGCCAATTTCCCAATATACTTAAAAAAATCAATAAAATTATTAAAAATTTTCAACATGTGCAAAAAGAACAACTTTTTGCACGCGTGAACATTGTCAAACGACAGAAGGTTAAGTGTGACAACACAAAAGAAGCTTTTTGCACGTATTGCATACAATATTTTTTACACAATCGTTGAGTTTTTAATAAATTTAAATGATTTTTCGTTCAAAATGTGACACTAATGCACTTTAGTGACGTCACTATAGTTCAAAAGTAATATTTTTTAGGAGGATGAAAGCCAAGTAGATGAAACAGAAACGGAAGATTAGAGGGATGACATTTCTGTTAGCACACTGCAAGAATCTTCACGAGACTCCACCAAGAGAAGAAGCTAGAGAAGAGTTGGTTAGCACCCCTGTTTCGGTAAAACGAAAGGTTTTCATGTCTTCTAAAAAACGACCACCGGAAAGAAAACATACTGAAGATGGTAAAGTTTCTGCGGCATTCGATGCGAAGGGCGGTTATTCGACGGACACTTCTTCGAATGGACAGTTTTTCGAATGGGCAATTTTTCGAATAGACAGTTTTTTGAATGGACAGTTCATCGAACGATCAATTGTTCGAATGGACAATTATTCGAAAGATGGATTTCTTTAAGAGACTAGTCGTTCAAAAGCATTATTTAATATTTTTGGATGTTATATTTTGACTTTTTCTGTTTTACGGTTTGTATATTTTTGAATTCTTTAAGACAAAGGGTGCATAACACTACCATGGCGGGTTAATAGAAGCAAACTATTAAAAAAAGCAAAACTATAAACTAGGAACTAAGGTATTATGAAAAAAAAAATATTTTTTTAATAATAACTTGGATAAATCTAATAATAAATCGGCTTGTCGATTTATAATATTTGAAATATTTTTCTTACTGTCTAACATTTCGTTCATTTGAAGAAAGTTATATATTAAAGCCTTTGTCTTAGCGGCACTACATTTTACCTTTTGTTTATTAATTGATTTCAAAGATCTACTCGAAAATAGGTATTTTTCTAGTTCAGTAATTTTTTTATTCAATGGTTTTGGTTCGGCATTTTCCCAATCTGTGCTACTAAAATCCAAAAGGTTTGAAGTATGTTCCTTAAAATCAGACATTACCTGGTCGACTTCATTCAGAAATTCTTCATCTGACATTGTTAATTGCTTATCTGATATGTTTTGTTCAACCAGACAACATTCCGAACTGGATGAGTCAGTGTTTAAAAACGTTTCGAAATCATATTTTAAAAATTTTTCTAACGCAGGTATACCGCCTGCTTTCAATTTGTTTTCCATTTCAAAACATATAGAGCAATTTTCACGATCGTGGATTCGACACATATTGATTACTGACATTTTGGATTTTGTTCACTATTAAATTGGGAAATGCCTTTACTAATAATTAAAAAAAAGAAAATACCTTTACTATTAAATTAAAATAGAAAATACCTTTAATAGCAAAGCACTGTAAGCAAATACACGCAAAACACTAAAAACGAGCAAGTTATTAGGTCAGTTATTTTCAGAAAACTGTAGGCACTGAAACACTTAAAGCCGGGCAGAGGATGTTAGTAGCTGAGAAATCTTTTGCAACTGAAGCGCTCTGTATACTTTTATACTCTATATCCCTCTCCCCACCATGTTAAGAAATTAAAAAAAGAGAGAATTTTATTACCACTACTAATACTATATTATACTATATACTATATATACTATTTAATTACTAACACTACTATTTTTTAAATTATTTTTCCCACTTGCTGGTCCTAAAAATTTAAAAGTTTAAATTAAAATGTGATTAAGATAAAAAAAAATTATTACCGCATCCTGTAGACTACGAACCGCCGCCGTTCGTAAATATATTTTTTGCAGTAATATGTAGTGTTGCTCATTGTGAATAAATCAATTTAACTGGGGCAGTACCTCGTATGTAACGCAACAGTAAAGACAGGACCTCGTATTTCACAATATAAATTAATAAAAAGCTATTTAGCCAAATTTTTCCTTTAATTGATTTCCTTTAACATGATCTAATATTTCCCTCAAAAATATATGTATTTAATATAATTATGTTTTTTGTCTCTCCTGTAAAATTTCCATTTTGCGACTTACGAGGTACTGTAGTTTAGGCCTCGATATCCAATTTGACATTTGTTGCAGAATTGTAAAGATTTTATTAAAAAAAGCTGTTTCTACTACGATTTAATGTACGTGTGCAAAAATTTCAAAAACCTGTGGTGTGAGAACAACAATGTATGTATTCTTTTGCCAATTTCCCAATATACTTAAAAAAATCAATAAAATTATTAAAAATTTTCAACATGTGCAAAAAGAACAACTTTTTGCACGCGTGAACATTGTCAAATGACAGAAGGTTAAGTGTGACAACACAAAAGAAGCTTTTTGCACGTATTGCATACAATATTTTTTACACAATCGTTGAGTTTTTAATAAATTTAAATGATTTTTCGTTCAAAATGTGACACTAATGGACTTTAGTGACGTCACTGTAGTTCAAAAGTAATATTTTTTAGGAGGATGAAAGCCAAGTAGATGAAACAGAAACGGAAGATTAGAGGGATGACATTTCTGTTAGCACACTGCAAGAATCTTCACAAGACTCTCCACCAAGAGAAGAAGCTAGAGAAGAGTTGGTTAGCACCCCTGTTTCGGTAAAACGAAAGGTTTTCATGTCTTCTAAAAAACGACCACCGGAAAGAAAACATACTGAAGATGGTAAAGTTTCTGCGGCATTCGATGCGAAGGGCGGTTATTCGACGGACACTTCTTCGAATGGACAGTTTTTCGAATGGGCAATTTTTCGAATAGACAGTTTTTTGAATGGACAGTTCATCGAACGATCAATTGTTCGAATGGACAATTATTCGAAAGATGGATTTCTTTAAGAGACTAGTCGTTCAAAAGCATTATTTAATATTTTTGGATGTTATATTTTGACTTTTTTATTACATTTTGTTGAAAAAAAGCCTAATATGATTTTAGAATTTTTAGCCTCGATTGTGGCATCGCAGGTGGCTTTGACTTTGGAGTAGGCAACTAATTTTTTGAAAATAAGTAGGCAGCAATGCTATCTACTTTTGGTAAAAATTTCGTTCTGGTCGGTTAAAAATTAAAGAAGTTATAAGGTTGTTACACTATTAGGTGAGACACTCTGTATATAAATAATATTTAACAGGTTAAATTGTGAGCGATTCTACTTGAATAATCTATGGGATTATTATCGGGAGAAAATTGTAATACAATAGTTTTCAATCTTTCATACAATTGTTCGTATTTTTTCTTTTTCGGTACTCCAGAAATAAATTGAGAAAGTTTTAATTCAGCTAATGATTGTTCCCTCTGAATGGCTTCTATAAATTTCCAGAGTGTTTGGTGGCTTGACAAAATCTGGCTCTCAACGGCAATGTGCCAACTTTCTGTGTGATTGTTGGTTTTCGGTCTACCATCCAAGACAGTGTTGAAGCAGTTCCACATGTCCTTGGAAAACAACGGTGGTCGACGGCGGTTTCTACGGACCAGGCCTATCCACTTCTTCTCAAAGTAATCTAAAACTTCCACCACTTCTTGGGTATATGTCACCGACAAAACATCGAAAAAATGCTGTACATTATAGCGTTTGCTTTTTATGCCTATCCGATTTTCCCCTTTTTATTTGGAAAAGGAAAAATCAGACCTGCGGCGGGGCGGTTGCTCAGGCGCCAGCTTTTTTTGAGCGGTGTGCTCCGCTATGCCCAGGATAGCATTCGTCAGAGAAAAATAATTCCAGAGGTCAGTGGTGAGTTAAGGCTAGGATGGAAGTAAAGCAACTCAACAAGTTTTACACGGTTTATTAGGCAATATTTTAACAATAATACGTGTTAAGTAATATTCGTTTAACAATAATAAATCACGGCCGGCCCAGAGAGATCCCCGAATCTGCAACAAAAGAAAGGTGCGGGATAAGCCTCTATTTAAGTACTCTACGGCTAATTAACGCGGTTAAACTTTTCGGGAAAACTTTATTAGCGAGAACCTACACGCTAGGTGAAACGGATGTTGGTTCGGGAATACTCGCACCACCAACAAGTTTCAGAGCCTAACGCAAGCGATAGCTATCCTAACTATTCATGGCAAAGTTCAATCGCGGAATTAAATGAGACGGCTGTTGGTTCGGGACAGTATTCTAAACCTAATAATGGCTCTCCAGGACTATATCGGTAGAAGGAGAGCGGTTATCGCTCGTCGTAGAGAGCCTCCTCGGCAGCCGCAGCATATTTATCAGCCTGAGTGGCGCCCTCTTCAGATGAGTGCGCCGGCCGCCCATTGGTCGGGGCCGCGGCGGGGACTCAGGTGATCGTCCCCACTCTTCTGGCCTCCAAAACGGCTGCAGGAGGCTAGGCGCGCAGTTTGGGGTGGTTGCACCCCCTACAGGTCTCGGGAGGTGGTCTTTCAAAAAGAACGGCGGCTCTAGCTGCAATTTGAGTTAGTAACCCGGTTCTACCCTTAGCCGGTATCCCTCATCCCTTAGGGTAACATAAGAATTTCTTTACAAGCGGCGGGACGCCGGAAAATAATCAAAACCTGGATTTAATTAAATGCAATTAAACTGGAATGTCGGCCTACTATGTAGAAAAAGTCATCGGTGTGAACATAAAACTACTACGGCGGACAGCCGGCCGCTAAAATAGCGCGGTGGAAGAATTAAGTGGGTGTAAAATAAAAATGAAAACGGTAAACTAGTAACTTCGTTACAACATGATCCAATGGGACGAAAGCCAGTGCAGCTAACAGCTTCAAATTACGGGCAAATGTTTTGTCTGTATCGAAGCGTTGCTTAAGGCCAACATTTTGGATTTTTCTGTAAATAGTGGAAAAAACATCCCTGAATATGTGCATTTGGAAACGTATGATTACAATATTTTCGGGATGTAGCCTTGGTGCCAGCTCCTGTATGGCTCTTAACATTTTCGTGTAGATTTCTCTCGTTTTCTCCGGAAGCAGGGCATACCCCAGTGGTACTGACACATCGTTTACAATTGCACGAATAGTGTAGATTTGATAAAATAATTTTAGTGCAGTTTTAAATAATAAATGTGTTTCGAATTTTCCAATACTGTCCATTCGGAAAACTGTCTATTCTAAAAATAATCCATTAGAAAAATTGTCCATTCAAAAACTATCCATTCGAAGAAGTGTCCTTCGAACAATTATCATTCGAATAACTGCCCGGACACGATCTGGAACAGTTTGCTAGCTTGTGACACCAATTTTTCTGACCTTGGAATATCAAGTTTATCAAGCTACTACAATTTCACACAATCGCATGTTTAACTGGAGTAACTTCCAGGCAGTGGCGCCACTACCAAAATATCGAAAATTACTGGACTTACATTTAATGATTTTTTAAACAAATTCCTCATTTTCGTATCAAAATTTGCCCTCTAGTTTATATTCACCCCATTCTATGGTATGTATAATCTACTCGGAAAGGTATGCTTATCTTATAAAGTACCATTATTGAGTTTATTTATGCCCTACTATAATCTTAGCTTTAAATGTATATCTAAAAAATGTAAATAAACTTTTTAATTCAATTCCTCTGAGCAAAATGACCGTGGATAATGTCGGAACATAACGTGGTTTTAAACCCGTGACTACACTGACACCATCTGACAATCCTTTACTGTCAATATTGGCCCAGGTTAGGAAAACCTTACCTGTTAGTGGCGAAAAGTGTGTAGTTATGAACTCATAACCACACCCTTTGATTAATATGAAAGATTTCATTTCAATTTGGTAACTGACAATTTTGTCATTGAAGCGTTTAAAACATTTCTCAGCATAAGTAGCCCTCAATTAACTTATCATTTAAAATGATTCCAATTCGACAAAACTTGGTGCAGCGAGTTTTCTAAGCACTCTTCAGTATCCCTTAAAATCAAAACATTTTAGGTCTTCCATTAAGGGCCCTATACTCTTGTGTTTACTGTACCAAGTTTTACCGAATTGGGATCATTTAAAATAACGGTTCAATATGTTTTTGTAAAAGAGTGCTTATCGAAGTCACTGCACCACGTTTGGTTTAATAGTGGATCATTTCAAATGCCAGGTCTATAGATTTTTTTAAATTGGCAAAGTAAATAGAGAAATTAAGAACTAAATGGTTGAGATTTTAGAGGATTCTGAAGAGTTCTTGGAGAACTTACTGCACCAAGTTTGATCGAGTTGGGATCATTTTAAATACCGGATCAAAGGATTTATTTCTGGTCAATAAATCAGATCCTTCCCTAGTTTATAATGTGATGATAATCTCTTTATCAAAGTATGTTTTAGACAGAAAATCGCAAATGTTATTAGTTCAATTTTACTTTTTATTACAACCATTTTCGTTGTTTAAATTACTAGGTATTACGCTTGTTCACACAAAAGAAGCGATGAGTGTAGGGCTAGCTTCACCGTGTCTGTGGTAGCAGGCGAGTTGGTGAATCACCGCCACAACCACTCTCACGAAATTAGACGACAAAGTGACAATGCATTAGTTGCGTTTAAGGAGGCCTTGAAAAACAGAGCAGCGGAGGAATCTACTAGCCTCCGAAATATATATACTGAAGAAGCTGCCAGGGCCAGGAGGGTATATTCTTATTTTGTGGTAAAATAGTTTTAGTTGTGAATGTGGTAAATAGCTGCCTATTGGCGGGATATTTTGCTTTATAAAAATGGGTATTTTTTAACCCACAGTACTCGAAAAGCTCTACATGTTGGGGTGTATTTTTAATATCTGGTATTTACCTATTTATAAAAGAACCAGTTTCTTGCAAAATTTTTGTCGGTGTCTTACTTTTTAACAAATTTTGAAGAAATTATTTTCATGCATGGTAGCTGGTAGCGGAGAATCATAAAAGTAAAGGATAATCTGTTTATCATTTTCCTGCTTTTTGTCGGGTACGGCTCTGGTGAATCTTCACAATTTTGCGTGTCATCGTTGTGAAGGGCCCATACTAACCACTGTTTCTTAGTTTCACTTTTAGAATATGCACCGCCAAAGCAAGTACAGTTGCCAGGAATGAAGCATTACTTTCTCTTTACTCTTTATCTTAAATCTCAACTTGTGCGAATATGTTTGTAATAAATCAAAGGCAAATAATCCCAGTTTTTTTCTCTAGTTTTGACGGCATATAAATACATTGAAATTTTAGAGATATGCAAAAGTGAAAATATATGTTATAAATAAATCAATTATTGTCATAATAATTGCAGATTACAGGAAGCCGCGGCCAATTACACATGGCCTAATGAGGCTCAACCTAGAATATCCAGAACTTTACAAGAGCTTGGCAAAAGAGCCCGTTTTTAGGACAGTAACATCTGAAGGGGATTCTATTATATTTGCTATACAGTGACTTGTAGAGGGGTTGGTCCCTGGAGCTACCGATATTGGGGTGAATGGGACGTTCAAAGTGGTCTAGTAACACAGTTGCTAACAGTGCATTTCCTGAAAGAAGGCCACGTAAGTATAATATGAAATAGCTATGTGTAATTATAATGATTTCCAACATGACCAATACTAAGGTAACAAGGCTGTCATGTCGACGACACAGGAATGCTGTCGGATCACGGATAGTTGTCAAATATTATAACTGTTGAATTTTCCAAAAATACCTTGTTTCTGTTAGTGTTTCCCAATATTCTTATTGTTAATATTGTTTTTGTTTTTCGGATTTCATCCATTTTAAAGCCGCAAGTGTAAGCAAATCCGAAAATAACTACAGGAGAATGAGAAGTCGTTAAAGACAACATTGGTGCAAAATGGGTTTTTACTTAATTCTCTTAGTTGTGAAAATTAAACATATCCGCTTACCCCTTTCCCCAATAGTTGGCATAAAGTTAAATCCATATTTATCGTTGAGAATGAGAAACAGGTAAAACAGGATTTTACCCAGTTCTCATTTTGACTTTGATGCGAACAAGACGCGGATGATATTGATTTTGATATCGTCAGTGACGAGGATAATAGCTAATAGTGGAAAAGTTGGAAGGCTTGAGGAGGTTCGCGGAAAAAAGAAAACGAAATAGAGATACTTGGAAGCAGGTTTTGCGTAAAAATAACCTAGTAGATAAAATAAGGAGTTTTGCAGCCAGAAAGGTATATATTAACTTCTTTTTATAATACCAAGCTTTCGGTCTACTTCGTGACCTTCATCAGGGAATTATGTTGAAGTTTTACCAATATTAAAACCAGATAGATTTTAGGTTTAAAAGGGCCAGAAAAAGGTTTTTACATAATTTCGTGTGAAAATTTATACCGTCAAAAACAAAATTGACGGTATAAATTTTCTTAAAAAGTTTTGTTATATCTATAGCGCGGATTATATGTAAGTTATATGTAAGTTAAATAAAATTTTAAAATTTGTAAGGGGTTTCTTGGCACTGTGGTCATGATCTGCGTGGTCTGTAGCCTTGTGTTGTGCGACCAGTGCGAGTTTCAAGTTCTACACTTACACAAACTTACTTTCTTGCTCATTTAACCCTACTCTAATAAATTAGTGGATATAAAAATAAAGAAAACAGCAGTTAATATATCTGGCCTGCTAAGGCAAAACAGTATATCTTCAAAAATTTATTTTCTTTATTTTATTTCTGTAATTATCCCTCTTTCTTGCTCTTTCTATAGATATAATTATTTTGTCTCTATCTATACTATCAAAAAAGTTGGAACTGTGGCAAAACCATATAAGCCAGTTTAGGCCGGCCCATATCCCATGGCAAAATAATATATCTGGTAAGGTGGGCCAAGACAAAATAATATTAGAATGCTATAACACATTTGGATTTTATTTTATGCCATGGAAAAATAGTACATTGCAAACGTCTATCTTTTTACCTCAAGATATATATTTACATTGTGTTTAATTATCCCAAGCGAATATGATGTATGCTTTTATATACTGCTTTGGCTAATACTTTTACGCCTTTAGATGATTCCTCCAGAGGCAAAATAGTTTATGTGTAACATAAACCAATTTGCCTCGGTTTTAAATCACCGGCTTCAGATGATTCCTCCAGAGTCAAAATAGTTTATGTGTAACATAAACCAATTTGCCTCGGTTTTGAATCACATGTTTAAGTGTCATGTGACTTAGGCGGCACTCTATGATTGGTAGGTTAAGCATCAGTTTTCTCGTTTGTGGTAGTGGGGATAAATATAGTAACGAGAGAACGTGTGCAAAGTCAGTGTAACTCAGAGCAGTATTAGGGCTACTAGAAAATGTATTCTTCTAGAACACAGCGCATAATGAATAATGCTAAAAAAACGGAAATATTCGGTAAATTATAAAAATGTCGAATTTTGCTTATATCTATTTTTCTATGTTTACCGATTTAAGGAATTTAGTAGTGGTGATGATAAGTCGCAACGTAGTGATGATGATAAGCCGCAACGTAGTGATGATGATAAGCCGCAACGTAGTGATGGTAAATAATTATTTTTATGCTATTAATTGGTAGGTAGGTATCATTGACAGCATTTTTTTGTTTTAGAATTGCGTGCTCCTGAATATCAATTTCTCGTTGATGACGTGTTCGATGATATTAGGGACCCAGATTTTGAACCAAATGAAAATGACCAATCAAGCGATTCTAACAATAACGGCGATAAAATTGAATCTGACTTAGATAATACTTTGAGAGAAATAGGAAATAATGACATAAATCCGGATACTATTGCCGCTCTCAACAGTGACCTTGTTAATAACATGGAAAAACAAATCAGCAAAGGAGAAACTGAAGTAGCTGAAGATTTCGAAAAAGAAAATAATGATAAAGACAATGGAAAAGAGACAAAATTAAAGAAAAAAAGAAATAGGACACTCAAAGTCCAAATGGAACATAACAAAATAAAACACCCTTTAAGATTACCATGCCATTGAAACTTTTGTCTTTGATTTATTATACAATTAACTCTCATATTTCATTCAATTAATCTCCAATTAAATCCATAATTAATAGTTAAAGCTTTGTCATAACTATTCGTTTGTTATAATATTATATTATTATTCTCTGTTTTCTAATAATTACATTTCACGTGTTATTCGTTATTACCAATATTTACTTCAATTCCTTTCATCAATGCTAAGGTATAAATTGCGATCATTTTGGCATTTCATATTTATTTGTCCCAGCTGAGAATATTGGTGTATTGTGGGTTGCATACGCTCAGACCGGTTCCGAGTGTTTCATTCCGTTGGATTTCGAATTCAAATCGAGCGCTGGTTGTAATAATTTATTTGGCGAAATGCGAATTGATGTGTGGTATCTTTGCCTTGTAATGTCTTCCTTATTCACCTCGGCTGGTGTCTGATTCATATTCCGTGGAGTTTGGTTGTTGTGACTTTTATTCCGTGTTGATCCGGTTGGCGCCAGAAACAATATTGTGCCGATTCGCCGGCGCGTGGCGTTCGGCTGAGTTCGTTGTCCGCAGAATTCTACCTCTCTAGATCTCTGGGCCAACTCTGTTTAACTATGTTTATCTTGATTTAATTAGTACCTACTCACTTGTTTTGGGTAGTTTTTGTGGTTATTACAATTTAATTTATCAGCCTTTAGGTGATCCCAACTTCAGAAAAAGAGTAACCCGACCAACGGTAAATTTTCTGATTTAAATTGCTTTAAATCAGTGGCGCACCCCCTTTTTTCTCTCTCTGACTCACACCCTGAAGACTGGCTAGCTGGACAACTACGCTCTGCAGCTTCTCTTTTCTGACTACCTGGGATCGGCTACTTTAATTTTCACATTCATTAATCTTTATTCAAATACTTAGCCCGGAATGGGCTAAAATTAAATTAATTGAACAAGCTGAGAATAGCGGTAGCAACAAACCCAATGTTTTGACAACATTAAGAAAGTCCCTGAAAGGTGATAATGGAAATCTAAGGATAACTCCATGTCCAGATAAAAGGGGAAAGCATCCACCAATAAACAAAAAAGATCGAAATCTTTTAAAGGAACAGGTAAGATTATTCAATCCTAGGCCCTCTCATTATGCAAGAGAGCACGCACCAAATAGGTTATATTTGCCACCAGACCTCACTATCAAATTAATGCATCAGGATTATTGCACGAAGTATCCGGAAAACAAAGTTTGCTACGAGGTATACAGGAAAGTGGTAGAAGAAATGAACATTAGTTTCTATGAATCAACTCCCGAGAAGTGTGGGCTTTGTCAATCAATGGCACACGGAGATGATCCTGAGAATAATGCTCAATTAAAAGAAGAGCACTTAAGCAAGGTAAGTAGCGCCCGGTGGTCGGATCGATAAGATTAGCTTTTCTATTTATTTATTATATTGCTGGCCGGGATTCCCTCTACTGACTTGTCGATCCAACTAACTTTATAAACCAACAAATATTGCGCTTTTATAGGTTTCTTGGATAACGAAGCAGTATGACACAGATTCAGAAATAGATGACGAGAAGGCCCGAGTATTTGCGTGTGATATGCAGAAAGTTGTTCTTTTGCCACGAATGCCAGATTCCAAAGAAGCCTTTTTTACCTCACGTGCACACAGCCTACACTTCTCATTTTGTACCTCAAGACTAATTGTTTTTAATCAGACTTTTGCAAGCATGCAAAAAAAATCAGCATTACCTAATATTGTGGCATGAAGCCATATCGGGAAGAAGAGCTGAAGATGTCACTAGTGCATTTATCAAGTTGCTTTATATAAACAGAACATGCGAAAAAATTATACTGTGGATGGACAACTGCGTTGGCCAAAACAAAAATTTTACTTTGTATTCTGCCATTCTACAATATGTTAATAGTGTCTATTGCACAACAAACGAAATATATCTAAAATATCTGGTAAAAGGCCATACGTTTATGGCTGCTGACAGCATTAATTATTATATTTTTTTAAGTAATAACATCATCTTCTCTAACAGTAGTAGTGGCAGTAGAGCATATTATAGAAAAGTAAATAGTGACAATAATGAGCATTTATTGTCACTTTTTACCTCAGTTTTGACAGACAATGTTATTTGTTTGTATCTCTCTCCTATTATCCAGGTGGAAAACAATGAGGATTAAATTTTTCTTTCATAGAACTGAAAGAGTACAGCATTTTCTACTAATGGGCAAAAAAAAATTCCTATCCGAATTTAAATAAATGTTTGGCGGAGCAATTAACTTTAAAGTGAAATTACTCAAAATATGATTTTTCGGGATATACTATTTTGCCTTAGAAGGCCAGATATTATGTATGAAAATGCCAAAACCGTTTATAGAATTATTGAGTATTCAAAATCGTTTTGAGGTCATACCTACCTACGGAACGTGTCCGATAATCGTTCGCGGAACGCAATAATTTTGGATTGATTCAGAACAAGACATGCGCATTTATTTAATCCGGAACATATTCCAAACGTGCTCGGGATTGTCTCCGCAAACATAGCTATTTTTAGACATATTACATATTGTACTAAAATTTAGAAAATATACATTTCATATATTTACATATTTTTGAACTTATTGGCGCGGTAGCCTAATGTGTTAAAACACTGGCTTCTGGCGTGGGCTGCCGAGTCTCCGATGGGCTCACTACCTAGCGGCGGCGAAGCGCTTTGCACACGCAAAAAATGGTCCCGCCAGGATGCAAAAAACGGCTTTCTCCTGCTATAAGGCTTGGAAATCGAGTTTGAAACACCTTGTTCATTTTCACAATTTACTTTAACACTGCAGAGCAATTTTAATGTATATTATTTGGATTGGAGTTAGTAACATATGATAATTATTTCACAGTAGTAACACAGACATGATGATTATTTCAAATGCTCTGGAGATGTTTACAAATTTTACTCTAAATACCTACCTACTTATTTTCTATTATTACAAGACTGTTCTTCAGTATTTGCTCAAATAGTTTCCACCTTGAACTTCTAGAATTTTAATTGTTTTTTGAATTAGCATAGATCTTAATTATTTTATTATTTCTTTTGTCTCAGCATCTCGTAAAATGGGCCTTAATGGTGCACAAATCGTCACAGAATCTGATGGAACCTGTATTGAAGAGGAAGAGGTTTTCGAATTTCTAGGCTCCAATGAACCACTGATATTATTGGAACCTGGACAAACATATCAACAAGAAGGATCTAACACCGCAATCAGCCAGCCTTCAAGTTCATTTACAGTTACCCTATATTCTGGAAATACGTCTCCCCTTGTTGACATTATTCCACCGAATATCGATCACGTCGCAGAAGATAAAAACACTGAATCAGTTAACTCGTCAGAACCATAAACCATTCAGGACGAGATTCAGGAATACGTACCCTTTATAATTGTACACACAAACGGTAATAATAGTACGATGGACCCAGCTAGCCAGGATGTAAAAAAAAATAATAGCGAATATTCCTGGCATGTTTCCAGTTTCTTGGGATAAAATACCTCCCTATATATTAAAACAGTGCGAGGAAGGGAAAATAGAAAAAGTTGTTGTAACCCAAATTGTGCACTCTGTGGTTAACGAAATGATGGCTGTTCAAAAATTTATACCTACCATATAAAGCTTTTCGAATTGTCGGGAAGAAGATGAGTGAAAAATATCCACGAGCTTTCTTGGACCAAGATGATGATGGAACCATACTTGGAGATGGAATGCACGGAATTATTTCCAAAATGCATATTCGTTACACCTATCTATGCGGACCACATAAAAGGGGTAGGGAAAACACTCCAGTGACTCATCCAAAAAAACTGGAAATGATGATTAATTTGAGAGCTGGGTGTTTGAATTGGTCACCAGAAGTGGATAGTCAAAACTGTAATAATGTTCAAGATTTTGCCCAAGCGTTGAAATTAATCACTGAAGAAGATACAAACTTCTTTTCTTACTTGGATAAAACATATACACAGCAAAGATCTTTTTTAACTAAGTCACAGACGCCAACCGTAGCGGAAATCAAAACCGAATGGCATCTTTTAACAAATAATAAGTCAGCCATATTTTGGCACTTTCAAAAACCTATGAACTTGGATATAAACTCTATTCAGTTTAAGGCAAAAGCTCAGAAAATTGTCGACTACTGCACGGGTAAAAAGAACATTACCGAGGGATGTGATGATGTTGACGATATTGTACTTAAGAGCGTAAAATATATGGCGAAGTACTTTAAGGAAGACATAATGAATTATTATATACGAAAATAAGGCAACTAAAACTATTGTACTATAATAATATTATAATGTAACATGTATATTATTATTTTCAGAACATGTTGGAGGCAAACATTGGCGAGAATATTAAAATCATGGAGCCTGTCCTAGTAATAACTGGTAAGGAAATTCACATTTTTTTAATTATGAATTCGTTCATTTCATTAGATGATGAAGAAATGAGAATTTCAATTTACATGGAAAAAAACCCTTCTTATCACCACAAATATATTTGAAGATGCAATTAAATTATTAGTTGCCATTTATTTTAATTTTAATTTAATGTATCCGAAAAAGGTGTCAGTAACTTTAGAAATGATTCAGCGGCATTTTTTTTTAAATACATCCCGGTTCGGGATCGAAGTCAAGTCACACTCTAAGCAAGAAAAAAGCTATTTCTTTTATTAATAAGCTGGCACGTTAGCTAACTGTTTGCCTGGCCAACAAGCAGTTAGCTATCGTTTTTTGTTGTACCTATATAACGTTTTGATCTCGAACTCAGGAAAAACTGAATTGACACAAAGCATAATGTTGTAGAGGAGTGTGACATGAACTGGTTTATTATTTTTAAGTGCTAAGTATTTTGTGTTCATATTTTTGTTTTTTATTACTAGTTTTACCAATTTGTATTTTTCTCTTGCAAATGAAACTAAGTTGCTCTTGTCTTATATGTTTAGAGCAGTCCAATAATTTTAAATACGAAAAATTAGCGTATATAACGAAAAAATGCTTACATTTTATGTTGTTATTCTGAAACCTTTTAGTAATAAAAAGTAATATAAATATAAAGTAATGTCTTTTTCGTATTAAAAATAGGGCCATCCTGTATAGATCATAAAAACATATCCAGGGTTCACAATTATTTTAATTTGTTTTTCCACTTCTAAATGTTTTTTCATACTGTTTGGAAGTTATTTTTGTACAAGAAAAAAAATACTTTTGTAATGACAGACTTTTTTAATCCTAAATAGAAAAACATAAAAAAATACACACAACTTTTGTAAATTTAATAATGGTTATGTAATATTACACAGTAATTTAATTTACATTTAAGTACTTCAATTACCATGTAATTTTACAAAATGAGATAAATTTAATTTAAATAATTTGCGAAAGTTTTGTAAAATCGTAGAATAATTTTACAATATATTATAGTAATACCACAAAGCAACATTAAATGACCAACGATTTTGTTAGTAATTTTACAAAATCTTTTTTAGAGTGTATTTTGGCTATTTTTTTATTTAAATGTCATTTTTGACAGGTATGTCAAATGACGTCACGACGTTTAATGATCTCATTTCGAATCTTTTTGGAAGCAGAGATGATCGCCCCAGAGTAGGTTCATCTTAGCCCAAAAATTAAAAAAAAAATTCATATGGTTCCAACTTTTTGGCGGGCACTGTATAGGTAAAAAAATCGAACCACAGTTTAGGTATACCGTTTATTTTCGTGATCCAACCCACAAGAAAAGATGGCATATTTATCTTAAAAAATAGTAAAATTTGAAAATATATATTACAAAAACACTACAATTTTTACAATTATTTTTATCACAAATTCAAGGCATTTCTGAACCAAAGAACCGTATGTTTCTATTTCGTCCCTTGGGCCTTGGTGCACACCTTTCTACACAACAAAAATATGTTATTTTTGCAATAGACCCAGGGAAATTTGCCGGTTTGTCAATATAAAAAGCCGTGTAAGCAAAGGCAACCACAATAGGCAAGTCATGACTCGTTAAACACACGTTACCCAATGTCACAGATCAAATTAATATATTATTATTATAATATTATAATATACCATAATTAATATAATATAATATAATATAATGTAATGTAATGTAATGTAATGCAATGCAATGCAATGCAATGCAGTGCAGTGCAGTGCAGTGCAATGCAGTACAGTACAGTACAGTACAGTACAGTACAGTACACTACAATACAATACAATACAATACAATACAATACAATACAATACAATACAATACAATACAATACAATACAATACAATACAATACAATACAATACAATACAATACAATACAATACAATACAATACAATACAATACAATACAATACAATACAATACAATACAATACAATACAATACAATACAATACAATACAATACAATACAATACAATATAATATAATATAATATAATATAATATAATATAATATAATATAATATAATATAATATAATATAATATAATATCTATTTGGGTGTGCTAATTGAGGATGTGCTGACTGAAGCTGCAAATGTGCTGTTGGCTCTTGCCTGGACATCATTTGTTGCTTCCCAAATCATTCTATCTTTTTGATTTGGTTGATGTTACACCGTAGTGATGACTGCTAAATAGCATGAAACACGTGTATGCGGTTACTACTTTTGTTTATTGTTTTCTAACTTTGAGTGCTTATGCCCATTATCACTTTTTCTTGTATTTACATTTACACTCACAATCTTACATCTTTGTTTCCATTGTATCTTGGGCTATGAAGATTTACACGCAGGTCGCTTTAGCAGCCTCCGTGGCGATGTTAGTACAAGCCCCGAATTGGGGACGTGCTGACTGAAGCTGCAAATATGCTGTTGGCTCTTGCTTGGACTTCATTTGTTGCTTCCCAAATCATTCTATCTTTTTGATTTGGTTGATGTTACACCGTACTGATTATTGCCAAATAGCATGAAACACGTGTATGGGGTTACTAGTTTTTTTTTGTTTTCTAACTTTGAGTGCTTATGCCCATTATCACTTTTTTATAACTAATTTTATTTATATTAAATTTTCACTTTTACCTTTTATTGTTTATGAGTTCAGTTAACACAAATTTAAATTTAATAAATTTATAGTATCTAATTTAAACGAGATTACGAGATTCATCACACGTCATCTTCCTTGACTTCATCGAATTTCCACTGTCACTACAGGCCGAGCATGCGCAATTCACTTTTCGAACCATTCACGGTGCTGGAATTTCAGGACTTTACTCGGTCGGCGTATTTTCGAACTTTTCTTGTTTCGAACATTTCACGGTCCGCGTATTTTTGAACTGTTCACGTTTCGAAAATTTCCAACATTTCACTTTTTTAGCAAATTGCTACCTGCCCTTTGAAACAGTATTCAGTGTCAACCTGGTGTTTTTTTTTTGCGGTGATCAAGGAATATATCCTTTCCTCGGATCAGTTGCAATTTATTATTGTTTTTACAAAATGAACTAAACACTAAAAAATACCAACCTCGGATCATTTATTCAACACCGATCGGCCTTAGCTTTAATCCTTACTGAAGAAGTAACTAAGAACATTCTCATTAGACACTTTATGAAGGGTGTAGCAAAAATGAGACCATCAAGACGTAAATATAATGTAACCTGGGACCCTAGCTCCATCCTACGTTACTTAAAAGCTACAAAACAACAACAACTCACTAACATTACTGGACTTATCAAAGAAATTTGCAATTTTACTAGGACTTGCTACTGGCACGATATTGCAATATCTTCATTTGATTAGATTAAGAAATATCGTCTTCATGGAGGACATCGTAAGAATTTACCTATCGGATCGAATCAAAACATCCGGAGGCAATAGGCATCAACCATGTTGGGAACTACAGGATACAGACATATGTGTAGCAACAGCGCTTATGGATTATGTAGAGAAAACAACTGACATTAGGACAAATTCAGAATTTCTATTTTTACTGCAAAACATTACAGTCTTGCTTTAAAAGACACAATAGGTCGTTGGGTTAAGAGTGTAATGTGGGCAGCAGGCACTGATACAGGCGTCTTCTCAGCTTATTCAACAAGGCATGCCGCCACATCCTCGGCAGCACGACTTGGGCTTTTGTGGGACCTAATATGGAGGTCAGCGGGAGGAACTGAAAGTTCCATGATGTTTGCACAATTTTATAATAGACCTTTAGTCGAAAAGTGTGCATGTTTTATGCATGTAATATTCAATAGAAGTTCTTTTTTGTAGAGAAATACTATGTATTTATCTATTTAATTATTTTCTCATAATTATATGAGGCGGCTCATCCGAATAGATCACTACCACCCAGCCCGACCCCGATAAATAAATAAATTCGAAAACTTTGAAATGGAATGACGTATATCGGTAAGGTAGAGATGTATAGAGGGATGTAGTCTCTCTTCTTCTTTAACACTGTCGCTAGCTCAGCACCTGGAAACTAGTACTACAAGGTAAACTAAACAAAGTTATCCATTCGGACGCGGCGCCGTTATATAATTATTTTTGACGTTGAAGCACACGAGTGATCGATGTCATAATAAACAAACGGGATGGATTTATATTATTCTAAAATATATTTATTGAAAAACCTGCGTTTTGTTTATAATATTGCATATAGTCAATGTATTTATTTATATTATCTTATAGTAAATTACATGACATTTTATTTCCTTTTTCGTAAATTCTGTTTCACTGAATATTTTTGTCTTGAATGTTTGGTTAGTGACACTGCCTATCGCCAAAGGCAACTTTCAAATTTTGAATTTAACTTGAAGCGAATTCAATAATTAAAGAGTATAACTTCTATAAGGTGTAAGTGCCACTTTCTGATTGATTTTTACATTTTACGGTCTATGTGCCATCGCCAATATTTCTGTTAACGCGCTAAGTGCCAGCGCAGTATTTCTGGTTTCAGTTTCACTTAAGAGATGGCGCAATTTACAAGTACCAAAGGGTGTTAATATTGAAATGGTCTAAGTGCCGCTTCTGTTGCCAGTCTGAACGTATCACTTGTGTTCTGTAGGTGCGTTTTGTTTCGATATGCAGGAAGAAAATCAACGTAAAAGACGGCCTAGGGACACTGAAAGTGTTATAAACGAACGTAAAAGACTGAAAACAAGTGGTGCTGAATACAAAAACCATAAAGGCAATGTAGTTCCGGCAAAGAAAGAACCTTCTCATGCTGTAAGTATTTTTTTTATTATTGTACCAGATGTAAGTTTCTAACCTAAGATTGTTTGAACATAGGTTCGTTGTAGTTGCAAGTGGGAGTGCAAGAACCTTGCATTTGATCAGCAGCTTAGCCTTTTTCGTTATTTCTACTCAATTCCCGATGAAGCCAAACGAAGCACCTATTCACTTGGTTTAATGCAGGTGATGGAAATACGTCGTAGGCGCCATGGATGATCATACGCTGACCCAAGGGAAAGCCGCCATCAAGCAACCATCTGTTATACGATTCCTGATGGAAAAGGAAAGCATTTGCAAGTATGCCGTAAGGTATTTTCTGAGATTTTTGCACTTTCGCACCATAAAGTACAAGGGTTAGTAGAAAGGAAAAAATTAGGCCAAAATGTGTTCAAATATTCGAGAGGAAAAGCAAATCGTATTAGAAAATTTACTGAGGATATCGTTCACCAGGTTGTTGAACATATAAACGAATTTTCATGAGACCTCAACCATTACAGTAGAGAAAAATCAAAGAAAGAATGCTTGAGTGCGGACTTGAACATAAACAGGCTATTCCTAGCTTTTCAGAATCGACATCCGGGTACTTTCGCTAACTACCGATCTTATGCTGATGTATTTAAAAAACACTTTCCGCTCTTAAGATTTGGCAGGCCTAGGTCGGATACTTGCTCTACCTGCGATATACTTAATAATAAGATTCGAGGGAGAGGGATGAATACTTACCTGTCACTTGGGTGGGCGGGGCTCGATTTCGAGACCTCTACGCCTGAGGAATAGGCTAATAGCCCCAGGGGGGAAACCCCCAAGATCCTCGTGCGCGACGAAGAGCCGCACCCGTCTAGAGGTTCCCTTGTTTAAACAGAACACGATAGATCTAAAGGAGTAAACCTTGATAAAAGAATCCGTAATCCCCAGTGTTCGCCGTGCTTGGGGATGTATGGCTCCGCGTTAGTGAGTCCGAACGGCCCCCTGGGACACCAGGCCGAATCCCAGGTGTAAGTAGGCCTTGCGCCCGTAACCGGCTCTGCGGGCGTCGACCTTTAATTCCGCATTACTCGTGGGACTAACAATGAATAACGAACAAACCAAGAACCAGGACAATGACGAAAGCACTAGGGACAATGCAAGGGCGGAAGACCCGAGGGCGCAGGCAGCCATCGAGCGGGGGAACTCCAATCTGGGGCCCCTCGCGGTGCAGCCCGTCCCGGGGTTGGAAGCTGAGGCGAAAGGGAACCCCAGTCAAACCCCGTCCTCCGCAGTAGACAACCTGGCTCAGAGCCTGGGGAGGGTTAAGATACGCTCCAAAAACAGGTCCGGGGCCGAGAAGAAGAGGGTCAAGAAGAGGAGGAAGACGGATGAGGAGGCCCTGGCGGCAGCCAGGACCTCTGAACCCGGCCCCTCTTCTGGGTCGGATCACCCTGCTACACCTTCCACGACGGGCTCCACAGGGGGCACGCTGGGGAAGGGTGGCAAGAGGAAGCGGGGGAAGAAAGATAGGGAGCCCCAGCAGGGGGGGCTGTGTCTGCAGTGGGCTCCGGGGGGGGGGGGGGGCGCTTGGCGCCCGAAGTGGCGACTCGTGGGTACCCCTCGGGGAGTACCTATGCTGGAGCAGTGGGCAGGGGGTTGCCGCGAATCGTGGTGGGTCTGCGCGGTCAGGTCACGGACTTTGACCACGTGGGTCTGCTGGACTTCGTCGGTGCCATCGGCCACAGGGTGGCGGTGACCGTGATGGGGGGAGCTAACTTTGCTCCCGCCATCGGGGGCACATGGGTGTGGCGACGGCACCTGGTGGTGGAGGTCGGGGACGTGGAATCCAGGGAGTGGGTCCGCAGGGAGCTGGTGAATATCAGACCCTGGGGGCTTGCTAACCTGGTGAAGGTGGACTCGGAGAGCTTCCGTCTCAGGAGAGCTGTTCTGTGGATCCCGGGCCGTGGGCTGTCGACGATACCTAGTACCGCGATAGTCCGCTGCCTGGAGGTGCAGAACAGGATCTGCTGGAGTCGCTGGAGGGTATGGCAAAGAGAAGATGGGCCCGAGGGAGTGCGCCTGGTGGTCGGGATAGACCAGGAGTCGGTCCCGATCATCTCGAGCAGGAACTCGGAGCTCAGCTGCCTTGGCGCCTGCATCAGGGTGGTGTTCCCGGGCGCCCGCCAGGCCGGGGAGGGGGATCCAGGACAGGGGAGGTCTGGGGTCACCCCCTCGGGTGGGGCGGGGCGAGGGCTCGCCACAAGGGGAAGGAGGAAGAGCGTGCCGGGAGATGACAGGGCTGTGCCCTCTCGCAGCCCGGCCGTGAGTAAGAACACGGCCGAGGTGCCCCCTCCGTTGGGGGGAGACACGTTGGCTACAGGCAGGGTGGCGTCCGCGGCGCCCCCTCCGTTGGGGGGGGGACATCGTGGATGCCGCAATGGACACCTGGGTGGCTGCGGGGGCTTCTAGTCACGTAGAGGAAGCCGCGGCCTCACCGGGAGCTCTCGGCCGTCGAAAGAAGGATCCTCCCGACTTCGTCGGATGAGGACGAGGGAGGCCCCAACAGGCCTCTCAAGGAGAAATAAATTAAAAAAATGAAAATCACGCAGATCAACCTACAGCATGGCAGGGCCTCAACGGCTCAGCTCTGCAGAAGGGTGGTGTGTGACAATGTGGACATTGTACTCATCCAGGAACCCTGGAGAGTACAAAATAAGGCGCGGGGTCTGGGCTCCATTGGAGGTAATCTGTTTTCAGCGAGACCTGTCGTCCAGAGACTTGGTACCTTTGATGATGGATCTGCCTGTGGGGGGAGGGTATGCAGTGGGTACTGATAGCCTCAGCATACTTCCCTATACAGGCCCAGTGTCCACCGGAGGAGCTCAGAGTTCTGGGCACCTTCTGTGAGGAAAGAGGTCTCCCCCTTCTTGACAGAATTCGTGGCAACGGCGGGGCTACACGCCGCCAACCGTGGTTCAGAATACACGTTCTTCACACCGGGGAGGCGTTCCGTCATAGATCTTACTCTCTGTACGGGACCGCTTCTCGAGGAAGTGGGGGACTGGCACGTGTCTATGGACGACTCTCTGTCGGATCATAGATACATCTCGTTCACTCTCGGGGAACCCCATCGGGGTGACAGTATACTACTGTCACCCCGATGGGGTGCTATACAGCAAAGGGGTTTCTGGGGCGGAAGTGACGTCACAAGATGGCCGCCAAGGTGGGAAATTTGAAAAGCGACTCAAAACGACTAAACGACTCAAAAGGCGTTTGGAAAAACATCTAAGCGACTCGAAAAACGTCTAAACGACTTGAACAAACGACTAGACGACTCGGAAAAACGACTAGACGACTTGAACAAACGACTAAACGACTCGAAAAGCGTTAGTCGTTTTTAGAGTCGCTTAGATGTTTTTCAAAACGCTTTTCTAGTACTACTAGTACTAGTAGTATAGCAAAGGGGACTCCAGAGCGGAAGTGACGTCACAAGATGGCCGCCAAGGCGGGAAATTTGAAAATGACCTTGACCTGCGGGTTGAATGAACTTTAAGGGGTCACGTTCAGTTAACCTTGACCTGAAGGTTATCTAGAGGTCAAGGGGTTACCAGATCGATAACCTTTAATGGGTCATTGACCCGCGGGTTCAATGAACTTTAAGGGGTCACGTTCAGTTCACCTTGACCTGAAGGTTATCTAGAGCTCAAGGGGTTACCAGATCGATAACCTTTAAGGAATCATTGACCCGCGGGTTCAATGAACTTTAAGGGGTCACCTTGTTAACCTTGACCTGAAGCTAGAGGTCATGGGGTTACCAGATCGATAACCTTTGAGGGGTCATTGACCCGCGGGTTCAATGAACTTTAATAGGTCACCTTGTTAACCTTGACCTGAAGGTCAATGAACTTTAAGAGGTCACAGTTAACCTTGAGCTGAGGGTCAATGAACTTTAAGAGGTCATCTTGTTAACCTTGACCTGAAGGTCAATGAACTTTAAGAGGTCACCTTGTTAACCTGAAGGTCAGTGATCTCATCACCTTGACACGTGGCACCTTGATATAAAAACGTAAACAAAAATTGTGCAGATGTTTGCACTAAAACAGTTGACGTAGCATTTAGGTGGGGGGCATTGGGATTATAAGGAGGACGCCGTTGGGGGAGCTCACTATACCCAGTCAACAGTGCTTGAATAATATTGAAATATGTCTTTACTCAAACAGTTGAACGAAAATAACTTCGTAAAAGAAATTGTGAGTGCAAGAGAGTTAGTGGTTGGTGAAAAACATAAAATTTTATCTTTTAGAAGAATTGAAACAAGGGAGAAAGTGTTCGTCGAATTTGAAAATTTTCAAACTGCGCTACCTGCACGGTTCGTAAAAGAATTTACGTCTGAACGCATCGAAGACATAAACCGGGAAATCACCAACGGAAAGAAGATCTTCTTGACGAGTCTGGGCCTCATTGGTAGGACAACGAATATTAAATTTGAGGAAGAATGAATCCCACTGACAAGAGGCGACGCAGACAACACTACAAAAGAAGATTGGAATTTTATCAAAGATCTCTTCAAAATTTGAAATATGAAATTCAAATGTATGAAATAAATAAAAAGTTCAAAAACATAAATTTAGAAAATTGTAAAAATAAAATATTAAATCTAGTCTATCTTTTATTTACCCCTACAAAATTGAAACTCAAATCTGAAAGTTCCGATTGCTTCTGAGCGCAGAACATATAAATACGTCCAAGTGCATTTGACTAGAATCAGTTCAATGTCATCCTTCACAGGTGAAGGGTTGGTGAACACGCTAATAAATAAGTTGCCCGTCGAATTACATCTTTCTGGATATCAGTTTTGAGGTCCTGGCACAAAATTACAAAAAAGAATTGCGAGAGGTGACGCTGGTATAAATAAGTTAGACGCTGCGTGCAAGGAGCACGATATTGCATATTCAGAAAATAGATCTTTAAAGGAGAGACACGCAGCCGATTTAGAATTGGAAAATAGGGCCTGGGGACGTGTTAAATCAAAAGACGCAAAATTTGGTGAAAAGGCTGCCGCTCTTCTAGTCACGACCGCAATGAAAACTAAACGAAAATTGGGAATGGGAATAAAGCCGAAAAAAGGTTCGGTTTCTTTTAAAAAAGATATCGTGGGAAAAGTCTCGAGATCATTGAAAAAACATTTGATAGAGATCAGCTTAATGATATCAGGAATTTAAAAAAAACTTCATCGGCAGCTTTGCGCGCTGCACGATTAGCCATCAAGAAGGTGGGAGGGAAACGAAAAATTCGAGTACCGAGAGTGATTCCCTTTGAAAAGAAAACAGGGTTTTTTTTACCCCTACTGCCTCTCTTAGGAGCTTTGGGGGCCCTCGGTTCGGTAGCTGGTGGTGCTAGCGCTGTTGCGAAAACCGTTATAGATGCAAAAAACGCGCAGAAAAAAATGGATGAACAAATACGTCATAATAGGGCAATGGAAGCTATTGGAAAAACGGGATCTGGGCTTTACTTAAAGAAAAATAATCACGGAGGATTCGGTTTATATTTAAAGAAAAAAAACTCCCACGGATAAAGATTTAATTTTTTACGCTAAAAAGATAAAAATACCTTATTTTAGAGGTGTCTTTATGAGAGACACGCTTCCAAAACTTGGTCCAAACAAAAACGAATCGGCAATTTTGAATTTAGACGTCAAAAGTAATGCTGGAACACATTGGGTAGCA
This sequence comes from Pseudeuparius sepicola, assembly GCA_963920635.1. Taxonomy (NCBI): domain Eukaryota; kingdom Metazoa; phylum Arthropoda; class Insecta; order Coleoptera; family Anthribidae; genus Pseudeuparius; species Pseudeuparius sepicola. The sequence goes on along the minus strand of OY987307.1, from coordinate 10,293,507 downwards.
TATGAGAAAAGAGGTAACAACGTTAAGTATTTCGATAGTTTCGGGGCGCTGAAGCCACCGAAAGAACTGATCCTATACTTGGGGAAACATGCTAATATCGTATACAACAATAACTCGTATCAAACATACGATGAAATAAATTGCGGACACCTCTGTTTGGAATTTTTACGTGGAAAAACGCTATAAAACAGAAGAAATTATCATATTTTTGCTCAGTCATGTCGCAGACGTTTACTTTGACGGGTAACGGTAGCTACATCTCCAAATCGTTTTTTCCGCCCCTTGAGCTAGATCCTCAGTACGAATATTCGCTAGCGTTAATTTCTCTGTCTACTTGGAATTCAATTCCAAATATAGAGGGAGGACATAACAAGCTATATTTCGTAGATCACAGAGGAAGCGAGATAGAAATTGAGATTCCAACAGGAGCATATGAGATTCGGGATATTGAGAATTACGTTCAGAAACAACTAGGAAGTTCGCTGGATAATCAGCAAGAACTAGACGAAATTTTTTCGTTGAAACCTAACAATAATACTTTAAAGTGTGAACTTAAATCTCTGTATAACGTAAATTTTAAACAGCCCGATACTATAGCTAAATTGCTTGGCTTTTCCAATAAAATATTGAAATCCGGAGATTTACATCAATCAGACCTCCGAGTAGAGATTGTGCAAGTGGTAACAATAAGAGTGGAGTGCAATTTAATTTCGGGATCATATTACAACAACGTACCTTCGCATACTCTTTTTGAGTTTATGCCTACAGTAGACCCGGGATACAGTATCAATATCGAACCTAGGAATCTAATTTATTTTCCTGTCAGTAGGAAAACCATCGACAATATTACAGTGGAACTTTTAGATCAAGATTCAAGATCGGTAAATCTCAACGGGGAAGAAATCATAATCAGATTGGAGCTGAAGAGAAATGGTGTTAGTTTTTGATGGTAGGTACCGACCATATAAAAGGAGTGTCGGTCGGTCGAGAAGTTCACAACCAGCAGAGCTGCACAAGAGTAGAGATCGTAATACGAGTCTTACACCTGAAAATCGCTTATTCTTAAAATATCTCGGTTATCATGTCATTGACGCATCAAGTGTTCGACGTGCATCAGAAACCAAAGTTCGATGAATCTATTCAACGTTTAGAAGCACGCTCCTATTATCCGTTCGCAAAGTCCTTAATGAACAATGACATCGTAGAAATAACCATTAATCAAGGTGACGCTTGGTTGTTGATGTATGATGCTGCAATTTTCATAAAAGGTAAAATAAACAAGAAATCAGTCACTGGTACTTGCAAGCTTGTAAACAATGGTGCATCGTTTTTCTTTGATTCTGTCTCATACGAACTTAATGGCAAAGAGTTGGAAATGGTGAGAGATCCTGGAGTTGTGAGTGCCATGAGGGGATATTTATGTTATTCTCCTAACGATGAAAAGTACTTGGTAACTTCAAGTTGGAGCTATCCCAAGGACAATGCGCCAATCTTGAATAAGGACGGAACATTCAGCGTAAGAATACCGCTTAAACATTTGTTTGGGCTCTTTAATGATTATCAATATGCCATTTGCGGTAAGCAAACAATAAGTCTAATTTGAGCCCGCAACGACAATAATTGCCTGCTACTAGAGAAAGCTGCTGACTCCACTACAGAGTTGACAGCAGAATTATTGATTACCAATATAGAACTAAAAGTGAAACATATACAGCCAAACGATATGATTAGATTAGATCTCCTGCAATCCATAAAGCGAGATCAACCCATTATTATACCCTTTAGAAAGTGGGAAATACATGAATTGCCAACTCTTACGGCAACCTCTCGTAAAGAAATTTGGTCAGTGAAAACATCTGCAGCAGTGGAATCTCCTAGGTTTGTTGTAGTTGGTTTTCAAACTAATCGCAAAGAAAATAGCAAAAGCGATCCCACAAAATTCGATCACATAAGTATATCAGACGTGAGGTTAATTCTAAACGGTGAATATTTCCCATTTGAAAGGCAGAGGCTGGATTTCAAAAATAATGATTACTTAGAAGCTTACAATAGTTACATTGAATTTTATTCAAGTTTTATGGGCGTTCGTGAGAAACGTCCACTGCTAGATTACAAAGATTACAAAGATAACGTAACTCTGTTTGTTATAGACTGTTCTAGAAGAAATGAGACCCTTAAGACCAGCACTGTTGACGTCAAACTAGACATAGAAAGTGATGTCGGTTTTCCTAAAGACACTCGAGCGTATTGCTTAATTATTCACGACAGTCTTATGGAATATCTGCCGCTAAGCGAAGTAGTCAGAAACTTGATGTAAGACCGCTTACCTCAATAAACTCCCAGTTGCTAGTTTGACTCGGAAGAATGAAGATCGCAGTCGTAGACACTCAAGGGTTTATAATTGACGGAATTTTTTACCCAAAAGAATTGTCGATCAAAATTAACAATCAAATTTTACACCTGCTGATAAAACCCCCTAAGGATTATTATTTGCTAACTGCGGTGGATAGAAAGCAAGTATCTTATTTGGAACAAAATTTTCATGGTTTATGGTATTCCAATGGATATGTGGAGTGCAATCATGTGCGAGAAATTTTAGAAGAGTTTCTTTTCGATGTCGACATCATCTACATCAAAGGATATCAGAAAGAAAAATTCTTGCAGACTATCGACATCGATCCTACGAAAATAATCAATATTGAGAAACTGGAGAATAATTTTGGAAATTTACCGAAATTCGAAAAAGATGTACCCCTTTGCTTGTATCACCTAAAACATTCTAAATATATGTGCAGTTTGAGAAATTGTGAAAAGTTGGACAGCTGGTTGAAGAATTTTCTATTTAAAAGGAATATCGAAGCGGCGACTTCACAAGGGTGGAAGGAGTAAACGAAAAAATGTTTTTTAATATATATTTAAGTGTAGAATGTAATATCTAAAAATGTTAAAAATAAAGCAAAGCAATTTTTAATTGTTGTTTCATATTTCACCTTACACTTGAAATTTGAGAACAAATGAACTCGACACTACCCCTCCTCATATTTCACCTTACACTTGAAATTTGATAACAAATGAACTCAGCACTTCCCCCCTCCAACAATACTTATATATAAATAACGATCTGCGGAATCTCTAGCCAGTAGTACTCGAATCGTGTATTAAAAAATGGAGCTAGGACTCAAATCGTTTGAGGCTTTGGCCATCAAGTAGTGTGATTGCGGGGCAAAAACTGGCGGAAGCTGGTTTTTTCTATAAAAATAACGAAGATGTGGTTGAGTGTCCATACTGTCATATCGAAGGATATCATTGGGAACCTGAAGATAATCCTATGCTCGATCACGCAAGTTGGTCTCCGAACTGTCCCTTTGTATTACAAGGTGGTGATACTGATGCGGAATTACCTGAAATTCGCCCGAACGCCGTTCCCGAAGATGAGGTGTGGACTCAAAAAGTTGATGCTTATTCTCAAACTGAGCAAACTTGTAAAGATGAAGAAAAAAATGTATGTAAAATTTGTTTCTCTAACCCTATAAAGGTATTAATGTCTCCTTGCGGGCATTTAGTTTTTTGTATGGAATGTTCAACATCAATAAATAGATGTCCGTTGTGTAGACAAGTTATATGGAATAAAATGAGGGCATACCTTCCATGAAAACATTGTATTTTTTCAATAATAAAAATTACAACAATGTTCATTTGACTGCCCCTTATCCTACCAAGAAAAAGCTTAAAGCGTCTAAGCGACTCAAAAAACGACTAGACGACTTGTATAAACGACTAGACGACTCGGAAAAACGACTAGACGACTGGAAAAACGACTCGGAAAAACGACTAAACGACTCGAAAAACGACTATAAAAACGACTAAACGACTCTAAAAACGACTAGACGACTCGAAAAACGACTAGACGACTCAAAGCGACTCGAAACTATAAATACTGACGTATCTTTGTCGGATCAGTCAGACTGATTCATAATGCAAATCGAACAACAGCAAACATCGCTCCCTATTGAAAACTTAGATGTTCTGGCTGAGAAGCAGCTTAAGTCGAAACATGGTAAACTATTTCCAAATTCAATTCGTGCAATTTTTTGTGGTCCAAGTGGATGTGGAAAAACAAACGCACTTTTAACTTTAATATTTAACCAAAATGGTTTGAAATTTGAAAACGTGTATGTATATAGCAAATCGCTCTATCAGGAAAAATATCGGCTACTACAAGATGTTCTAAAAAATATTGATTGTATCGGATATTTTCTCTGCTCGAGAAAATTCCCTCATTGTTTTCGACGATGTGGCTTGCGACAAGCAAAATAAAATCAGGGAGTATTATTCTATGTGCAGACATAAGGGTATTGACGCGGTGTATCTTTGCCAGACTTACTCCAAGATACCCAAGCAGTTGATTCGAGATAACTGCAACTTTATAGTACTTTTTAAGCAGGATGAGACAAATCTCAGACACGTGTATGACGAGCACGTGTCACCTGACCTAACCTTCGAACAGCTTAAAGATATATGTCGCCAGTGTTGGAATGATAATTATGGCTCTTTGGTAATCGTGAAAGACTTTAGCATAAACGAGGGACGTTATCGACAGGGATTCGACAAATATATAAGGTCTGGACAATAGCTTCTACGGATCATTAGCGCATCTGACAATATGCCGTTAACATCTCAAGAGCAAATTGCTGAAGCCCAACGCTCAAAAAAAATTAAAGATCTTACTCGCTCTATCAGGAAAAAGTATACGGCTTTAAAATTAGGTAGATTTGAAGAAGATGAGGTCTTGGAGAAGGTATTTCAACCTATTACCAAATCTCTTACAAAAATTGAAAAAAATAAAAATGAAAGAGCGGAAAACATTAAGTTTGAACTCAAAAGAGATAATGATGGTTTATGTAAGGTTGAGAAAAAGGAAGGAAGCGTCGAGAAAAAGGAAGAAGAAAACGTTGAGGATAGAATCAGCAAGAAACTCGATAAGTTAATAGCAAGCATTAATAGAAACAAGCAACAATCCCTCAATGAGTCACATTATGAAGCTACCGTACCAACTGATAACGATACCGTTTTCAACGAATCATTTAACATGAGTACATTTCGACCGGAGGTTTTGGAGGAGTACTTGGATGCCTATCCCGAAATAGCTAAGAAGTACATTTTAGACCACAATGAAAAACTTCCAAAAATTGATCCGGTTTATGGACCCCTTTACAATGCGTCACAGTCACAATGGATGCTAGGAAAAAAGTTATGGACTTCGATAAAAGTAGCGGAGACATTTTGATTGATGGACACCGCTATAAAGGTACCGAGGGACTCTACGATTTAATTTTCTACGATGATCCACGTATAACTACTAAAGAGGAGAACGATAGGTATAGACATATTTTAGTTAATACCGAAGTTCACCTAAATACTCTTGGAAGACTGAAAGGCACAAATCGTTCAAAGTGTATTGACATCATAAAACCTTTCGTTACGACTTCAACATCTAAATCGAGGCCCCGTGCGAATACAATATCTGGCTCGGGTACTTCCGGGATGCATTGGATTTTCAATAAAAAAACCCATAGAATACGTTTATTTGGATGATGCCAATGAATTAGTTGACCGTTTAAAATTGCTCGTGGCATCTAAAAACGCAGGCAATACATCGGATGACAACGAAATTGTAGCAATAATAAATGAGCTCAAAGAAGCTAATATAATCAGATAGATGCACAAAAGGTGTTTAGTATCAAAATGAGCTTGAACAAGTTCGGACGTTCTTCCAAAGCGCCTAACGAAGTCAAAGTTTTTCGTACTCAGAATTTGTTTGCGGTAACCAAAGAAGGAGACTACGATCTTCAAAACCGTAAATTGTGCAACGTTGAACTACCGACTGAAGGTGGCGACGCCGCAACAAAAAAATACGTCGATGCTAGCTGTACTTCTATAATGAATTCGATCGATGAAAAATTTCAAAATATCTCTAAGATCTTTACAAGCAATTTCGATAAAAAAGATTTCGAGCTTGAATAAGATAGTATTGAGTTAATCTTCGACGTCAACCGATAACACGACTCTACTCAATAAAAACGTTGAAAAAACTTCCGTGATTGACCAGAAAGTGACATCCCTGCAGACTCAAATCACTGATTTGAATATAGAATATCAAAATCGTTTAAAATCAATATCCATTCAACTTGATTCGCTAAATAGCGACTACAAAAAACTAACTACCATACTTAATAGTCTGGATGCAAAAGGATCGTCTCAAAAGAAATCGACATGAACTCCAATCACTCAAAAGAAAAAATTCAAATAGTTAAAGAGTTTCATAAGCCTGCACGAAAAAATTATACACGACGACGAACTATCATCAAAGGGCTGGACGATCTCTGGCAAGCCGATCTTGGACAACTTGATCAATATAAATCCTATAATAGAAATTTTAAATTTATACTTGTCGTTATTGATGCTTTCTCAAAATTTGTTTGGTGTAAACCGTTGAAAACGAAAACTGGAGAAGAGGTTACGAGAGCGTTTGCAGAGATCCTTAAAAGTTCAGAACGGCGGTGTCCGAAAAACCTTCAAACTGATCACGGAAAGGAATTTTACAACACTCATTTCAAACAGTTGATGGGAGCTTACAACATTAATCACTATAGCACATTTAGCGTCAAGAAAGCAGCCATTGTTGAAAGAGTGATACGTACTTTGAAGGAAAAGCTTTTTAAATTTTTCAGTTTGAGCGGAAAATATAGATGGATCGATGTATTGCCTACCTTGACAGATGATTATAATAGTCAAAAACATCGCACTACACAAATGAAACCTAAAGATGTAAGCAAAAGTTGCGAAAAGCGGTTATTAAAAAACGTCTATAGCCACTTGAAGACTTGTGGTAATAGAAAACTTAATATTGGTGATATAGTTAGGATCAGCAAAATGAAGCACGTTTTTAACAAAGGTTATACCCCCAACTGGACTACGGAATTGTTTAAAATTGTGAGGATTCAAATCACCAATCCAGCAACATATTTGCTTGAAGATATGAATGGAAGTCCCATAAAGGGTGGATTCTACGCTGAAGAACTACAGAAAACGGTTAATTCCGACGTCTATCTAGTTGAAAAAGTGTTACGTAAGAAAGGGAAAAAAGTTTTAGTTCGGTGGCTTGGTCTTGACAAATCTCACGACTCCTGGATAGATAGCAATAACGTTTTATAAAAATGTAGAGGGGATAGGTTAGAAGGGGTAGAGTGGAGGGGGTAGAGGAGGTAGAGGGGGTAAGAGTAGTGGGGGTAGAGTAGAAGGGATAGAGTGGAGGGGAGTATACTATAAGAGACAGTTATATAAAAAAATACTAGTTACCTTCAAGAAATATCTACAGTAGCAGTTCGAATATTTTAAAAATGAGTAACAGTGCTTACGCTTCTGAATTTAGTGAAGATACAACATCTGTAGATGCTGCCAACGATGAGGATCTTATTCTAAATACGTGCTTTGTGTTGAAGCCCAATCATGTGTTTACTGTTCATTGTGGATTGAGCGCCGCACGATATTTCACACCAGCTATCAAGATTGTTAACCACCTAGATACGCAAGGTTTCGCTAATATTTTATTAGATCGCCTCGAATGGAACGAGCTAATTCTAATTTTGACAGGATGCGTCGAAGATTTTTTCAATAAACCTAATTCGTCTGCCATATCGAGATTTGCATCCAATGAAAATGTTGGAATAAATACAATGATTAGAGTGGATGGATTAAAAGTTGCTATGCTTTCAAAGGAGGGCGTCGACTGCTATTTTTCTCATTCAGATATTTTAGAATTAATAAGCCTCGATAAGATAATTTCTTCTAAAATCGATGTAATGTTAAAACTAAATATTTGCGAACATTATTTAAACTTTTTAGATACAGTAAATATGCTTTTGTTTAGATGTAATTACATGTTGAATCCTATAGATTTAATTACAGCATTATTTAGTTCAACGCTCAATTTAGAAATGTATTGTATTTTTGAATTTTTTAATTTTAGTAGAGAAAAGTTTTTAATTGACTTGTATAACAGAAGGTATTTTTGAAATAAAACAATATAAAAATATAAATGATTTTTATTTCTTAAACATAGATACATACAAACAGTAATACAAATCGTGCGAATACTAAAGGTAAGTAGATATTCTGCTTCTAAAACAGTAATACAAATCGTGAGAATAGTAAAGGTAAGTAAGATATTCTGCTTCTAAATAGTTGCTCGGAAAGTAAAAAAGTGGTGTTAATCTATTATACTATAATGACCCCAAGGAAGCGTATCGTGAGAATGCTTTAATAAAAATCGTTTATCATCAAAAGGATTAAGGGCGATTTTTTTCTGTTCCACGCTGTAGACATCGTGGTTATAAGATCTTATACAGCGTTGTGTTTCACTATTAATTTTAAAATTTTGAAGGGCGTGCAAATAATCTTCAAACCGAATTTTTTGTTTAACTACATTATATTTAACACCCTTAGCCTTCTTAACGCATGTTCCACCTTGAACTTTATAAGTGTATTGTTTAGAACGTAAGCCGACAAAGTGAGTCATGATTTTTCCGTTATTCTCATCTTTCATAAGGCCCGGCACTTTTTTATTCGCAGATGGTATATTATATGGGTTGTCAGCTAAATAGTCGCTGGTATCAAACCGATGTAGATCTCTTTTTATAACATCTTCGTACACATCTTGGCAATGTATTTCATAAATCAATGAATCCGTGTCGGTATATAGCAGCTTACATTCAGACGGTTGAAATTTCCGAAGCATATATCCATAATGAAAATCATAAACACAAGTTTTCTAAATCTCTAGAATTGCTGCTCCAATATATAGGGGTTTATTGAAAATTATTTTTGATTTGTTTAATTCTACGCTAATCAAGCATTCGTCGAAGATCGTTCTACTTCTAAAGTGTGGACTAGAAATTAGATTTTTTGCACCATATCTACCCTCCCATTTTCGAACTAATTTGACTACGCGATGTTTTCTTATATTCTCCATCGTTTTGCCGTAGACCGCGTTATTCATTAGCTTGAAAAGATTTTTTTGGCCTGCGAGCGGAGTCGTGTATTGACATCTATATATGGTTTCAACCACGGTGCCTGACTGAATTTTAAAACACGATGTATTTTTTTAAGCACTAACCCATTATTCATAGCTTGTTTTAAGTTCCTATAATGTAAAATATATTTCTCTTTAGGATGTAAGGTTGTCATAAGTTTTGATAATTTCGAATTTTTGGGGGTACTATGTTCGCACAAAACGGAAGATCTTTGTGTAAGTCATGCAGACGTTCCGGATAGTCTAAATCTACCTCAAGCATATAGCCTATTGGACCTTCGTCGGGAACGGTAGTTACATCGATATTTGAATCGATCCATTCAAATTCTCCGTATGGAAGGTATTCACTCATGGCCCAACCGTATAAATTGTTTACATCTAAATAGAGGAGATACTTTGAAATTTCGTTGGATTTAAAATTCTCCATATATTTGTTGTTTGCCTCTGCAAAGCGATTGCAACATTGGCTTATACCTCCTCTTATAGATTTCTCAAAAAACATTAGCATATCTATATCTTGAAAAGATTCAAGCCTACACCCCGTATATTTGAACATACAATCCCAAGTGTATCCCGGAACTGTGTAATAATGTGCAGGATCCAACCCGTAAGTCTCGTGACATGTTTTACGAAAATTTTCAAAAACGTCGACTAACAGCATCACATCAGTTTTAAGCTACAAATCTGAATATTCACGTAAATTTTTAATATTAAATTTTTTCCAAACGTTTTGAGCATGTATATACTCATTTTCATCAATATTAACATTGTTTAGTTTGCTATAAAAATCATCAATTTTAGGTAAAGATGTTTCCTCTAGTCTTTCAATTGTGTCTATATAGTCATAAGGAAAAATACCTTTTCGGGTTAACAATTCGAAATTTTCTTTAGGTAAACCGCGAAACATATTTCTGGTATTTATTAAATTCCTTTCATTGAGATTTGAGACTAGAGTGCTCAGTGATGAGTTCATAAATCTAAAGGAATCTATAAATCGAAATCTAATATTAGTATTATTATCAAATATTGTGAAACTAATATACTGTTCTTTGTTTACGGGAAGCAATGAGACATTATTTCTCTTCGCTAAATCTCTAATTATAAAATGACTATCGTATCCAGAAAGGTTGTGAAAGATAACGGGAATTACAAAAGAATTGGTATAATTTAGATTACATTGATTATGCGCATATCCCCTGAAGTTACCTGTCAGGTGACAATGGTCTCGCACTATCTTATCGGTAAGCTGGAAATTTTTATTGCAAATATGACATGACTTTGTAGCGTCCTTGAGACTTACGACTTGATTCATTGGTTTCACGTTTTTCAATTTTGATGATACTATAGCGGCAACTTCAGCCAACTGGTCTGCGAACCAACTCATACAGTCTGTATTTCGATAACTTTTGTAACAAGAGAGACTATCATCATAACTGCATTTAAAGAAATATCCTGCACTAAACGCTTCATGCTTCTGATATTTTTCAGTCTTTAGCGTTCGTTTGGAATCATTATATGGTTTTAAGATGGACTCAAAATCGGAGTACATTAAAAATGGAACGCTTTCTTTGTTAACGTAGTTTTTAAACTCAATATACTTCTTCGTAGGGAAAATTATTTTACATTCATTCATTTTTTCACATTCATCGGTATGCTCGTCCAACTTTTTTTGTGTTTGAAAGTAATTTAAACATCTGTAACAGAGAAACTTTTTACATCGATGCTTATTTAATTGTTTATATATTAATCTAGACATATCCTTTATCAAAACGTAGTGATATTTTATTTCAACATTTTCATCGTCGTTGGTGTCCCAGTTATCGTAATTTAGTTTAGGAAAATATTTATCTTGAATTAATAAGAGGTTAACGTGTTTGTCTACTTTCTGTTTGGTTAGACGACTGGGTACAACAGAGAAATTATATTTTGTATCCATCTCTAAACAAAAAACATTAATTGAGATGTTATTGAGTTTTTCAAATTTTGTAATTTGAGGAATAGTCATCGGAAACTGGATTCCCGTTAAATTCAAAACATCGGAATAGTGAGGGTACGAAGAAGTCCTACAGGTTGTTTTAATTGTCGGATATAGATCAGCTACTATGCTCCAGGCAAAACAGGCCTCATCTTGATTTTGTATATTTAAGCAAGCATTTCTATTAGAAATTTGTTCGGGTAACCTTATGAAAGATGAACCTCCATTGCCCAATTCATATTTGTTAATATTTACTTCAAGAGATATTATTCTGTTAAGGGCATACCCGCTTTGTCTTTCTTCAAACTCTTCGAGTGAATTTAAAATTTTTTCATATACGTTCGTTCTGAACCAGTAGTCTAAATCTACTCCTAAATCGATCTCACAGTTTTTGGTGTTAAAATACTTATTTTCTAGAATTTCATCATTTCCAGACTTTTTTATAAACTCTGCACAAAAGCAAGTATTCACTTTAATCATGGAATGAGATTTCAATATTTTTTTTATTTTTAATTTAAAAATTGTGGAGCAGTCGTTTAGAAATTCCTTTACGTCTTTGTGCTTCAAATTGATTATTATGCTCGTCTGCAGTCTGTTCGCGAAAGCCGAGGTGATATTTTCCCACTTTATGCGTTTTGCTAAACCCATTCCTGTATGACAGTTTTCATTTAATAACTGCTTGATGGAGGCTCGAAATGCTTTAATCAACCCTAAAGAAGATTGTAATTTTCGACGAATACCCACCGAAAGATTTTGTTTCTTAAGACATTTATTGAAAAGAGTAATATTTTTGTTTGAAAAATTAACCCACCTATTTATTTTTATCGGTAATGGATTTATGCGTAATAACTGATAGGCTTTAGTAGCATTCTCACAGATTCCTTTAGTTATTTTTGTGATTTCTTGTTCATCGTTACTATTTGAAATTATAAGCATCTTTACTTAAATGAGCAACTAAATTAACCTTACTGTTAAAACTGATGACAAGGTTCTTGGAATCTTAGACCAATTGCGCGACCACTTACATTGGCTCTTCGCCGACTAATATAAAAATTAAACCATTTTCAAATATTTATATATATCCAATCTGATGACATAGCATGGTTGTTGACCTGCGACGTTAGCATATATTTAGCTGATGTTGCAGTTTGCAATGTGAGTGATGAGTCAAGAAACCCATGAAATTTGACACCTTTGTAATCTGACACCGTGGTATCATGTTTCATTTCCGGTTTCAAATTTAATGCTATTCGGCAGAAAACAATCTGATGACATAGCATGGTTGTTGATCTGCGGCGTTAGCATATATTTAGCTGATGTTGCAGTTTACAATGTGAGTCGATGAGTCAAGAAACCCATGAAATTTGACACCTTTGTAATCTGACAACGTGGTATCATGTTTCATTTCCGGTTTCAAATTTCATGCTATTCGGCAGAAAACAATCTGATGACATAGCATGGTTGTTGACCTGCGGCGTTAGCATATATTTAGCTGATGTTGCAGTTTGCAATGTGAGTCGATTATTGACCTGCTGCGTCAAGAAACCAGCGTATAATTTCGCTGTTCGGTAGATTGTTGACCTGACGTGTCAGAAATTGAAATACTTTTATTAATAGATAAGAATAGATTGAAAATGACAAGTCTTTCACGTAAGGTCGAAAACTCATGGGTTTCGTTGTGTTGAAGTTTGTTTTCTGACAACCATATGAATCACATTTAATAAGCTTTTTTATACTCTCTTAGAGGTGCTAGTTTTAAATAAGATGTTGATTAGGTAAGTATTATCTATCACAATTGAGAACGGTCTTATCAGTACAAAGCTCTTACTGCAAATACGATAAAAACCATAGCTATCCTTTAGACTTATAACTTAATACTTTTTAAACGTTTGTTTTTTGGATTCGTTAAAATTTTCAATCGATTCTACATATTTTTAATAACAGTATATTTTCTTCATTCAATAAATTTTCCATATTTTATTAGAGGAGAAAATAATATGTTGAGTCAGTAAGTATTATCTATCACACTCTCGAAAGATCTTATCAATACAAAGATTTTGCTGCTAATACGCTAATAACCAGAGCTATCCTTTAGACTTACAACTTGATACATTCAACGTTTTTTAGATTTATTAAAAAATTTCAATCGATTCTAGAAATTTTTACTAATAAAAGTATTTCAGTTTTCCACATTTTATTAGAGGTATAAATAAAGTTTTGAGTAGGTAAGTATTATCTGTCACAGGTTTCGAACGGTCTTATCAGTACACAGTATTACTGCGATAAATCCAGAGCTATTCTTTTAGACTTATAACTTTTCAACGTTTTTTAGATTTCTTAACATTAATGCGGCTACTTCAGCCAACTTATAATCTTATAAAAAATAAGGAAGAATAATTTTGTAAATAAAATGAACGAAAATGTCCAAAAATATACTAGGAATTAAAGTAACCGCACCCAAAATTGTTATTAATATAGTCTATCAAGTGTCAATGAATCCTGTCAAATGCACTTGGACGTATTTATATGTTCTGCGCTCAGAAGCAATCGGAACTTTCAGATTTGAGTTTCAATTTTGTAGGGGTAAATAAAAGATAGACTAGATTTCATATTTTATTTTTACAATTTTCTAAATTTATGTTTTTGAACTTTTTATTTATTTCATACATTTGAATTTCATATTTCAAATTTTGAAGAGACCTTTGATAAAATTCCAATCTTCTTTTGTAGTGTTGTCTGCGTCGCCTCTTGTCAGTGGGATTCATTCTTCCTCAAATTTAATATTCGTTGTCCTACCAATGAGGTCCAGACTCGTCAAGAAGATCTTCTTTCCGTTGGTGATTTCCCGGTTTATGTCTTCGATGCGTTCAGACGTAAATTCTTTTACGAACCGTGCAGGTAGCGCAGTTTGAAAATTTTCAAATTCGACGAACACTTTCTCCCTTGTTTCAATTCTTCTAAAAGATAAAATTTTATGTTTTTCACCAACCACTAACTCTCTTGCACTCACAATTTCTTTTACGAAGTTATTTTCGTTCAACTGTTTGAGTAAAGACATATTTCAATATTATTCAAACACTGTTGACTGGGTATAGTGAGCTCCCCCATGACCTCTAGCTTCAGGTCAAGGTTAACAAGGTGACCCCTTAAAGTTCATTGAACCCGCGGGTCAATGATTCCTTAAAGGTTATCGATCTGGTAACCCCTTGAGCTCTAGATAACCTTCAGGTCAAGGTGAACTGAACGTGACCCCTTAAAGTTCATTGAACCCGCGGGTCAATGACCCATTAAAGGTTATCGATCTGGTAACCCCTTGACCTCTAGATAACCTTCAGGTCAAGGTTAACTGAACGTGACCCCTTAAAGTTCATTCAACCCGCAGGTCAAGGTCATTTTCAAATTTCCCGCCTTGGCGGCCATCTTGTGACGTCACTTCCGCTCTGGAGTCCCCTTTGCTATACTACTGGTGACCTAGAGTACAGAAATCCGCGAGCAACCAACTGGGACCTCTATAGAGAGGAACTAGAGGGGCGGCTGGCGGGTTTCCCAGGCAAATACAGAACAGTGGAGGAGCTCGACGCCGCCGCTGAGCGACTGGGCTCCATCATTGTTCCATCTTATGAGGCCAACTGTCCCCTGAAAAGGAGGAAAAAGGAGGGCAAGACACCTTGGTGGAATGCCAACCTGGAACGCCTCAGAAGGCAGGTTCGTAGGCTCTTGAATAGGACCAAACGTTCCGGCCTTGGAGTCCATTGGGAGGACTACAGGTCCTCCCAAAGACTCTACAAACATGAGATCAGGAACTCACAGAGAAGTGCCTGGCGGGCCTACTGCGAGGGCGTCAATAGCACGCCTGCAGCTTCTAGGCTCTGCAGGGTGCTCTCGAGAGATCCTCTGGGGAGGGGGAGTTTACCTCATCCCCGCGTGATACCCTGCTGCAGTTGTTGACCACTCACGTCCCGGGTTCCATTTTGGGTCACGGGGAGGCCGCGGTGAGTGGCTCGCTAACTACGGACTACGGCACAGCGGGCAGGGTGGTCAACGAGGAACGGGTTAGATGGGCCATCGGGTCCTTCTCACCTTATAAGGCGGCCGGTCTGGATGGGGTCTTCGCGGCTCTTCTTCAGAGGGACAGGGGGGCACTCACCGGACCACTGGTAGGTGTGTTTCGAGCGTCTGTGGCCAGAGGGCATGTTCCCTGGCGATGGATGCAGATCAAGCCCCAAGCCGGGGCGCAGTGATTACACTGATGCCAAGGCATACAGACCCATCAGCCTCACCAGCGTCTTGATGAAGACACTGGAGAGGCTGGTGGACAGATATTTAAGGGAGCAGCTTGCTCTCAATGCCCCTCTGTGTCCCACCCATCATGCGTTCCAGATGGACAGGTCCGTGGATTCGGCCCTGCACCGTCTCTCCGCAAGGCTTGACGAGGGACTGGAGGGGGGGATTACTCTCGGTGGGGGCTTTCTAGACATGTAGGGGGCTTCGACAACACAGCAGTGGACTCGATCTGCAGGGCCGTGGAGGGCATAGGGGTCGGGAAGCCTTGATAAGGTTGACCCGATCCATGCTCACAGGCTGGGCGGTCGAGGCCGGGCTGTGCGGAGAACGAGTGACCGTCAACGCATCAAGAGGTAGTCCTCAGGGAGGGGTTTCGTCCCCCCTCCTTTGGTGTATGGTGGTTGATGAGCTGCTTCGAATCCTAGAGGAGGAGCAGGGGGTCTACGTACAAGCGTACGCGGACGACATAGTGATCCTAGTTCAAGGCACCGACGTGGAGCTTCTAGAGGAGCTCCTTAACGGAGCTCTCGAGAGGTTCTCACGCTGGTGCGATATGAACGGATTAAATGTCAACCCTAATAAGGTTGAGTTGGTGATATTCACCAAGAAGAGAAAGGTGGACCCATTCCTCGCATAGAGTTATATGGGCTCCACCTCGAGGATAGAAAGAAGGTTAAATATCTAGGAGTCTGGCTGGATTCCAGATTGACCTTCGAGGAGCATATCCTCATGAGGACCAAGAAGGCGTGCAATGCGCTTTGGGCGTGTCGCAGAGTCGTTGGCACCTCGTGGGGATTGAACCCTAGGATCATGCTCTGGATCTACAGGGCGATGATCGTTCCCATGATTTCACATGGGGCCGTCGCATGGTGGTCCGACACTCGCAAGACCAGACCAGGGGCGGCGTTGGACAAGATACAGCGCCTTGCCTGCCTGTGCATGACTGGCGCCCTGAGGATGGCGCCCACCCGGGCTTTAGAAGCACTGGTGGGGCTGCCTCCGCTGGGCGCGGTCGTGGAGTACGAGGCGGCCAAGGCGGCCCTCAGACTAGAGGGTCTCAACCTTTGGGTTGCCGGAGGCTCGGTTCACGGGCACCGGCAGCTGTGGTCAGAGCTGAGGGAGATGGTGCTAATCCTGGAAATGAGAGGGGATGTGAAGACGCCTTCCATTGGCTCCGCTTTGTCTTTCCAGACAAGGAGGAGTGGACCGAAGGGAATAGCGGCCCCTATGGCGGGCTCGTCTGGTTCACAGACGGATCCAAAATGGGGAAGGAAACGGGGGCCGGTGCCTTTTTTCAGGAACTGGCTAGGAGGTTGACTACCTCCCTCGGGGAGCACACCACCGTGTTCCAGGTGGAGGTGTTCGCCATCATGGGGGGGGGGGGCAGAGGAATCGCTCAGGCTCAGAGTTAAGGGCCGGAAGATGACCTTCTGCTCTGACAGTAAAGCGGCTTTACAGGCGCTGAGAGCAAACCGTACCTGGTCCCCATTGGTGGAGGACTGTAGAACGAGTTTGCTCAGGCCGGTGGCCGAAGGGAACAGGGTTGTTCTGTCGTGGGTGCCTGGTCATGCGGGCATAGCGGGGAACGAGACTGCGGACCTACTGGCTAGAGAGGGATCCATGGGAAGACCAGTGGGGTCAAAACGAATATTGGGGATTGCGCCACGGGTTGCAATGACGAATGGCTGCATGGCAGGTTCGTTGAGGAGTGGCGCCAGGCTCCGGGGATAAGGCAGACTAGGCTCATGATTCGTGAGCCGTCGACCGCCCTGTCTAGGGAGCTGCTGCGTCTGCCAAGGTCGGAGTTAAAGGGAGTGGTGAGGGTCCTCACCGGACACTGCTGGCTGGCTCGCCACCTGCACCTTATAGAAGTGGGAGGGGAGCCTGAGTGCAGATGGTGTCTGGAGGATGAGGGGACCCCGTACCACTTGGTCACTGAGTGCCCTGCACTTGGCAGGGTCAGATTTGAGTCCTTCGGCCAAGCTGAGCGCGGAGGATGTATACTGGGTGATTCAAAACTATGCGGCACCCTTTCAGGGGCATACTTTACTCGTTAAAATAAGACGAAAAGTTCACATTAACATGGGTCCAAAAACTCTTCGTTACGAAAATACAGGGTGAATAAACTTAAAAAAAATCGATTAACAATCAATTATTTTTTGTGCCTTAGCTCCTTACTAGTAACAAAAATTACATGCTCCTACTGCCATTCCATTTGAAAATTATTTCGTTTACTTCAAATAATAGTTACATATCTCAACCCGAAAAAGCGTTAGAGTCGAAAAAAGACGACAAATCGGCAAACTCCAACTTTCCGCGAAAGGGAGAGAGAATGAAAAAAATGAAAGAGGCGTTTTTTGTTCCAAATTGTATTGTTTATTCAATAACATAATAAATTGTTGTATTGTACAGGGCCATACCATTTTTTTTGTTTAATTTATGGTACCGATTACCCTTACCTCCGCCACGGGATACTTTCGCGACCTGATATTAGCATTTCTTATGTCACCCTATGATGCTATTATTGTGTACCAAATTTGGTTTAAATATTCTTGTTAGTTTGGAAGGTATAAAGAAAAATCGACATTTTTTCAAAGTTTAATCACCCTGTATCTTCGAAACGAAGAGTTTTTGGACCCATGTTAATATGAACTTTTCGTCCTATTTTAACGATTAAATTACGCCCCTGAAAGGATGCCGCATAGTTTTGAATCACCCTGTATGGTGTCAGGGTGGGTGAGCTGCGGGGCTTCATCAAGAGGGCCGGCATGCTGGCTGCCGTGTGATGCTGGCCTGTGGCCTACGTGCCTGGCCGATCTAAGGCGGCCACCCCCTGCACAAGATAGCTAGATAGACAGAATAAGATTAAAGCAGATCCAGCAAACCGCAATCTTTCCACGAAATTAATTTTCCATCATCGGAAACCAGAAAATGCCAGAAAAGCCATGCAAGAGGATTGTGGTAAGGTAGGTAATAGTTATTATTATTATTGTAAATATATTGTATTCGTAAGTATTAACCTACTTATTCAACAGCGTTGCTTTTATCAATAAGCTGAGTTAGCTATATTGGGAAATAGGTAGACTAATATAATAAATCTATCATTATCAATATAGATATGTAACTAAGGAGAACATATTATTATTGAAGAGCTCCCTAACCAAAAGAAACGTTATTTCAAGGCGACCCTGCCAAGGCCCTGACATCAGTCCGGGGCATTATGGAATAGAGAAATTAGGAGAAGATAGCAATACAAAATGGGACAAAAACAATAGAAAGAAGAAATTGTTATTGCTCAGGCTGGAAATAGTGGCGGAGCTACAAACACCACAGGTATTTTTTCAGCTTCAGAAGCATTGGAAATGGTCACCTTTATTTTGGCAATAATTGTAATTGGTATGTACTCTTATGGAAAATGTATGGTAAAGTTGCAACGGAAAATCCGAAGAGAAATTGTAAGAAGCCAGGAAATGGTATGAAATACATGTGGCTATATGGTTATGGATTATGGATATGGTGATAATAAATTAATGGTAATAAGTATGCTGATATGGAGATGGAATTAATGGTATAGAACAAGTGCTAATGACAATTCCGAATATCCTAAGGTATTTATGGGAAGAAGTGCGAGTGTTTCACAGAAATCTGGGAAAAGACAGTTTAGAACGTAGGAGAGATGTTTGTACACGTAAAGTTGAAAAATTTCATAATTTTAAATTGGAGTTGTTAAATATAAAAGATAGTATTAAGAAGTCGCAGTTAAACTTTACTGAAGATATTCTTAGTGAAATTAAGAATTGTGTATTTGCTGTAGAACGGTATTTAGGCGAAATAGAACAAATTTTGAAAGATAGATTAGAACAAAGTCAGGTAGAAGACCATCTTGTTGAAACCATGGGTGAAAAATTTGACTTAAAAACAGCTTGTAGCTTAATACCATCCATGGATGGCACAGAAACAGTAACTAAGCAGTTGATTGATGAGATTGACTTATATGTCATTACTTGATGATGACGGTAAAAAACTACCTTAAAACTTGATGACGGTAAAAAACTACCTTAAAACTAGATTAACTGAAAGTGCAAAAATTCGTTCAAATATGTTGTTAATTAATGATTTGCGAAGTCACTTTTTGTCTATAAAATCTGCGGCTACTTTGTCAGTTAAACTTAATACTATAAAACAAGGTGTAAAATCGTTAGAAGAGTTTGGGAAATCTATCGAGGAGTTATTGGTGGATCTGAAGATTACTCAGGCAGAAGGAAATCAAGACAAAGTTGAAGTTTTAAGTTTTGAGAATTATTATTATATTTATTATTAATACCTATATTTCAAGAAAATATTTCTATGTTCACTTTATGTAAATTGCATTCGTAATGAATGAAAATGAAAAAAAAAAGTAATATAAAGTAATATAATATGGCTTTACAAGAAAATGGTTGGCATTTTCATTAAACGGCATTTTCATGTTACCTTTTCGGCCTATCCTTTTCAAAATGCCCAATATTAATCAAATTGTGTCGCAATCTGGCAAAAATGTCCTTGAATTGAAAGGATGTCTTCTCCTAGATACCGTTCGTAGTATATATTGGTCGTTGCATCTGTATTTCCCCGGATTTTATAAAACAGACTATTATATCCCATTTTTCATAACTTGCAAATTTCAATGAAAAAATAGCAGTCAATTCATTTGCAAATGGGCTTCAAAACAGTCAGTTACGTACAATAGTATGAGCTAGAAATTATACAAAACTATCTGATGCTATCCAGGGTGCTAAAGACGAAGAATTGTTGTCATCGCCTCCACAACAGTTTTTCCATATGCGCGGAAGAGGTAGGAATTTTCATAGAAGTCCAAGAGGTTCTTGTGGTAGTCAAAGATATACTAACAACTACAATAATAGGGGTATGACTTTTAGGAGTACAAATAGAGGGTTCCACTCACGGGGTTTTCCACGAACGCAAACTCATACCTATAATAATAGAGGTTATGACAGAAATGCTAGGATACCTCGTAAAAACAGTTTTAACACAAATTTCAGAGGTAACATATCTGGGAACTATTTTTTACAAAATGCTGAAAACGTAAACGAAACATGCAGTGCTGTTCCAGAATCTACTCAGTTAAACTCTAATCTGTTTTTTCGTGACCCCTCCGAAAAGTAAATTTATATCATCAGAAGTAATTTTAAATCTCAATGCATTTTATATTCAAATGAAAATATAATATTTTTACTAGATGCTGGAGTATCAGTAAGTGTATTTTTTAAAAAATTTCTTAGAAAAAATGAAAATTAATTATTCAAATAAAATAAATGTAAGTGGAATATCTGGGTCAACAGTATGAGAAGGTTCAGTAAACCTTGATTTGTTTATAGGAAAGCATAATGTATGTCACGAATTTGTGCTAGCTTTTGAGGACGGAATGCATGGTGTAATTGGATGTAATTTCTTTCATAAACATTTTGCAACCATTAATTTTGAAAACTATGCATTGACTTTTTGGTTGCATAATCAAAAAAATTTGAGTCCCTATGTTTTCTAAACATGAAACATATACTATCATACCAGCTCGTTGTGAGATAATAATTTATTTTCCCGTTGATACAGATCAAGAATGTGTTTTTTCTAACGAAATTTGAAAAACTTTCATACGTATAGGACGTAGACCAATGGACATGAAACAAAGAAAATCGGACATCATTTCAGAAAAATTAAAAAGGATTTTCTGTCAGCGCCGGGGGTCGAACCCGGGACCTTTCGCTTGCTAGGCGAACGTTCTACCACTACACTACGCTGAACCGTTGAAATTAAGTCGGTCTGTTTGTATAGTAGCTGAACGGAGAAGCCTTCGTTCGCGCCATACCACAGAAAATACTCTTCAATTTCCTCCGAAACACACCAGACTAATAGACACAACCTTGACGTTAGATACAGTTGTACCACCATACATCTTGAAAGTCATGCTGGTGTAGTCCCTCACATACGAATCTCTCGCCGGCGCTGACAGAAAATCCTTTTTAATTTTTCTGAAATGATGTCCGATTTTCTTTCTTTCATATCCATTGGTCTACGTCCTATACGTTTGAAAGTTCTTCTCCATTTTCATTTTCAATCATTCCTTACGAGAGATTCGTATGTGAGGGACTACACCAGCATGACTTCCAAGATGTATGGTGGTACAACTGTATCTAACGTCAAGGTTGTGTCTATTAGTCTGTTGTGTTTCGGAGGAAATTGGAGAGTATTTTCTGTGGTATGGCGCGAACGAAGGCTTCTCCGTTCAGCTACTATACAAACAGACCGACTTAATTTCAACGGTTCAGCGTAGTGTAGTGGTAGAACGTTCGCCTAGCAAGCGAGAGGTCCCGGGTTCGACCCCCGGCGCTGACAGAAAATCCTTTTCAATTTTTCTGAAATGATGTCCGATTTTCTTTCTTTCAAAACACAAATTTCTTTTAACTACACCTAAGCATTTGATTCAACTATAAATTGCACTTATTATTTTAACTAAAAATTTCTTTCTAAGTATGCTTTCAATAAAACAATTTTTTCTCTCTGTTTCTATTTTCTGCCTCTCTATTTCCATTAGCTTGGCATGTCTTTTATTTTCTTCCTGAATATATTTATTTTCTTCCAAGATCTTCCTCTTTCTACCCTTGGGTGTTGTATTTTCCTCGGTATTTTCTGAAATAAGAATATAAGTTAAAAATAATTCATTTTAATGTGAGCGTTTCTCTATTTCAGCAATAAGTATAAGAAACTTTATATTGTTATAACCTATAGTGTCTTATTGTTACTATTACGTACTGTTGTTATTCTTATGGAAAGCTGTAGAAACCCACCTTTATCGTCTGATGCCTGTTGGGCTGTAATATTTTCTTCACTTGCTTAAACCGAATGTTCACAATGATTTGACGGTTTTGTACCTACGATGGCATCAATTTCTTCAAAAAATTTGAATCTACTTGGACCTCGCACAGTTTTCATTTTATTATCTTTTGTAGCCTGGTAGCTTCTAATTAAAGACTTCCATTTCATTTGGCACTGCGTCTGAGTGACATTATACCCTTCGCTTAGTAAATCGTTACTACAGTTCTCAAAGACGTATTTCTTTTTTTTTTTCGGATAGTTTAAGTTTTCTACATGTAAGGTACTTAATAAGTACATAGATAATGATAAATAATACCTTGTCGAGCTTTTTTATAATCAGCTGCGTTCAGCAGCAGTGTATACACGAAATGGGAATCATGATCTTGAATTTTTAATTCCATTGTGAAAATTTGCTAATTAACCACGCCCCACACCAACTGTATCTAACGTCAAGGTTGTGTCTATTAGTCTGGTGTGTTTCGGAGGAAATTGGAGAGTATTTTCTGTGGTACGGCGCGAACGAAAGGCTTCTCAAGGCTTCTCCGTTCAGCTAGTATACGAACAGACCGACTTAATTTCAACGGTTCAGCGTAGTGTAGTGGTAGAACGTTCGCCTAGCAAGCGAGAGGTCCCGGGTTCGACCCCCGGCGCTGACAGAAAATCCTTTTTAATTTTCTGAAATGATGTCCGATTTTCTTTCTTTCATGTTCATTGGTCTACGTCCTATACGTATGAAAGTTCTTCTCCATTTCCATTTTCATTTTCAATCATTCCTTACGAGAGATTCGTACGTGAGGGACTACACCAGCATGACTTCCAAGATTTATGGTGGTACAACTGTATCTAACGTCAAGGTTGTGTCTATTAGTCTGGTGTGTTTCGGAGGAAATTGGAGAGTATTTTCTGTGGTACGGCGCGAACGAAACGCTTCTCCGTTCAGCTAGTATACACAGACCGACTTAATTTCAACGGTTCAGCGTAGTGTAGTGGTAGAACGTTCGCCTAGCAAGCGAGAGGTCCCGGGTTCGACCCCCGGCGCTGACAGAAAATCCTTTTTATTTTTTCTGAAATAATGTCCGATTTTCTTTCTTTCATGTCCATTGGTCTACGTCCTATACACATGAAAGTTCTTCTCCATTTCCATTTTCTTTTTCAATCATTCCTTACGAGAGATTCGTATGTGAGGGACTACACCAGCATGACTTCCAAGATGTATGGTGGTACAACTGTATCTAACGTCAAGGTTGTGTCTATTAGTCTGGTGTGTTTCGGAGGAAATTGGAGAGTGTTTTCTGTGGTACGGCGCGAACGAATGGCTTCTCCGTTCAGCTACTATACAAACAGACCGACTTAATTTCAATGGTTCAGCGTAGTGTAGTGGTAGAACGTTCGCCTAGCAAGCGAGAGGTCCCGGGTTCCACCCCCGGCGCTGACAGAAAATCCTTTTTAATTTTTCTGAAATGATGTCCGATTTTCTTTCTTTCAATTACTTATATCGTTAAAGATGGATCATCTGAATTTTGAGGAAAAGAATTGTTTGCAAAAAATTTGTGCAAAATATTCAGACGTATTTCATTTAGAAAATGATTCTCTTTCAAGCAGTAATATTTATAAGCAAAAGATTCATTTGCATCCGTCGGTAACACCTAGTTATATAAAACCGTACCGGTTACCCCATGCGCAAAAAGAGGAAATAGACAGATTCATAAAATGTTGAGCGAGGGTGTAATTGAGGAAGCTAGATCAGCATAGTCAGCGCCTTTCTTAATAGTACCAAAGAAAGCTGACAATAACGGTCTTAGAAAGTGGCGATTAGTAATAGGCAGTTGAATACAAGAATACAAGATGACAAATTTCCATTACATTGTATTTCGGAAATTTTAGATTCCTTAGCAGGTGCTATGTACATTTAGATTTATCGCAAGGTTACTACCAAATCGAGTTAGACGAAGAAAGTAGGCCCTGTACTGCGTTTTCGACAAATAAAGTTCAGTATCAAATGACTAGGCTCCCAATGGGTCTTAAAATTAGCCCTAGTTCTTTTTCGAGAGCAATGACAATTGCCATGTCGGGTTTAACTTACGAAAGTTGCTTCTTTTATTTGGACGACTTGATAGTTTTTGGGAACACTTTGCAGAACCACAATAAAAATGTGATAAAAATATTTCAACGCCTTCGAGATGTAAACTTAAAACTAAATCCGAGCAAGTGTGATTTTTTAAAAAAGGAAATATTATATTTAGGACATATTATATCGGCGGCTGGAGTGTCACCCGACCCCGAAAAAATTAATTCTATTACTATGTATCGGATGCAAATGAAACAAAACGATTTGTTGCGTTTGCAAATTATTACAGAATATATAGAAAATTTTGCTCACATTGCTCATCCTCTAAATTAACTAAGTAAAAAGATGTTCCATTTAAGTGGATTAATGATTGCCAGGAAGCATTTGACTTGTTAAAACAAGCATTAGTCAAGTCCACCAGTAGTGAGTCAAAGCGGCGCCCAGCCCAAAATGGCCGCCAAGGTCGTTTGTTGCGAAGTCGTGATGGGGTGTTCAAGGTCGGCGTGGTTTCCTAGAATAGCTTCAAGGTTTCCGCGCTTGAAGGTTTCTGGGAATTCAAGGGGCGTGGCTAGACTTCAAGGTTTCCGAGAATCTCAAGGTTGAATCGCGGGGGCTTAGAGGTCAAAGGTCAAAGTGTACTGAAGTGTCGCACTTCTGGGAATTTGGGCGGGAAGTCATTTCCATTAGCCCCACCCCTCTAGCTTTGATAAAAGACAGAGTTTGCTGTTTGGAG
The DNA here is from genome assembly GCA_963920635.1 of Pseudeuparius sepicola. NCBI lineage: Eukaryota > Metazoa > Arthropoda > Insecta > Coleoptera > Anthribidae > Pseudeuparius > Pseudeuparius sepicola. The sequence continues at coordinate 10,268,483 of OY987307.1, read as the reverse complement.
TTTCAGTAGCCGAAGATGGCTTGCAGCAAAATGGATTTGGAAACCATCAACAAAGTTGGTTGCTTGTCTCAGAAACCGACGGTAAAGTTAGTGGAATTGGATGAAGGCGTGCCGATGAAAATTCTCTCGGGCAAGGTGGTGCAAACGACGTTCGGGGAGACCATTTTGCTGGAGTTGGAGGATAGTGTCGTTTTCCTGCCGAACAGAGTGACACAGGCGTTCAAACCGTGCCTCGAACATTTTTCCAGTGAAAAATACTCGCTGGTTTACAAAGGACAACTGGATATGGGAAAAAACAAGGCCAATCAGTTTGAAATATGGTCATTGGGGGAATAGAAAATTAACATGGAATTCTTCAAATAGTAATTTGTGTTATAATCTTGTATTAGTCATAAAACGTACTTAATAAAGGAATATAAAAGCATCATGCCTGTGTTTGAAAATATCTCATTATTTTTAATAAAGGTTTAAACATCGGCCAGTCTTTTATTATGAGTAATGATAAACTGTTGTAAATAAAACAAATAATTCAAATTCCAATCTTTATTTGCTGTAAATAAACAACAATGGTATGACTCACAAAGTAACTGGATCAAGCGATCCATAATTCGATAGCAATAAAAGACAGCAACATACTCTGTTTAAAACCTGAAATAATAACTCATTCATAAATAGCGGTTATGAGTCATCAGTTGCAAGGCTCAATCTAAATTGAAAATTATACTACTTTAAATATTTACGGGCTACGTGCCAGTGTTTTAAACTTTATTTAAATTAAAATTAAGAGTTATCCAACGCAGACCTCGATGATTCGATGTTTGGCGGTGAATTAAAGTGGGTCTGCAATAAAGTCGTTTCATTATACGAAATTATACTGTACAGAATTTATATAAACACACTTTCCCGAGGTTCGTTTAAGTGAAATCTTAACGCGCTCGGATATAAATATTTGCGGTAAACAGTTGAATAAATTCAAGGAAAATAAATTGGAACTTATAAATATATTTTCATGTAAAGACCTGCATTCAGTCTAGTGTTATCATTCACAGGAGACGGTTTGGTTAATACCCTTATCAGTAATCTACCAGTTGAGTTGCACGTTCCTGGATACCAATATTGCGGACCTGGAACTAAGCTAAACAAGAGATTAGCTAGGGGAGACCCTGGCATAAACCCTCTCGACGCTGCATGCAAGGAACACGACATAGAATATTCGAAATCTTCCTCTTTAGAGGATCGACATAAAGCCGATCGAGTGTTAGAAAATAAAGCTTGGCAAAGAGTTAAGTCTAAGGACGCAAAACTAGGTGAAAAGGCAGCTGCTTGGTTTGTTACTACAACAATGAAAACTAAACGCAAGTTAGGTATGGGCTTAAAAAAATCATTCAAACGCGATATAGTGAAAAAGGTTGAAAAATCATTGAAAAAATCATTTAACGGAAATCAACTTAATAATGAAAAAGGAATTAAGAAAACCACACTAGCTGCAATTAAAGCGGCACGTTTGGCAGTTAAAAAAGTAGGTGGAAAGAATAAAGTGCGAATCCCCAGAATAATTCCTTTTGAGGCGAGCGGTGGCTTTCTTCCTTTGATTCCAATCCTAGGTGCTTTGGGAGCTCTTGGATCGGTGGCAGGTGGTGCTAGCGCGATTGCTAAAACAGTTATCGCTGCGAAAGATATGCAGAAAAAGATGGAAGAACAAAAACGTCATAACAAAGCGATGGAAGCAATCGGATCGGGGCTTTACTTGAGAAAAAACAAGCGAGGCTTTGGTTTATTTTTAAGGAAACAAAAAAACTCCCAGTGAAGCTACCCAAGAGACCATTAACTAACGTTGACCTCGAAAAATTTGCCAGGAAATTAAAGTTGTCATATTTTAGAGGTGTATTCATGAGAGATGCACTTCCAAGCAAACCACATGCGTATGAATCGGCAATTATTAATTTAGATGTTAAAAACAATAGAGGCACTCACTGGGTAGCATATAAGAAAGATAATAATATTGTTGAATACTTTGATAGTTTCGGTAACTTAAAACCACCGACGGAACTTGTTAAATATTTAGTAAAAGTTAAGATTGTATATAATAACGATGCATATCTCGATATATTGTCTCGAATTTCTTTATAAAAAGAGCTGACCGACTTAAAACTATTAGTCATGTCGTTGTTATTCACGTTGAAAGGCTACAACTCTGTGCTCTCGGTTGATTACAATAATTCCATTTATTTAGACCCAACTTTACAATACGGGCTAGCGTTGCTCGGGTTTTATTCATATAATACGATACCGAATATTGAGACACCGAATAATAAATTTTATTTAATCGATCAAGCAAACGAATTGAAAGTTTTAGAAATACCCACAGGATCTTACGAAATTGCTGCCATAGAGACAACAATAATTAAAATTTTAAGAAATCTTAACGAAATACCTGATTTTTCATTGAAAGCCAATACTAATACTCTACAGTGTGAAATATACAGCGATAAATATACGATTGATTTTCGACCAAAAGATTCGATTGCCACATTGCTCGGTTATTCCAATCGCTTACTACCCCCACTAAGTGTCCACGCATCAGATTTACCGGTGAATATCGTCAAAACCAGAACAATACATATTGACAGCAATTTGACCTCTGGAGCGTACTATAACAACAGACCTACTCATACTATTTACGAGTTTTCTCCTGAATGTAATCCGGGGGACGCCATAGACGAAACCCCCAGAAACCTACTTTACTTACCTGTCACTAAACGGGAAATAAATAATATAACCTTATCGATTTTGGATCAAAATTTTCAGTTAGTAAATTTCCGTGGAGAAGAAATAATTGTGAGATTAGAAGTAAAACCTTTGTAATGGGTCTCGTTTTCGGTGAGGGTCTCACATATAAAAGTGAGTTAAACCACTTTATAAACACACTCTCGTCTGAACCTCACAAGCGTCAACCTCGCAACCTGACGCCTACACCTAAAAGCATAAATATTTTAAAGTCGCTCTTATATAATGTCGTTGGCATCAAATGTATTCGACGTGTATCAAAGTCCAAAGTATGATGAGTCAATCCAACGCATAGAAAGCCGTACTTACTATCCTTTTGTCAAGTCTTTTATGAATAATGATATAATTGAAATACAATTAACCAGGGAGATGCTTGGTTGTTAATGTATGACGCCGCAATTTTTATTAAAGGAGAAATAAAACCTACACAAGGAGAAGGCACTTGTGAATTAGTTAATAATGCCGCGGCTTTCTTCTTCGACTCTATATCTTACGAACTTAACGGACAAGAAGTAGATTCTGTGAGGGACCCCGGCATTTTAAGCAGTATCAGAGCGTATCTTTGCTACAACCCCACCGATGAAAAACGCACCTCAAGTTGGTTGTACCCCGGGAAAAAAACTATTTTGAATAGAGATTCAACGTTTAGTGTTAGAGTTCCACTTAAACACCTGTTTGGCATCTTTAACGATTACCAACATGCAATTTCTGGTAAACAAACAATACGGTTAACTAGAGCTCGAAATGACAAAAACTCTATATTGCTGGAACAAACACCTGGTACAACTCCAGATCTAACGGTTGAAGTAGCCATTACTAACATCGAGCTGAAAGTAAAACATATAATACCAAACGATAAAATTAAGTATAACTTATTGCAAGCCCTCAAGAGTAATAAACCCATCTTGATACCGTTTCGCAAATGGGAGTTACATGAATTACCTGATCTGACCGTAAATGCAACCAAAGAAATATGGTCCGTTAAAACCTCTGCCACAGTAGAAAGCCCAAGGTTTGTTATTGTTGGCTTTCAGACCGACCGCAAAGAAAATTCAAAAAAGGACCCGACATACTTTGATCATGTAAATATTTCCGACGTACGCCTTATAATAAACGGTGAATACTTTCCGTTTGAACGCTTGCGGCAAGATTTCAATAGGGATTACTTGGAAGTTTACAATAATTACAGAGACTTCTACCCAAGCTTTATGAATACGCGCGATAAGAGCCCACTACTTAATTATGCTGATTTTAAAGACCGGGCGACGCTGTTCGTTATTGACTGCTCACGTCGCAATGAAACAATTAAAATGAGCACTGTTGATGTTAAATTGGATATTGAGAGCTCTCAAGGATTTCCAGATAAGACCCATGCATATTGCATCATTATTCATGATAGAGTTGTGGAGTATTTGCCCTTGAGCGAAACTGTAAGAAGCTATATGATGTAAACAGATCCCGGATATAAATGCAGGGACATCAGCACCATACCAACAGTTTTATTCGAGAACTAAGTTAAGATGAAGATTGCTGTAATAGATATTCAAGGTTTCATGTTGGAGAATGAGTTTTATCCCAAGGAATTGACAATTAAAATTAATGGGCAAGTGATGCATATGGTTATAGCTCCCCCAAAAAGTTTTATGGCTCTTAACAATTTAAATAAGAGGCATGTGCGAGTTATGGAAGAAAATTTTCTGGGGATAAAATATTCAAGTGGACATGTTGAGTATAAAAAATTGGTTGAAATACTGCAAACTACTCTACTAGACGTTCACATAGTTTACGTGAAGGGACATCAAAAAGAACGTTTTCTACGTGAAATAATCAACAATAAAGTGGTTGATGTTGGAAATTTGCAAAACCATTGGATAGAGGTGCCGCTATTTGAAAAAGACATTCCGATGTGCCTCCACCACAATGAAAATAAAAAATGGATGTGTAGCTTTAGGAATTGTGAAAAATTATATTCTTGGTTAGAAAAATACTTAATCGATTACTAAAAGTTGTAAGTTTTTACTTAAATAAAGGCCTTTATTTGCATTTTGTTGTTTGATTCCTATAAAAGAGAGAAAACTTAAGTAGGTCACACTTTCGAAAATGATGTTGAGTGCAGAATACCTGTTACTTCATTCTCTGATTATCAATAACATAATATACGTCTATAAACCGTTTGATGTAAACGATGTTGCTATTTGTATGGATGATTCATTAAATTGCATTTCATTAACTCCTACAACTACCACTGATGAAGTTGTAATGACAAAGATACCAAGTAATATCAAACAGTATAAACTTAGAATGATATTTGAAAATGGTACAGTTGCTGACACAGAGTGGGTTACACCAATTTCTAAAATGTTAAATGAGCTGCAGCAAGTTACAACAGGTCAGTCCCTAGAAAGCGTGGTTTATTTTATTGCCGCATGTTCCTCACTCTTGATTTTAAAATGGATGATTAAATTAATCCATAAGTTGGTCGAAAATCAATGGATTAAAAAGCTAACATCAGTTATGGAGCTATAGTATTTGTGTAGTCTTAACACATAATAAAGTTATGAAAATAAAAGTAGTTTCATTTTTGTCAGCAATATTTTCGCTGGTATTCTGGCGGTCATTTCTTGAAAATAACTAAACATCTTATAAAAGCGGGTCGACGTGAGAGATCACATCAACATTCTCAGGGTTAGCCATCTGTGTTTTTTAAACATCGAAATTCTTTCAGACTAAACATCTTATAAAAGCGGGCCGACGTGAGATATCACATCAACATTCTCAGGGTTAGCCATCTGTGCTTTTAAACATCGAAATTCTTTCAGACTAAACATCTTCTAAAAGCGGGCCGACGTGAGAGATCACATCAACATTCTCAGGGTTGACCATCTGTGTTTTTAAACATTCAATTGACGAGCTGAAATTTTGTCTCAAAAACATTCTCAGGGTTAACCATCCGCGTTTTGTAAACATTAGAATCAGCGATTTTGCATGCCCGAGGAGTGGGAATTCTGGTTAGCTCCACCCACTTGCACATGCGCAGCAAACCTTTAAGGAGATAAGCCCAACCCCTTTGTGGGAAAGACGCCTGCGCGTTTAGACGAGGAAAGCGTATGCACTATGTGGATTGGCTTTTCAACACGCCCACTGGTTCTGGTTCAATTTTTACCCTATATATATTGGCTCTCAACTAAAATTTCTTCAGTTCTGTGACTTATCATTTTAGTAATTTTTGAAGAAACTTGACATCATGCAGTGCAGTGGGGCTAATATACTTCAAGACATTATCATAACGGTAAGTTTACATCTCATTGAAGTGATTGTTGTGCTTTTTAAGCTTAATATTTAACAAGAATGGTCTGAAGTTTGAGAATATCTACGTTTATAGTAAAAGTTTATATCAACCAAAATATCAGTTACTTCAAGATGTCTTAAAAAAAGTTCCAAAAAATCGAATATTTTCCACTCAAATTCAAGATTTTTAATTATTGTGATGGTTTTCTCATTTGGTTTAAGTAATTTTTTAATTATTCTATGTCTCATTTAGTTGAAGTGATTTGTTATTGGTTATTTGGAATATGAGATGTGAAATAATTAAAAAGTTTGAAAAATCAAACAAAATATACTCATAATAATGATTTTTCTCTTTGTTACAGCCCTTGAACCAAAATAATGGTGGGGGGGTTGACTTATTCACCTTCCTTGGAGGAGGGCAACAAACGACGCAACCCGAACCTCAACCCGAACCTCAACCCGAACCTCAACCCGAACCTCAACCCGCACCTCAACCGGCTCCATCAACACCAGCAAGAAGGGGCGGCAAAGGCAAGGGGAAAAATATGGCCCTGTTGCGATCAACAAGAGAGGAAGACGACAACATAAGCGTCATCAGTGACGCAACCGTAGGAGGAAACGAGGAGTTTTTCAACCTCCAACAAATCCGGGGGCAAACTCCAACGTCCTATCTCCATAAGGTAAAAGGACAAGCGAACGTATTTTGCAAAAGGAAGCTTGGTGATATAAAAGCACAGAGGAATTCCATCCGGGAGCAACTTACCAAGCTTGAAGCCAGGAAGAAGAAATTCCTACAGGATATGGAGAGACTTACGAGAGAAGAAGACGAAACCAACAGTCTTATGACTAAATTTCAAGAATTTTTTGAGATGTAATGTGTTTTTACTTGTATATATTATTTTATTATTGTATTATAGTTAAATTTTAATATACATATAATTTACCAATTTGATCATCATTTCTTAACCTAAAACACACATTTTGAAACTTAAATCTCATTAAAAAAGAATTCAAGTGATCAGTGTCTAAGCAAAAAAACGACAATATTTTGAAATATTGATACTATCTGAAAGGAAGTGATAAGAAAAGAAAAGGTAAGTATACACTTTCATTTTCTTTATACATGAAACAGGTGAAAAAAAACAACACTTACTTTTTAATAGTTTTTATTAAATTCAAATTAATATTAGCAATTTTCTTATTTATCTCATACATTTTAATTTCATGCTTTAAATCATCTATAGATTTCAAATACATTTGAAGTTTCCTTCGATTGTACATACTCAGCAGTCTAATCTCGGAAGTTTTCATTCTTCCAGGGAAAATTCAAAATTCGTGGTTCTTCCTTCTGTTGGCCCAAGGCTTATTAAAAACACCTTCTGTCCACGCTCAATTTCCCTATTTATTTCTATAATTCGCTGCGTAGTGAATTTGTCTGTAAACCTTTGCGGTAGCACAGTGTAAAATGTAAAAAATTCCACAGAAACTCTTTCTGTATACTGTGTGCAAACTCTTCTAAACGATAATACTTGAAGCTCGCATCCAATTTCTATACGTCGAGCCTTCATGAATGGTTTAATCAACGATTTCTGATTTAGTTGATTAAAGAACGTCTCCATTTCAAGGCGCAAAACTCACTGGAGAAATAAATGAACTCGTTAATGTATTTCAACTTGAATAAAAGAGTGGGGGAAACTTTACTATTTAAGTTATAACCTTCTCGGTTTTGTCTCATTGCTTTTTAATACTCACACATCTTAAAATGTCAGCAGAAATCGGGACGGTAAGTGATGACATTATTAAAACGCTTGAAAAAGTGTTTACGCTTATTAATAATTCTGATGACGCTACTTTAGAGCATTGGAAAAAAATAATAAATGTAAACATCCGGTTAGTTCATAAAGCATTGAAAAAGGCTGACTGTAATCATGGCACTCGGATTAAATTGCAAACGAACTTGAGTCATTTGAAACGATTTAAAGTGTACTTAAAAAAATTACAACACGTTGGAACAGGTCAACGTAAGCGGGAAAGTAGAAGTGATAGGATAAAGTGGGAGGATATAAAATCAATTTTTAATAATCGTAGACGCACGGGTGTTATAATTAATTTAAAGCACATAGATATTCTGCAGTTTTTTAAAGACGCGTTTTTTGTTTTTAAGACTCGCATTAATAGGATCTTAAGATCATTCAATATAATTAAAGTAAATGCTGTCTTTTGTGGGGAATTTATTAAAAAATCTGGAGATCAGGAGATACTTGAGAATAAGTGTTTTAATACAAACAATGAAATAATCGATCAAGGAACACAGTTAAAACAATGGTTTGAAAGCAATATTATTGAAAAAATTTTAGCTGCCATTGAGTCCTTCGAACATCAGGAGTCCGGTTGGACTCTTCACAGAATCTTAAGTTTGGAAGTTAATATAAACAAGGTAGAAATGGGAAACGGTGGTAGATCTTACATAAACCTCCCGGAATCAATACAATCTAAAAAAGCTTGTATTAACATTCAAAATGATGATAATCTTTGTTTTGCTTGGAGTGTTGTATCAGCTCTATATCCACCCGTTGGAAAACCATACCGTACATCCTCATATCCCCACCCTTCAACCGTTTTAAACCTAGATGACCTTGAATTTCTTTTAACTCTAAGCCAAATAGCAAAATTCGAAAAAATGAATAATATATCGGTAAATGTGTATATCCTAGAGTTAGTGTCAAATGAAGACAAATCAATCTCATTTATAACTTCTCCGGCTCGTTTAACTAAAAATAAAATGGAAAAACATGCTAATTTACTTTTAGTTCAGGATACATATTTTCCCAAAGTTGGTGAGCATGAAGCTCTTCCTATCGATGAATCAACAACCGAAATCAATTACCATTACTGTTGGGTTAAATATTATATAGATTAATAGCATCCCAAACTAATAAACATAAAGGTAGGATGTTTGTTTGTGACAGATGCTTAAATTATTACTCATCCCAAGAAAAATTAAATGAACATATTAAATATTGTCAAGACGTAAACAACTGCAAAGTATCATTTCCGAAAAATAAGTATATTGAATTTAAAAATTATATCCATAAGGAAAAAGTACCATTTATTATTTATGCTGATTTTGAATCAATTCTAAAACCTTATGATGAATCACAGTGTTTAAATACTGCTAAATATCAGAAACATGAAGCCTTTAGCGCAGGCTACTATTTTAAATGTGATTATGATGATACATTATCTTTTTATAAGAGTTATCGTGGTATTGATTGCATGACTTGGTTTGCAAATGAAATGGAAAATATAGCACTCTCTGTTGCTTCAAAGTTAAAAAATAATGAGCCAATGAGTGAATCTATAAGTTTAAAAAATGCAAGTGCTACGTGTCACATATGTGAAAAACCGTTTAATTCTAACGATATAATAGTACGTGATCATGATCATATGACATCACGTTTTCGCGGATACGCCCACCAAGCGTGTAACTTAAATTACAGAAACTCCTTTGTAGTACCCATAGTATTTCATAACTTTAGTGGGTACGACAGTCATTTTATTATAAGAGATCTTGCTAAAAAGCATAATGTGACATTGCTTCCAATAAACAAGGAAAAATATATTAGTTTTACAGTTTCTGATACCGATACTGAAGTTAAATTTAGATTCATCGACTCCTTTAAATTTTTAGGCTTCTCTTTGGATACATTAGCATCGTCTCTCAATAAAGGGGACTTTATTAATACCCAAAAGGAATTTAGTGATGTATCTTCGAACAATCTAGATCTGTTAACCAAAAAGGGGGTATTTTGTTATGATTATATCGTTAACATAAATAAACTTAATGAAAAGTGTTTACCACCAGTCGAGCAATTCTATAGCAAGTTAAATGATACTCACATTAGTCAAAGCGATTACAGACATGCCCAGTTAGTTTGGGATAAATTTAATATTCAAAGTTTAGGTGAATATAGTGACCTATATCTCAAGACGGACATTATGATACTTACCGATATCTTTCAGAACTTTAGGAAAACTTGTATAAAGAATTATGGTTTGGATCCGGCTTGGTACTACACTTTACCGGGATATACTTGGGACTGTATGCTTAAGTATACTGGGTGTCGATTAGAAACCTTTCAAGATATTGATATATTAATGTTTTTTGAGAAAGCAGTGAGAGGGGGGATAAGCCAATGTTGTAATAGATATTCTGAAGCAAACAACAAATACATGAAAAATTATGATCCTAACAATCCTTCCAAATACTTACTTTATCTGGATGTAAACAATTTATACGGGTGGGCAATGGGGGAATCTCTTCCTTACGGTAACTTCCAATGGGTTGATACAAACATTAACGTGATGAATATTCCGGATAACGGCCCAGAAGGATACGTTTTAGAAGTCGATTTAGACTATCCGGAAAATTTACATGACCCCCATAAAGACCTGCCGTTTTGCGCAGAACATTCTAAACCACCAAATTCTAAACTTCCCAAACTTATGACAACTCTCAATTCAAAAGAAAAGTATGTTGTACACTACAGGGCCCTTAAACAAGCGTTAAGTCACGGTTTAACTTTAAAAAAAATTCATAGGGTTTTAAAATTTAGTCAGTCAGCTTGGCTAGCTCCTTACATTAAATTTAATACAGAATTGAGGACAAAAGCTAAGTTTAATTTTGAAAAAACAGTAATTAAATTGATGGTTAATGCTGTATACGGTAAGACCATGGAAAATATTCGCAAACATAGAAATGTAAAAGGAGCTAAGAATTTAATTGCTAGCCCTGCTTTTAACAGCCGATTAATTTTTGATACAGATTTAGTTGCAATTGAACTGAATAAAACTGAAACCGTTTTTACAAAGCCCCTGTACATCGGGATGGCTATACTCGATATCTCAAAGACGTGTGTTTATAATTTTCATTATGATTACATCTTGCAAAAATATTCAACTGACCAGTGTAAACTACTTTATACGGATACGGATAGCTTACTTTATGAAATAAAATGTGATGATGTGTATGATGAAGTCATAAAGCGAGACTTGTATCGTTTCGATACCAGCGATTATTCGGTTGATAATCAGTATAATATACCGCTTGTAAATAAAAAAGTACCAGGTCTTATGAAAGATGAACTTAATGGAAAAATAATGACTCACTTTGTTGGCCTTAGGTCAAAAATGTACACGTTTCTGATTGAAGGCGAGCAATGTATTAAAAAATCAAAGGGGATTAAGTATGGTGTTGTTAAGAATTATTTAACTTTCGACGATTATGCAAATTGCTTATTTAAGAAAAAGCAAAAAACCGCTACTCAATGCACTATTCGTTCATTTGCTCATAATGTTTTCAGTATTAAACAAACAAAAATTGCACTCAGCCCTTTCGATGATAAGCGATACTTAGTTAATAATGTTGTCACTCTACCGTGGGGACACTACAGTATTCCACAAATCGAGAACTAAGCTATTGTATATAGCTAAGAAACAATAATTGTTTCATTTAATCCCCCCCTGCTAATAGATTAGTCATACCTCCCACAACTTGCAGAGCATATATAGCAGAGAAACCTAACAGTCTTTACAACATTATCCAAAGTCAACATGTTCAACCAACAGCTAGCAGACCAACAGGGACTGGTTTCCTATCCATATGTCAACAGTCATAAAATTAAGAAGTCACGCCTACGGATGCACTTGTTGAAATGTCGGAGGCAGTTGAATCATGTTCCCGAGGTCAACTGGCAAGAGTATTTCGAACGAATTAATAAAGAAGAATTAATCACTTTCAGGAATCCACCTCGGATTAGGCCAGAGTAATTTTGTGTGAATATAAAAGAAGTTCCAATATTTGTTAACTTTATTAACACAAGTTCCAACTGAATACAACACCATGCCTGTGTCAATAAAATATAAATGTACAACATGCGGTGGGGCAACTGATACACCCAATACTTCATGTATTCCATGTAGCACCAAGAATTTATTCAAAGATGTGACAAAACACATTCCTTCACATTATTTTAGTCCTAAATATATGTATTAGGGTAATAAAAGATTTATTATGTTTGTGTGTTTTTTTATTTAATAAAACCTCCTCCTATACAAATCAGCTAATACAAACTCTTTGTAAAATGAGAGAAGCTCAAAAATACAGTATGCATTAATATTATCTGATATAATACATAGTGATTTTATAATATCTATAGCATTTATATTATAGTTATATTTTAATAACAAATCATTCACTTCATCTAACATATTATAATAAAAATCCAATAAGTTATATTTTAATATTAAATTAATTTTTGAGGTTATTTTACAATCAATTGTAAGCAATTGCATTACATCGTTAGCAGTGAAATAAAAATGAATATCGTCTTTAGAAAGCACAATCATCAAATAGTTGACACCTGGGTACACGCTCAATTTCAAATTGGAGCTGAATTCTTTTGGTGGTATTGCAACATCTTCACCCAATTTTTCAAGGATTTTGTTGAATTCCACTGTTAACTGGAACCATTCAAAACGGTCCATGGATATAGGATTTGACGGATCGAGCAGGTTTATAATTTGCACTGCTGGTTTGAAGAATCGTAGAGGGCTGAGTCCACAGTTTATCACATACAGATTTTTCGGCTTGAGCACAAATTGTGTACTTAGCAACAGCTGCTTTTCATTGTGGACCGCTTCATCATAACTATTCAAAACACGATTAACTTCGTTATTTTCGCTGCTAGTGCTGTACCCCGATTCACTCATGGTGTTAAACTACATCTGTGGCCCTTATCCAGGAGTCATGTGTTTTATCGAAACCCAACCAGCGAACCAGCACTTTATCGCCCCTCCTTCTTAAAACTTTCTCCACAAGGTAAACATTTGGATTTGCTGCTTTTTGCAATTCCTCGCTGTAAAAGCCACCCTTTATCGGATTCCCCTGCACATCTTCAAGCAAATAAGTTATGGGTGTGGTTTTTTGAATTTTAACAATTTTAAATAATTCCGTGCTCCAATTAGGGGGTGTAGCCTTCTCAAAAACATGCTTGGCTTTGCTGATGCGAACCATATCACCCTTTTTGAACTTTGATATTTTAAAAACTGTAGGATAGCTGAAGGTTCTAAGTAAAGCAGCCTCGTTACTTTTATTTACATCTTTTGGCCTCATTCCAGTAGTTCTATGTCTTCTGTTATTGTATTTATCAACAATTGTAGATAATATATCAATCCACTTATATGTGCCATTTAGGCTAAAGTATTTAAATAATCGTTCCTTTAACGTACGTATAACCCTCTCCACTATTGCAGCTTTTGTTATGCTAAAGGTACTATAATGATTAATTTTAAACTTTTTCATGAGATTTTGAAAATGTGAGTTGTAGAATTCTTTTCCATGATCACTTTGCAAGTTTCGTGGATGCCGTTGAGAGTTTTTCAGTATTTTATCAAAGGCCTTTGTCACTTCTTCACCAGTCTTAGATTTAAGGGCTTCACACCAAACGTACTTGGAAAAACAGTCAATTACTACAAGAATAAACTTAAATTTGTTATTGTGAGCTGTATATTGATCTAACTGGGCGAGGTCAACCTGCCAGAGGTCATCCAATCCTTTAATAATGGTCCGACGACGAGGGTATTTTTTCAATGCTCGTCTGTGTAATTCATTCACAATTTGAATCTTTTCTTTACTATGCTTTGTTTTCGTTGCTTTCATTATGTTTTTGATATTCCAAAACCCTTATTCTATACAAAATTTCACGCAGTTGTTTTCCCTGAATTTCAATATGTGACTGTAAGGCTTTTTTTATTTCAGAAAGTGAATCATCGACGTATTTTTTGTTAGTTGCATCACCTAATACTTTCGGAGCCTTAAGATTGCTGATTTTTTAATTTCTCGCATCTATATGACCTTCAGGAGTAAAAGTTAAACCGCCTGTGTGAACACTTGGCCGTGAATAAATTCTTGAATACTGACCAAACTTATTAATACTCATGTTGTGACTGGTGATAACCTTGTAATGCGCTTGTATTTATATTAAGAAATGATGTGAGCCTCTTTTAATTCTGTCTCTATAGCAGTTATTTCATTATCGTGAGAGGTGTTTCCAGCATTTTTAGAAGCAATAAGAAGCATTAATCTATCTACTAATTCATTCACATCATCCCAATAAATATACTCGATTGGTTTTTTATTGTAAATTAAATGCATACCAGTACCCGAACCTGTTTTTGGTTTAGCTGGAGATTTTCCTGGTTTGAAAATAGGCCTAATAATTTTAAAATATTTTGATAGTTTTGAGCTTTTTAATTTGCCTCTGGTATCAAGAAGTGCCCCAGTTAATTTTAAAATATCGATATATTTTGCAAAGTCTTCGTCTGTGTATTTTGGATCAGTATAAAAAATCAAATCGTATAGTCCTGATGTTCCCTCAAAATTCTTTCCCTTAACAATTATATCTCCACTACTATCAAAATCAATATTTTTACCGGCTAGCAAAAATTTTGATTGAGATGCGTCATAGACGGGGCCATATACTTTATCAATTTTCTTTGAATTATCATGGTAGTCTTGTATATATTGTTTTGCTATATTAGGATAGGAAACATCTTCAGGTTCACTATTTTGTACATCGGAATCGAAAAAATCAGCCTCCTTTTTTAACTGTGGGCTTTCCTGTTCTTCTTTTTTATATTTCATTTTTGTAAAGTTAGGTAGTTTGATTTTGCTCAGAGATTGCGTAACTGGTGTGAACATTTTTTTAATCGATTCGTCTTCTTCAATTTTACCTAATTTGAGTGCCACATACTTTTTTCTAACAGCGCGAGCGAGCTCTCTGACTTTCTTCGCACGCTGCATTTTAAATAATTGATCTTGCGTTGTTGATGGCATGATTCAAAATTAGTGAATCCAGCTGAGTTACAGCTTTATATACTTATCAAATCCATTTCTGTAACGCCCATTTTTTAACTCAAAATCTTTTACAATTACTAAAGTACCGTATAACTTTAAATTGATCATAAGTTAAATCCGGAGACACATGCTCATCAAAAACATGACGTAAGTTCATATCATCCTGTCGAAATAGTACAATAACATTACAGTTATCGCGGACCAGCTGTTTAGGTATTTTAGAGTAAGTCTGACAAAGATATATGACATCAACGCCTTTGTGCCGTCCCATCGAATAAAACTCACGTATCTTATCTTGCCGATCACAACTCACATCATCGAAAATAAAAACTGAATTTTCCAAGGCCTCGGATGGTGGAATGACAGCATCATTAGCTTTAAATGGAAAATATCCGATTTTAGGAACTTTTTTTAAGACATCTTGTAGTAACTGATATTTTGGCTGATATAAGCTTTTACTATAAACGTAGATATTCTCAAACTTCAGACCATTTTTGTTAAATATTATACTTAAAAGGGCATTTGTTTTACCACAGTTGCTAGGTCCTATGAACGTAGCTCTAACGGACTCTGGAAACAGTTTACCATGCTTAGATGCCTGTCTGATCCCTGTATCTGCAACGTCTAAGTTTTCAATAGGAAGAGAGCTTTGTTGTTGCCTTATTTGCATTTTGGACTCTTTTAAAATTAATAAGACATTTGATGTCTATTTATACTTTCAAAGTTATCTTGTAAAAAAATTCAAAATCATTTAAAAATTGTCGGCCTTTTTAGTGTGATCCTTTTCCTAACGTGTGATAATCTACAACACAGTGACCTCTCCTGAACATAATAAAAGAAAAAAATGCCGAGCGCTACTTGAATCTAAGAATCGACAATTGCCCGGCTTCACCCGGGATTATAATCTCACCGCGTCGGCTTTCGCCTTCGCCCGCGTCACAAGCAATTTTAAAGTCGGGCCGAGTTGGGTGATAGTCAACTGGTCTCATAATTACGTAATGCGCTTGAAAGTTGAATATCTTATAAACTAAGGAATCTACAAAAAAATGTTTCAAATAAAAGTCGTAGCATATCAAAGGGGCTAATCAAATGTTTATAAAAGAAAATTTACAGATGACGTTTTCAAGGTCATATGACAATTAAGTTGGTTTTTTCAATGACACCCTGCTGTTTTTATTTGATAAAAGCATTTAGCTTCTTTCTCGGAATATATTTCATTAGAAACATTTTTTTCTAGATTGTAGGTTTCAAGGACATGAATTTTTGCTTCGTTTCAAAATTAAATTTTCTAGCGGTTGCGCCTTGGTATATAAAGAGCGGATGGTTTATAAACATAGCAGAGCAAACACTGAACCACATCGACATATTCGTAAATATGAGTGCCTTTGTAAATATCGACTTTAAGGCGTATCTTGCCTCACACAGAGTATTATTTCAGCATTGCCATGGTGATTCATTGACTTATATACTACAAAAACAAGATTTTATTATCCCAAACGAGTGGTTTGAAAAAGTTGCCAAGCAAGAACTCCATGAAATTTGTACCTATCGTTTAATGTTGAAAAAAAAAACAGCATATTGATAATTACGTGATACAAATCATTAATATATGTGACGCAGAAAACATTGAACAAATAAATTATTTTACGCTCGATGGACTTCTGAAGAAACATGGTTTGGACTCTGGGCTCCAATATAAGATGTATATTCTTAACATATTAAGTGAAGAATACCTTTTAGAACAGTCGTATCCTACCAAAAACTTAACAAATTATAGAGATTTATTAATATGTATTGATGATTTTATATGTGCCGCCGCTTATCTTGCAAGATATGAAAATTTGAGGGATTTTACAAAGGCACTAAATGATATGAAATTAACTTATAAATTTGAACCTATACATAATGAGCGTCATATGCATATTTTGAAATGGCTACAAAAGAATATAACAAAATATGAAGAGAATTCAGAAGCCATTGTAGGATGGGAGTTGGGAGTGTGGACCAGACTCTGGTCATTGGCCATCTACCAAAGTGGACGATTATAAAATGACAATTTCGTTATTATATACATTTGTAGTTAATACTTTTTAAAAATAAAACTGCTTTTAACCTACTTGTCTGATTTTGTTCCTTAAAGGAGATATCCATTTATATCTACCAAATTCAAATTATGGCGACTGCGGCGGGGTACATAGATTCTCACATAAATAGCGAAGAGGTTCCCTTAACGAACTAGAGTTCAAATTATCTTGACCGCATCGGGATATTAGACATGTGAATTCTAATTTTTAATGGACTTCGCTTGTATCAGATATTTGACTAAATTTTGTTTATTTCTGGCGAGGTGGTCTGGTAGAAATGCGACGTGAAGGTAGTTCGTATTCCCAGATTTGAAACTCAGCTATGGCAGTGGCTGGGAAAGGTGACCGAGGACTTTTTAAAAAAAAAAAGTTCGGGATCAGATGTTTTTTAACATTGTCACTGCGCGTTCCTCGCTGCAATGCCATGAACTGTGTGGGGCAGTGACGAGAGTTTGTAAACACCATTAGGTTTAATTAGTTTAAGTTTACTTTAGGTTAATGTTACTTTAGCATAAGTTTACTTTAAGGTAGTTGGTGTTTCTTGGATCTGCCTGTACCCATCCGTCGAAAACAAATATGCGTTTGTATATACTGACCGTACAAGTGCCATTAGTTTTCGGTAAATTGAGGTGGCACAGAAAGTTTGAGGTATTGAATTACGACGTAAGGATAGGGTCCGCCCCTACCCGGAGGTTGAACCGCTTACGTCGGACCTCGTAATTCCTTTGGGTATGGGGGGGATCCGGCCCCTTGTCAAAATGGCAGGGGGTTTTGCTGCCGCGGCATTTGGCAGGGGGCTTGGACCCAGGCCCCGACCGCCGATTCGCAAGCCCCTTTTCCAAGCATTGCGCTACGCCTGGACCTTTTCCGAAAGCCGACGCCGCCGCCGCTGAGCTGCCACGCCCGCGCTGGCTGTCCGACGCCGCGCGCCGCCACGCTGGTTGTTCGACGCCGCTCCCGGGTTGCCCGATCACCGCCGCTGGCAGGCCGCCGCCGCCCGTAGCCAGACACCGCGGCGCTTAGCAGGAGCCTCGCCCAGCGTAGCTCCCGACTGTGTAAGATGCAAGCGCCACAGCTTCCGTTTGTTACGGTCGGGCGATGGAGTAAACATCGTTAAGTGCTGGGATATGTATACGCTACAGTTTCATTTATTTAATTCATAGCAAATAAAGATTGAAATTTATATGATTCGTTTCAATGCTATGTTACTCGCATAATAAAAGACTGGCTGATGTTTAAACCTTTATTAAAAATAATGAGATATTTTCAAACACAGGCATGATGCTTTTATATTCCTTTATTAAGTACGTTTTATGACTAATACAAGATTATAACACAAATTACTATTTGAAGAATTCCATGTTAATTTTCTATTCCCCCAATGACCATATTTCAAACTGATTGGCCTTGTTTTTTCCCATATCCAGTTGTCCTTTGTAAACCAGCGAGTATTTTTCACTGGAAAATGTTCGAGGCACGGTTTGACCGCCTGTGTCACTCTGTTCGGCAGGAAAACGACACTATCCTCCAACTCCAGCAAAATGGTCTCCCCGAACGTCGTTTGCACCACCTTGCCCGAGAGAATTTTCATCGGCACGCCTTCATCCAATTCCACTAACTTTACCGTCGGTTTCTGAGACAAGCAACCAACTTTGTTGATGGTTTCCAAATCCATTTTGCTGCAAGCCATCTTCGGCTACTGAAACTCCAAACAGCAAACTCTGTCTTTTATCAAAGCTAGAGGGGTGGGGCTAATGGAAATGACTTCCCGCCCAAATTCCCAGAAGTGCGACACTTCAGTACACTTTGACCTTTGACCTCTAAGCCCCCGCGATTCAACCTTGAGATTCTCGGAAACCTTGAAGTCTAGCCACGCCCCATGAATTCCCAGAAACCTTGAAGCGCGGAAACCTTGAAGCTATTCTAGGAAACCACGCCGACCTTGAACACCCCATCACGACTTCGCAACAAACGACCTTGGCGGCCATTTTGGGCTGGGCGCCGCTTTGACTCACTACTTCCACCTATTTTGCAATATCAAGATTTTTCTCCCGAAAATTGTTTTGTAGTGCGAACAGATGCTTCAGGGGTTGCTCTATCCCTTTCGGCCCTGGTGGGTTCATATGGGTAAACTAGTTTAAATATTTTATTTTGGCACTTTATAGAGGTCTAATTACCGTTGTAATATATATATATATATGTATATGTATATATAATAGATAAAATAAATCAACTTTATAATAAAGTTAAATTTGAGCAACTATTTAAATATAATAAACTAGGAAAGAGTCATTTTTCAACTATGCCAACTCCTCTCTATGCCTACGCAACTCTCGTTACTTTGTTCGTCGTCAGAAGGCTGTCATCGTAGCGTCCTCAGAGATAGTGTGCAAGCATGAACAAATCAGAGAGAAAATAGCATTCTACAAAAATTTATAAACCAATAGGTTACGATTAATATTGAAACTTGAAATATGATACCAGCAGGGGGATTCGGAACATTTCGATACGACACGAATCAGCCATTTTTCGATATGTTTGGAATTCTGAACGATAGCTTGCGTATCGTTGGTTTGATATGAAAACTTCGACTCGTCCGGGGCAGTCGAAAAGGTGAATACGATAGTGCCGTCTCTATTTTATACACGTTACAAAAATATCGCCGTCTCAGTCAGGCGAAAGTTCATGGTTATGTTATTACTTATTATTTGACTATTATTTGTCTTTAGTTTTTATTAAGATTTTATAATAGAATACAGAATACCTAATCTGTGGAGCACTTTGTGTTTGGAATAGTAGTTGAATAACAAGGTAATTGTCAATATGACCGATACAGGGGTTAAAAGGCATTGGGACATGCTAATTGGTTATATGGAAATGCATCCACAACTAGCAAAAGGGCAATTTGGGGGCCCTACAGGTAGAGCCACCCAGAAAGCGCTATGGGAGGACCTAACCCGACAACTTAATGCCCAAGGACTGGGGTTAAAAACTACCGTAAAGTGGCAAAAGGTAAGCAGGTACTCATTTTATGTTATCAAGAATTTAGTTATTAGTTTTTATATAAAACGTTATGCAAAATATTTGTGTCTCGCGGAAATATTTCAACAATGGCTCTGACATAGCCTATGTGTAGCTTTGTCGATGATTTTTATCGATGATGTTTATTAAAAGCTTTTATTTAACTTGCAATGTATGTATGTATGTATGTATGTATGTATGTATGTAATTTGTTCGGGTGGAATCTTGCAACTCAATTTTGAAGCAGATATCTTCAACCGATCGAGCTGAAATTTTGTACACACGTTTAATTTGGATGACAATGCATGATTATATGTGTGACGTCATTCTAAATCCAACATGGCGGATCACCCAAGATGGCGGACTAGTTAAATTTCAACCGATCGAGCTGAAATTTTGTACACACGTTTAATTTGGATGACAATGCATGATTATATGTGTGACGTCATTCTAAATCCAACATGGCGGAACACTCAAGATGGCGGACTAGTTAAATTTCAACCGATCGAGCTGAAATTTTGTACACACGTTTAATTTGGATGACAATGCATGATTATATGTGTGACGTCATTCTAAATCCAACATGGCGGAACACTCAAGATGGCGGACTAGTTAAATTTCAACCGATCGAGCTGAAATTTTGTACACACGTTTAATTTGGATGACAATGCATGATTATATGTGTGACGTCATTCTAAATCCAACATGGCGGAACACCCAAGATGGTCATTAGAAGGTCTCCTCATTGAAGAGCTAGACTGTTCTAAACTAACCGGCAAACGACCTTGCAACAATGATGCGTTAACTGAGATGAATAGACTCAGACACCTGGCCAAACTAAAAATTACAAAATAAATTAAAAGTAAAAAAATATTTTTAAAAAAAGCTTTTATTTAAATGCGCTAAAAAGAATAAAATAATCTTTTCTTTTAAAACTTTTACTATCAACTTATAACGTCATTCCACAATTTATATGATATAAAAGCTTGTCGCGAGATTTAAGTTTTCAAACTAAGTAAATACCACTACTTAAATCTCGCGACAAGCTTTTATACCATATAAATTGTGGAATGACGTTATAAGTTGATAGTAAAAGTTTTAAAAGAAAAGATTATTTTATTCTTTTTAGCGCATTTAAATAAAAGCTTTTTTTAAAAATATTTTTTTACTTTTAATTTATTTTTATATTCAGGCATGGACAGATTTCAAATACAACAAAGAAAAAGGCAGCAGCTCTAAAAATTGACCAAAGATTGACAGGTGATGGATCACCCTTATTGTATCCTTTAAACAGATATGAAGAGCGAGTCTTAAGCATTCTTGGGCCGACGTTCTATGCAGGTGTTGGCTCCTCGGAGCTTGGGGGTAAGCTGTTAAGATAAATCATTTAAGTGCATCTATAACACAAAACCAAGAACCAGTAGCACGTTCACTGTAAAGAACATGCAACATTTTCAGAAAACATTTGCCTGTTTGCTTACTTAATATTTACAGTATATTAGGTATTTTATATTTCTTTGTAGTTACCTGCTGATCAACAGGAATCAACAAATAAACAACAGGAACAGCTAATTAATCTACCAGATGAAAGTGATGATTTATCTCAGAGTCTATTACAAACACCTTCCAAAGGAAGGAAAAGATCTTCCGAACATACATGGGAACCCTCAAAAAAAGTTGCATTATGCCAACCGTCGACACCCAAAGAGGTATTAGAAAATAACGATCATCTGTATTCAAAGCCAGAAAAGGTACCTCTACAAAATCAGAAAACTGAATATGCTTTGTATAAGGAAACTGTAACATTATTAAAAGATATAAAAGATACATTAGATACCCGTTTGCGAGATATAAACTCATCATTACAAGAAATTAACGAATCTCTTAAAAAACGGGATTCTCTCGTTGACGACTCCACGATGATAAATTTTATGCAAAATTAGGTACTTAGTAGGTGCAATATTTTTAAAAGCTTTTATTTAACTTGCAATGTATGTATGTATGTATGTATGTATGTATGTAATTTGTTCGGGTGGAATCTTGCAACTCAATTTTGAAGCAGATATCTTCAACCGATCGAGCTGAAATTTTGTACACACGTTTAATTTGGATGACAATGCATGATTATATGTGTGACGTCATTCTAAATCCAACATGGCGGATCACCCAAGATGGCGGACTAGTTAAATTTCAACCGATCGAGCTGAAATTTTGTACACACGTTTAATTTGGATGACAATGCATGATTATATGTGTGACGTCATTCTAAATCCAACATGGCGGAACACTCAAGATGGCGGACTAGTTAAATTTCAACCGATCGAGCTGAAATTTTGTACACACATTTAATTTGGATGACAATGCATGATTATATGTGTGACGTCATTCTAAATCCAACATGGCGGAACACTCAAGATGGCGGACTAGTTAAATTTCAACCGATCGAGCTGAAATTTTGTACACACGTTTAATTTGGATGACAATGCATGATTATATGTGTGACGTCATTCTAAATCCAACATGGCGGAATACCCAAGATGGTCATTAGAAGGTCTCCTCATTGAAGAGCTAGACTGTTCTAAACTAACCGGCAAACGACCTTGCAACAATGATGCGTTAACTGAGATGAATAGACTCAGACACCTGGCCAAACTAAAAATTACAAAATAAATTAAAAGTAAAAAAATATTTTTAGAAAAAGCTTTTATTTATATATTCAGAAAAAGTTAAAATCAAATCGAAAATTGTTCCAGTATGCTCCAGAGCAATTGGAGAGGGCACTGGAAGAAATAAAGGAAAATCGATTGGGCGTCCGGAAGGCTAAAACGACGATTATTGACCGACTTAAAGGTAGAGTGCTAGTGGCTCGAAGAAAAACAGGACCAGAACCAATTCTAACAACCGAAGTTGAAAAGAAAATTGTAGAGTGGGTAATTAAAATCGCCAAATGTGGTTTTCCTCTTAATAAAACAGATCTGCTTAATACTGTGCAAAGAATTGCGAAGGAAATTGACAAGGCAAAATTTTTCACAGACGGACGACCTGGGCAAAAATGGTACAAACAATTTATGAAGAGATATGAAGAGATGTCTTTTAGAGAAGCGGAAGGAATCAGTAAAGCTCGTGCTGTCGTAACTGAAAGACACATTAGAGCGTGGTTTAGTGATCTGGAAATATTTTTGGCAGAAAATGATCTCCTAGAAGTTATACGTGACCCGAGTCGAGTCTTTAATGGTGATGAAAGCGGCTTTTCGTTATGCCCAAAGTCAGGAAAAGTATTAGCTCCGAAAGGTTGGAAGAATTTGTACCAGATTAAATTAGGAAGTGAAAAAGAGAATTTAACGGTCTTAATTGTATTTTCTGCAGATGGAGTTATCTGTCCTCCGCTTATAGTTTTTCCATACATTCGTCCGCCACGCGCAGTCATTGACAGTATGCCAGCCGATTGGGTGTTAGGGCGATCAGAAAGTGGGTGGATGAAGAGCGAAGTTTTCTTTGAATACATCGCAAACGACTTCGACAAATGGCTCACCAAAAATCAAATGCAACGACCCATTATATTATTTATAGATGGACACAAATCACATATGAGTTTAGCACTCTCTGAATTTTGTGATAGAAATAAAATCGTTTTATATGCTTTGCCTGCAAACACGACACACATCCTGCAGCCAGCCGATGTTAGTGTCTTTAGGCCTCTTAAGAATGAATGGCAAAAAACTGTTAGAAACTGGCAAAGTCGACCGGAAAACACCAATAAGTGTGTGACAAAGCTAAACTTTTGTCAAGTATTTAACGAAACCCTAAAAAACATAAGTATGAAAGAACACATAATTAATGGATTTCGTAAGTGTGGGCTGTGTCCGATGAATCCAAATAATGTGGATTACTCAAAATGTGTTAAGGACTTTCAGGAAAAACAAAATAATGAGGAAAAAGTTCAAGAACAAAATAATGATGAGGAACCCATATTGCCTGACGAATGGATGGCTGCAAAGAAAGTTATAAAAAGAATTGCTTCTTCCTTGAGAGAATATGGCATAAACACCGAGGTGATATTAAACGAAATCTATAAACATGCTAACATATCATCACCAACCACCAAACAAAGACCGCTGCAGGTAGGAGCGATTGTCCCCTTGCAAGACCTCACCATTATCCCATTTGAAACCATTACACTCGAGCTGACCAACCAGTTCTCCAAGAGATTGACGAGAATCCTCCAAGTAATCAACCGTCCATACCTGCATTAAGTGTCCATGCAACGAATGGGAACTCTCAAAATAATCAGCTGCCCTTACCTGTATTAGGAGCCATTGTCCAAGTGACAGATGGGAGCCATTCAAATGATCAACCTTACTTACCTGCATTAGAATCCAGTCTCCAAGAGACAAATGGAAACTCTCCAAATGAAAGCGTCCGTACCTGAATTAGTAGACAGTCTCCAAGAGACAAATGTGAATCTTCAAAATGATCAAGTTGCCTTACCTGTCTTAGAATCCAGTCTCCAAGAAACAGATGGTAGCCATCCAAATGAACAAACATTGTCCTTACCTGCCTTGGAATCTAGTCTTAATTTAACAGACGGTAGCCTTCCAAACAATCAAGCATCCTTACCTGTATTAGAAGATAATCTCCAAGAAACAGTTTGGAGTCCTCCAAATGAGCAGTCGTTCCTATCTGCATCAGAATCCAGTCTCCAGAAGATAGATGGGAGCGATCCAAATGGAAAATCTTGCATTTTAGAACCTGTACTAGAATCTAAACTCCAAGAGCCAAATAGGAACCCTTCAAATGACACTCCAAACTGTAAAAAGAATACTTTGCTGTCAATTCTTGATACTCACTTGTTTCTCCCACAACCACTTAATCCTACGGCTAAAAACAAGAGAATTAAACAAAACTTTCCTAGTGCGATTTCTTCTAAGGTTTGGAGAATGAAACTAGCAATGAAGGAAGAAGAAAATACTCAAAAAGAAGAAGCAAAGAGGAAAAGAAAAGAGAAACAAACTCTAGCTAAAAAAAAATTGGCGAAAAGGAATGCCATTAAGAAAAAAGCAAAATCTGTCAAGCATACCAGAACGGCGAACTAGAATGAAACTACAACAAAGGGGAAATTGCAATGTTCTGCATGTGATAAAGATTTAATTAGTGACATCGAGAGGAGGGCGAAAAGAATGTTGGATGTGACAAGTGTCCCAGGTGGTTTCATATGAAGTGCACCGAATTTGTAGGCATGCCATATGATGAAGCCGCAAGTAAAGACTATCTTTGTTTCATGTGCTCTTAATTATTGCTTAAACTCTTCTTATATTTTACCTATCTACCTACATTAGTTTTTATTTTATTTGGAAAAAAAAACAAACCAAAGAAAAGGCTTTAATTTAGCGAGAAAGTTATTGTTTATGTGTATGTTGACAATTTCCAAAGAGTTTTTATACCTATAGGTAATTTCGCGTTTTTTCACCTATTTAGTTTATTTTTATTTTTTTATTTATATGTAGGTATCAAATAAACAATATTTTCATTATACCTACCCAGTTATTTTGATTTGAGATTTTCTTCAGTGTGATGGTCGAAAGAGAGAACCGCAAAATCGGATCCTCGACCACTGGTCGAAAACCGGTACGTTAGCGGTCGACATTTTGTGCTTTGTGGTCGAGAAATGGTAAATAGTACGTTTCTTCATTTCAGAATTTTTGACAGAATTTGTAGAAATATGAACAGAAAACTTAAATTTGTCAACACATTTTGATACTCCAGAGCAACACACAGTAATAATTAAATATTTATATACTTAGTTGACATATTTTTTGTGATTTAGTAAAATTAAAACTTCTCTCAACTAGTCGAAAACCGGCACATTCACCCTACATAATTTACATAATTCAGCTGATGAAACTACAGTCAATATGAATTTACTGAAAACTAAGTATATCGGTATCAGATTTATTTGAGTGGCCCGGTATCACAGAATCGAGACTTAACCCGAAAAATAAAAAAAGGTAACGTATGACTAATGTGACCAAAACTTGAAAATATTCAACCAGAAAACAACCGCAAGATGGTGGGTATGCAAAGAAGAGACAGTGCTATGTTTCTGAATTAAAGATGGCCGGGGCCTTAGACAAAATGAGCCCCTCAAAAAAACAGCACGTCAAAAAAAATCGCTACAGGTGAGTAGTAAAGTCGCCAAACTAAGCAAAAATCAAAAGAAATTACTCACCTGTAGGGTTTTCCAGGAGAAACAGCTACCACCTGCTCGCTGTGTCCCGCGTTTCATCAGCTACGCAGCCAAAAAAATGCCTGGTGCAAATACCGTTGCCTTTCGACGCCGTGCACATGCAAAAATAAAAAAATCCAAAAATATTAGTCACAACTATCAAAACCTTAACACCAAAATACAAAACCACTCAAATAATCCACCGATGGCGATAAAAATCGAAAAGATTCAAAATTTGAGAGATATTTTGACTGATTTTTCTCTACGAATTGTATTGGAAGGACGCCGGGAGCAAACTGGAGTTGGCGCGGATGCCGGGCAGCACCAAAAATCATCCGACTGAATTCGACCAATCAGGAGTTAGCATGAAACGTATTTAGTAAACCAAATAGAGTTTATGTTCAAATTATGCATCAAAAGAACCGAAAAATCGAGTAATTCATAATACCGATTTTTAATTACATATGATAAATAAACACATAATTCGCACTTGATTTTCGCATTTTAAATCTGCACAGGGTTCGAGGCTAAACTGACGTATACAGCGCGCGAAAATTTGAATTATTTGAAATAATTTAAGTTTTAAAATTTGAAAAAGTCTTAATAAAATTGAATACAATATTGTAAATAAATTGAAACTGTACGAAAAATAAATCAGTTATTAAGTATGAGATATATGTTTGAAAATAATGACTTTATGTTAATAAAAAAATATAAAAACGAGTAACGGATTTAGAAATGAAAAAATACGTTACAACCTACGCCGTTCATGATATCGAAATGAGCCAAATGGAACTGAAAATAGGAAGCCAAAGACAACTTAATGCCCAAGGACTGGGGTTAAAAACTACCGTAAAGTGGCAAAAGGTAAGCAGGTACTCATTTTATGTTATCAAGAATTTAGTTATTAGTTTTTATATAAAACGTTATGCAAAATATTTGTGTCTCGCGGAAATATTTCAACAATGGCTCTGACATAGCCTATGTGTAGCTTTGTCGATGATTTTTATCGATGATGTTTATTTTTATATTCAGGCATGGACAGATTTCAAATACAACAAAGAAAAAGGCAGCAGCTCTAAAAATTGACCAAAGATTGACAGGTGATGGATCACCCTTATTGTATCCTTTAAACAGATATGAAGAGCGAGTCTTAAGCATTCTTGGGCCGACGTTCTATGCAGGTGTTGGCTCCTCGGAGCTTGGGGGTAAGCTGTTAAGATAAATCATTTAAGTGCATCTATAACACAAAACCAAGAACCAGTAGCACGTTCACTGTAAAGAACATGCAACATTTTCAGAAAACATTTGCCTGTTTGCTTACTTAATATTTACAGTATATTAGGTATTTTATATTTCTTTGTAGTTACCTGCTGATCAACAGGAATCAACAAATAAACAACAGGAACAGCTAGTTAATCTACCAGATGAAAGTGATGATTTATCTCAGAGTCTATTACAAACACCTTCCAAAGGAAGGAAAAGATCTTCCGAACATACATGGGAACCCTCAAAAAAAGTTGCATTATGCCAACCGTCGACACCCAAAGAGGTATTAGAAAATAAAGATCATCTGTATTCAAAGCCAGAAAAGGTACCTCTACAAAATCAGAAAACTGAATATGCTTTGTATAAGGAAACTGTAACATTATTAAAAGATATAAAAGATACATTAGATACCCGTTTGCGAGATATAAACTCATCATTACAAGAAATTAACGAATCTCTTAAAAAACGGGATTCTCTCGTTGACGACTCCACGATGATAAATTTTATGCAAAATTAGGTACTTAGTAGGTGCAATATTTTTAAAAGCTTTTATTTAACTTGCAATGTATGTATGTATGTATGTATGTATGTAATTTGTTCGGGTGGAATCTTGCAACTCAATTTTGAAGCAGATATCTTCAACCGATCGAGCTGAAATTTTTTACACACGTTTAATTTGGATGACAATGCATGATTATATGTGTGACGTCATTCTAAATCCAACATGGCGGATCACCCAAGATGGCGGACTAGTTAAATTTCAACCGATTGAGCTGAAATTTTGTACACACGTTTAATTTGGATGACAATGCATGATTATATGTGTGACGTCATTCTAAATCCAACATGGCGGAACACTCAAGATGGCGGACTAGTTAAATTTCAACCGATCGAGCTGAAATTTTGTACACACGTTTAATTTGGATGACAATGCATGATTATATGTGTGACGTCATTCTAAATCCAACATGGCGGAACACTCAAGATGGCGGACTAGTTAAATTTCAACCGATCGAGGTGAAATTTTGTACACACGTTTAATTTGGATGACAATGCATGATTATATGTGTGACGTCATTCTAAATCCAACATGGCGGAACACCCAAGATGGTCATTAGAAGGTCTCCTCATTGAAGAGCTAGACTGTTCTAAACTAACCGGCAAACGACCTTGCAACAATGATGCGTTAACTGAGATGAATAGACTCAGACACCTGGCCAAACTAAAAATTACAAAATAAATTAAAAGTAAAAAAATATTTTTAAAAAAAGCTTTTATTTAAATGCGCTAAAAAGAATAAAATAATCTTTTCTTTTAAAACTTTTACTATCAACTTATAACGTCATTCCACAATTTATATGATATAAAAGCTTGTCGCGAGATTTAAGTTTTCAAACTAAGTAAATACCACTACTTAAATCTCGCGACAAGCTTTTATATCATATAAATTGTGGAATGACGTTATAAGTTGATAGTAAAAGTTTTAAAAGAAAAGATTATTTTATTCTTTTTAGCGCATTTAAATAAAAGCTTTTTTTAAAAATATTTTTTTACTTTTAATTTATTTACTTACAATTTTGTTTTTATTTTATACTGTATTAATATAAGGAACATAGTTTAAGTGCATAGAATCCTTGTACGATTTTGATATATTTTATTAAAAATACATGTTAACAAGATTTTCGTGCCTGATTTCCAGCAACGTTGCCTGCTAGTAGTAGCTGCTGCTCCTCTGGTTGTTCTCGATCGATAATATCCTCATCATGTACTTCAATATTCCTCATAACACAGATATTGTGCAAAATACAACACACTTTTATTACGTCAGCCATAAAATATGGGTTATATCTAGCAGATCGTTCCCGAAGGATACATCTGAAAAAGGGAGCATTGAATAGTTCAAAAATAAATAAAAATAAAAATGTCAGATTTAGAAAAACAACCTCCAAAAGTCGATTATGAACAGCAACCCCCCCTCCACCGATATTTTATATTTTTCTGGGGGGGGGGGGAGTTATGCAACAACTCCCTATGTTTTTGCGATCAAATAATATTTTGAATGGGTTAGGTACGTTGCAGGGTGACTTCTATTGAATAATTATTCTTACCTAAACCGCATTTTAAGCAAGCCAATGCACCTTTCTACACAGTTCCTCGCCTCCATGTGCCGTTGATTATATTCATGCTTTGGAGTGTGTGGTAAAGGGTTTCTATATGGTGTCATTAAGTACGGTAACTGGGGGTATCCAGCGTCACCAATAAGCCAGCAGGGCTCCCGCTCTTGCAAGATCTGCATATACTGGTTGATATTGGAATTTCTAAATATAAAACTATGATGGGTCGATCCTCCGTAATTGCTGTGCACATGAATAATTTTTAAAGATGGATCACATATTATTTGTGTATTGGATGGTAACCTAAAACAATAACAAATATGAAACATTCATTAAATGATCAGAAATTGGAGCTAAACTGCAGTAGTAATAGAGTTATCAACACTATACAAGTTCCCACTTTTCTTAAATAAAAATAAACCTAATATAATATAGGTAATTGTGTTAGCTACTCACCTTTTCTATTCACGAAGTTTTGTTCGTCTTGTTGTGGTTTTAAAATCGCCACATGTGTGCCATCTACAGAGCCAACAGTTCCTGGAAAATTGAGCCTTTCCATAAATAAGTGTTTCACGTGATTACGTTCTGCTCTAGATTGTGGAAATCTTATATACCGGGGACCTAACACGGTAACAATTGCCTGTGTAACTTCATATATATAACGATGTACCGATGTCTGACTGACATTCACATTATATACTTCCCCCACTGACCTTTGGTAAGATCCAGTCGCATAAAACCGTAGGGCACATAAGACCTTTTGCTCTATGGTTACACCTCTTCTTAGCATTGATGATGTAACATGAGGTCTTAAGAGCTCAATAAGCTGCCGTGTAGTTTCTTTATCCAATCGATATAATTCGACAAAGCGAGAATGTGATAAATTAAAGGAATCATACCTTTGTCTATTTAGGATTCTATTCCTGATAGACAATTTATTTTCCGCTCTTCGTTGAACTGCCCTCGCAATGGGAAGCATCTCACACACTGAAAATAAGAACCATACATATTATCTAAATATAAAAGAAAATGAGTAAATTATTATAAATACCTTAATTTCTGTTATTAACTACTATTAGAAATTATTAGAAGTTCCCGATTCCAAGGAAAAATCCAACTTTTTAGTTGGTTTAATTTGAATCGTAGACAAGATTTATATATAGGTTAGAATTTAGAATGACGGTCTTCTGCTTCTTCTATTGTTCAATTTCATAGTAATATATAACATAACAATTCAAAAATCACCAGAAAGTGTAGTTCTAATGACACAAATAGCCGAAAACACCCGAACTCGTGTCGAATCGGTTTCGATAGTGGTTCCGAATGCGTTTTGTCGTTTCAACATCGAAATATATATCGTATCGTTTTTGGTATCGTGTCGATTCTTCCGAATCCCGCTGCTGGGTTACTTAATATAGACAAATAATAATGAAAATTAAATGTTTAGAACTAAACTAAACTATTGGGAACTATGCATAGTTTTTAAATCTTTAGATAAGATAGATCAACTGACCGGAATAGCAAAGTGCTTAATATTTAATTAAAAGAAAAAATTGTGAGAATGCTCCAGCCCGAATTTAATGAAAATTTTTATATTTTAAATCAAATTTAACGCGAAAAATTTATTTGAGACTTGAACGGTAAGTACATAATTTACATAATTATTATAAAGTAGGGTAAATGCACTGGTTCTTTAATCTCGCTCCCATTCTCGACCACCTTCTGCGCATGTTTCATAAAATTCCAGCCATTCTTCAGTTGAAATCTTGTCGGCCATTAGTGACGCTAAAAGTTGCGAGTTCGCGTGGTCTAACGTTCCAATGAAATTTGTAGTGACGCCGGCTCGAGTAAATAGTAAGTATATAATAAAATATATACTTTTGTTAAAACTTTTCAATATAAGGTTGGAGTTAATACTGAAATACACTGTTTAAATGTGAATAAAGCTAGTTTTTTTACGGTTTTTGACAGAATAATAAAGTCGCCCAACCGGGTTACAACCGGGGCGGTCGAGAAACGGATTCAATTCAGTATTTTTATTCTCTCTTTCTAGCTTATGGGATTTAGGTATTTTTCTTTTCATTTGGGAAATAATTTGGATTAATAAGTATGCAAGCCCGGCCAGATCTCGACCACTGTTTGCCTTGCATCCATTTACAAACATTCATTGTGCATTTTTAGTGGTCGAGAGATGGTACAAGTTCACGCCTATTGTCGACCACTAGTTTTATCTTTATTTAACTGCCTGTTTCTGTGTAGTAAACAAAGATGTTTCATTTTCTGTAGATATGATATGGCGCCAACAAGGAAAGTAGAAGAGCCAGCAAATTCTGGAAAGGTTCAGAAAAAGTTAAAATCAAATCGAAAATTGTTCCAGTATGCTCCAGAGCAATTGGAGAGGGCACTGGAAGAAATAAAGGAAAATCGATTGGGCGTCCGGAAGGCTAAAACGACGATTATTGACCGACTTAAAGGTAGAGTGCTAGTGGCTCGAAGAAAAACAGGACCAGAACCAATTCTAACAACCGAAGTTGAAAAGAAAATTGTAGAGTGGGTAATTAAAATCGCCAAATGTGGTTTTCCTCTTAATAAAACAGATCTGCTTAATACTGTGCAAAGAATTGCGAAGGAAATTGACAAGGCAAAATTTTTCACAGACGGACGACCTGGGCAAAAATGGTACAAACAATTTATGAAGAGATATGAAGAGATGTCTTTTAGAGAAGCGGAAGGAATCAGTAAAGCTCGTGCTGTCGTAACTGAAAGACACATTAGAGCGTGGTTTAGTGATCTGGAAATATTTTTGGCAGAAAATGATCTCCTAGAAGTTATACGTGACCCGAGTCGAGTCTTTAATGGTGATGAAAGCGGCTTTTCGTTATGCCCAAAGTCAGGAAAAGTATTAGCTCCGAAAGGTTGGAAGAATTTGTACCAGATTAAATTAGGAAGTGAAAAAGAGAATTTAACGGTCTTAATTGTATTTTCTGCAGATGGAGTTATCTGTCTTCCGCTTATAGTTTTTCCATACATTCGTCCGCCACGCGCAGTCATTGACAGTATGCCAGCCGATTGGGTGTTAGGGCGATCAGAAAGTGGGTGGATGAAGAGCGAAGTTTTCTTTGAATACATCGCAAACGACTTCGACAAATGGCTCACCAAAAATCAAATGCAACGACCCATTATATTATTTATAGATGGACACAAATCACATATGAGTTTAGCACTCTCTGAATTTTGTGATAGAAATAAAATCGTTTTATATGCTTTGCCTGCAAACACGACACACATCCTGCAGCCAGCCGATGTTAGTGTCTTTAGGCCTCTTAAGAATGAATGGCAAAAAACTGTTAGAAACTGGCAAAGTCGACCGGAAAACACCAATAAGTGTGTGACAAAGCTAAACTTTTGTCAAGTATTTAACGAAACCCTAAAAAACATAAGTATGAAAGAACACATAATTAATGGATTTCGTAAGTGTGGGCTGTGTCCGATGAATCCAAATAATGTGGATTACTCAAAATGTGTTAAGGACTTTCAGGAAAAACAAAATAATGAGGAAAAAGTTCAAGAACAAAATAATGATGAGGAACCCATATTGCCTGACGAATGGATGGCTGCAAAGAAAGTTATAAAAAGAATTGCTTCTTCCTTGAGAGAATATGGCATAAACACCGAGGTGATATTAAACGAAATCTATAAACATGCTAACATATCATCACCAACCACCAAACAAAGACCGCTGCAGGTAGGAGCGATTGTCCCCTTGCAAGACCTCACCATTATCCCATTTGAAACCATTACACTCGAGCTGAATGATGACCAACCAGTTCTCCAAGAGATTGACGAGAATCCTCCAAGTAATCAACCGTCCATACCTGCATTAAGTGTCCATGCAACGAATGGGAACTCTCAAAATAATCAGCTGCCCTTACCTGTATTAGGAGCCATTGTCCAAGTGACAGATGGGAGCCATTCAAATGATCAACCTTACTTACCTGCATTAGAATCCAGTCTCCAAGAGACAAATGGAAACTCTCCAAATGAAAGCGTCCGTACCTGAATTAGTAGACAGTCTCCAAGAGACAAATGTGAATCTTCAAAATGATCAAGTTGCCTTACCTGTCTTAGAATCCAGTCTCCAAGAAACAGATGGTAGCCATCCAAATGAACAAACATTGTCCTTACCTGCCTTGGAATCTAGTCTTAATTTAACAGACGGTAGCCTTCCAAACGATCAAGCATCCTTACCTGTATTAGAAGATAATCTCCAAGAAACAGTTTGGAGTCCTCCAAATGAGCAGTCGTTCCTATCTGCATCAGAATCCAGTCTCCAGAAGATAGATGGGAGCGATCCAAATGGAAAATCTTGCATTTTAGAACCTGTACTAGAATCTAAACTCCAAGAGCCAAATAGGAACCCTTCAAATGACACTCCAAACTGTAAAAAGAATACTTTGCTGTCAATTCTTGATACTCACTTGTTTCTCCCACAACCACTTAATCCTACGGCTAAAAACAAGAGAATTAAACAAAACTTTCCTAGTGCGATTTCTTCTAAGGTTTGGAGAATGAAACTAGCAATGAAGGAAGAAGAAAATACTCAAAAAGAAGAAGCAAAGAGGAAAAGAAAAGAGAAACAAACTCTAGCTAAAAAAAAATTGGCGAAAAGGAATGCCATTAAGAAAAAAGCAAAATCTGTCAAGCATACCAGAACGGCGAACTAGAATGAAACTACAACAAAGGGGAAATTGCAATGTTCTGCATGTGATAAAGATTTAATTAGTGACATCGAGAGGAGGGCGAAAAGAATGTTGGATGTGACAAGTGTCCCAGGTGGTTTCATATGAAGTGCACCGAATTTGTAGGCATGCCATATGATGAAGCCGCAAGTAAAGACTATCTTTGTTTCATGTGCTCTTAATTATTGCTTAAACTCTTCTTATATTTTACCTATCTACCTACATTAGTTTTTATTTTATTTGGAAAAAAAAACAAACCAAAGAAAAGGCTTTAATTTAGCGAGAAAGTTATTGTTTATGTGTATGTTGACAATTTCCAAAGAGTTTTTATACCTATAGGTAATTTCGCGTTTTTTCACCTATTTAGTTTATTTTTATTTTTTTATTTATATGTAGGTATCAAATAAACAATATTTTCATTATACCTACCCAGTTATTTTGATTTGAGATTTTCTTCAGTGTGATGGTCGAAAGAGAGAACCGCAAAATCGGATCCTCGACCACTGGTCGAAAACCGGTACGTTAGCGGTCGACATTTTGTGCTTTGTGGTCGAGAAATGGTAAATAGTACGTTTCTTCATTTCAGAATTTTTGACAGAATTTGTAGAAATATGAACAGAAAACTTAAATTTGTCAACACATTTTGATACTCCAGAGCAACACACAGTAATAATTAAATATTTATATACTTAGTTGACATATTTTTTGTGATTTAGTAAAATTAAAACTTCTCTCAACTAGTCGAAAACCGGCACATTCACCCTACATAATTTACATAATTCAGCTGATGAAACTACAGTCAATATGAATTTACTGAAAACTAAGTATATCGGTATCAGATTTATTTGAGTGGCCCGGTATCACAGAATCGAGACTTAACCCGAAAAATAAAAAAAGGTAACGTATGACTAATGTGACCAAAACTTGAAAATATTCAACCAGAAAACAACCGCAAGATGGTGGGTATGCAAAGAAGAGACAGTGCTATGTTTCTGAATTAAAGATGGCCGGGGCCTTAGACAAAATGAGCCCCTCAAAAAAACAGCACGTCAAAAAAAATCGCTACAGGTGAGTAGTAAAGTCGCCAAACTAAGCAAAAATCAAAAGAAATTACTCACCTGTAGGGTTTTCCAGGAGAAACAGCTACCACCTGCTCGCTGTGTCCCGCGTTTCATCAGCTACGCAGCCAAAAAAATGCCTGGTGCAAATACCGTTGCCTTTCGACGCCGTGCACATGCAAAAATAAAAAAATCCAAAAATATTAGTCACAACTATCAAAACCTTAACACCAAAATACAAAACCACTCAAATAATCCACCGATGGCGATAAAAATCGAAAAGATTCAAAATTTGAGAGATATTTTGACTGATTTTTCTCTACGAATTGTATTGGAAGGACGCCGGGAGCAAACTGGAGTTGGCGCGGATGCCGGGCAGCACCAAAAATCATCCGACTGAATTCGACCAATCAGGAGTTAGCATGAAACGTATTTAGTAAACCAAATAGAGTTTATGTTCAAATTATGCATCAAAAGAACCGAAAAATCGAGTAATTCATAATACCGATTTTTAATTACATATGATAAATAAACACATAATTCGCACTTGATTTTCGCATTTTAAATCTGCACAGGGTTCGAGGCTAAACTGACGTATACAGCGCGCGAAAATTTGAATTATTTGAAATAATTTAAGTTTTAAAATTTGAAAAAGTCTTAATAAAATTGAATACAATATTGTAAATAAATTGAAACTGTACGAAAAATAAATCAGTTATTAAGTATGAGATATATGTTTGAAAATAATGACTTTATGTTAATAAAAAAATATAAAAACGAGTAACGGATTTAGAAATGAAAAAATACGTTACAACCTACGCCGTTCATGATATCGAAATGAGCCAAATGGAACTGAAAATAGGAAGCCAAAGAGCATTTTCTAAAATTATTTTGCCACCAAAAGTTACCCCAGGCTCACTGGCAAAATTGTTGATATCTCAAAAACCAAAGAACCTGCGATTTTTTTAATAAGTGCCTGCAGACTTATAAATTTATAGAAAAAAATAAATAACTTATCCGTTATAATGAAAATTTAATTTGTCTGGCACATTGTGACATATTTTAAGTAAATAGGTTCTGCAACTTGAAATTTCGATTTTCATTTAAGAAAATTTTTTAAAAATTAAAAAAAATCAGAAAAATAAAAACAACTGTTTTAAATAACTTTTTACAAAATTACAGAAATATCCCAATTTTTGACAATTTTTAAACGGTTTTATTTAGCTTGCCCTGTTCGTTTATTTGTTTGTTTGTTTGGGTCAAATTTCGTAATTGAAATTTTACCCCCTTCCTGTTGACAGATCGATCTGAAATTTGGTACACAGCTTTGGTTCTGATGACAATACAATTTAATATATTCAATATCATTGTAAATCCAAGATGGCCGCCGCTACAAAATGGCGGATTACGTGATGAGGAGAGTGGTGTGGTGACTGGTACCTA
This sequence comes from Pseudeuparius sepicola, assembly GCA_963920635.1. Classification (NCBI taxonomy): domain Eukaryota; kingdom Metazoa; phylum Arthropoda; class Insecta; order Coleoptera; family Anthribidae; genus Pseudeuparius; species Pseudeuparius sepicola. Next base: position 10,231,540 of record OY987307.1, on the reverse strand, counting down.
GGACCTACCGAATTATTTTCTAGCTTTTAGTACATTATTTACATCAATATTATCTTAATTTTTTTCTATAAAAACTTATTTTATTTATTTAGATGTGAAATTTGACAGATACCACAAGTTGTAGGACCACCTTAAAATAATATATGTTGTCATCATCGGATAAGCACAAAATGACAACCAAATTAAATTTTCATTATAACGGATAATAAAAAAAATTCCCATATAATGCCGACTTTAATGGCCACACTGTAGGTTAATGTTTTTAGACAATGATGATTCTTGAATAAATTGTAATTCTTAGACTTCCATTGTCTTCGCTTTTTAGTTTGCACGATGTTTCAGTAATCTCATATCGTGACTGTCACTTGATAACGTCGGTGACACATCAAGTGACAGTCACTTAATAACGATCAGAGTTTACAAATCAAATTACTATTACAAATAATTACAATTTATTCAAGTACCTAAATGTACAAGAAAAATTATAAAAAAGTATCAAAAATTCTAAAATATCTTCGACATGATTTTCTATTATAGTTGTTGACTGATGAATGCTTGCGCCTATGCAACAATGGTCGACAATGGAAATCATATTAATGATCATTGTTGCATATAGACCGCAAAATCTGTGATGTCAACATATACAGCCTTATTTTAGTCGATTGAGCCACCAACAATATAATATTTTAACTTCAAAGATTGTCACCTTATTTCCCAATGAATGTGCTACTAAATACTATAAGTCAGGCCAGAGAATTAAAAATAGGCTCGTACAGGCAAAGGAAAAGCTGGTTGACAAAGGCAGAAATATTTTATATAAAAGCCCAGATAAGATCTATGTTCGGAAAAGAAAATGCGATACTAATGATGCTACCCCACCCAAAAAAAATTTGAAAGACGGTATAACGACAATTTTCCTTGGGTGAAGGAAAACTGGTTATATGACTCGCTTTTGATAACCCAGGAATAAAACACGTTTTTAAAATTATTTACAAAGGTGGTTTATTAGAAAAATATTTAGAAATGTGTTAACATTAAAATTGTGAAATGATGATTTTCAATAGAGATATGAATTTATAAAAATCGTTGAATGAAACTTGACAATGGTGTAAATTGAAATGTTAACATAAAGATAATTGACAAAGTGGGGTTACGTTAAAGTCGAATTGACTGGCACTGACTGATGAAGAAAGTTCGAAAGCTCAAATCTATAGATAACAAAGTTTTGCACTGTTCCGAGTTTAAATTTGGAAAGTTTGTCGAAACACCTTACTTGAACGCTTGTTCCTTACGAGGTTCCTGGACTGTTGTCAGAGGTTGTCTGCGACCAAGCTTCACAGTCTGTCAGCTGCGTTGTAGGCTCTGGTGGTTGGCTAGCATGTCTCTCAGGGCTTTGGCCCAAGTTCAGGTGACCCTGTATCGGCTGGTTGGTCTGCAGGTGGTCCTGTGTGTTGGCTCGAAGCAGCTCGTAGAGGTGTTCGTCCCTTGTGCAGTTTTGAGCGTGTGGAAAATTCAGAAGCAATCAGACACAGCCAATATGCTTAGTCAGTGACGTCAAATGTTTATTCACAAGAAAAATGTTCGATAAAAAATATTAATAATTATAAAAAGTACAACAATTTGCTTAAGTTTAAGATAATATAATAGTTAATAAACCCCAAATGTATATTCTAGAATCTCCCCTTTTAATAACCTTAATTGACTGGATTGCGAGTTAAAATCAACGACAAAAAAATTTACTTAATGTGAAGAAAGGCATCCCGACGTTTAGAACCCAAGAAAACCCACAATAAGAGATCACGAAAATTAGGTATTAAATTTACAAAAAAAAAACAAAACGTTTAGCTCTTTATCAGCTACAAACGCTGCTCTTTCCGATACAAAATAAGAAAATGACGGTACTAAATTGAGATAAACAATTATTAAAACAACAACGATATTGCTAGAAGATTAGTTCTTAAACCTTCTTTGTCAACTACAAAACCAAGATATTTTAAAGATGGTCTACAGAATTCGCATTTGTCAACATTAATTGTTAATTTAGCTTCTTTTAACCAGTCATAAATTTTGGACAAAATCTCTATATGTTTTTCGAAATTTGGAGGTGCAATAATGATATCGTCAAGATAAACAAAGGCATAAGGCTCTAAACTTGGATCTATTATCCTATCCATTAATCGTTGCATTGTTTGTGGTGAGTTAGATAAACCAAAAGGCATGACTTTAAATTGGAAACTTCCTTTACCATGTACAGCGAAAGCAGTCCTAGGTCTAGATGATGGATCTAACGCAATTTGGTAAAAAGCTTTCCTTAAGTCAATTGAAGTCAAAAATTTTGCATCTCTTAATTTATTTAAAATACTATCTATTAAAGGAAGTGGATAACTTCTTGACTGTTACTTGATTAAGTTTCCTGCCATCGAAACAAACTCTATATTCACCAGAACTTTTGGTAACCAGCCATAATGGACTAGACCAAGGTGACTGGGACGGTTCAATAATGCCTAAAGTTAACATTTCATCGATTTCCTTATTTAAATGCTGTTGCATTGCCGGAGACATTGAATATTGTGCAAACCCACAACTTTACTCGAGAGAGTTTAAAAATTCAAATTGATATCGCTATTAAGCTTATCCAACTTTTAAAAGTAGAGAAAAATTACTTGTATATATCCTTTCATTTCGTAAATGCTGCTGTTCATGTTGTGGATAATTATCGTTACCTTGAAGACCAAGATGGGAAAATACCGGTCCTATCATCCTCAGCTCAAGCAGCCTTCGGAAATAATCCGAATGTTTACAACCAATTTTCTCCTAAAACCTATCAGAAAGATGAAATTGGTCTCTTCATAACTCGTCCTGATATATAAAATAACAAAATAAGTTTTTATACCTTTTATTACTTATTTTCATCATTAGAGTGTTGATTCAATTTATAAGTTGCCATATAATCAGGGAATATTACTTTTATTTTGCTTTAATAAGACTTTACTTATGTAGTATGTATCTCCTATAATAACATTTTTAGAAAAAAAAATCTCCGTCAGGCTATTGGTATATATTGAGTGCGACGTGCAACTTTACCGATACCAATAAATCTTACTTTGAGCAAAACAGGCCTGAAAGGCAGCCACGGTTATTCCTCCTTTTATATTTTCAATTAAGCTGGGAGAAATCTCCAAAAAGAATAAACGTGCCTGGGGCAAGCCGCAGGTGAGTTTCAACAAAGAAGGAAAATTACCAAAATTATAAAAATAATTTTAAATGAAACTCACCTGGTGCTTGTGTCCACCTTCCCGTGCCCTGCTCCAAATGCTCAAAGATCAACAGGTTTTCCAAAAAACCCACGCGTCGCCCTTGAACGCCAAGATGGCCATCTGGTCCCAAATTTCCAAAAAAACTCCAGGTGCGCCAGGTCGAGATTTCACATGGAAAACAGAAAAATACGGTTGTATTTCGCTGCAGAAAACAATTAAACACAATAAAGGCACCCAATATTCCCAAATGGAGATAACAGGAAGCCGATAAAAGGAGATAATTAAATCGAGACACACAGCCTTCCTGCTATCACCAGATACCTGCCGGACACTTCACGCTAAGGATTCAATCGGAAAGAGGCCCGAGGAGGCTCTCGCAGGCAGTTTTGTAAGCTTCTGCATTATAAAAAATGTAACGTAACACAGCCAATCACGACGTCGCATTTGTCGATAGTCATCCGGCCATCTGATCATAGAGCAACCAAAAACTTCTTCTTTCAGAATTTCACGATAGCTTCCCGCATAGGGCGTGGAACCAGACTCGCAGAACATATTTGCTCTGAACTGAACAAGTGACATCAACAAATACGTAGCGGATTACTTGTGTACCGTCGAGGACGGTCCTGTTTTATTTTGAATTTGGCGCTGCGTCGCCGCGATGTATTCGTACAGTTGGCATTACGGTGACGGGACCAGTCACAAGAACAACAGATTCACGCTCGACGACGAATCGAGTTCACGCGCCGTGTATCGCGCCGTTCCAACCATCAATAAAGCCGCCAGGCTAGTGATTTCGAGCTTCATTTACAGTCCATTTCCTTTATCGAAGTACAGACATCATTTTGGTCCATTCGCGCCGCATTGTGGACCGTGGTTCGTGAATTAAGGCGGGTTGGAGCGCGAGGCCGCGTGACAAGTACAGCGAACGCCGGGACGACGGCGAGAGGGCAGCGGCTGACGACGATCAGCGCCAGTGGTGGCCATTGCTCATCAGACGGAGACGCACGGGCGGCACGGGACAGAGTAGCGACGTTCTACGAGAAATCCTGTGAGTCCTTTCCATGCTACCGTAGGGGTTTGACATAACTTTCTGCGACGAGTTAAAATAAGAGTAGACAGACTTGATTAAAGTTAGTAACGAGTAGTGTTGAAGTTGGCATAAATTTAAGTACCTACTTACGTTTAAATCAGTTGTCTAGAATTCTGTTGGGATGCTTAATTTGACGCAATTAAGATACAAGCGTGGCCAGTTAAAGGGTAGTCTGACACGACTACAAACCTCTTTTTGACATCGAGAACTCAGAACGCCAAAATAGCTCAGTTGAAATTAAGGTTACAGCGAATAGAATTGGTTTTTAAGGAATTTTCAGAGGTACAGTCGGAAATAGAATTAGCTTTATATGAATCTAAAGATGCCACAGAGCAAGAAAAGGCAAAAGAAGAACAAGAGAGAGATGAATTTGAAGAAAGTTACTTTCACCTTGTTTCAAAAATAAATGTTGTAATTGAAGGGAGAAGTTCGGATAGTGGTTGTGAGGTTCGTGGTGGAATGACGACTCCGGTAAATTCGGGAGTAAACTTGTCACAAGTTCCACAATTTGCGATGTCTGCTAGACTTCCGACGTTGAAGTTACCGTCGTTCTCGGGTTCGTCGAGTAAGTGGCTTGATTTTAGAGATGTGTTTATTTCGTTAGTAGACAGTAACAGCTCTCTTGATGAAATTCAGAAGTTTTATTTTTTACGTTCGAGTCTAGAAGGCGGGGCTTACGAGTTAATTGAAAATATCCCGGTTACTTATGACAATTATAAAGTAGCTTGGGCGACATTAAAAGAACGGTACGAAATAAAGGGTATTATTGTTTCGGAGTATGTGAGCGCCTTATTTAACGCACCAGTGTTAACAAGGGAGTCAGCTACCGACTTACGAAAATTATATGATGTATTCAGTAAAAATTTGAGATCTTTAAAGACGTTAGGTCTACCTACAGACGAGTGGGATGTGCTGTTAATACATATGTTAGAGGGTAAATTTGATTATCGCACAAAGCGCGATTGGCAGGCTTATGCTATAGAAGGAGATCTCCCGACAATGACGGAGATGAAAACATTTTTGAAAGAAAAATGTGAGCTTTTAGAGAAACTTAGTTTTGGTAAATCAGAGCAGAAAATGGATAATAGAATATCACGAAAGGCTCGAAAGGTTTGGAACAAAGAACGCATTCTTATGTCTCAAGTGATGACAGGGTTAAAACATTTGCGTGTTATTTTTGCAAACAGGATCATAGTATTTTTAAATGTGATGCGTTCAAAAATCTAAATATAGATCAGCGGTACGCGGAAATTGTTAAGTTAAAATTATGTACAAATTCCTTTAGTTCACAACATGGCGGGGCCAAATGTACAAAACCAGGTTGTAGAACGTGTCAAAAATCTCATAACACATTATTACACAGATAACCGGCAAGAACTACGGCCGCCGTGGTAAGTAGGCCGCCCGACAGTGGCGACAGTCGCGAGGTGGGTAAAAACGACCAAGAGCACGTAGCCTCTGTAACAACTCTTATTACTGTAGAAGTACCCTGCAACACAAAGGCAGGTAGCGAGGATATTATAACATCAAAAAAGGGTTTGGGCGCTACCATTATGCATGTAGCAAATAGGAATTTTGGGTTATCACTCTTGTCTACGGTCGTATTGCATGTTAGGAACAAAAATGGGGAGTTAGTAGCGGCAAGAATGTTGCTAGACCCTGGATCGCAAAGCAATTTTACTACCGAGGATTTCTGTGCGCGGTTAGGCACAGAGATGTTTCCGATTCAATTTGCAGTTGCAGGTGTGGGTGGAAACTTGCTTTTGCAAACGAAGTATCAAGCGAATGTGGAAATAAATTCGCGCCTTTCAGATTATAAACGGGAAATTTACTGTTTAGTTTTACCTAAGATTACGAAACCTATGCCAACATGTTCTGTCGACATTGTTAAGCTTGATATACCAGAGAGGGTAAATTTGGCGGATCCACAGTTTCATGTAAGATCGGAAATTGACATGTTAGGTGGGGTAGGTATATTTTATGACATATTAGTAATGGAGCAAGTAAGGTTAAATAACGGGCTAATCATGCAAAATACACAGTTAGGTTGGATCCTAGGTGGTGACTTACGCTATCCTGTGATAAAGAAGGTAAGAAAAACTTCGGCGTTACATTGTGTAAACAGGAACGAATTTGAGTTAGGTAATGACAATTTACTAGAAAATATAGCTAAGTTTTGGCAGATCGAGGAAGTAGACGGGCGCAGCTTAACAGACGAGGTTTGTGAAAGGCATTTTAGAGAAACTTTTAAACGGGATGCATCGGGAAAGTTTATCGTAAAAATTCCGTTTATGGATGAGGTAAGGGAATTAGGGAACTCAAAGAATATGGCACTTAAGAGATTCGAATTGTTGGAGAGGCGACTTGAGCGTAATACAGATTTAAGGGAACAATATGTAGAATTTATGGAGGAATATAAGAATATGAATCACATGATAGAAGTACCCGGGAGTATCGAAAATTTGGAGGATGGCTCTGCATATTATATAGCACATCACGCTGTCATAAAGGTGGAAAGTATAACAACGAAGTGTCGAGTGGTATTTGGCGCCTCCGGGAAAACAGACAAAAATCTGTCATTGAATGTGGTGCAGTATGCGGGCCCAACGATTCAAAGTAGTTTGTTTGAAATTTTGTTGCGTTTCCGGCAGTTTCGGTATGTCATAAATGCAGATATTTGTAAAATGTATAGATGCATATTAGTCGATCCGACGCAGACTAAGTTTCAAAGGATATTTTGGCGGTCACGTTCTGAACAAGACATAAAATGTTTCGAGTTAAAAACTGTGACCTACGGAGTAGCGTCATCGCCTTTCTTAGCGACGCGATGTTTATTGCAGCTAGCAATGGAGAATGAACAAAATCATCGTGTGGCCAGTGAAGTTATTAGAACCGCGTTTTACATGGATGACCTGTTGTATTCACACGATTCCGAGGAGGTTATTTTACAACTACAACTGGAAATTACAAATATACTTGCGGGCGCGGGGTTTCAGGTGCGAAAATGGTTGTCGAACAATACAAATTTTTGCAGTAAAATTGCGATTAATCCTGAATTAGAAAATAGCGTGCTAAATTTAGGTGAGGAACAGCGAAGTAAAACTTTGGGCATATATTGGAATCCGAATTTAGATGTAATTCAATATCGCATTAGAGATTTTAATCTGCAATCGCACAAGGTGACAAAAAGATTTATTTTATCAATAATTAGTCAGATTTTCGACCCAATGTCGCTGCTTGGACCAGTAATTAGGAACGCAAAGTTGATGATGCAAGAATTGTGGCGTAAGAAGTTAGGGTGGGATGAGCCTGTTTCGAGTGACATTTTGAAAAAATGGTTAGAGTTGTGTAGCAGTTTACAATTATAAATTGACATTAAAATTTAAAGACAAGTGTTAGCAAGTGAGGCAGATTATTTTGATTTACACATCTTTTCAGATGCCTCCCAACGAGGCTATGGTTCATGTGCATACGTTTGTAGTAGAAAGGGAGATGTCTACGTTTCTAAACTATTATGCGCCAAGAGTAAGGTTGCTCCCTTGAAACAAGTCACGTTACCAAGACTGGAATTGTGCGCCGCAGTGTTGGGTGCAAGGCTGGCAAAGGTCGTGAAGGACTCATTGTCCATTAGATTTAAAAATTGTATATATTGGACTGATTCCAGTATCACTCTTTTTTGGATAAAGGGCGAACCAGGAAGGTGGAAAACCTTCGTAGGGAACCAAGTAAGCGTGATTCAAACCTTGACTTCGCAGGGTGAATGGCGTCATGTCAAAGGTACGGAAAACCCAGCGGACTTAATTTCTCGTGGCAGTTCGGCTAAGCATTTATTGGGCAGTAAGCTCTGGTTTGAAGGACCTAGTTGGTTGAAATTGGATGAAGCAATGTGGCCTGTGTCTAAATTTGTCACTCCAGACATTATACCAGACCAAAGAATCGTTTCAAATTTGAGCACAGACAAAATTGAGTTAGCCGTGTTTTCGAAATTTTCGAATTTAGAGACTTTAAAACGAGTTGTAGCTTATTGTCTTCGTTTCTCTTATAACTGTAAAAATCGGAAGGGCAAGTCGATTGGTCCTTTAACAGCAAATGAATTAAACACCGCAATGACACTATTGGTTAAAATTTCGCAGTTACAAAGTTTTCCACAAGAAATTCAGGATTTAACGGCAAAAAATTATGTTCACAAATCTAGTTCCATGATGTCATTAAGCCCATTTTTAGACAAGGATAATATCATAAGAGTTGGGGGTAGGCTTGTAAATTCCAACATGCCATATGATAAAAAAACACCAAATTATTTTATCTAATAAGCACCCGCTCACAGCACTTATTCTAAATAGCGAGCACAAAAGATTGTTGCATTGTGGTCCCCAACAATTACTGTATTCGATTCGAGAGCGGTACTGGCCTGTATCGGGTCGCAACATGACCAGAAAAATAGTTCATAATTGTATTACCTGCTTCCGAGCGAAGCCAGTTAGTTGCGAGTACCTTATGGGTAATTTACCAAAGGAAAGAGTGGGTCAGTTTGCGCCTTTTGTTAACACTGGTTGCGACTATGCAGGTCCGTTCCTTCTCAAAGATAGAAAAACTAGAAAACCATGCATGACAAAGACGTGGATATGCATTTTCGTATGTATGTCTACGAAGGCCATCCACTTGGATATTGTTACTGATCTAACTACACAGGCTTATTTGTCATGCTCGTAGGGGTCTTCCTTCTTGTATCTTTTCTGATAATGGCACGACATTCGTCGGTGCAAGTGCCGAGATTTCGAAATTCCTCAAGAGAGAAGCTAATAGTATCGAATCTTCCTTGACTAAAGATGGTATAACATGGAAATTCATTCCACCAGGAACCCCGAATTTTGGTGGACTCTGGGAGGCCGGTGTGTGAAGTGTCAAACACCATCTTAAGAGGGTTATAGGCACAACAGCGTTACATTATGAGGACTTTCACACAATTTTAACTCAAGTAGAAGCAGTGTTGAATTCCCGGCCACTAAGTCCTTTATCCTCCAATCCTGAAGATTTTGCTTCTTTGACTCCTGGACATTTCCTAATAGGTAGGCCTGTGACTTGTCTACCTGATCCTAATTTGATTCCAATCCCAGAGACTCGTCTCAACCGCTATCAGCAAATGCAGCAGATGCTCCAGAATTTTTGGAAGCGATGGAGCCTGGAATATGTTTCTGAGCTGCAGTCAAGGCTCAAATGGCAACAACGACTCCCCGAGTTATTGAAGATTGGTTCACTAGTCCTAGTGAAGGAGGAAAATCTCCCACCGCTGCAGTGGAAGACTGCACGAGTCCAGGATCTTCACCCTGGTAAAGATTTAGCGACGGAAGTGTAGCGAGATGCTCCCTCAGAAGGATGTGCGTGCTACCTGTTGAAGGTTGTGAAGTGAAGTGATGGAGGTGTTCTGCGCGTGCGCGACTCCAGTTAACGCCTCAGCTACCCATAGTTACGACTTTAGAATAAGGCATTGTTTGTACAATTTTGGATATAACTTATGTTTGTCTAGTTTAAGATGTTGAAATTCTGTAGATTTCAAGGCCGGCGGCATGTACCGTCGAGGACGGTCCTGTTTTATTTTGAATTTGGCGCTGCGTCGCCGCGATGTATTCGTACAGTTGGCATTACGGTGACGGGACCAGTCACAAGAACAACAGATTCACGCTCGACGACGAATCGAGTTCACGCGCCGTGTATCGCGCCGCTCCAACCATCAATAAAGCCGCCAGGCTAGTGATTTCGAGTTTCATTTACAGTCCATTTCCTTTATCGAAGTACAGACAACTTGCTAATCACCTTAGTGCTAACTGTTGGAACATACCTTCGACGTAATGCACAAAGAGTCACTGTACACTGTTAACTTAGCCACAACAACCCTAGTGCATCTATTCACCGCTAGGTGGAAGCACACATACTAAAGGATATGAATTTAAATCGAAAATTGTGATTTATCTTACAAATAACGATGTATTATTATTTAAAACGTGGTAATGGAATTTTGAAACCAAAATTCCGTTACAAAAATAAATATACCTATCCTATAAGTTTGAAAGTATATATCGAATTGTATATTTATTTTTTAAATTATAGAGCAAACGAATGCAATAACTTGGTTAAGACACAACAGAGAGCCCTGGGAAGAAGTTCTAAAATTCTGGAAGGCAACACCTTAGACGTGATTCAAATGCAAAAACTGTAGCCGAATTTGTGACCTCGTGGCCGGCTATCGAAGACCCTAGAGCAGATTCTTTAGTAAATTAATGATTGACTAATTAATTAGTATGAAAGAGCAAATATAAGCAAAGCATATAAAAATATTGGTAGGTACCTAAATGCATTTAAAAAAACATCATTTTCACTGTTTCAATTTTTATTCTCCAAAAAAAATTCTTTTCTGTGAGCACGTTTTTATGTAAACCTTGTTAACGGTGTGTATAAAGAGTAATAACAACTTTTATTATAAATTATTAAAAACTTTTTTCGAAATTTGGTACCTATAAGAAAATTATTTCTTCATTTTTTTATATTGAATCAGATTTCAATGCATTACATCCAGAAAAGCAGTTAAATTTGCTCCAAAAGTGGAACTGGTTTTTTAATAACATATTAAAATGGAGGAGAAGTGAGACCACGGACAATAAGGATCCAGTTTTGATCAATATTTTAACGCAGCTCCAAGATCAGTTTGAAAATTTTTCTGAGATTAAATACTTACAAACAAATTGATAATACAAATAAAATAAAGCAAATTCTTTTACTAATAGTAATAGGCCTTCAATATTAAATATATTTGTACACAGAGTGATTCAAAATCCAATAGGAAAATTCTGAAAATATTATCGATGGGTACTAGCGTTCAAAAATATTTTCGAGATTGTAGCATGCGATATTAACTTCCTTATTTTGAATGGAACAGCTTGTTTGATTATGTACTTTTGCATTTTTGGATTCCACGGAAAATTATAGACACATTCAAACGCTTGAGTTAAAGCCTCAAGCGTTTGAATGTTACATCAAATGTGTCTATAATTTTCCGTGGAATCCAAAAATGCAAAAATATACAGGGTGTTCAAAATATAGAAGTTAAAATAAACTTCCGGAAATGTTATTATTAGCCATTGTTATTTTTTATATACGAAAAAAGCACCCTTAGAATCCTTGTAGTGAATTTTGATTCACCCTGTATAAAAATTATTAAACTCGAAAATTTCAATTTCAAACGGTTTTCAGATTCCACGGTTGCTATAGGTACAATTGATGGTGTTACCAAAAGGAAGATTGATAGAGTCCAGAAAACAGTGGAAATTCTCTGCCCTTGAATCCGTATCATTCATTGTATGGTAAGTTTCCATTTAATGAACGCAACATGTATAATAGCATTAGATGGACTCTTTTATGTAAAAAGAAAAAAATACTTTCTAGACACCTGGCGATATCGAAACCACAATAGAAAATATAACAGAAAGAAGTGCTAAGCGCAAATTATATACACAAGTCCAGCCTTATCTCCTAGTGGTGGGAGATTCTCTCTCCAATATTCGACAAACATATATATTGTAATAGACAACATTAAGTATCAAGCGACGTCTGTATTAAAGGGCTTGGACACCCTTTTTAAATGTTTTTTCATTTGATATTGCTTGTCTGCCTCAAGCTGAACACATTTACACTTTAATACAAAGGGGTATTTTTAATATAAATTTTCCTACGGATAAACCACTACCCTATTTGTAAGATATAATACTTTATTTACAAAAGTATCACGTAGATAATATTGTACTGTAACGATCTGCTCGTATTGTGGTATAGAAATTACTGCTGATTTAAATAAATTTATTTTGCATTTACAATATACTCATAGCTCTATCTATAACAATCCTTATCCTTTCCCATTTCAAAACTGCTCTAGACTATTTTAAAGGAAAGATAGTTTTAAAAAACATATATCCTTAAAACACCAATTCGAACCTTCTGAAATTCCGAGAACAAGCTCTGACAAAAATATAAGCAGACACGATTTAAATGTTAACCCAGAACCACACTCCACAGAAACTATACAAATAAATAATAGTAACAGTAACAGTAACAGTAATAATCATGAATTTAAATTAAATGAAAACCCTGAGTTAAATATAGAAAAAAGGATTAAAGAAATCATTTTTGTTTTACAAAAATCAGTAATTGAGCTAATCTCCTCATTAAACGCGGGTTCGGCGATTTCTAGAGCTTTTATTCAAAAAATCATAGAATGCATAAAAAGTTTCCTTCAGTCCGGATTCCTTCTTATATTAAAAGATATTTTTTTGTTGCAGTAGGAATATCTGTTTATTGTGATGTATTGTAATGAGGGATAGTAGCAAGAACTGAGGCCGCATTTCCCCTTTGGATCGCCAAACTGATTCTTTGAGTGATGAAGTTTTTAGCCCTTTTGTCATTCAATTTTTTACAAATATCTTCGATAAATTTTTTAGCTTCATCACTGAACTAAACTTGATTGATATAATGCAAGATTCTTTCAATTTAGTAGACGCAGATTACAAAAGAGTTCAATTATTTATAAAATCTGGAAGCCGCATATTATTGGTTCATCGCCAGAAGACTCTAGGAAAAACAATGAAACATCTTTGATTTTAAAACAAAGAACTGTAATTTTCATCCCCCCTTCGAAAACTCTAGCAATGTTCCTGGGATTACCACAAGTTTTTAATAAAATTTTAAATTACCACAATGAAACATTTACCAAAATGTCCTTCTACCACACAGATTCAAAAGAAACTAGGTTAAAAAATATTTTGGATGGAAATATCTGGAAAGGCGGCCTTCAAATAATGCCGGGAAAAGAATTCTTCCTCTTGTTTTATACTTTGACGATTTAGAAACATGTAATCCGTTGGGGAGTCAGGCGGGGGTTTACAAATTAGGAGTAATTTAGTTTAGGTATATACCCACGTTACCACCTGAATTTGTTAGTAAATTAGAAAATATATTTTTAGCTTTGATATTCCTTGATATTCCACGGTTCAGAAAGAAGTTTTTTCGGGAATGAGGCAACATTTATTTGTTTAATAAATTATTTGCATAAATTAGAAAACACGGGGATAGAATTAGAAACCGAAAATGGCTTAAAAACCATATACTTCAAAGTAATATATATTCTTGGTGATAATTTGGGAGTGCACTCTATTTTTGGACTGGTGGAAAGCTTCGTTGCCAATAATTTTTGTCGATTTTGTCTTGCTTCAAAATCTGTATGACAGACAGAGTTATCGAATTTTATAGAACGCCAAGAGGAAATGTACGACAGTCACGTGGAAAACAAAAGTTTCGGTGTAAAAGAAAAATGTATCTGGAACTCTTTAGATAACTTTCATATATATAAAAATCGTTCCGTTGATATCATGCATGATATGTACGAAGGGATTTATCGGTATGACATGGCTCTTATAGCAGATTATTTTACAAAACTATTTTTCTTTAAAAACATTAATTTCCAGGATAAAATATTGTAAATATGAATACTGTGAAAAAAATATTCCCCCGCCTGTTAGAAGTGAACACCTGACAAACAAAATGATTATTTTTTATCTGCAGAAATGCTTTGTTTTGTGAAAAATTTTCGTTATATTATAGGGGACCTCGTTCCTAAAAGCGACCCTATTTGGAAGTTTCACTTACTTTTACTACAGATAACAGATATTTTATCTGGCTCTGAAGTTCGGACGGCAACAATATTTCGTTTACAGTCTTTAATCCAGGATTATCTAAATATGCACCTTTTATTGTTTCCTACTGTTGAATTAATGCCAAAGCATCATTTTTTAATCCATTATCCGAATCTTTTAATAGAAGCTGGATCTTTATGCAAAATATCTTGTATTCGATACGAAGGAAAACATAGACAGATTAAGAAAAGTGCTGATAATAATCAGAGTAGAAAAAATATACCACTATCTTTAGCCAGAAAGTCACAATTAAATTTTGCCTGCCGTTGTCTTTCTGGAGTTGGTTTAATAGATGAGGTGTTGGTTGGTAAAGCGGTATTGGATTATGCCGATGATGATTACAATCAATATAGCAGTGGTCTAATTTTGACCTCTCAGATTATTACGAGGTTAAATGGTTTCAAAAAAATGGAATCAGATATAGACAAAATGATGTTATTTGCTATAAATTATATTATTTGCTATAAATTATCAACAAAAATTAACGAGTATATTGTTTTGCCTTTGAAAGAGCTAAAGTATATCTTTCCCACAATACGACATCACATTGAAAATTTAGATCTTTTATCCGTTCCTAATTTTATTTAAATAAATACTTACGTAAATATTTTTATATTATTATCTACCTATAGGTAGCTAACTCATATTCAATCAACGAAAGTATTTTGTTATTAGGTATTTAGTACTTTAAGTTTATAGTTACCTATCAAGAAAATATTTTTTTTGTTGATGTACTTATGTATGTATAACGTTTTACTGTAGGTATCTATGTTCATTAAGAATAGGTCAATCTGGCTGTTGACAATAATTTTGTTCCTTATTTTTTTTAGATACCTGATATGTGCAATATTATAATAATTATAATAATAATAATAATATTTAGAGTTTTCTTGAAGTGTCAATCTATCCTACGGTACACTACGGCCCTGTTGGAATAAACCAAAAATTGCCAAGAAAAAACTTCATTATACACATTTTTTGCTCTCACTAGGTATGTATCAGTAACTTGAAATTGCTACGATTAAGGGCCAATTCTACAATCCTAGTATAACTGTTATCCTTAGGTTATCACTGATAGACAACTGTTATTGGTATAAACGTTGTCAAGCAGATAAACTTGGTATAAAAGTTATTTCAGAATTGTAGAACCGGCCCTTAGCAACGAAAGTTATCAGTGGAAAAAAGGCAAATGCAGCGTGTTAAAATTCCTGGGTTATCAATCTGGACTTATGTTAGCTGGATATTCAAAGCGAAATGAGTGTCAGAGATATCAGCTGATTTATCCAGATCGACAACCGGTGAATATTAACACGCGGCTAAAAGCTGAAAATTACGACGGATAGAATTAAAAAAAAGAACTTGATACAAGTAATTTTTACTGTTAAATCAACTATAACGAAACTCTTAAACAAAAACATTCATATATTTCAAATAAAGAAAAAACTAACTTGTTAGGTCAGCAATTAGTTTTAAACCAAAACTAAGAAAAAAATTATTATAAACATGTTTACATTGGTTTAATATTATTATCAATTGAGTGAACGGCTATGTTTACTTACAATAATATTTTCAATTCTTGAATCAATAGTAAGTAAATTAATATTTGATGAAAAGCAATAATTATTGTTCCTTAAACCAAATTTTAGTAATTTCCAATAATATTTTCAATTCTTGAATCAATAGTAAATTAATATTTGATGAAAAGCAATAATTATTGTTCCTTGAATAATTATTATTCTTAAACCAAATTTTAGTAATTTTGAAGTCAAAAGTAGCTAATTTTGAATCATTAAGCTAAAACCAAAATAGGTTATTATTAATACAACATTATCAGATCTTCGTTTTTAACACAAACTCATACTTCCAATTAAGAAAAGCTATACTTGCGGATATACAAAACGAATATTGTATTGAGTTAAGACTAATATAATTGAATATAGATTACTTTTATTTCTGTGTAGGAGTCCCGGGTTCGAGTCCCGGCTGGAGTGCATTTTTTTCAATTGATATCCTTTACCTGACATGCCACTAAAACATCCTTATTATTTATAATTACAGGTACTAAAAATCTTTCTGTGTTTCAAAAATTAAAACCGAGGACGATAAAATTATTCACAAAGCACAATTAAGGAAATCAAAAATTAATTTACCTCCTTATTTTCAGGAGAATGAAAAGGAACCTAGCTGCAGTTGTGCTGTTCACGACGATTATTGACACTAATTACAAAACTAACGACAGCAACGAATGACATGACGTTTACTCCTATTAAAACTCCCTTATTCCCATTTCAATTAGGAGAGACCTGTATTAAAAAAATTAACATACATTTATACACTATACAGGGTTTTCAAACTTAAGTCGGCACTATTGCTAACTTCGTTATTGTTGGAGCTACAAAGTCGGTTAAATATGCAAACTAGTAGTATTTTTTCCGCTGATTACGACGGTGAAAACGAAATAAAAATTGAACGTCGCGTTTGCGAGTTATGTCAAAAAGTTTCATTTTTTCAAATGGGACACCCAGTATACAATATACGCAACCGATAGAAAATTAAATTCTGAATAAAAATTGCCATATGACTTTTTACCCTAAAATAAAAAATGACAAAGCAATTGATGATTTTTCAAATTCGTCAAGGGGCTGTGATTTCATAAACAACATTCATTTTGTTATAAATGCCATCAAGCTTAAAATGTCATGTTGAAGTTTTGATAGTGAATAGTTCAGTTTGTGGTTTTTGAGGAAAAAAATAATGCCTTTCACGCATTCAGAAAAATGCGATATGTTGGAATGTTATATCATTTGTCAAAAAAATACAGAGTTTCCTATGCGTAACATGCCAGATCGAAGGTACTTTTTGCTTTTGTATCGTAAGTTTAGATCGAATGAAGATGTGTTTAAGAAAACTAGAACCAAGAAACAATTCATAATAAGTGAAGCAACTGAAATTGATGTCGTAGCTTACTTTGAAGCTTATCCTAATAATTCAATTAACGATGCAATGCAAGCAAGTGGACTATGTTTGGGAACAACTATCCACAGTATTCTAAAAAAACACAAGTTTGTGCCCTACAAGTACAGACCTACGCAGTCGCTGGTACCAGGAGATCAAGAAAGACGCATCCATTTTTGTCAATGGTTCATTAATAAAATCAGATTTAATGATAATTTTTGGCGCTTGGTTCTTTGGAGTGACGAATCAAATTTCTCTAATAGGGGCATGTTTAACAGAAAAAACAGCCACTATTGGAGTCGAGAAAATCCGATGCTCTTCCGTCCTTCTAACCCGCAGATACGCTTTAGTGTTAATGTTTGGTGTGGTTTGATCGGCTCAAGAATTGTAGGCCCTGTATTTTATCAAGGTACATTAACTGGAGAGCGGTACGCCGAAATGTTAACCGTCACACTTCGAGACTTTTTGGATCACCTAAATTTAATGGATAGACAACAGATCTACTTCCAACAAGATGGAGCTCCTGCCCATAATGTTCCACAGATTGATATCCTGACTTTTTTGATGGCAGATATTTATCAACTAACGGCCCTATCCGTATGCCTCCCCGGTCGCCAGACATAACGCCTATGGATTTTTTCTTTTGGGGGTACTTGAAGGGTGTGGTGTATACGAGGCGGTATGACAATCTTGAGGACCTCCAGCAAAGCATCATTCATGCAATCAATAATATTGATGGTAGAATTATTGCCAGGGCCACTAGGACCGTTTAAAAGCGAGCTCAAAAATGCTTGGAGCAAGAGGGTGATGTTTTTGAGCACCTAATTTAAATTTTGTTGTTGAAGTTACAAATAACTTAAAATAAACGATCCGTTTCACATCATGGATATTCGTTTTAATTTCTACTTTATGGTAAGACAAAATTACGACAACTAACACAGCCCCCTTGACGAATTTGAAAAATCATCAAAATTGCTTTGTCATTTTTGATTTTAGGGTAAAAAGTCATATGGCAATTTTTATTCAGAATTTAATTTTCTATCGGTTGCGTATATTGAATACTGGGTGTCCCATTTGAAAAAATGGAACTTTTTGACATAACTCGCAAACGCGACGTTCAATTTTTATTTCGTTTTCACCGTCGTAATCAGCGGGAAAAATACTACTAGTTTGCATATTTAACTGGCTCTGTAGCTCCAACAATAACGAAGTTAGCAATAGTGCCGACTTAAGTTTGAAAACCCTGTATATAGAAATTAACCCTATTATTAACCAAGTTGAACCTTACTGATAAAAATGAAACTTTATCTAACAATTCGTACATGAACGTATTACATAACCTTTTACATCATGTAGTTGTTGAAGTAGAAAATAAAATAGATAACATTACTTGGCATAATAGAGTTAAAAGAGGATTATATAATGCTGTAGGTAAAGCATCAAGATGGCTTTTCGGAACCCTAGGTTCCGATGATGTCGAAAAATATGACAAAGCAATTTTTACCTTACAAAATAAACAACAATCTTTTACGAATGAAATTTCTTTACAAATATCTCCCACGAAACAACTTAATAATAATTATAACTTGTAACAACTAGGTGTTACTTAAAAAAACACTACAAAATGTATTGTATTGAGAGCAAGTTTTTCTCGTGGAACTAGTTATGAGGCGATCAAATAAAAACACAATATTCTAAAAACAAGTTTTATTACAATTTCATAGTAACTTGCATTAAATTGCCTTACAAAAGAGGGTTACAATTTGAAAATTTAAGTCGAAGTAAATTTGAAAGTTTTAACAGCAATAAATTTGAAATTTAAATGGAAGTAAATTTGAAACTTGAGATTCACTGGGACGTAGGTCTTTGTTTGGCTGGTGGATCTGTCGCTTAGCTGCACGTGACCAAACCAGAGCTTGTGATGCTGTAGGAGGAGGTGTGGTGTAACAGCTTCGAAGTATCTGTGAAGTCGAAAACCAAGCAGTACCCAATCTCTTAAGTCGAGAGAAAAATTTGAACAACTAATAGGCGATGCTGTTTATATTTACTAATTTTAATTAGTATAGCTAGTAAAACTATCCTAAATATAACAATGAGTATGACTAATTTATTAATGCGATATTTATAATTATTTAAAAAAAACTGTGCACAGAGATAGCGAAAATAATGCAAAATATTTACTTGTAAAAATGAGCTATACAATTTGAAACTTGCTATTAAAAAGAAATCTGAACCTCAGACTGGGACGAGAATGATTTTTGTTTTCGATTAAAAGCTATATTAACACACACTTATATATTCTCTGGGTAAGAAAAACAAATTTAATGACAGAGAAAATTTGTGATAATAGCAAAAGAAAATCTGAGGCGACTCTCCGTTACGTTCCTTCGGGGATCAGACCTAGAGTGGTATCGTTGAAAGTTAATAAGGTTAAAAAATTTAAGATACGGCAATATAATCAGGAGCAGAACACAGGCCGAAATCCAGAGGACAGCTCGAGTTCGTAGAACCTAGGTGAGTAGATATATCGAGAAAACCGTACGAGAAATACACAAAAAAAGATAAATGAGATAAAATCTACTCACCAGGGTTTCCACGGGCTTCCACGGCGCTCGAGCCCCTGTGGACTCCTTCTGTGCTGGCTGAAATGAAGTCGAACTCCTGGGGTAGTACACGTGGTTGACTACACCAGAAAACCAGGGCTTCAGTAGATAAGTTTCATATGAAATTGAAAGATAACAAATATTAGTTAATGAATAGTAAAATTACAACGATACACTCTTGATCACACCGCCAAATTAGGGTTGAAAAATCGAAAAAGTGGCCAAGCAAAAAAAAAACACGATGCGAGCACCTCAAGAACGCCACGGAAAGTGTCTTCGGAACGAGAAATTATCAGAACTTTTTGTGGCACGATATCCGGTTTCGAGATTATGGAATGTTCTATCGAATTCTATAGACAACCCGCGAAAATGCTCAATAAAAAGGCACTATAAAAAAATTAACATTTTGAATCAATTTTCGTTTGTGTTTGTGATTCGTACCACAAAAAGGTTAGGTGTTAGGTAGATGAACGACAAAATCTACACTTGACCGGGGAATCGACTGTAATCACAAATCACTTTAGTTAGATAATTTTGGTATGATCGGAATAATATCAGGTATTTATTGCCAAAAGTAAGCACAACAAATTAAAAGGTATTTTAATTTAACAAGCAATCTAAGGGAATTATTTAGTTACCTACCTGAACTTTGGAATCTGGCCCGCCGACCAATATTCACACAACCACAAAATACAAATCCACGTCAGAAGAAGAAGAGTCTGATCGTATGCGCGATAGGCGTAGCATTATCTTTCGGTTACAGGGGTGGTTCAATAATGAATTGATAAATTTAATGAAATTAAAATGCTGTAACGGAATGAGACAAAATTTCCGTTACAAACTGAACAATGACAATTTTACAATAAAATCGAAACTTAATAAAAGAAAGACTAGAATATTTTGAATTTAATATCAACAAAAGAATTAATCCAGCTCAAATTGTTTTAGATCAAGTAATACTTAATTGTCAAAATTTAATTACATTTGTTGATAATCTCGAAAATGCAATAATGTTTGCAAAATTAAATACTTTACATAGTAGTAATTTCAGCATCACAACTCTAAAAGACACTAAAATACTTAGAAAATCAGTTTTAAAACTTAAATACATAATTTCTTTTTACGAATTAGCTGGACTTCAAATTAATTTCTCAAAAAATAAAATAATATTTGCTGTATATACTCCAATATTCTTAAAAGAAAAATTTCCAATTTCCCACCTATAAAAATTTAGTTATTATCCCAAATCACCCTTACCTTATTCTTGGTTCAAACCAACAACAATTTCAAGAAGAAAAATACCCCATGGTTGAGAACATTCACATTTGTCAAATCAACATGTACCAATATGTCAATTAATATCCAAGTTCAAACTCCAACAATGAAAGTTACTAATATTCAATATGTTACTGCTATTCCTACCAAACAACCCTTGAAAATCTTAACAAAATGCAACAAAGATGAAGAAATCAAAACACTCTACGAATCTAATTTAATTCATATTCCTGAAAATTGCGAAATAAACTACGATAGTTTCAATTTTATTAACAAAGAAGAAGAAATTCGTGGTAAACCATTCAACTTACCAGAAATACAAATGAATGATTTAAACTTTAATTATCTACAGGGAAAACCTCTACAACTTCAAAATATTGACATACAAACTATAAATGATCTTAAAGAAAAGTCAAAGCAGTTATAAATCCCAGAAATACAAGAAATTCGTTCCTTAAGTTATGGTCTAGGAACGACAACAGTCATAATTATTCCATTAGCAACCACACATGGTATTTGGAAGAAAATTAAGAAAAATAAGAAGAAAATGGATATGGAAATGGAGGGACTCACTGAAAAAAAGCCGTCAATACTCTTATTTGCATCTCAAGGATGGAGGAGTTACTTGCCAACGAACAATGGACTCTTTTGTGTAAAAGTTATGACTGTGCTCTACAGCATACAACCACCACCAATCTTTAGGATCATTTGAAAACTCGCATAAGTGTTTAGCAGATTACTTGAGAATCCAAACGGCCAAACATCCAGTTACATGGAGTTCTTGGGTTCAATTTTGGTGCTTTGCATATAATACAACGGTGCACACAGAAACCAAATACACTCCGTTGGAATAAGTTTTTGGGAAACTTTGTAAAATTCCTTCAAATATATGTAATCAGGTCGACCCACTATACACTTTCAAAGATTACCCCTTAGAGTTAAAATATCGACTTCAGCAAGCATCACTAGATGCGAAAGATAACTTAATCGTTTCAAAAAACAAAAGAAATGAAGATTAGAAACAAAAAATCAAAAATAAAAAGTTTCCAAGAGGGAGACCAAGTAATGCTAAAAAATGAGTCAGGTAGTAAATACGATGCTCTCTACACTGGACCTTACGTGGTTGTGAAACATAAGCCAATGTGATAATTAACATTAAGGGTAAAAATGTAAATGTTTCGAATCACAACAACCCAGTAGTAATACTATGATCTTTTCTATGGCTTCAGAACAAGTCATTTCTATCCCTTACACTGACGCATTCAAAAATGTTTTACTTTACATTCATATTGCTGATAACAATACAGCAAAAATGATCTTATGGAATGAGTTATTGACAGGCAGGGGGGCAATAAAATAGGCTCTGCACTTTTGAAATTTTTGCTTTCCGAAAATTTGGCTGTCAAGGAGAAAGTCTGCGTCTGGAGTGATAAATGCAATGGCCAGAACAAGAACAGTTTTTCCTGTGAGTTTTTGATACAAGAAAAAAGATGATGACCATGCAACATATAATAACAAAACAAATAATAAATCGCGCGGAAAATCGCGTAAATCCATTAAATGGAGGTCTCGCCCATTAGCGACGCGGCAGAAAATATCGCGGCGGTATGCCGCGGTCTCAAAATCCCGCGATTTGGCGGCGCGGCGCGTTTTCATACTGCGTGATTTTTAAACGCCAATAGGAACAAATGTGCTGTAGCCACTAGGACGCAATAATTAGCGGCATTTGCAATTGTGCGTGTTGCCACTGTGTGCATCTTTCTTTAAGTGGTACGGGTCGAGACAACAAAAATCCACCAAAAAGAAAATTCAAGACATGCGAAGAATATTAACTTAAAAGACCGTGAATGGAAAAAAGTATGACGCTTACTAAAAAGCAAATCTGACGATTTTGGAAAAGACGACTAAAAAGAAATAGGTAAGTATATATAAATTAATTTCTACATGAATGAATATTATGTCCTTTAATTAAATTAAATTAAAAATAAATGCAAGGTCTACTGGTTTCTATAAGAACAATACTTATTGAATAAGTTTTATAAGAAAAACAGTTATATATTTTTTTATATTTTTGCTACAGTAACGAAACTTCGTTGCTGATAAAACATTCTGAAAAATAATCTCTTAAGTCGTTTGCTCCACGAGATGCAGCGGTTTGTGGCAAATCATGAAATCCTTTGGAAATATATTAATCCTGTGGTATCCATCTCTGTCAGGGACTAAGTTATGAAGAACCACGCAAGCTTTAACAATATTTTTTTGAGAACGATTTTTTTAAATTGGAAAATTCTCCATTTATTGCTCAAAATACCAAATCCACATGCTACATACGAGCCCTACAGAGATGGTAATTAAATATTTTTTCCTGACATCAAGGTCTGTACGCCTACCCTAAGGTCTCAATAGATAAGTACTTTAAATAAAAACGTTATCACCTACCAAGACGTATGGTAATGGAATCGTAGGAGTTACTGGACTTTCAAGCAGAATTTCGAGTGTAGTTGTTGTTTCTCTCAAAAATCACTGCGTTGAAAAACTGAAGAATCGGCATCTTTTCCATAAGCACCGATGAAGAAAACTGGAGACCCAGCTAAGAAGAAATATATCTACCATGACAACATGCTCTTTATGTTGAGGATTCTTTGAGTAGATAACACTGAATCATGTTTGGCAGATGACAGATATCGAAGATGATACCACCTGAGACAACACAGAAAGGAAACAGAATGAAGACCAAGAAAAGAAGATACGAAGCAAAAAAGTAAAATCTTCAATTAATAATGAAATCGATCAGGCTTTGATTAGGACATTAGAAAAATCAGAGCCAAAAGTTGAACTTCCACCAGGTGAGCACGAATCATTTTTTAATTATTGTTACCATCCGTGAGAAAATTTAACGAAGACGAAATACTAGAATTGCGCAAGACAGTTGTTAGCACTATTCAAAATATAAGCGACGAAGTACAATATCGTCATCGGGATATTCCAATTATTCAACTTCAACGCAGTCTACTTGTGCTTCCCCTCCTTCATCAACGTACATTTTTCCAACTTCATATCATAACACATCGTTACACCAAACACTCTCTGTATTTCACGACAACGATCAGCAATAACTTGTTGTTTTTTCAATATTTGAAAATTACCGCCATAGTAAAGTTCCTCTGATTGTATACGTCTGTGTAAATCCTCGTATATGTAGAATCCTCGGTTTGTTATCCAGAGTGATGTACATTGCCTCGTACAAAATTGGCGAAAAAAGTAGCGTAAAAAATCTCGGATGGGTGATGTACAATACCTTGCAAAATGTCAGAAAAGAATAGTGTACAAAAACTCGTATGCTTAGTTCTAATGTGATGTACATACAATACCTCGTATAAAATTGGCGGCAAGAGCCGTGTACGTAACGTCGTCAGTCATTTACGCTCAGTTCTAGTGTGTTTAGGGAAGGTGTAATTTGTATGATAGTTTCATCCAATTCAGAACTAATAATTAGTTATCAATATAATTATTATATTAAGAACAATATCGTTTTTCAGGTACGTTTTTTTATTGTTTTTTCTAATAAGTTATTTTCACATTTTGTTTCTTCATTTAGCTATAAACTGGTTGTGAATACTATATATGTTTTTGTGCATTTCAAAACAATTTTCCAGTGATAATAAAAGGTTTTGTACTGTTTTTACATACTGTGAATAATGGGCCAAAGAAGCCAATAATTTCTGGAATAATTTTTAAATAATTTTAAAATTCTTTAATTCAATTAATATTACGCCAGGATATCTCTAATAGACCGACGACGTCCGGGAGTCGAATTACGCACACAAAGTTCCATATAGCAAAACAACGATTCCGTTGAACTCAATGAATTGAGTTGAATACAATGCAATAATGATTATCTGGCAATAATTTCTATATAAAATAGCGGATCGACTCGACGCTAGGTAGTAGAAATAGTGCATTAGTCCTAGAAAGAAGTAGCAGCACATCATGGACCCTCGCCCACAAATAATATGGTAAGATGCCCCTCTGATTTATAAATACGTTTTAACTGTAACTGTTGGTTAGACCTCGTTATTAAAATATAGTTTTAGTTTTATCACATTTTTCTACGTGTTCTTATTTTGACTACCTCATGAGCTACCCCCTAGTCACGCAGGGTATATGACAGATGGTTAAACAAAAATGACATTTGGTGGAGGCGCCGGTTTTTTTAGTACCTTTTAATCAAACTTTTTTTCCTTAGTTTTTTTTTTCTTCGCAAAATTTATTGAGTCCATCGGGTATTGGGTATATCAATTCTCAGTGTGATTCAGTTAACGCTGCCGGGGTATTGCATATATGCCTTTTAACTTATTTAGCGGTTGTGGTCTGCTCGATAGTTAACGCTGCGGTTGATCCACTGCCGTTAAGATTAACTCAGTGCTTACATTTTTATTTTAAAACGAAAATAGAAAATTTTTCAGTGTGTTTCAGTTT
The DNA here is from genome assembly GCA_963920635.1 of Pseudeuparius sepicola. Lineage (NCBI taxonomy): Eukaryota > Metazoa > Arthropoda > Insecta > Coleoptera > Anthribidae > Pseudeuparius > Pseudeuparius sepicola. The sequence goes on along the minus strand of OY987307.1, from coordinate 10,206,141 downwards.
ACGGTGCTGGGAAAATTTTCTATTAATTAGTCCTAAAAGTTGTAATCCCTCGATAGTTAACGCTGTCGAGATTTATAACTCAGGATGATTTACATGGAATAGTAATTTAAAATTATTATTATTTCGAAATTTAAATTAAGTTCTAGAAAATGTCTCAACACAATACAAAGAATTCTTTTATTATCAGTATTAATCAATTTGGCAATGTCGTAGTTATTATTCGCAGGTATATTCTTTTGTAAAGCAACAGTTACAGTAGTAAAAATGAAAATGGAAATGGAGAAGAACTTTCATACGTAAAGGACGTAGACCAATGGGAATGAAAGAAAGAAAATCGGACATCATTGGTACAACGGTATCTAACGTCAACATGGTACAACGGTATCTAACGTCAAGGTTGTGTCTATAAGTCTGGTGTGCTTCGAAGAAAATTAAAGAGTATTTTCTGTGGTACGGCGCGAACGATGGCTTCTCCGTTCAGCTACTATACAAACAGACCGACTTATTTCAACGGTTCAGCGTAGTATAGTGGTAGGACGTTCGCCTAGCAAGCGAGAGGTCCCGGGTTCGACCCCCGGCGCTGACAGAAAATCCTTTTTAATTTTTCTAAAATGATGTCCGATTTTCTTTCTTTCAGTTACAGTAGTAATTCTAAAATTATGATTATTTTTTTAATGCCCTAATAAAAAATTATACAATTATCTTGCAATTTTATAGCATAATTTTACATCTAATAAATTTAATACAAAGCTAATATGTCAGATGAAGATAAAATAGTAACTAGGTCTAAAGCAAAAGTTACAATAGTAAGTTATAACCCCCTTCATCATTTCAGGAGAAGACCTCCGGCACTACAAACCTTTTCACGATAAACTTTGCTATGTACCAAAATTTTCAGCTGATACAATTCAAGGACCAAATTGTGCACGAAAATTATATACAGGCGCTTCAGTCTAAAAATATCCTCTAATTGTCAACTCATCAGCGAACAAGAAACCTTAATCCCTAATAGATTTCCCTGTGGCGAATCTCTCCATGAACCTATTTTTATTCATATTGTCCCCGCTGCCTGGACTAATTTAAAGACATATCGTCGCACTACAATTTTTTTTTAATTTATCTTGTACTGTTTTAGGAGCCTTTTCTGGTAGTATATATAGTATATTCAAATCGTAGATATGACATGCAGGTACGATAACAAGACATTTTGAAATGTCTTTGTCCTGGACCATAATGTGTTTAAAAGATTAAAACATATCTCAATTTTTAAAGTTGTCTCAGAGTTAATTTCGTAAGTTTGTTTTGGAATATTGTGGAACAATAAGATATTTTTAAATGTCTCAGTTTTTGTCCAAATCAAGTTGGAATAACGGGAAACTTGCACAAAAATTAAATTTGAAAAATATTACTTTCAAACGTAATTTAATGCCATTAAATGAACGACAGTTCACAAAAAACTCATTTTTTATTTTTATGTAGCAAATGTAAGCAATTCTCTCATTTCTATGATCAGCAAACATTTTTCTCCGGACATTCAAAGAGGTGTTATTACCTTGGGGTTACAAAAATTTGATGAGACTTATACCGAACCGGCACAACCACGCAACAACGCAAATCGTGACGTTAGGCAAAATAATAATAATAATAATAATAATAATAATAATAATAATAACACGAACATCTACAACATGGGAGCCAAACGAGAACTAGGGTTCCACCCACCGAAGGTGCTGCGCGGGAATTTCAGCCAGCGTTCACAGAGGCGGGATTACAACGACGACGCATGAAATGGACTGTGTCCATGAATGAATCGATTATGCGTATTTTCTACAGGGTGACAAACTTAGGACAAGAGATTATCGGCTACCGACAACAACTGCATGCCGAGTTCTGCAGGGAGTTTCCACACATGCAAGTGTCTGAACAAAGAGTGTCAGATCAGTATCGAACTATTCTAAGAAATAACCGAATTCCAGAAACGCGACTTAACGCTATCAAACGGGAAGTGGAGCTAGAGATCCACGGCGAACACATAGACATAGATGACAACAACAACAATGGGGAACTTCAAGAGCCTGGACAACAACTAGAAGCCGAAACGGTAGAACCAACAACCGAGAGTCTGGAACGGGTTAACGAAGAACATTTTGAAGGCTTGGACACACATATGAGACAGGCAGTATTGCGATACGAAGGCACAGACCCACTTAGCAGGCCACCGCTACCAAGATTAAATTCTTCCAGGAAACTTGCGATCGTGCTCGATCTTATGAACACAAGAATTTTACCAAGCTATGTTTCAGTGACACCAACATTAGAACGTATGCACATGTTAATCTACTGTGCCGCAACGGCAGTCATCACTGTAATGGGTGCCAAGATCCGAACGGCCCAAGAGTTGAATCGTGCAAGACCAGAACCACGAATGGCTCAATGGGAAATGCGACTAAATCGGAAGATCGAGAGTCTCCGTAAAGACATAGGACAAGTGACGGAATATATCAGAGGAGTTAGAACTAGAAGGATCCAGAGGGCGGTGCAGGCAGTAATGAGCCGCACCCAAATGCATTCTCGGCATGACCCCGCGAACATCACTGCTCAACAATGTCTTGACACATTAAAACAAAAACTTTCTGTTTTCGCAGGGCGTCTGAGGAGATACAAGGCTAGTAACAACAGGAAACGAGACAATAAACTCTTCGAACGATCAGAAAAGGGTTTCTACCGTGCTTTTAATTCTAGCGCCGATGCCACAAATGCGAGTTACCCTAGCAGAGAACAGGTCGACGGTTTCTGGAGAAATCAACTTGCCACACCAGGTCCATACAATGTCAGTGCAAGCTGGATCAGCGAAGAACGCGAGATGGGCCGGAACTATAGCCAGATGCAACACGAGCAATTCACAACCGCTGAGGTCTCCGATGTCATCAAGAATTCCCACAACTGGAAGGCACCAGGTCCAGATCATCTCCAAAATTATTGGATTAAGAAGTTGTGGTGCACGCATGAACAGATAACTACCTTAATTAATGAAGTCTTGCTCGATCCTCTGAAAATGCCATTGTTTCTTACACAGGGTGTAACCTACCTGTTACCAAAAGACCAGCGGAATACGGATAACCCTGCCAAGTACCGCCCAATAACCTGCTTGCCTACGCTGTACAAGATAATCACATCTTGCCTTACGCAGCGAATATATGCTCACTGCGAGCGGAACAACACCATTGCAATGCAGCAGAAGGGCTGCTCGAAGGGCGCAATGGGATGCAAAGAGCAACTCATCATAGACTCTGTCATCTGCAACCAGGCTCATTCCAAGCAACGAAACCTCCACATGGCTTATGTGGACTACAAAAAAGCATTTGATTCCGTACCTCACGACTGGCTCACAGGTATCTTAAAGCTGTATAAAATAGATCATCATACAGTTTCCTTTTTAGAACACGTTATGACAACCTGGCGCACTAAGATACAACTCAGAACCGCAGACAGTAACATCGAGACCGGCACAATCAACATCCGAAGAGGGATTTTCCAAGGAGATTCACTCAGTCCACTGTGGTTCTGCATGGCGATGAACCCTCTATCACATCGGTTGAACTCTACAAAATATGGCTTCGCTATCAAAAGCAACAACGCAGAAGCGATCAAGTTGAATCACCTATTGTATATGGATGATTTAAAACTGATCGCCGCAACCAAAAACCAACTAACGCAAATGCTTAAAATTGTAGAGGAGTTCTCCAGGGACATCGGAATGCTGTTTGGACTGGACAAGTGCCGCACCCTTAATATCATCCGGGGAAAGCTCGAACAAAGCGCACACGAGATGCAGGACGGCCAGGAGATCGAAGCAATGAGCAAGGGAGATACATACAAGTATCTCGGGATGAAACAAGCTCAAAGGATAGACCATCGAACAATGAAGACTGATTTAACGAATGAATTCATCAAGAGAGTAAGACAAGTAGTGCGAACTGATCTTAACAGCAGGAATTTGTTTAAAGCCCTGAACACGTATGCGTGCTCTGTACTCAGCTATTCGTTCGGAATAGTGAATTGGACCAACACGGACATCAACAACCTGCAACGAAAAGTTAGGACACTACTGACAAAAGCTCATAAACATCATCCCCGTAGCGCCGTAGAAAGAACAACTCTGCCACGTCAACTAGGAGGAAGAGGATTGGCAGATCTCAGCAAGCAATTGGACCAACAAATATTAAATCTGCGTAATTATTTCTACAGGCAGGCCAACAGCTCCACACTACATAGGGCTATATGCGGAGCAGACGTCTCAACACCGCTACGTCTGACGGAACACGAGCGTCAAAATCACCACCGAACCGACAACGATAAACTACAGAGGTGGTTGGGGAAGCCGCTGCACGGGAGACATCCTAATGAGGTTAACCAGGAACATGTCGACAAGTTAGCGTCGAACTATTGGCTGACCTCGGGACGAATGTTCCCCGAGACGGAAGGCTTCCTACTGGCCATACAAGATCAGGTTATACCAACTCGCAACTACCTAAAATTCATTGTAGGAGATGCATCGGTAGTGGATGACAGATGCAGATACGGGTGCCCAACTTCAGAAACAATCCAGCACATAACAGGAGGATGTCAGATGTTCGCATCAACGGAATATAAGGAACGACACGATTCGGTTGCCAAGATCTTGCACCGGGAACTGGCGGAAAAGCTGCTGCTTGTGCAGACAGAAAGGGTCCCATATTACAACTACACACCTGAGCCTGTTCTTGAGAACAGCAACTACAAGATGTACTGGGATCGTACAGTTCTGACTGATCAACGAGTTGCCCATAACAGACCGGACCTTATAATAGTTGATAAAATTTCTAGGAAGACAACTCTGATTGATGTGGCCATCCCGAACAACAACAACCTGCGTGTGAAGCAAGTCGAGAAGATCGCGAAGTACAGAGACTTAGAAGAACGAATTAGAAGGCAATGGGAAATGGAGAACGTCCAGACGATTCCAATCATCATGTCAACAACTGGTGTTATACCAAAAAGTTTGCTGAGAAACATCAAGGAGCTGAATCTAACTGATAGTCTTTACAGGTCCATGCAGAAAGCGGTACTACTTGCGACAGCCCGAACCGTCAGGAAATTCATGGGGAATGCAGGATCGTCCAAGAACATCAATGTCACCTAGGGCCCGATAACATGGCAAGGGTCTCGTCCGAGCCAGATCCTTTTGGTATCCGGGATGCCCGGGATCTGAGTGAATGTTCCCCGTAGAGGGAGTGCGAATGCCTTTTGGCTAAGTCGATATAATAATAATAATAATAAGCAGGGGGGATCTGACTTGTGAGGGAGGCAGATCCACGGGTGTGACAATCCCGCGCTCCCCAGTTACGCAGGGATGAGTCTGGCCTGTGAGAGGGGCAGATTCACGGGTGTAACGATCCCGCGATTCCCAGTTACGCATGGAGAGGCTTGGCCTGTGACAGGGGCAGACCTACGGGTGTGACAATCCCGCGATATCCAGTTGCGCAGGGAGGGGTCTAGCCGGTGACGGGGGCTGATCCTCGGGGGTGACAATCCCGCGACTCCCAGTTACGCAGGGATGGGTCTAGCCTGTGAGAGGGGCAGATCCTCGGGTGTAACGATCCCGTGTTTCCCAGTTAACGCAAGGAGGGGTTTGGCCGGTGACAGGGGCAGATCCTCGGGAGTAACGATCCCGCGTTATCCTAGTTGACCCGTATGGGTAGCGGGTTAGAATACTCCTATCGTGGCTCCGCGAGTCGTAAAAGGCGACCGAGGGCCGTCACTCCCACGTTACGGGAGAAAACTATGGAATGGAGAATGATAGGATGATTGTCATAGGGCCGCTGCCTGGGGATCGCCAGGGCATGTCTGGAGCCGGCGCTGGGCATGACAGCGAGCGGGACGTCGGTGACAGGGCGCTGATGAGGCGGGCCCCTGTTGCACAAACAGCTACAGCCCAACAACAACACGAACATCTACAACATGGGAGCCAAACGAGAACTAGGGTTCCACCCACCGAAGGTGCTGCGCGGGAACTTCAGCCAGCGTTCACAGAGGCGGGATTACAACGACGACGCATGAAATGGACTGTGTCCATGAATGAATCGATTATGCGTATTTTCTACAGGGTGACAAACTTAGGACAAGAGATTATCGGCTACCGACAACAACTGCATGCCGAGTTCTGCAGGGAGTTTCCACACATGCAAGTGTCTGAACAAAGAGTGTCAGATCAGTATCGAACTATTCTAAGAAATAACCGAATTCCAGAAACGCGACTTAACACTATCAAACGGGAAGTTGAGCTAGAGATCCACGGCGAACACATAGACATAGATGACAACAACAACAATGGGGAACTTCAAGAGCCTGGACAACAACTAGAAGCCGAAACGGTAGAACCAACAACCGAGAGTCTGGAACGGGTTAACGAAGAACATTTTGAAGGCTTGGACACACATATGAGACAGGCAGTATTGCGATACGAAGGCACAGACCCACTTAGCAGGCCACCGCTACCAAGATTAAATTCTTCCAGGAAACTTGCGATCGTGCTCGATCTTATGAACACAAGAATTTTACCAAGCTATGTTTCAGTGACACCAACATTAGAACGTATGCACATGTTAATCTACTGTGCCGCAACGGCAGTCATCACTGTAATGGGTGCCAAGATCCGAACGGCCCAAGAGTTGAATCGTGCAAGACCAGAACCTCGAATGGCTCAATGGGAAATGCGACTAAATCGGAAGATCGAGAGTCTCCGTAAAGACATAGGACAAGTGACGGAATATATCAGAGGAGTTAGAACTAGAAGGATCCAGAGGGCGGTGCAGGCAGTAATGAGCCGCACCCAAATGCATTCTCGGCATGACCCCGCGAACATCACTGCTCAACAATGTCTTGACACATTAAAACAAAAACTTTCTGTTTTCGCAGGGCGTCTGAGGAGATACAAGGCTAGTAACAACAGGAAACGAGACAATAAACTCTTTGAACGATCAGAAAAGGGTTTCTACCGTGCTTTTAATTCTAGCGCCGATGCCACAAATGCGAGTTACCCTAGCAGAGAACAGGACGACGGTTTCTGGAGAAATCAACTTGCCACACCAGGTCCATACAATGTCAGTGCAAGCTGGATCAGCGAAGAACGCGAGATGGGCCGGAACTATAGCCAGATGCAACACGAGCAATTCACAACCGCTGAGGTCTCCGATGTCATCAAGAATTCCCACAACTGGAAGGCACCAGGTCCAGATCATCTCCAAAATTATTGGATTAAGAAGTTGTGGTGCACGCATGAACAAATAACTACCTTAATTAATGAAGTCTTGCTCGATCCTCTGAAAATGCCATTGTTTCTTACACAGGGTGCAACTTACCTGTTACCAAAAGACCAGAGGAATACGGATAACCCTGCCAAGTACCGCCCAATAACCTGCTTGCCTACGCTTTACAAGATAATCACATCTTGCCTTACGCAGCGAATATATGCTCACTGCGAGCGGAACAACATCATTGCAATGCAGCAGAAGGGCTGCTCGAAGGGCGCAATGGGATGCAAAGAGCAACTCATCATAGACTCTGTCATCTGCAACCAGGCTCATTCCAAGCAACGAAACCTCCACATGGCTTATGTGGACTACAAAAAAGCATTTGATTCCGTACCTCACGACTGGCTCACAGGTATCTTAAAGCTGTATAAAATAGATCATCATACAGTTTCCTTTTTAGAACACGTTATGACAACCTGGCGCACTAAGATACAACTCAGAACCGCAGACAGTAACATCGAGACCGACACAATCAACATCCGAAGAGGGATTTTCCAAGGAGATTCACTCAGTCCACTGTGGTTCTGCATGGCGATGAACCCTCTATCACATCGGTTGAACTCTACAAAATATGGCTTCGCTATCAAAAGCAACAACGCAGAAGCGATCAAGTTGAATCACCTATTATATATGGATGATTTAAAACTGATCGCCGCAACCAAAAACCAACTAACGCAAATGCTTAAAATTGTAGAGGAGTTCTCCAGGGACATCGGAATGCTGTTTGGACTGGACAAGTGCCGCACCCTTAATATCATCCGGGGAAAGCTCGAACAAAGCGCACACGAGATGCAGGACGGCCAGGAGATCGAAGCAATGAGCAAGGGAGATACATACAAGTATCTCGGGATGAAACAAGCTCAAAGGATAGACCATCGAACAATGAAGACTGATTTAACGAATGAATTCATCAAGAGAGTAAGACAAGTAGTGCGAACTGATCTTAACAGCAGGAATTTGTTTAAGGCCCTGAACACGTATGCGTGCTCTGTACTCAGCTATTCGTTCGGAATAGTGAATTGGACCAACACGGACATCAACAACCTGCAAGGAAAAGTTAGGACACTACTGACAAAAGCTCATAAACATCATCCCCGTAGTGCCGTAGAAAGAACAACTCTGCCACGTCAACTAGGAGGAAGAGGATTGGCAGATCTCAGCAAGCAATTGGACCAACAAATATTAAATCTGCGTAATTATTTCTACAGGCAGGCCAACAGCTCCACCCTATATAGGGCTATATGCGGAGCAGACGTCTCAACACCGCTACGTCTGACGGAACACGAGCGTCAAAATCACCACCGAACCGACAACGATAAACTACAGAGGTGGTTGGGGAAGCCGCTGCACGGGAGGCATCCTAATGAGGTTAACCAGGAACATGTCGACAAGTTAGCGTCGAACTATTGGCTGACCTCGGGACGAATGTTCCCCGAGACGGAAGGCTTCCTACTGGCCATACAAGATCAGGTTATACCAACTCGCAACTACCTAAAATTCATTGTAGGAGATGCATCGGTAGTGGATGACAGATGCAGATACGGGTGCCCAACTTCAGAAACAATCCAGCACATAACAGGAGGATGTCAGATGTTCGCATCAATGGAATATAAGGAACGACACGATTCGGTTGCCAAGATCTTGCACCAGGAACTGGCGGAAAAGCTGCTGCTTGTGCAGGCAGAGAGGGTCCCATATTACAACTACACACCTGAGCCTGTTCTTGAGAACAGCAACTACAAGATGTACTGGGATCGTACAGTTCTGACAGATCAACGAGTTGCTCATAACAGACCGGACCTTATAATAGTTGATAAAATTTCTAGGCAGACAACTCTGATTGATGTGGCCATCCCGAACAACAACAACCTGCGTGTGAAGCAAGTCGAGAAGATCGCGAAGTACAGAGATTTAGAAGAACGAATTAGAAGGCAATGGGAAATGGAGAACGTCCAGACGATTCCAATCATCATGTCAACAACTGGTGTTATACCAAAAAGTTTGCTGAGAAACATCAAGGAGCTGGGTCTAACTGATAGTCTTTACAGGTCCATGCAGAAAGCGGTACTACTTGCGACAGCCCGAACCGTCAGGAAATTCATGGGGAATGCAGGATCATCCAACAACATCAATGTCACCTAAGGCCCGATAACATGGCAAGGGTCTCGTCCGAGCCAGATCCTTTTGGTATCCGGGATACCCGGGATCTGAGTGAATGTTCCCCGTAGAGGGAGTGCGAATGCCTTTTGGCTAAGTCGAGATAATAATAATAATAATGGCAGATCTCAGCAAGCAATTGGACCAACAAATATTAAATCTGCGTAATTATTTCTACAGGCAGGCCAACAGCTCCACACTACATAGGGCTATATGCGGAGCAGACGTCTCAACACCGCTACGTCTGACGGAACACGAGCGTCAAAATCACCACCGAACCGACAACGATAAACTACAGAGGTCGTTGGGGAAGCCGCTGCACGGGAGGCATCCTAATGAGGTTAACCAGGAACATGTCGACAAGTTAGCGTCGAACTATTGGCTGACCTCGGGACGAATGTTCCCCGAGACGGAAGGCTTCCTACTGGCCATACAAGATCAGGTTATACCAACTCGCAACTACCTAAAATTCATTGTAGGAGATGCATCGGTAGTGGATGACAGATGCAGATACGGGTGCCCAACTTCAGAAACAATCCAGCACATAACAGGAGGATGTCAGATGTTCGCATCAACGGAATATAAGGAACGACACGATTCGGTTGCCAAGATCTTGCACCAGGAACTGGCGGAAAAGCTGCTGCTTGTGCAGGCAGAGAGGGTCCCATATTACAACTACACACCTGAGCCTGTTCTTGAGAACAGCAACTACAAGATGTACTGGGATCGTACAGTTCTGACAGATCAACGAGTTGCCCATAACAGACCGGACCTTATAATAGTTGATAAAATTTCAACAACAACAACCTGCGTGTGAAGCAAGTCGAGAAGATCGCGAAGTACAGAGATTTAGAAGAACGAATTAGAAGGCAATGGGAAATGGCGAACGTCCAGACGATTCCAATCGTCATGTCAACAACTGGTGTTATACCAAAAAGTTTGCTGAGAAACATCAAGGAGCTGGGTCTAACTGATAGTCTTTACAGGTCCATGCAGAAAGCGGTACTACTTGCGACAGCCCGAACCGTCAGGAAATTCATGGGGAATGCAGGATCATCCAACAACATCAATGTCACCTAAGGCCCGATAACATGGCAAGGGTCTCGTCCGAGCCAGATCCTTTTGGTATCCGGGATATCCGGGATCTGAGTGAATGTTCCCCGTAGAGGGAGTGCGAATGCCTTTTGGCTAAGTCGAGATAATAATAATAATAATAATAATAATAGTGCCTTTATTTAGATTATACGAATAACATTATAAGCAAGCATATACAAAAAAGGTGGCGGTATCCAACCAGTGGCTGCTCTTATACAATCACCTATAGAAAGTGATAAAAAAAGAATTTAATTACTTAACCTAACCTAATCTAATCTAAAACCTATTCTAAACAGTGGAAGTAAATAACCCAAATAACTACAAAACAAAGAATAAATAAAAATAAAATAAAATGAGCTGTCCAATATACCTACGTAAGTTCAATATTATATTCATTATTAAATTTCAAATTCATCACTGCAACACAAGATCTCTTTTATTTATAAGCCATTCTTTAATGCCTCGTTTAAACATTGCAATGGAGGAAGCTTCCTTGATTACATGCGGGATGCAATCGAAGAGAGTTACGGAGTTGTACGAGAAAGAACTTTTAAACCGGCTTGTGCGATGTGGTGGGACAACATAATTCTGACGATTCCTTGTATAACGATCATGGACGGATGTGAACGTAGATAACTTTTCCAGTAAATATTCAGGCTGCTCACTTGCTCTAATTTTAAAGAGCAGCAACGCCAGTTGACATTCATACCGTTCCTCAAGACTGAGCCATTCACTATTCCGACGAGCCTCACTTACATGGTCAAATTTTCGTAAATTATATGCAAAACGAATACACGAGTTTTGAATTTTCTGTAAGGTGTGTTTGTCACGGTTTGTTAACGCTGGCCAGTAGATGACGTTACAATAGGTGAGGTGAGACAACACCAGCGAATCAGTCACACACAACTTGACACTTGTAGGAAGGCAGTTTTTGTGCATATATAGAATTTTCAATATACCTATTGACTTTCGGACTAAATGAGAGACATGCGATTTGTATTTCATATCGTTGTCAATATGCAAGCCTAGATTCTTGCAAGAGTCGACTTGACGTAGTGTGACGTTATTTAAAACTATATTGAAGTTCGGGTCACTTTTAAGATAATTGCTATCATTACCAATTACCAGTAATTGTGTTTTATTTTCATTAACTTGTAGGCCATGAGACTTGGAAAAGTTTGAAATCATTCTCAGATCTTTATTAATAACTTCAGTTGCTACGTGCAAATCATCGATGCAAAATGAATAATATATTTGGGTATCATCGGCGTATTGGTGTATTTTGCAATATTCTAGGAAATGCGAGAGGTCGGCGGTATAAATTGAAAACAAAAGCGGTCAGAGTACGCTACCCTGTGGAACTCCACGATCAAGAGGTGCAAACGATGATATAGAATTGGGCAGTACAACGCGTTGCATACGGTTTTCCAGATAACTGTTAAAAAATTTGATTGTATCTTCACTCATTCCAAAATAACGAAGTTTTCGTAAAAGAATATCATAGTCAATAGTATCGAATGCTTTACTGTAGTCCACGAGAATAAGGCAGGTATTTTTCCTCTCATCACAGGCCCGAAGTATGTCGTCAGTAACTTTAAGCAACGCAGTCGTTGTGCTGTGAGACTTTCGGAAGCCAGACTGGATGCCAGGAAGTTATTTTATTAGATATTAGATACTCGGTTAACTGGTTTGCTACAACTTTTTCTAAGATTTTTGACAGAGTAGGCAATAAACTAATGGGCCGAAATTGGGAAACCTCTGTAGGATTGCTAACTTTTGGAATAGGCACAACATTGGCTCTCTTCCATATATCAGGCACAGCATTTAACTCCAGGCACTTATTAACAATAAATGCTATAACATGGCTCAAATGTGGAGTTTCGTTGCGGGGCCAATATGTTCCAAATTCACCTCTGAGACGACCTTGAAATTCCGTCTAACGACTCGATTGGTAATGATATGATATCTGTACGCGAGTTTGGAGTTTATTTTAGGAGTTTTGTGCTTTGGCGGTTACAACTATTGTTTTTGCAAACGATCTACGAGATCCATCCCTGGAGACATTATTTGTTTCAGTGAAGTGAGAAGTGACTCTGAAAGTGCAAAAGGTTTTTTAGTGATAATTAGCTCGGTGATTAGATACCTAGTGAATGTAAGTACCTACCTAATAACAGTAATAACCATCTATTCCTAGTATAAACATCTGTTTTACAAAGATACCAATACCTACAAATAGGTGCTAGGTGTACTAAATAATTTGTCAAAGGTTTTGGGCAGAGAAGATGTCCGAAACGCATTTTGAAATGCCTCAAACTCAAAGTACCTACCAAACCAAATTAAATGAAATTTATTTTTTTATTAGATAAAATTATTGTGGCTACGTTCGTTTTTTGCGTATTACTAAACAACATGAGTCGGTATATCAATCTAAAATAGATGATGTATAAAAGTAAATCACGAAACACGGTGCCTCTATATAGGTCTATATCGCCAAATTTATGTAGGTATTCTTGAAGCCATATAAGGTGTGTTTTTTTTTTCAAATTTGCTAGGTACTATTTTTTGTATTACTTAATTATTAGGTATACCTACTTATTAGCAATAATATAGTTTCTTGGATGACTAGACTTTGACATTTTGTAGAAAAGACGAAATTATATTCCGACCGAGTGATATCGATTACAAACAGGTGTTTGAACTGAAGAAATATAGGTACTAATCACCTATTTGGTCCGACCGCCAAAGACCAAGGTCATCTGATTCGTGTTCAGGGACCTCGAAAATAGGGGCGTAGTCGAAATTTAAAAAGAGCGGGGTGGATACACTATACTAAATAATAATTACCAAAATCACCCTAGAATAATCGGAAATGCGTCATTTTTTTAAATAACATAATAACTATTCATTGGAAAACATCTTTTCCCACCACTGCCCTCAAAACGAGCCTCTACCAAATTTTAAAAATCTAATTGGGACAGGACCTTTGGCACACAAAAATTTAATATAAATTTAAAAATGTATTTTTAAAAATTTAGTAATGTTTCATGGAGTTTGCTTTCTTTTTGTTTTCTTTTGTTCTGTAGAAGCATAAGACCAATATTAATATCACCAAGATGTTAGAGTTTAATTTTACTTGTTTTTTTTTTTCATCGCTAACTATGAATTTTTAAAAATAACCTAATGTGCATTTTAAATTTGTCTACAAAATGTTATTACTTGAATTTTTTTGGTAAAATTTGATACCTACAGTTTCATTTTGTAAATACCTATTGCACCTAATCGTATTTACATCAATTTTTAGACTTCACTTGCACCCTGCACTATCGGCAAAACACGATTGTTCAACAAAAAGAAGGGGCGACGCAGTGTCTCCCTAAGTAACTCTTGTAAATCTCGCAAACAGTAAGTTTACCTATTAGAAAAAAATGAATACATTTGAGAACATCGTGGCATATTTGTTCTATATTTTAGGGGACGCCCTGAGGACGAACATAATTATTATTGTGTTACTACTGAAGGACCTTCGGAAGCTAATCTTGATAATACAGGGTAAGTTATAGGTTACTACCTATTGAGTTTTTCCTTTTTTTTTATTAGTTCTTGTCCAAACACTTAGCTTCTTTTACCACGTTTTTATATTATTGAATGTATGTATAGCCCTAATAATTGTTTCAGTGCCTTTGATGCAAACCAACAAGACCACAATCGAGACCATGACCCAAAAAGCATTCCATATGACAAATATTTACCTGGAATTGTGTCTAGTGATGATGAACTCGAAACTGAAGTAATCAGGTTTGTAAAATAAATATAAGCTGGGTGTAATAGAAACATGGTATAGAAACTTTTCATCACTTTATTTTGATATATTGTAAATGATTTCTTTCCAATTTGCAGTTTTATCGGAAGTTTATTTTTTAAGTCAAATAAAGTCTGCATAGTGCGTTTTTCAGAACCCAATAAATAATTATTTTTATTATTTATTATAATCTACTTTATAAACATTATTCCACTTTTTATCTAAAAAAAAAGAAAAGAGTATGAGTAGATAAGCTATGAGAGTTCGGCCTCACGATTCCCATGTTAATCGCCCATAAGAGATTTTTGCGCCGAAATCGTACCATAACCTCACTTTTTCACCCAACTATGCAGTAGGTACTAATACGCGCGACGCGTAGGTAAGGCGGCACTTGGGACCATCCCCTCCACTTTCCCCCTAGGGCTCGGCCCCCTTTCCCCCTCCATCTCTAGGCCCTGCCCACGTAAAACGTCAATCCGTGCGTCAAAGCGTGCGTCAAAACGTCAATCCGTGCGTCAAAGCGTGCGTCAAAGCGTGCGTCAAAACGTGCGTCAAAGCGTGTGTCAAAGCGTGCGACAAAATGTCAAAACGTGCGTCAAAACGTCAAAACGTCAAAACGTGCGTCAAAGCGTGCGTCAAAACGTCAAAACGTGCGTCAAAGCGTGTGTCAAAACGTCAATCCGTGCGGGGATGTTAGGGATGGTGCTCCCACTATCTCGTACTGGATCAAGAATATAAAAGCGGGATCCGGATGCTTTCACTGTTAGTTCCAAATTAAAATTTCATATTTTCTATAACATGTCGGGTATACGATACATTATTGACGCTGACGGGTTTCAAGTGAACGGAAAGTTTGTTACCAAAGAGTTGGCTATCTATGACTTAAAATCGCGCCAAGTCAGTTCTCGCTACTTCCGTGTGCGGCCATATAACTCACTCTCTAAGGACGCCTGCAGTGCTCGTTGGGTTACGAGAAATTTGCATGGCTTAAGATTCTCCGACTGTGACACTGATGAACCTCAGGAAAACGTGATAGCAGTACTTCAAAACCTTGGAGAATCTGCTGGTAAGGATCTCATCAGCTATAAGGGCGGTCAGATAGAAAAGAATCTTCTGCAAGCAGCAGGGTACGGACATCTAGGTTACAATATAGAACTTCTGGGCTGCCCCAAATTTGACGTCCTAGTTCAAAAACAAAAGAAGTTCTACGAAAGTGTGAAAGTGAACCAATGCGAAAGACACATCGTGAGTTGTGGAAAACCAGTTCATTGCCCGCGAGTGGAGTTAATGTTCTTCGCTGAATTTGTGCGACGTAAAATATAAAAATATGTGTTCTACAACCTGTAAATATTATTTTTAGTATATATTTATTTATATATTTTATATTTTTTGTATATTTTGTATATTATTGTATATATTTATATATTTTATAATATTTTGTATAATAAAATTGTAAATCTAATTTGCTAAAAAGAAAACATACAAAGTGGGTATTAGTCAACTTTCAAACTTTACTGTGGGGATTGCTAGAAAACATCAAATAATGTTCTAGTGGCGGTGTTTGAGTACCTTGAATCATAAGCAAAAAGTAAAAAGTTCCCCCTCTCCTCAAAGATAATATGAACATTAGGAGACATTCGAAAATTGTAAACTTCTGCCATAACGATGAATCAGTTTTTATAAAAAATGTATACACATATTCCAAACAATATAAAAAATAACTCCAAATCACAAAAAATAAGTAAACTTAAAATTAACTAAGTATGTAATACATTAAATGAATCAGTCCTTTTATTATTTATAAAAAAACATAAAATATTCCATAGCAAACAAAATAAAAAAAACCAATATCACAAAAAAGATACTTAAACTTAAAATAAAACTATCTAAGTAATAAAATAAAATTCTCAATTCAGATAATATTTTTCTTATGCATAGCTCCGCCACTGATTCTATATATAGACAACTAACCGCTAGGGGAAGGTTGAAACGCATACGATGGATAATGGCACCATCCAGTCGTGCGACGGTGCCGCTAGAACCCTTTAATTAGTAGGTACTGAAACTAAGGGACGCTTCATCGCGATCCTAGGCGTCGATCGATAACCTACGTAGCGACGTGGGAGTACTGAAAATATCCGCTAGAGTGTTACCCAATATCTGGGTTCGAGTAAAAAAAAAAGAATGATCAAATTTATCGGTATCTTGTAGGATTGACAAAGTAATTAGGTACCTCTTTGTTATGCACCGACTAGCTCCTATAGGTAAAATACCTTATCGAGAAAGGTATACTTTGAAATTGAGTGCGCCACCCGTTTTTCTTTTGGTAGTGCCCAACACAGTACAAAGAGGTATAACCCAGATGACTGGGGTTATAAAACGGGAAATAAATATTGTTTGCCAATAACAACAAAATATGTAAATTATCAACTATAGGGTATATTCGCAGTTTGTAAACCTAGAGAACATCGGCCAAGCTACTAATAATAAAATACAGCACACCATAAAATAGATATCTCGATAAAGCAACCAAATATCACAGATAATTAATTAGGTAAGCTACAAACAATTGCATAATAATTATTAACAGGCAGGCTTAAAGAAAAAAAAAACAGAACAAAGGAATCCCCGTGTATAATATTATACCTGGTGCACACGCATAAATATATGATAAAAAGGTACGTAACTTGGCAAAATATAGCAGATAACTTTTATAATGACTAATTAAGGGTGCAGAATAATTGATAAATTGACTATTTTGGGCAGTTATCTCGCGCTTGGCCACTATGTTAAGTTAAAATAATAATAGTAATAAACTGGAGAGGACTTGCCGGTAAGTCGATTATCCACCCAGTCTGGTTGCGGGTTTTTCTTGTGATTACATAAAGTGGCGGGTAGCTGCCCAGAACGATCGACTTCGCCCTGAGTATGGTATGTAGGTTTGTTGAAGACTGATTGTGCAATGGGGAGACAATCTAACTCTGTCGTCCGGGAAAGACGTCCGGGGTATGGAGAAAAAGGCCAAGTTGGAGGTGGCCTCGTGGTGTGGAGAAGGGTGTGGTGATGGTCAAGACGAATCCATATGAAAATAAGGTGGGTCACAATATTCCTCAAGAAAATTACGTAAAATACGTGACTAGCCCAAAACTAAACTATTTGGCGACTAGTAATCTTGCGGTATTGCTGAATGAATTCTAGAAAAATTGGCAAACTGCCCGGTGTAGAAAACGTGTCCTCTTCGACCACTCTCACCTCAACCGACCATCACCAAAAAAAAAAAACAAGGAAGCACTTCCCCCCAAGGCGAGCCTCTCCGTGAAGGCGCCAAAATCCATGACTTAGGGACTTTTAGCAGAAACCGAATTAATGACACACTGCTCGATCAAATCGGGAACTTGACGTTTGCGACAATTGACGTGTTTGGCACGTCGGTTCTCCGAAATATGTGGAAATTGGAAGAAAAATAACAGATAGTTGCAACAATAACAGCAACAATGATGCGGGGCCACGAAATAATATCATAGAAGGACGCTAAGGTGAGTGCAACACTTGTAATTATTAAATATTTTATGTGTTTGTTGTCTACCCATCAAACTAATCAGTCGGTTATTTTATTTGTTTTAGGTAGGGCGTGTGAGGCGAAACTACTACCTATATCTATCTATGATAGCTGGAAAACAATGGTCAGCCAGTAAATTTATTTCAATAAAGAAAGCGAAATTCGTAAAGCCGATCGCAAATTGTCCCCGAGCCCGCAGAAAAAGGTAAACATGCGCCTACACAGTGGTCGCGCTAAGCAGTGCGAAACGGATAGAAGTATAATGCAAGGATTTCCAGGTAAGTTAACAATTAATTTAATTAGTCATAAAAGAAAATTATTTTACTCTACTTTAGGAGGCGAAACCAATTTTATGAAAACATTAGCGGACAATAGGAAAGCCAACATGAATTTAAAGCATTACCAAATTAAATGCAACAAAGTTATAGCAAAATAAATAAAGGCATTTGAAGAAGAAATGTAGGTGTTCTATTGTAAAAAAAAGGTAATTTCTTTTTTTTTTCTTTCCCTTTATCCGCTTGAAACTATTTGAACCGTAACAAGAGTACTCTGTGTTAAGCCAGTAAACTTATATTTATATTTTTAACAAATTTTATATCAGTTTAGGCATTTTTGTAATGGTATAGGTTTCGCCACATCCTGTAAAATAGAGAAGGAACGTGAATCGCCCTATATATGAGCGAGTGTCAGAAGATGTCAGAAGATGAATGAAGAGATCGTCAAAAGAAATATTCTGCAATTCCCAGTCTAAAGAAGCATATTTGTATCTTTGTTAGCAGATGTAACCCCCTCGCCTTGAATCCCCATGTTTAATGATACTTCTGATTAAACGGTAAATATCAAAATCCAATAATTTCATTTATATACAGTCCATTTCATATCCAGCCACTTTATTAGTGCTCGTCAAGCCATCATTTTATAATAGGCCTCTGAACCGAGACGTTGTTGTGGGTTTGCCCTATCTAAATTCGCAACATTTTTTGGTCATTCGATACGGATTTTCAATCCATTCGAGGCGGACCTTCTGGCCCACTAAGTGCCAAATCCCGCAACATTTTCTAGTAATACCAAACAAATATTCTGGCCCACCAAGTGCCAATAATTCAATCTTTTCATTCCATACAAAGATCCCTGACCTTTCGAAACACCAATTTTCGAAAGGTGGATCAAAGTGAAACAAGGCGAGGGTGCAAGAAAACAGCGGCAATTTCGCGTCTTTTCTTGCGTAGAAGAAAGCCACAAGAATACCAATTTCATAGAAAATCGTCGTTGTAAAGGACTTTTACTTTTGACAAGTTTGGCAGCCGGTTCCAGCACAAGAAGCGGACGTAGCAGAGTCGGAAACTTTGAGCTTGGACGTCCGATTCAGCACCTAGCGTCTACCAAGGCAACGGGCGATCATCAGCAGGGCGGCAGACATGCTCCTTTAAGTACGAAGACATCAACAGCGGATTTCGACAAGAAGCTGCTGCAGTGCAGGTCCAGTTCCAGGTATTCTGGTCTAAGTATCCTTCCTCTACCCTTCCTTTTATTCATTTTATATGTATGTGTTTTTTTGACTTCCAGGTTGGTCAATAAACTAATATATAGGTAAAACTATAATACGATGTCGCAAAGTAGTGACTTACAAGCCCTGATTCGAAAACGGGGCAGCTTAAAGTCAAATTTGACAAGGTTTTCTAGTTTTTTCAATGCCATTAAGAATGAAATTCCAAATAAATCACAATTAATTGAACTTAAGCTGAGAAGTTCAAAACTAGAGGATACCTGTCTATCTCAGTTTTCAGAGTTACAATTCGAGATAGAAAGCCTTGATCCTGACAATTTTGATATCTCAGAAACAGAATCATTTGAAAATTTTTATTATTCATTAATGTCCAGAGCAAATGAGTATATCCAAACGCATTCCACTAATATTTCTAGTTCAACTGATGCAATACTTCATGCAAGTTCAAGTACAATGTCAGCCCAAAGTCCTCCTTCGGTGCAAACAAGGGAAAGTACACGGGTTAAACTTCCCATTATTGAGTTGCCTAAGTTTTCCGGTCAATATGAATATTGGTTGAGATTCCGAGATTCGTTTGTATCTTTAATTCATAACAGTACAAAAATTGAACCGGTTGAAAAGTTTCATTACCTTCAAGCTTCTTTAGAAGGAGCAGCGGCAAGATGCATAGAGTCCATAGAATTTTCGGCAAGCAATTATGATCTCGCATGGAAGGTTCTATGTGACAGATTTGAGAATAAACAGCTTATGATTCATAATCATATCAAAGCGTTGTTTAACATACGGGAAATAAAAACACCTTCTTCTAATGCATATCGTGACTTAGTCGACACTATTTCGAAAAATTTACGATCATTAGAGACATTGGGTGTCCCTACCCTACAGTGGGACCCTTTAATCATTTTTATGCTCACCAGAAAGATAGATGCAGAGTCATTTGGTCGGTGGGAACTTCAATCATTTGAAGATACTTTGCCAACATTGGATGAATTTAAAAAATTCTTATCTAGTCGTGCGGACTATTTAGAAAAATTAAATTTGCATAAGCAACCTGAACAAAATAAGAAATTCGAAAAATCAGAAATAAAAAATAGATTCAAACCTCATGAAACTCAAAAGTCATTTCTTGCAGCTACAGAAAAACAAAAAAAATAAATATACTTGTTTCATATGCAAAGAAAATCATTCTATTTTCAAATGTTTACAATTCTTGGCACTTTCAATCGCAGATAGACGCAAGAAAGTTGAAACTTTAAATCTATGCACAAATTGTTTTAGACGCAACCATCAGTCGCAGACTTGTAAATTTGATCATTGTAAGTTATGTCCACAAAAGCATAATACCTTACTGCACCAAGTGGAGCCTATAAGTAATCCTGAATCTACTCCAGAACGCACCTTCACACGCTGTAATTATTCAGGACAGACAAAGGGTCTTCTTGCGACTGCACAAGTTAATGTTTTTAACAATCACAATAAGAAATTTGTGTGCAGGGTAGTTATTGATAACGGATCTATGTCAAATTTTATTTCTGAAGAGCTTGTAAAAAAATGGGCATAGCAATGAATCAAGAACAATGTACGGTTCTTGGTGTTGCTCGTTCGCAGTCAAATGTTGATAATTCGTGTACAATAAGGGTATCTTCTATGCATACTGAATATTCAACTGAATTTTCTTGTTTAGTGGTTTCCGAAGTTACTGATTTCCTGCCAAATGTGCCATTCGATCCGTCCCAGTTGCAGGTGCCCCCATTTTTAACTTTGGCAGATCCATCATTTTACAAACCAGGTAAAATTGATTTGCTTGTAGGAGTTGAGGTCTATAATGAAATTATCTGTGATGGTAGGATTAAGCTAGGAGGGAATAAGAAACCTGTTGCCCAAAACACGTATTTTGGTTGGATAATTTCTGGGTCTTTACGCAATGTCATTCTTTCCTCATCAAATTCAAGGTCGACACGAATGCAGTGTCATTTTTGTCAAAGTGTAGATATCCAAAAGCAGCTTTCAAAATTCTGGGAACTTGAGGAGGTAAATTCAAAACCAGCACTCAGTGCGGAAGAACAGCTTGCGGAAAAACACTTTTCGGATACATTTCATCGAGATTCGACTGGACGTTTCATTGTTTCAGTGCCTCTGAAGGACACCATCGACAAATTGGGCGATTCTTCAGAGCGCGCACGTCAACAATTTTTGAGTCTAGAGCGCAAATTGAACTCTAAACCCAAAATGAGGCAGATGTATCTAGACTTCATGAAAGAATATGAAGATTTGTCTCATATGTCAAAATTCGCGCCCAGGGAAGGGCAGGTGGTTTTTTATTCACCACATCATGGAGTTTTAAGAGAAGATAGTTGCACTACTAAACTGAGGGTTGTCTTTAATAGTTCCGCTCCGTCATCTTCTGGTTTATCTTATAATAGTCTTCAAATGGTAGGCCCTAGTATTCAAGATGATCTAGTTTCCATTATTCTGAGATTCCGACAGCATGCTTATGTCGTGACAGCTGACATTTGCAAAATGTATCGACAGATAAGAGTTCGTGACGAATATAAACCGCTGCAGTTGATATTTTGGCGTGCCAGGCCTGAGGACGAATTGCGGACCTTCTCTCTCAATACTGTCACATATGGCACAGCTAGTGCCCCATTTCTAGCAACAAGGTGTATTAAACAGCTAGTCTTAGATTGCGAATCTTTTCCACAGGTTTCTCAAACGATGCATAGAGATTTTTACGTAGATGATCTTTTAACTGGGTCAAACACCATTGAAAATACAATTGAGCTTAGTCAAAAAATTTCAGCCGTTTTGCATTCAGGTTGTCTAGAACTCCGGAAATGGCGATCTAATTGTTCTGAGGTTTTAACTGGCATTGCGGCAAATATCTCATCTAAAGATGATCATCATTTTGGCAGCCCAGAAAGTACCAAAACCTTAGGGCTCTATTGGTCTTGTAGAAAAGATTATTTTTCATTCCAAATACAAGGTGTCTGCAAAAATAAGCGTGTCACTAAACGTGTAATACTTTCTGATGTGGCTAGAATTTTTGATCCCCTTGGATTAATTAGTCCTGTTGTTGTTGTTGCCAAAATCATGCTGCAATCATTATGGTCATTAAAACTATCTTGGGATCAAGAAGTGCCCCCAGATATTGCCTCAAGATGGATTTCTTTTAAAAATGAATTACCAGAACTAAATTCTTTGCAAATTCATCGACATGTTGTCTGCATCGAACCGATAAGCATTCAATTACATGGTTTCTCAGACGCATCTCAACATGCTTATGGTGCTTGCATATTCATTAGGTCGGTAGACTGTCACAATCACGTTCACGTCAAACTCCTTTGTTCTAAAACAAGGGTGGCTCCAACAAAATCAATTAGCATCCCTAGATTGGAATTATGCGCAGCACTAGTTTTAGCCAAACTCTTTGAAAAAGTTAATAAGGCAATGACACTTGCCTTTGACAAGTGCTATCTTTGGAGTGATTCCACAGTGACTCTAGCATGGATTCGGTCAGAACCTCATATTCTCCAAACATTTGTTGGCAATAGAGTGACAAGCATCCAACAACTTTCTGACGTCAATAGCTGGAGATATGTCCCAACAAATTCAAATCCAGCGGACATTTTGTCCAGGGGACTAACTCCAAAAGCTTTAGCAAACGCAGATTCCTGGTTTTCTGGTCCTCCATGGTTATTTCAGACCGAGTCAAATTGGCCTGATGACCTATCAAAACAAAATAAGTTAACCAATGAACTCCCTGAAATGCGGAAGTCAACTCGTTCTTATCTACGTGTTGATAACAATCAACTGTTTCCATTTACTCGATTTTCATCCCTAAATAAAATAAAGCGTGCATCAATATACTGCTTTAGGTTTATTAATAACCTAAAAAACCCAGAGAATAAACGAGTCGGTTCTCTAACCCACGAGGAGCTCCAGCAAGTAATGGAAATATTAGTTAAAATTGCCCAAAGGGAGTCATTTCCTCAAGATTTACACGATCTTCAAAAATTTAAATCCGTTTCAAAATCTAGTAAATTGATGCCTTTAACTCCTTTTTTGCAAGATGGAATCATTCGGGTAGGAGGAAGACTTAAACATTCGCCGTATCCATACCCTAAAAAACATCCTGCCATATTATCAACAAAACATCATTTAACATTTTTAATTTTTAAACATACACACCATAATCTTCTTCACTGTGGGCCACAAGCCTTAATGGCTGCAGTTCGTGAAAATTATTGGCCTGTTGCAGGTAAAAGCCTTGCCAAACGTATAGTAAGAGAGTGTATGGTTTGTTTTAAATTCAATCCAAAAACACAACCCCCTATAATGGGTAACTTGCCTGCCGCACGAATCACACCAAGACCGCCATTCTTCGATACTGGTGTGGATTATGCGGGACCATTTATTATTAAAGATCGCAAAGGTCGGGGTTCTAAAATGAATAAGTGTTATTTGTGTCTTTTTGTGTGCCTCGCTACCAAAGCCCTACACTTTGAATTGGTGACCAATCTTAGTACTGATGGGTTCCTTGAAACCTTTCTCCGTTTCATTTCACGTCGGGGTCGACCAGCTAATATATATAGTGACAACGGCAGCAACTTTGTAGGCGCCTATAATAAACTTATAGAATTAGGGTTGTTTTTAAAATCAAATAATCCCAATATTACCGCACTGGCAGAAGCCAAATATGAATGCAAATGGCATTTTATAACTGCGTATTCCCCTCACCAGGGAGGACTTTGGGAAGCCGGTGTTAAGTCCTGTAAATATCATATTAAACGAGTCCTTGCGAATGCATGTTTAACATTCGAAAGTTTTTACACAGTACTTACTCAAATAGAAGGTATACTCAATAGTAGACCGTTAACCCCTCTTTCAACCGACCCAAATGATTTGGAAGTCCTAACACCTGCACATTTCCTGATCGGTCGCTCCCTCCAATCACTCCCATACTCTAATCTAGACCAAATACCTGCCAACCGATTATCATGCTACGAGAAGTTGCAACAGTTAAAACAACACTTCTGGAAAAGATGGTCCTCAGAATACATTTCACAACTGCAAATACGAACAAAATGGAAGACCAATGCACAAAGCATAAGTGTCGGCACAATGGTTGTCATCAAAAATGAAAATGTTCCTCCATTCCAGTGGCGCTTAGGCCGTGTAGTCGCCCTGCATCCCGGAGACGATGGAGTGGTTAGAGTTGTTTCTGTAAAAACAGTTTTTGGTGTCATAAAACGCTCTGTAGTGAAATTGTGTCCTCTTCCAATAGACCAAAGTTGCAAAGAAGAGTAATTTAGTTTAAGCATTTATGTAATCTAGAGCCACTAGAGGCCATGTAAATTAGGTTAAGCATTTTTATGTTCATGCTGTGTTGAAAGACTCTCTTTCAAGGCGGGGGCTATGTTAAGCCAGTAAACTTATATTTATATTGTTAACAAATTTTATATCAGTTTAGGCATTTTTGTAATGGTATAGGTTTCGCCACATCCTGTAAAATAGAGAAGGAACGTGAATCGCCCTATATATGAGCGAGTGTCAGAAGATGTCAGAAGATGAATGAAGAGATCGTCAAAAGAAATATTCTGCAATTCCCAGTCTAAAGAAGCATATTTGTATCTTTGTTAGCAGATGTAACCCCCTCGCCTTGAATCCCCATGTTTAATGATACTTCTGATTAAACGGTAAATATCAAAATCCAATAATTTCATTTATATACAGTCCATTTCATATCCAGCCACTTTATTAGTGCTCGTCAAGCCATCATTTTATAATAGGCCTCTGAACCGAGACGTTGTTGTGGGTTTGCCCTATCTAAATTCGCAACACTCTGCTAGTAACGAAACGCTACGAAGCGGAGAATTATGGTAAATACGAGGGTGTGTAGACATAATGTAATGAAATTACAGATCAGAAAATCGTTAGAAATAGATACCTACAAATTAGCATCGGGATACTCCAGATAACCAATGTTTGACAGAAATACAGGTGATGTTATGTAGTTCCGGCTCTATATAATTCCCTTTCTATAGATATTAAAAATACTGCTAATATTGTATACAGTGTGATCATTTGAGCAACATATGGGATTTTTTTATTAATTGCACAACGAAAATACAAATATTCCCGAAAGTTGGGGCATGTTTGATAATCATATTAGGCGCAGTTAGAATGGACGCAAGTCAAATAGCATACAGGGTAGGTCAAAAAATATAAAAATTGTACAAGAGTGAAGTACCCTTATTTCAGAAAATTCATCAAAATGTTATTAAGAAAAGTTGTCTAGAATTAAAAGTTATGCCTAAATACCAAAACATAACCTCCTAATAATATATCAATGTCGCATAACTTTGTTCAAATTCAAGCATATTTGTAAAATTAACTTAGATTTTTAATTTTGTAGGGAATCACAAACTTCATGTTTGTTGCAAGGATATAATCATAATAATAGTAATGATAATGATAATGATAATAATAATAAAAGCGCAGGGGAGGTCTGACCTGTGAGAGAGGCAGACCCACGGGTGTGACGATCCCGCGCTCCCCAGTTACGCAGGGATGGGTCTGACCTGTGAGAGGGGCAGATTCACGGGTGTGACGATCCCGAGATTCCCAGTTACGCATGGAGAGGTTTGGCCTGTGACAGGGGCAGACCTACGGGTGTGACAATCCCGCGATCTCCAGTTGCGCAGGGAGGGGTCTAGCTGGTGACGGGGGCTGATCCTCGGGTGTGACAATCCCGCGACTCTCGGTTACACAGGGATGGATCTAGCCTGTGAGAGAGGCGGATCTTCGGGCGTAACGATTCCGTGTTTCCCAGTTAACGCAGGGAGGGGTTTGACCTGTGAGAGGGGCAGATCCTCGGGTGTAACGAACCCGCGTTATCCTAGTTGACCTGTGTGGGTAGCGGGTTAGAATACTCCTATCGTGGCTCCGCGAGTCGTAGAAGGCGACCGAGGGCCGTCACTCCCACGTTACAGGAGAAACCCATGAAATGGAGATTAATAGGAGTTTTGTCATAGGGCCGCTGCCTGGGGATCGCCAGGGCATGTCTGGAGCCGGCGCTGGACATGACAGCGAGCGGGACGTCGGTGACAGGGCGCTGATGAGGCGGGCCCCTGTTGCACAAACAGCTACAGCCCAACAACAACACGAACATCTACAACATGGGAGCCAAACGAGAACTAGGGTTCCACCCACCGAAGGTGCTGCGCGGGAACTTCAGCCAGCATTCACAGAGGCGGGATTACAACGACGACGCATGAAATGGACTGTGTCCATGAATGAATCGATTATGCGTATTTTTTACAGGGTGACAAACTTAGGACAAGAGATGATCGGCTACCGACAACAACTGCATGCCGAGTTCTGCAGGGAGTTTCCACACATGCAAGTGTCTGAACAAAGAGTGTCAGCTCAGTATCGAACTATTCTAAGAAATAACCGAATTCCAGACTTAACGCTATCAAACGGGAAGTTGAGCTAGAGATCCACGATGAACACATAGACATAGATGACAACAACAACAATGGGGAACTTCAAGCGCCTGGACAACAACTAGAAGCCGAAACGGTAGAACCAACAACCGAGAGTCTGGAATCGGTTAACGAAGAACATTTTGAAGGCCTAAACACACATATGAGACAGGCAGTATTGCGATACGAAGGCACAGACCCACTGAGCAGGCCACCGCTACCAAGATTAAATTCTTCCAGGAAACTTGCGATCGTGCTCGATCTTATGAACACAAGAATTTTACCAAACTATGTTTCAGTGACACCAACATTAGAACGTATGCACATGTTAATCTACTGTGCCGCAACGGCAGTCACCACTGTAATGGGTGCCAAGATCCGAACGGCCCAAGAGTTGAAGCGTGCAAGACCAGAACCACGAATGGCTCAATGGGAAATGCGACTAAATCGGAAGATCGAGAGTCTCCGTAAAGACATAGGACAAGTGACGGAATATATCAGAGGAGTTAGAACTAGAAGGATCCAAAGGGCGGTGCAGGCAATAATGAGCCGCACCCAAATGCATTCTCGGCATGACCCCGCGAACATCACTGCTCAACAATGTCTTGACACATTAAAACAAAAACTTTCTGTTTTCGCAGGGCATCTGAGGAGATACAAGGCTAGTAACAACAGGAAACGAGACAAAAAACTCTTTGAACGATCAGAAAAGGGTTTCTACCGTGCTTTTAATTCTAGCGCCGATGCCACAAATGCGAGTTACCCTAGCAGAGAACAGGTCGATGGTTTCTGGAGAAATCAACTTGCCACACCAGGTCCATACAATGTCACTGCAAGCTGGATCAGCGAACAACGCGAGATGGGCCGGAACTATAGCCAGATGCAACACGAGCAATTCACAACCGCTGAGGTCTCCGATGTCATCAAGAATTCCCACAACTGGAAGGCACCAGGTCCAGATCATCTCCAAAATTATTGAATTAAGAAGTTGTGGTGCACGCATGAACAAATAACTACCTTAATTAATGAAGTCTTGCTCGATCCTCTGAAAATGCCATTGTTTCTTACACAGGGTGCAACCTACCTGTTACCAAAAGACCAGCGGAATACGGATAACCCTGCCAAGTACCGCCCAATAACCTGCTTGCCTACGCTGTACAAGATAATCACATCTTGCCTTACGCAGCGAATATATGCTCACTGCGAGCGGAACAGCATCATTGCAATGCAGCAGAAGGGCTGCTCGAAGGGCGCAATGGGATGCAAAGAGCAACTCATCATAGACTCTGTCATCTGCAACCAGGCTCATTCCAAGCAACGAAACCTCCACATGGCTTATGTGGACTACAAAAAAGCATTTGATGCCCACTGGCCCACAGGTATCTTAAAGCTGTATAAAATAGATCATCATACAGTTTCCTTTTTAGAACACGTTATGACAACCTGGCGCACTAAGATACAACTCAGAACCGCAGACAGTAACATCGAGACCGACACAATCAACATCCGAAGAGGGATTTTCCAAGGAGATTCACTCAGTTCACTGTGGTTCTGCATGGCGATGAACCCTCTCTCACATCGGTTGAACTCTACAAAATACGGCTTCGCTATCAAAAGCAACAACGCAGAAGCGATCAAGTTGAATCATGGATGATTTAAAACTGATCGCCGCAACCAAAAGCCAACTAACGCAAATGCTTACAATTGTAGAGGAGTTCTCCAGGGACATCGGAATGCTGTTTGGACTGGACAAGTGCCGCACCCTTAATATCGTCCGGGGAAGGCTCGAACAAAGCGCACACGAGATGCAGGACGGCCAGGAGATCGAAGCAATGAGCAAGGGAGATACATACAAGTATCTCGGGATGAAACAAGCTCAAAGGATAGACCATCGAACAATGAAGATCGATTTAAGGAATGAATTCATCACGAGAGTAAGACAAGTAGTGCGAACTGATCTTAACAGCAGGAATTTGTTTAAGGCCCTGAACACGTATGCGTGCTCTGTACTCAGCTATTCGTTTGGAATAGTGAATTGGACCAACACGGACATCAACAACCTGCAGCGAAAAGTTAGGACACTACTGACAAAAGCTCATAAACATCATCCCCGTAGCGCCGTAGAAAGAACTACTCTGCCACGTCAACTAGGAGGAAGAGGATTGGCAGACCTCAGCAAGCAATTGGACCAACAAATAATAAATCTGCGTAATTATTTCCAGAGACAGGCCAACAGCTCCACACTACATAAAGCTATATGCGGAGCAGACGTCTCAACACCGCTATGTCTGATGGAACACGAGCATCAAAATCACCACCGAACCGACAACGATACACTACAGAGGTGGTTGGAGAAGCCACTGCACGGGAGGCATCCTAATGAGGTCAAGCAGGAACATGTCGACAAGTTAGCGTCGAACTACTGGCTGACCTCGGGAAGAATGTTCCCCGAGACGGAAGGCTTCTTACTGGCCATACAAGATCAGGTTATACCAACTCGCAACTACCTAAAATTCATTGTAGGAGATGCATCGGTAGTGGATGACAGATGCAGATACGGGTGCCCAACTTCAGAAACAATCCAGCACATAACAGGAGGATGTCAGATGTTCGCATCAACGGAATATAAGGAACGACACGATTCGGTTGCCAAGATCTTGCACCAGGAACTGGCGGAAAAGCTGCTGCTTGTGCAGGCAGAGAGGGTCCCATATTACAACTACACACCTGAGCCTGTTCTTGAGAACAGCAACTACAAGATGTACTGGGATCGTACAGTTCTGACAGATCAACGAGTTGCCCATAACAGACCGGACCTTATAATAGTTGATAAAATTTCTAGGCAGACAACTCTGATTGATGTGGCCATCCCGAACAACAACAACCTGCGTGTGAAGCAAGTCGAGAAGATCGCGAAGTACAGAGATTTAGAAGAACGAATTAGAAGGCAATGGGAAATGGAGAACGTCCAGACGATTCCAATCATCATGTCAACAACTGGTGTTATACCAAAAAGTTTGCTGAGAAACATCAAGGAGCTGGCTCTAACTGATAGTCTTTACAGGTCCATGCAGAAAGCGGTACTACTTGCGACAGCCCGAACCGTCAGGAAATTCATGGGGAATGCAGGATCATCCAACAACATCAGTGTCACCTAAGGCCCGATAACATGGCAAGGGTCTCGTCCGAGCCAGATCCTTTTGGTATCCGGGATACCCGGGATCTGAGTGAATGTTCCCCGTAGAGGGAGTGCGAATGCCTTTTGGCTAAGTCATAATAATAATAATACTCACAATACTAGGAGTATGCCCAGAAGCAACCACGTGCGGCTAGGGTTGACTTTTTCGCGAAATAACTAGGATAGCATTCGCTTAAGTACTATGGAAACCGACTCCACTGAAGCTACTTAAACAAAACTTTAAAATTTCGCAAAAATTCTTATGAACATGGTAAAACATTAGTAATGATAATGTGTATATTAAAAACTCTCATTTAAGATGCAAAATTTTTATTTTAAATGTTTATTTTAGAAACTGAAAATTCATCAACGAAAAAAAAAAATTTTTTTCCTAGGAAGTTGAAATTTCTTTCCTTAGGCAGTTATGTTTTGGCATTTAGATATAGCTTTTAATTCTAAACAACTTTTCTTAATAACCTTTTGTCTTTTTATATTTTTTGACCTACCCTGTATGCTGTTTAACTTACAATTATTCTAAGTATGTTACTGAACATGCATCAACTTTAGGCGATGTCTATATTTTGATTAAGTCCTATATTTTGCTTAAATGACCACACTGTATATTTCAGACTGGGTTAAGGCAGTCCATGACTGAGGTTCGTCTTAATAAAGTCGATATTTATTTTGGAAAAATAAAGTTGTCAGTCTGTTTTTTGCCTTTACTTTTTAACACAATCTGTTGCTTGAATTCAATATTGCTGTAATATCCTTTTGTTAGTGTCACACATTATCTAAAAAGAATATTTATAAACAAGGCTAGTGGGAGTCTCAAATTCTAGAAGATTGTGTTGAGATCCCCACCACTTCTCTTTTGAAGTTGACAGATTGGTCATGATTCTGCTTACACTATATAGGTTGTGATGCCGCGGCATCTTGACACATTGCTTTAGTGCTTCGCTGCAAGATGTTTGTAGAGGGTGAAATATCTACAGTGAGTGATAAAACTGTCAAATCTTGTGAGAAAGCCTTTAATTCACTTAATGGACGTGGCAGAGTCATACATCCTCAAGTATTGCAACGTTGGAAAAAACATTTGAAATTGTCAATATGGCAGCATTGCTCCGCACTACGATGTAATTTCAATCATGGTACTTTAACAAAGCTGTATGCCAACCTACAACATCTGAAAAGACTACAATTATATTTCAAAACATTAGACAAATGTGGCGGTGGAAAACGTTCCAATAAAAGTACCCGAGTCAAATGGATTGATATTCAAAGTCGAATTCGCACAGGTTCCATAGCAAACTTGAGTCACGTATATATGTGGCAGTTCTTTGATGACGTATTTATTCTCTTTAAATATCGTATAACTAGAATATTAAAGTCCTTTCACATCGTTAAGATAAATGCCGTATTTAATGGGGAATTTACTAAAATATCTGAAGGTGGTACTGTAAGCGAAATTAAATATTTCAACACAAAAAATTCTACAATTGACCAGGGGTTTAATTTAAAGCAGTGGTTTAAAGATAGTATCGTGGATGAGATTATAAAAAAGGTTGAAGATTATCATCAGCACGGCTCCGGGTGGAGATTGCGTAAAATTTTAAGCCTAAACGTCAACGTGAATAAATTCGAAGTGGGAAATGGTGGTGGATCCTATTTGCCTCTACCGATTGAAATTTCGAAAAAAAAAGCCTGTGTTAATGTAAAAAATAATGATGAAGCTTGCTTTTTTGGAGCGTTGTTTCTGCGCTCCATCCGGTAAACTATAAAATCATGCCGATCGAGCTAATTCATACCCACACTATACTCGGATATTAAAATTAGATGGAATAAATTTATTAATGACACTACCTCAAATATCAAAATTCGAGAAACTGAATGACATTTCTGTCAATGTGTACATTTTGGAGTTAGTAAATGAGTCTCCACGCCAATTTATCACTTCACCAGCTCGATTAACTAAAAATAAAATGGATAGACATGTCAATCTACTTCTAATTCAAAACCAATATTTTTTGAAAACTAGCGACTTTGAAGTTCCACCTGCGGATGATTAGAACGTCGATATAAAATATCATTATTGTTGGATTAAAGATTTATCTAGACTGATTTCGAAACAGTCAAGCAAACATAATGGACGAAAATATATATGTGAAAGATGCTTAAATTACTTTAGATCTCAAGCTAAATTAGAGGAGCATACAGTTTATTGCGAGCAAATAAATAATTGTAAAATCGAGTTTCCGAAGGAGAAATATATCGAATTTAAAAATTTTGTTCATAAAGAACGCACCCCCTTCGTTTTGTATACAGATTTTGAAGCAATGCTAAAACCTTACGGAGATTCTGATACCATGTTAAAAACTGATAAATATCAAAGACATGAAGCATTCAGTGCTGGTTATTATTTTAAGTGCTCCTTTGACAACTCGCTCTCTTTCTACAAAGGCTATCGTGGAGATGATTGTATGATATGGTTTGCTAACCAAATTGAAGAAATTGCTAATTTTGTATCATCCAAATTGAATCATGTTGAACCTATGGATGAAGCTATAAGCCTTAAAGATGCCACTGCTAATTGTCATATTTGTGAGAAAAAATTCAATGCCAATGATACCATTGTCCGCGATCACTGCCACCTGACTTCTGTATTTCGCGGTTATGCGCACCAAACATGCAACTTAAACTATAAGAACTCGTTCGTAGTTCCCGTAATTTTTCACAACCTTAGTGGATATGACAGTCACTTTATAATACGAGAACTTGCCAAACGGAATCATGTTACACTACTTCCTGTAAATAATGAAAAATATATTAGCTTTACAATATTCGACAATGAAACAAATATTAAATTTCGGTTCATTGATTCTTTCAAGTTCTTGGCCTTCTCTCTAGACAAACTCGCATCATCTCTAAATACTTTCGAAAATACTAGAAATGAATTTCCTTCTGAAAATTTTGAGTTGCTAACTAGAAAATGTGTTTTTTGTTATGATTACATCGATTCGCTGGAAAAATTAGAGGAAACCTCATTACCACCTATCCAAAATTTCTATAACAAATTAAATGATTATAGTATTGACGAAAAGGATTACAAGCATGCTGAATTAGTTTGGAACAGTTTTGGAATTAAGACTTTGGGCGGGTATTGTGATCCAGGCAATTTTTGTTCAAAATGTGCAGTTCATCGAGCTCTACAATTTTAAAAAAAAATCAGCCAAATCGCACGATTGATACACTTTTTACAGACTGACCCCAAAACAAATGGGTCACACTGTATATATGAAAAGTGACGTGCTTTTGTTGAGTGATATATTCGAGCATTTTAGAACCACTTGTCTTCGAAATTATGGCTTAGATCCGGCCTGGTACTATACTTTACCTGGATACAGCTGGGATTGCATGCTTAAATATACGAAATGTAAACAAATATATGGAAAATTATGATGTTAATATGCCATCAAAATATATTCTTTATGCTGATGTTAATAACCTTTATGGCTGGGCGATGTGTGAACCTCTTTCTTACGGAGGATTTGAGTGGGTGTCTGATATCGATGTCACAAAGGTTGCTGACGATGCTGATGACGGATATATTTTAGAAGTTGATTTGTCCTATCCTGATAATCTTCATAACCTTCATAAAGACCTTCCGTTCGCACCTGAACAATGCAAACCTCCAGGTTCCAAAATAAAAAAGCTCATGACCACTCTCTATGATAAGAACAATTATGTGATTCATTATAGAGCGCTTAAGCAAGCTTTGCAACATGGCCTAATATTAAAAAAAAATCATAAAGTTTTGAAATTTAAACAGTCTGCCTGTATATTATAGGGAGCTAACTCCCTATATACAACTCAATACTCATTTAAGAACTGTGACAACATTAGATTTTGAAAAAAATATAATGAAACTAATGAATAATGCAATATACGGCAAAACAATGCAAAATGTTGGAAAGCACAGAATCGTGAAATTATTAAGGACGTGGGACGGTAGATACGGCGCCAAAAATTTGATTTCTAGCCCTCGTTTTAGACATAGGGTAATTTTTGATGAGAACTTAATAAGTGTTGAATTAAATAAGACAAATATTATGTTTGATAAACCTCTATACGTTGCGATGTCTATTCTGGACATATCCAAAACCTGTGTCTACGAATTCCATTATGATTTTATGTTGAAAACATTTTCGCCAACTAACTGCTTATTATTATATACTGATACTCATAGTCTAGTTTATGAAATCCGTTGTGACGACATGTTCGAGAATGTAATTAAGAATCACATTCATCGGTTTGATACTAGTGACTATCCTGCAGATAATCAATATGGAATTCCGCTTGTAAATAAGAAGGTGCCAGGACTGATGAAGGTCGAGTTAAATGGCCGTATTTTAACACATTTTGTAGGACTTAGATCTAAAATGTATACTTATAAGGTTCAAGGAAAAAATGTGTGTGTTAAAAAATCAAAAGGTGTTAGAGGTAGTGTTGTGGCGAAGCAGATACCGTATCAAGATTATTTCGATTGTGTATTTAATAAGACAGAGAAAATTGTAAATCAACGTTCTATACGATCATTTGCTCATAACGTCTTTAGTATAAGACAATCTAAAATTGGTTTAAATCCATTTGACGATAAGCGATATTTAGTTGATAATGTCTCAACTCTT
Source organism: Pseudeuparius sepicola (assembly GCA_963920635.1). NCBI lineage: Eukaryota > Metazoa > Arthropoda > Insecta > Coleoptera > Anthribidae > Pseudeuparius > Pseudeuparius sepicola. Next base: position 10,171,319 of record OY987307.1, on the reverse strand, counting down.
CCTTGGGGTCATAAAGAGGTTCCTATGTGAAGTAGATGAATAAAAAATATATTTTGCAAATAGTGTTTCATTCCCTTCCACCCTGTACAACCATACCGAATCAGACATGGTGCCCTGCCACATGATACATCGACAGTTGGTGCATGTGAAATCGATTGTGATATTACTGTCAACATTCAGACGGTGATAATAGGTAGCTTAATAAACAATAAAATCATATTTTTAATCATTGCTTTATTCCAACCTTCTTCTATACAAGTCTGCTAACAAAAATTGATTATAATAACAGTTAGAGTTCAAAAATGCAATATGTTTCCATGCTACATACTGCATTGCACATTAAAAATACAATTTCCATTACACTTATGCCATAGTTACTACGTACTAATAGTTCATTGACCTTATCTAAAGAACTAAGGTAAAAATCATACAATTTAAAATTAATCAAAAAACTTATCCTTAAAGTCACATATGGTTCGATATTTAATAGCTCGAAAACCTCTGCTATGGAAAACCATTGGCAAACACCATTTTTTGCAAGCAACACTCGTTGATTTCCATCTGCAGTCAACATCGTTCTCAACAATATATCGTTGAATCTGATAAACATCGGGGTACCCAGGTTATTGGTAAAGTTGTTTAAATGATTCACTAATTCTTTCCATTCCAAATAGTCCAGCGAAATCACATTTCGTCGCACTGTTGATCGGATATTAACTTGCGGTTTGAAATATCTCTTAATGCTCAAACCATTATTAATAGTATATGTAGGTAATGTGAAGCATGATGATAAAATCAGAGAATCTTCTCTTACATTGTTTACTTCTTCATGATTGCTACCATCAGATTCGTAGCCGCTGTCAACCATGGTACCACTTGAAGCTCTACACGACGTTTGACTCAGAGATCCACGAATCATGCTCTTTATCAAAGCCCAACCATCGTACTAGCACCTTCCCCCTCTTTCTACGAAGCACCTTTTCAACCAGATATACATCAGGATATTCAGTCTTTTGTAATTCTTCACGTTAAAATCCACCTTTTATTGGTCGACCGTTTAAATCCTCTAGCAAATATGTGGGTGGATTGGTAATTTGCACTTTCATTATTTTGAAGAATTCTGTACTCCAGCTAGGCAAGTAACCTTTGGCAAATACATGTTTCTCTTTACTTATTCTTACAATATCTCCAACCTTAAATTTTCTACCTCTAAAAATCTGTGACGTGACTATACACTTTTTTAAGCAGATATTGTTCATTGGTTTTATTAACTTGGTTAGGTTTCATTTGAATCACTCTATGTTGTCTGTTATTATACTCGGCAACTAGAGTAGGCAAATAATCATCCCATTTAAATTTACCATTTAGACTAAAATACTTAAATAATCGTTCCTTTAGAGTTCGTATCACTCTCTCGGCCATGGCGGCTTTCGTGACGCTAAAAGTGCTGTAATGATTAATTTTGAATTTTCGCATCAAATTTTGAAATCGAGAGTTATAAAACTCTTTGCCCTGATCAGTTTGAAGGTTGCGAGGCTTTCGAGTTCTCGATAGGATATCAGCGAAGGCGTTGGTAACATCTTCAGCAGACTTGGATTTGAGCGGTTTGCACCAAACAAATTTAGAGAAGCAATCGATTACAACCAGTATGAATTTGAAACCATTATTGTGACTAGCATACTGATCTAACTGAGCGTCTAAACCTTTAATGATAGTTCGACGACGTGGATAATGTTTTCGAGCTGGTTTATGTAATTTCTTAACTACTTGAATTTTTTCTTTACTATGCATGTCTATGCAGCACCCTCAAGGATCTCTACTATTCTGAGAGACAGTAAGGATTGCATACGCTTACCACTTATTTTTAAATAATAATCTTCTATAGTTTTAATCAACTCTCTCAATTCATCGATCTTATCTTGAACATTGGCTATCATTGTGTTGCGAATATGAAGATCGCATTCCTCAGTATGCTGTTTAAGATTTGTGTAAAAATATTGTAATGCATGAATGACCCCATCATCGACATATTGTTTTGTGCTGGCATCGCTGTCATCGATCGGGGGATTAACGTTGCTCAGTCTGCGGTTGTTACAATAATAGTTTCCTTCCAGATTCAAATTTAATGTGTAAACAGGTGGGCAAGACCTGTTCTTGGGTCTTGAAGCACGTCCGAACTTGTCTAAGGACATCTTTTAACTAGCTTGAATGGTTCATTATGGTTATTAATTTGGGAGTTGACCGGACTATTCATCATCCATTTTTAAACAACAAATTTTCTTATTTCATCTATCTCTTTCTCGAAAACGTCTTTCACGATAGTCTCAATATTAACATTATGTTGTTCGAGAATGATGTTAAACGTTTTGAATGTTGCATTGATTTGTTTGTCAGCATATTGCTTTGTGCCAACATCATTGCTGTTAATAGGATAATTAACGTTGCACAGTCTGCAGGTTTTGAAATGATAATTCCCGTCATTCAAAGAGGGACTAGTCCTTGAAACACGTCCGAGAATAATTTTCGCTTCTTTCAACTCATTGATTATTGCGGTTATTTCGTTTTCATGGGAAGTATTTCCGGCATCTTTTGATGCAATTAATAACCTTAATCTCTCTAAAAGTTCATTAGGGTTGTCCCAGAAAACATATTCCACAGGCTTTGTGTTATACTTGAGGTGCATGCCGGAACCCTTCGCAGGTGTGGAGGTAGCCACCGGACCTTTCATTAGAGGTTTAATAATATTAATGTACTTATTTTTATAGCTAGATTTTAATCGTCCGTTTGAAGTAAGGTGAACACCAGTGAGATTTAAAATATCTCTGTAACTTTTCAAATCATCGTTAGTATTTTTTGGATTATTATAGAAAATTAGCTGGTAGAGACCATCAGTTCCCGTGAATCGATTATTGCTGATGATTATGTTACCAGACACTTTTTCAAAATCAATATCCTTATTTCCTAGCGTCCATACAGATTTGGTTTCGTCATACTTAGGACCATATGCCCTATCGATTTTAAGCGAATTATCCATAAAGTCTGTTACATACGGTATAGCTACTTTAGGATACACAGTATCAAAATGCCTGTACACTTTGTCAATTCCTTTCTCAACATCATTTAACGTTTCATTCATTTCTCCCAAAAGTGCAACTGGACTTTTCAACGACTCGCGCCACTTTTCCATAAATGATTCAACTTTCGGTTCAACTTTCGGTTTTTTTACTTCCGGTTTTAATTCTTGCTTAACTTGTAGATTTGCTAGAGAGCTTGTCACAGATTTGAATTTTTTTTTTTCAAAGTTTCATCCTCATCAAATTTACCTATTTTTAATGCTGTATATTTTTTTCTAATCGAGCGAGCTAGTTCGCTGATTTTCTTTGCGCGCTGCGCTTCTTGAATCTGTTCTTGCATCGACATCTCGATTAATAATAAGAGCATTGTGGTTATTATAACGTTATATACCTATCAAATCCTATTCTATATAGACCCTCATTCATTTTAAAATCTTTGACAATAACCAGCGTTCCAAAATTATCATTCCAACAGAGCGAGCAGAGATTCTTGAAGTCCCCGTATGAGATGTCTGGTGACACATGCTCGTCAAAAATATGTTTAAGATTCACATCATCTTGTTTAAACAAAACGATTATATTACAGTTGTCTCTTATTAATTGCTTAGGTATTTTTGAATATGTTTGACAGAGGTATGCGACGTCTATGCTTTTATGACGACCCATGGAATAAAATTCTCTAATTTTATCCTGTTTGTCACAAGCCACATCATCAAAAATAAAAACTGAATTTTCTCTAGCCTCTGACGGCGCAATAACATCATCATTTGAGCTAAATGGAAAATAATCAATACATCCGGCTTTTTTAAGTACATCTTGTAGTAACCGATATTTAGGCTGATAAAGGGATTTACTGTAAAGGTAGGTGTTCTTAAATTTCAAACCATTCTCGTCGAATATTAAACTAAGTAGGCTATTTGTTTTACCACAACCGCTAGGACCGCAAAATACTGCTCTAATCGAGTTTGGCAAAAGCAAGCCATGTTTCGATTTTTCACTCCGAACAAAATCTAAATTTTCTATTGGTAAAGATAGTTGATGTGGTTCGATGTGCATCTTGTAAACATCTAAAAATATAGCATGTGCTTGTCCCATATATACATATCGGGATGTAAATAATAAACAGTTTTCAATTAAGAATATTTATTTTCCACAACTATTACAATAAATTTAAGGAATGTAAACTCGAATCTTCTGCTGCACAATACTCCTACACAGCGGGCACTTCTCCATGGAGTTTGCACAACTCATACAGCATGCCAAATGTCCACATGGAACTGACAAGACTTCTATGTTTTTGCAGTAGCATACTATACATAAAAAGTCTGGATTGACAATGTCAACTTTTTCAGGTGGGATGTCCACAGGCTTGATTTCACCTTTAATGAACGGGCAATTGGGACTCCAGCTAGCATGATCTTGCCATGAATCATCATTCTTTTCCCATTTATATCCTTCAATATTGCAAAATGGACATTGGACAACATCTTCATAATTCGTATAAAAAAATCCAGCTCGAGCAAGCTTTTCTGCTAATAGGGGGCTTGACCAGTTTTCAAACGTTCTTATAAGACTCTCGAAATTACGTTCCATTGCTCACTCAGTAATATTCTTACTATTTCAATAAATAATTTTGCTACTAACAAGGAAGGACATATAGTAATGTAGTAAATGGGTGGTACAAATGCGAGATCTTTTATATGATGATCTTGAGTGGAGAGCTCTCTGAGCATGTCCATTGTGGGTGTGGTGAAATGTGGAATCTCCCTCCACACAGTTTCAACAGTCGTATGGTTTTGGAATACTGCATGAAGTTTAAATTGAGTAGCATTTTTAGGCAGTCTTGCTACTGAAATTTTTTCAACTACCGCCTTAAATGGGAAACATTTATCCCGCTCGCAAATAGATATCTTAGTATCTTCTGGGTTGTACATACAGAACACATTATTTATTAGTGGGAATAATATAACGTGACCCAGTCTCAGCAACATCTTAATTATAACTGAAATGTGGCAATAACTGTTCTTTTATATAGATATGTGGTTAAATCTCGTACAGTTTCACTCAAGGGCAAATATTCCATGGCACAGTCATGAACAATTATGCAGTAGGCTCGAGTTTTATCAGGAAATCCATTGCTGTTTTCTATGTCCAGCTTAACGTCAACTGTATTTATTTTTATAGATTCATTCCGGCGAGAACAATCTATAACAAACAGGGTTGCATTATTTTTGTAATCTGCATAGCTAAGTAGCGGTCGACTCTCCATCGCATTCATGTAACTTGGAGAAAATTCAACATAATTGTGATAGGCGTCCAGAAAGTCATTACCAGCAAAATTCAGCCTCTGACGTTCGAATGGAAAATATTCACCGTTTACAATTAATCTTACATCAGTCGTATTTATGTGGTCAAATGCCGTGGGGTCAATTTTAGAATCTTCATTCCGATTAGTCTGAAATCCAACGATGACGTATCGAGGGGTTGACACTGCTGCCGATGATTTTACAGCCCATATTTCCCTTTGGGCGTTTACAGTAAGATTTGGTAATTCGTGTAACTCCCACTTGCGGAACGCAATTATAATTGGACGATCAATTTTTATAGATTTAAGGAGATCCAATCTAATCATATCATTCGGCTGAATATGTTTAACCTTTAGTTCAATGTTGGAAATTGATATTTCAGCATCGGTATCTGCACCTTGTAGCAGCAAAGCATTGTTATCATTTCTAGCTCGCGTCAATCTCAACGTCTGTTTACCGCAAATTGCCAGCTGATAGTCGTTGAATATCCCAAACAAATGTTTTAGCGGTATTCTTACATTGAATGTTCCATCATTGTTAACAGCAAAAGATTTATTAACCCCAACCCAGCTTGCTGTTGACATACATTTTTCATCATTAGCAGTATAGCAAAGATATGATCTAATCGTGCTCACAATTCCCGGGTTTCTCACCACCTCAATCTCTTTACCATTTAGTTCGTAAGAAACAGAATCGAAGAGAAATGCGGCACCATTGTTGGCTAATGTACAATCGCCGGTAGCAGATTTCTTAGTCACTTTTCCTTTGACAAAAATCGACGCGTCAAACATTAACAACCATGCATCACCCTGATTAATGGTTATTTCCACAATATCATTATTCCTAAATGACTTTACAAATGGGTAATAGGTACGCTTCTCTAAGCGTTGAATAGATTCGTCATATGTGGGTGTGCGATGCACATTAAACACTTGAGGTGTTAAGGACATAACCAAGCGCTTTCAAAAATTGCTGATTTTCCAACGAGAGACGATCTGCACTCTTCGATGATTTACTCACTAGTGAATTTTTAAAGCATTGTAATTGACTTTTATACGGGTGATATCTGCCACCAAAAACCAAAACTATTTTTAAATCTCTATAGCGAAATTTTCATACACGCTTCAACTCCAACCGCACAATTATTTCCTCGCCTCTAAAATTTACAGGTTGAAAGTTCTGATCGAGAATAGTTAGCGTTAAATTATTAATCTCACGCTTTGCAACTGGCATGTACACCAAATTTTTCGGAGACTCGTCTATGGCGTAACCAGGATCACAGCTAACTGCAAACTCGTAAATCGTATGAGTTGGTTGATTTTTATAGTATGCTCCAGATGTTACGTTACAGTCTATATGTATAGTTCTGACCTTCACGATGTTTACAGATATATCGGAAGTATGCAATTTTCCAGACTCTAATCGTGTGGGAGAAAACCCTAACACATGACCAATAGAGTCTGTTGGTAGAAATTGTAAATTTCACACTGTAAGGTACTATTATTAGCCTTTATTGAAATTGGATTTTTCTGATCAGGTTCCTCTTTTCTTAAAGCTCGAACTATGTAATCTTCTAAGGCTTCAATTTCATACGACCCTGTGGGAATAACTAAACATTTTCGATATCCATCAGCGTTTATATAATAAAATTTATTGACACCAACATCTATATTGGGTATGCTGTTATATGTGTGAAATCCTAGTAGTGCCAAACCATACTCAAAATCTGGTTCTAAATGTATAGGAATATTAAAGTCAATAGAAAGTGTGGAAGTAAAACCTTGTAGGGTGAACAGCAGTGACATGATTGATGAATTCCAACCTCAAGTACCACTTTTATAGCCCCCAAAAATATTAGTAAAACACACACAAACAAACAATATTTTTATTTTCACAATTTTACATTTCTAAACCTTCATATAAAGTTGCTCTCATTCATTCTTCAGAAAAAATAATATTAGTCGTTTTGCCGACAGATCCCAAGCTGGTTAAAAAGCGCCTTTTGTTGTCACCATTCAAACTGTCAATTCGTTCTTGGGTTAGTTCATCCGTAAACCGCTGGGACAGAATGGTCTTGAAGTCTGCAAACTCCACAACCACCTTCTCTCCATACTTAGTACTTATTCTCTTAAAACTCTGAATCTCAAATTTTTCATTTACTTCCAAATCTCGAACGTTCACCAGATTTTTTAACAACAAATTCTTGTTTAAATTATTTAAGAAGGACATGTTTAGTTTGCTGCAAACACTGATGCTCTTAGTTGAACCACACGCACCTATATAGCTATTCTTGGAGTGGGGGAGCTCTCCCACCACCAAAACCCTATGAGAGTTCTAAGCCAGACAAGTCTGACAGGTTTGGCGTAGAACTCTCTTTGTTGTTTGAGTTTGCTAACGTAAATTAAAATATAGAAGCTTATCTGCCTGTTTCTTGCTTCCAGATTGTCCGTGGACCTCTCTGGGCCGGCTGTCCAAATCAAATAAAGTTGTTAATAAAATATTTAGCTATTTGTAATTAATAAACCACTGAGTTCGGGAAATTATTTTCTCTGACTGAAAGTTACCTGAGCATAGCGGAATATACCGCTCTAAAAAACTGGAGCCTGAGTATCCATTCCACCAGAAGTCCAATTTTCTTTTCCCAAGATAAAAGAGGCTATAAGGAAGCCCATCGAAAATAAAGAGAGGGTACGTCTCTTCAAAAGGGAAAATCGGACGTACACGTAACTATCGCTATAAATTGAACTAAATGACAAAAACAAAATAATTATAAAGAGGTCTGATTTGGTGTCTCATCTAAACACAAAACCAACAGCCCCGTATGCTAGGTAAAACAAGAAAACTTTCGTAAAGTCTACACCAAAATCAAACAACTTAAGTGTGGGGTATCTAACTACTTTTTTATAATTAAAATAGTAAATAACCAAATTATAGGCTTGACCTGTATTGTGAAGTTCACAAAACAAGGTGGACAGATTCCGAATGAGATCGCTACGAAAAACGTCGACCAGTGTCGATTACGAATAAAATCAATAACTATTCTAGATACCACGAATCTTGATCGCTGCGTCACAATGGTCGACAATGGAATTTGCATGGGTGACTATTGTGACGCAGGGATCAAGATTCCGTGGTTTATATTATAAGTAGCTAACTCACCAGGAGCACTGTTTCCTGTATTCTTCAAGTGGTCTCCACGCTGTTGGTAGCTGCTTGAACCTGGAAGATGTGGGAAAAACCATCAACGAATTGACCACAGGGTTCAGTGACACGTGCTTGATCACATGCAAGAAAAACAGAAAAAACTATTATTATCACAGCAAAACTAAAAACACACGACGTACTAAACCATTTAATCAGTGGCTTAGTACCTCTTAGATACGAGAATTAGGCTCAGAAAAGAGACGTTCCGGCGGGAAACTTCGAATAGAAAATTTAGGACTTAACCTCGCCACATGGGACTTTCTCGAGTGATAAAAGGGTTTTTCGACAAGGAGCCAGTAAACAGTCCCTGATAGTTTGCCTGGTAGTTGTGCGCATGTCTCTGATTAAGCAGTTTCTGATCAATCAGGGACTGGTTGTGCGAACAGTTGACACTTACCATTAGTATATCTGGTTGTATAACTTTATGTCTTATAACACGGTTGTTTCTAACCTAAAAATTGATTATTATATATTAACCTATAGTATATTTTGTGTTGAATACAGACAGACATTGAATATTAACAGTCTATGTATTTTTAAGTAGGTATAATTAAAACATGAAAATACCATAGTAATATTTCTCACAATTTATTGCACTGTTTCATATTTTAATCTAAATACCCCGATTAAACTATCCCTGCGTTCTCGTTAAACCCTTAGACTCACACCAAAAGTACCTAAGTTACTTATGAATCACCCTACATACCGCCCGCCATCTAACATCTCCAACTGTGTGGTCGTCACAACGGTCTACAATATGAATATCCTCGTGAGTGTCTCCATATTTGAGAGTTTATACAGGAAGTAATTTTTAAAATGCCTGTTCAGAATAAGCGCCCTTCCACTGCATGTGTTATAGCTGATATAAATTTTCATATCTCTAGCGTAGTTCCGTAAAAGGTACTATTATTATTTTTTATTAGCATTACACTAACAAATACAATATCTTTAACATGCGTTAATGCGAAATATGCCAATTTGAAGTTTACTATTTAAAAACATTTCTTCAACACCTTTGAATTTTTTCCGTCATCATTTAAAACAACATGAAATTGAAAATAAAGGTGCATGGAAACATTCTCTTTGAACTGAACAATATTGAAAAACATAAAGGTATAACCGATAATTTTTTCGTAGTAGAAAAAAAAACGCGTAAAAAATGAAACATAAGAAATTGTTGAAACCCCCTTATACAATTTAAATCTTCGTTACAACTAGAGATTTCAATTTTTTATGTAAATTTATCACAATGATACGATAAACAGAGCACATGTACAAACGATTTCAAATGGAATATCACGCATGTTTTCAATACCTTTCGAGGTATTTCAAAAATATTTAATAAGCATAAGCCAGTGTAATTATTGCAATTCTAGAATTAAAACGGTAAATCAGTTTGTCTGCATTATGCGAAATAATTTTAACTAGGAACAGGCATTAACGCTTCAAGTACCTTGAAAATAATAAAATGTTAATTAAACCCCAAGAATAAAGTGGGTGAACGTTTTTATAAAATACAAAGAGGTGTCTTATTGCCTAAAACGTATACATTTTAATATATTTCTCTAATTTACACTTTTTTGAGCTTCCCAATGTATTTTAAGAAACGATAAAGTATATAAGAAAATTCCAAGTTGATTATAAATTGGTATCAAACATAATTCAAACTTAACTATAGTTAAATAAATCTCGGCAACTTTTAATAAATCAAAATTAGAATGATGTTGCCATACCACTGTTTATATTTTGATGAATACGAAACTGACAACCCTCTGGGTTCACATTCTGGGTTCCATAAACTTGGGGCAGTTTATTATTCCATGCCGTGCATACCTCCTAAATATCGTTCTTTATTGGAGAATATATTATGGGCAGTTCTTTTTCACAGTCCCCATTTTAAATAATTTGGGGGAAAGTATTGTTTTCAAAACTAGTACAAGACATAAGCTCGCTTGCCAAAGAAGACATAGGTACAAAAATTTATAATAAGCCAATTAAAATATTTTTTTGCCTTGCTTTAATGCTGGATGACAACCTGGATTTAAACAGTATTCTCGGATTTACAGAAAGTTTTAGTGCTATTTTTTTTTGTAAGTGATAAACATTCTACGCAAAAACAGTTGAAGAAAATTGCACCAAATAAAAAAGTATACCTATTTCTTAAAGATATTGTTTTAGTCTAAACCCTATTCAGACAATGGGTTCACACTGCATCTTCTATTTATAGCCAAATATCTAAAAAGGTTTAAATATACTTGAAATAAAAAAACTTAACGGTCGACTATACCTTCGATAGCAGTTGTTAGGAGAGAAATTATCGTAAAGGTCTATACGGTCGGGGCGAAGAAAGTGTAGCTCAGCTCAGTAATCAAATTGGTGAGTTAATTAGCGCGAGCAAGCAAAAGCTCTTAGATAGGTTAGATAATATTACTAGAGAACAAGGAGATAATAACATTTTAGAATCGGAAAATATCACTGTTAGCGATATTTCTGTTACAAATAATTCAAATCAGGTTAAAGTTGAAGGCAACGAAAATATTGAAGTAAAATTAGAAAATATGGCAATCTCTAATGTCGATTTTTTTAATTTCGCAAGTAGAATTGTACCCCAGAAATTTGATGGAAATCCAACCAAATTGCGTGCGATTATGGATGCTCTCACCTTGCGAATCGCAAATTCAGCTAATCATGCAGTTGTGTACGTCAAAATGCGTTTAGTAGGCAGAGCTCGCGGTCTGATTACAAATGAAAACACCCTTCTGGTAATTATAAACACATTAACAAATGGGATTCGCGGTGAAAGTTCTCAATCATTATTGGCAAAATTATTGAATTGTAAACAGAATCATAAAGATGCTGCCGCGCACGCGGCTGATATTGAACGTCTGGCCGAAAGTCTAAAGCAAGCGTACAACAATCAGGGTGTACCTGCAGAAACGGCCGGTAAATATTCAACCGAAAACGCTGTAAAATCCTTAGTACAAAATTCAAAATCTGATAGAACACGGTTAATAATTGAAGCCTGCACCTTTGCAATTGTACAGGACGCGCTCACCAAATTCGTGAACGTTAATACATCAACCGCAGGTGTGGTTAGCAGTAACGCGAACGTATTTTATACCAATCGAAATATCAATTTCGGAGGAACTAATCGTGGACACAGACTATATGGTCGTTACAATAATAATCGTGGTAGAAATAATTACTGTAATCATTAATCATAAACCGCGTATTAACTACTACGGACGGAAAATGGGTCAGCTAACACGCGGCGCGGACGCGGAAGAAATCAAAGGTACTAAAATAATTTTGATAACTACAGACAAAACCGCAGATTCGGATTCGGGAAACGACGAGCCCCTCCTACAGGGACAACTGGGGGTGCGCTCAGTAAAGATTTTTAGATGTAATCTATCATTTTCAAATTTTGTAGAATTTTCGACAAATATGTCGGGTTCACAATGTATATTTCTGTTAGATACTGGAGCAGATATTTCAATTTTTAAATGTGTAAAAGTTAAAAATAATCTAATCATCAATTCAGCGAATTGGAACAGGTGTTACCGACGGTATTATTAAGTCGTTGGGAACGAGTGAAACCGAAATTTTTGTCGATAGATACAAAATCTCACACACATTTCATATTGTTCATGCCAATTTTCCCATACCCACAGATGCAATTCTGGGTAGAGATTTCATTTCTAGATTACTCGAATTACTCCAACTGGACCATGAAAATGATAATTAATAACCAACATATCGTTGTCCCTAATCATGACAGTCCCGATGCAAGTTGCGAAGTAATACGATATTATCGAAAATTCGAAAATTTGAAGAATGACTCAGTGGTGGTGAATAAGGAATTGTACCCTGGTGTTTTTGTCGCTCGTATTATTGTATCAAAGAACTCGCCGGTTGTAAAAATTAGGATATTAGGATTGATACACTCAGCCTGCATGATTTTCATGTCTATCACATCAATAATGATCAAAAGAACAGGCTAGCTAAGTTAGATAAAACTTAGACGAAGTTCCGGAATTTGTCAAAAATAATGTATCTAAACTCTGTCAGAACTTCGCAGATATAATAATTTTTACAAACAGAAATTACATTTCGGCTGCCCTATACAAAACACAGTAACTATCAAAAGTAAGTTTCGAGGAAAACGCGATTTATGAAAATTTCCTAGTGTAATGAAGTGCAGCCTTATAATAATATTTAATTTTGTAGGGCTTATAACAGACCCTATAAACTATTCCTCCAAAACAGTTTTGTTACAAAATGCATATTCGCTTCAAAATGGCCACAAGTTATTCGGTTTTATATGGTCATATATTTTCAAAATGACATACATCTGGATATTATAGAACACAGTAAGCGAAATTGCTGCGTTTTAACTTAGGTTATCTATTTTCTTAAAACCATTTATTCAGACCTTAAAATCTGATTGAGTGTAAATAAGAGAAATCATATATAGTAATGCTAAATTTTGCCCTTTCTGTGGAATCCACATTTATTTGGTGAAAAATGGAACAATAAAAATAAGGAATAACTAAAAAAACCAAACATGTTTCATTTCAAACAACAATTTTTAAAAGACCGTGCACTAATTTATCTTACAACAAAACCTCTTAATTCATCGGAATTTTTCTTCCCAACTGTCCTTTTTTCATTTTCCCAAGTCCTGAATTGTTTTAGCTCAAGAACTTAATATTTTTCCTGACCATTTCTACGACCTCTATAAATTCTTGGAAATCATATATATTGCGATGCCTAGTGCATTTTTTCTCTATGTTTCCGTGTATAAGGGGAAAAAGTCCAAAACTAACGACAACATTGCCACCGCTATTAACAAATTTATTCTTTATAAAAAGATATGTGTATTACGCTTTACATCATTGAATCTTTTGGTAGGTACTTATTTATACTGACTTCAGGGTCTTATTTCGAGATTATACTTAATCTCTAACTTATTTGCATGTTCTAAGTTATTGTTTATGTTAGATTGGCCCCCAAGGGTTAATTAATATAAATATTTGTAAAAACAATAATATTCATTCGCACAACAATCTTTGATATTTGAAATGCGCTTTCAGTAAACCAACGAAAGGCAATTTAAAATGACATGTTTCTTGTTTCAGAAATATTAATAGTTAATGACGTTTTTTAGAACAATGTATATTCACCGAAACTGTGAAAGACAATTCCGGACAGACATAATAATAATAATAATAATAACAACAATGTCTTTATTTTTACATTATGTCAATTTTGTACAGTTTCTATATTATATATCTTTATTTCTACTAAGTTAGAGACCTTAATGTAAAAAAAGGCGGAGTTCAGTGATAGTCAACCAATGTTGTCTATCCTGCTCTACTCAACCGCAATACATTTTTCAGAAATACATTTTCGGCGTAACATGCTAAAAATAATGTATACCTAATATATTGTTTTAGTTTAGTACATAGGTAATTAATTGTTTTTATCAACAATCCAAAGGAAAGAGAAGACTTCAAAAAAAGGAAAAATCTTATAGATTGTTTTGCCTGTTAAGGCAGTATTTAGAAATAAGATGAGAAAATTTTGTAGGAGACATTGATTTTAAGTTTTCTGGAAGAGAATTATATAGGCTTACTATGTTGTAAGTGAAATTTCTCTCGAAAAACGTGGTTTTATGGACAGGTGGTGTCAGCAAACCCTTATAACGAACATTTAGATTATGCACGTGAGAACGAAAGACAATTTTATTATATAAGTAAGGCAGAGTTTTATAGTTAATAATTCTATGGTAAAAACAGGCTGAGTGAACCCATCGCCTACCTTACCTTACCTTACTTAATCGCAGAAGGGACGACCAAGGAGGAAGTGCCTTTCATGTAATAGTGGACCAAAAAGTAATCAGCCTGGAAAATGTCACCTCTGTGCTGGAAGCGGTAGATATTCTATTCATGACACACTTTGTGTTCCATATTGAATATGACGCGGCACTAGCAAGTTTTTGGACATTTATTCAAATATTTTTTTACAAAATTGAATCTTCCAATCTAACTCCCAAAGTAAGAGAGCTTAGAAGTAGGTTTATTATATAAATTGCTTCTTTCGTCTTCTTGTAAACATGGAGCTCTATTGCTGCATTTGCTCAGCAAAATATGATACTGTATTTAATTACATAAAAGATCTGAGATGTTTTCACCATTTACACGAAGGTGTAAATATTTTACTAAAATGTACGTTTTTAAATTGTGGTTCAATATTTCGAACCATTAGTGGTTTTCGAAGACATTTATTCAGTCATGTAGGTCAGCCAGTTCTAGATCATGATGAAGGTCAAAATCTCGAAGAGATTGACCATATTACATCACCAGTTAACTCTGTGATGATGTTGAGAGTATATTTATTTCGAAGTTAGAAACAAAAAATGAGGTCGTAGATCAGGAAAACATACATTATATTTCATCTACATAATATTGTAGTCAAATACTTATATCGAAAAAATGTACCATCGACTTTTATATAGGTTCCAATTCTAGAAACCATAAAACATATTTTAAGTGACGAATTTGGTAGCAGTTTAATTTTTCGTGACAACAAACAATTGGAGCCTGGTGTAATGTATGATTTATCTCATGGAAAATATCTTAAGACCATCCACTTATAAGAATAATAAAATTGCGCTGCAAATTCAGTTGTATTTCGACGAATTCGAAACAACAAATCCCCTGGGTTCTAAAACTGGAATTCATAAATTGGGTGCTGTATATTTCGTTTTACGAAATATGCCTCCGTCATTAAATTCCAGTTTAAAAAATATTCATTTAGTTGCTCTATTTTATTCCGCAGATTTAAAGTTCAATAATTGGATTTAACCAGGTTATTCAATCTCTAGTAGACGATATAAAAATTTTGGAAACAATTGGAGTCGAAGCTCATGCTAACGGAATAAAACAGTATGTTAAAGGTACTATCATTGTATTATCACATAATAATTTAGGTGCAAATTTAATGTATGGTATGGTCGAAAGCTGTTCAGCTAAGCATTTTTGCAGAATTTGTTTGATCGAATAAGATGACATTCGGACAAACTTTATTGAAAATGTTACCCTTTTGCGATCCAACAATGATTATGAAATAAATGCATCTCAGGCTGAAATAACACATAAAACATCGATACATCAAAGTAACAGTGAGATATCTCCCAAAAATCATGTTTTGTGATATCTAGCCTATAACATGCGGCATTTTACGAGTTGTCATGATATTGGGATATCCTTTCGATTTAATGAGCATGCGCAACGTTAAATAAGCCTGTGTTAACTTTTCAAAATATTTTCCTTATACTTCCGACAACAGCGAGATATCTCAGTGTAGCACATATTACCGTAAGGAACAATAATGAGATATCTCAGTGGGGCTCCTAAATGATGGTTAATTAAGTTGACATTTCTTGTGAATCCAATATGATTTGTATAGGTTATGTTCTGTGATTTATCATAATAATATTATGTGTTCTGTTGTTCCTGCAAAAAGAACACTTAAACATGAACAGTAGAGGAAAGTTGTTAGTGGCTTTAACGCAGAAAAAAATAATATTGTCAGGTACGTCGAAATAAATTGATTATTAAAAGATAGTTTCATTTGATTTTCTATTTTTTAGAAGAGGGCCAACAACAAAGTGCATACCTATATCCTTTTGACACAAGAAGGATATAGTGTCGCAAAAGGTAAGTTTCAATATTTTTCGAGTAGGAAGAACGAAATGATAAAATACTGTTTTAGAAGCAAGTGTTACGTTCAACGGTGACATTAAAAGTTCGTCTTCAGGGTCAGATTCTTTAACTCTTAGGGAATATTATAACACGATACATTTATCGGAGAAAGACTCCGATATAATAAGCGACGTAGATGATTCGGATGCCGACCCTGATTATTTGCCAGAAGAAGGTGGCCCCAAGAAGAAATATTTTTTGCTTAAAACTGTTGAGTTTCCTACTGAAGCCGAAGATTTTAGTACCATTGAAACAGAACAGGAAAATATTGTTCCTAATCAAACAGCTATTGAATCAGCTGAAAAAATGATAGTTGAAACAGAGTTAGAAGATAAAATTACAACAAAAAAAAGAACAGTAAATGAGCACAAATGGAAATAATGACCAAATAGCTAAAATGTTAGAAGACAATATAATAGAACCATCTATGTCCGCTTACAACAGTCCCGTGTTATTAGTACCAAAAAAAGCTGAAAACGGTATCAAAAATGGCGTTTGGTAATTGAGTATAGGCAACGAAATAAAAAATTAGTCGCAGTCAAATTTCCATTGCCTTGAATAGACGGCATCTTAGATCAGTTGGGACGCGCTAAATGGTTTTCAGTATTAGATTTAATATTGGGATTTCATCAAATTCCGTTAGAGCAAAAGTCACGTGACTTGACATCTTTTAGTGAGGATGCTGGATCCTTCCGATTCACTAGATTACCGTTTGGACTTTCTGTAAGCCCAAATAGCTTTCAAAAGATTATGTCCATTGCATTTGCGGGCATCACTCCGGAGAGAGCATTCTTTTATATGGATGATTGCTCAGAAAAACATCACTTAGCAAATTTTAGTAAAAGTATTTGAAACATGTCGAAAATACAATTTAATGTTAAGTCCCGTAAAGTGCAAATTTTTTCGCAATGAAGTTACATATCTATGCCAAAAAATAACTGATCAGGGAATTTTCCCCGACGATTCTAAATTTAATGCTATAAAACAATATCCATTTTCGACAGATGCTGCAGAAGTAAAAAGGGTCGTTGCATTTACAAATTACTATCGCAGATTTATACCACACTTTGCCGAAATAACAGTGCCATTAAACAAATTATAAAGAAAACGTGCAGAATTTTTGTGGAGGGAGGAGTGTCAAAATTCTTTTCTATTAAAACATTCCTTATTAGCACCTCCAGTTCTATAGTATCCAGACTTGTCTAAATCATTTACTATTACAACAGATGCGTCACAATCTGCATGCGGAGCAGTTCTATCACAAAATTTCAACGGACACACGACTTACCTATAGCATATAAAAGAAGAAATTAACAAAGCAATCATTTTAAAATAATTATTAGCAGTACACTGGGCAATCAAATATTTCCATTGTTATATATATATATATATATATATATGGAACTAAATTTCTTATATATATATATGGAACTAAATTTCTTATATATATATATATGTCTCATCGTCATTTCTGCATCATTTTATCATACCATCATTTTTGCGTCTACCAGAAAGAGTAGAGTATATCCATTTCTGATTTTATTTTCTGGAATAGATTGGGTCCATGAACCTCTGTACCGCAACAGATTTTAATATACATTAACATTTAAACTTTTTGTTTTCCTGTACATTTGATCGACAATTTTGCATCCGCCATATGATGTCGATAATTGTGCGTCCATCTGTATATACAAGTATTTCTGCGTCCCTATATGTATATTATTTATACCGGCAGCCGTTTTCTGCATCCACCATGTTGCCAAATTTCGACTGCTCTATTTTCATAATTTATTAGATGGGCAAATATAAAAATAAGGTTGGCTCGCTCGTGGCGGACGCAGAGTTGCAAGGAGAAACTATAGGAAACTTGAACAAGCACAATGGCTTATACAGTGTGGCCAAGTTACGAAGTTCCCAGTGTTGTATTTTTTTTATTTGTGAACCGATATTCAATTTTTTTTTGTTACGTAGGTCTTCCAAAAACGTATCTAAGGAGGAATTAAGATTTTGGTTATTTGTAGCAATGGCTTGCTACGCTTCACTTTTGGATGCAAAAATTAAAGCAAGAATATTTTTTTAGGAGCAAATTAATATCAGATTCTTGTCAATGAACGGTCTAAAACCCCTTATTATAAGTTTTTGTCCTCCTCAAAAATATTCTAAAAAATATTATAAAAAGAAAGTGATTTTGATGGTAAAATTTCCCAAAAAAAATCAACATACATTATGCATTATTAAAATCACCTTGTTTTAGAATGCATCTTGTCATACAACCTAAAGATACGTTTTTGGAAGACCTGTCTAACATTTCTTACCAGTAATACACAGATAGTGTACCTATACAGGGCGAGTCATAAATAATGGGAGCAACTGCATATATTTTGGGCCAAAATATTATGCCTATTATAGAAATGTTGTTGGTTTAAGAGATACAGGACGTTGAAATTTGTTTTTTGAAATTGCATTTTGGCTACATTTCCCAAAATAATCAAGCTGATGAACTGAAATTTAGCACTGCTATGTTTTTGGGGATGGAGAATAAGCTGAAAATTCCAGTTTCTACATATCTCACAGAGGGCGCCACTTGCGCTGTTTTTGGATCGTGCTTTTACTCCTAACCTTTTTTGAGGTTATCTTTTTGGTGTTGCAGGTCCATCATTTTAGTGCATCTTTTCATTCTGTAAGAAAAAGGTACTCTTGTGTTTCATAACGATAAAATCAACCCTTTGCGTTGAATTTGGCAAAATGTGCCCCAAAACACTATGTCCCATTACTTATGACTCACCCCATACACCTACTTGTTTCATTCTTGCCACATTTATTAGATACATGAACAAGACACAGATGTGAAAGCAGTGTGTACTGCGTTCAGAAGTGCATTCCAGTAGAATTTAGGAGCTACTGGAAGTGTATTGAAATCTCGAATAAATCGGAAAAGTAAAATTTATTATGACGATAAGTTTTAAAGTGGCATGTAATCATATAAAATAATAAATCAACTACGATAACATTTTCACGAGATTTTTGTCTTGTGACCTCAAAATCTCATTGTAAATCTCGTGGAGTTACAGCACTAGCCGCTGCGCGACTCGTGTGCAATTTTTCTACTATCGTTATGCAACTTTGCAACTCTCGTTATGTAATATATTATTTCTTTTTCAGTATAAAGATCAAGCATTAGTATAGTGTCGTTGTGATTTTGATATCTCCTATGTGAAAATATTTCCAAAAATAAGGTATTATTAGCGCGTTATATTGATCTCTTTCAATTCTATGTATTATACCTTATATTTGAAAATATTGTCACTATATTATATATTTCTTATCTATGATTGTCACATAAGAGATGACACTGACGATAGGTAGGTAAAGCTATGGTCGTTGACTGACGTATTGTCAGTCAACGCTATGGTTTTCTAAGATAATGGCGCCATAATATAATGGCCGTAACATAAGTCTAGCGCCTAGTCTTCCGGTCGGGACGGATCGGTCCGAATATTCTTTATGATAGGTTCCTATTTATTTTCTTCCAAAATGCAATGCAACGTTTTGTTACGGCCATTATATACGGCACCGTTATCTTAGGAAACCGAAGCTTAATCCAAACAGAAATTATGGCAGATAACTCACAAAATAAGTATTTTTTTGGGATTCATTGACTATGGCAGCATAGGTGCCCCAAACAAGAATATGTTGAATTTTTTTATTGTCAACAAAACAGGTAAAAACTATTTTTTTTAGGATTAAATGGCTATGGGGGAGCGGTACCTACTTGATTATTAGACAATCTACTTGATTATTGGGCCAGTTAAATTAGATCCAAGAAAATCGTTTCGAGGAATAAATTTCCAGTAACTGGAAATCATTTTAATAGGTACTTTCATTTGGTCCTTAAGTGCGCACGTACTCTACATCCATTGTTATAATAATCATTGTCAAGTAGTTAAGGCTGTCTTAAAATTTAAGATACGACGGTGCAACTGGCCATTAAACAGTTTTGAAATAAAATATGCCACATCAAATTTGCAATCTTTTATTTTCATTATTTTTTATTTTTCACATATATATTTTGAATAAATACTTTAATTTGAGGCCATGATTTGTTGTCAAATTTTCCTAGATTTTCTCTACGTAATTTTTCACACTCACCCTTTTTTGGAGGAATATTGCGTTTGATATGGTCTTTGAAAAATTCACGGGTGATTTCTTTTTGTTCGTCTGTCCATGGAATCAAGGTTCTTATCTTCCTTTTGGGTATCAAAACATTGTCAACGTGACTCGTGGATGGTGAATTTTGAATTATATCTTCTTTTTCTTGCAGCGTTTTTTCTTTTTCATCGTCACTCTGTTCTTCTTCGACTATTTCGTCTTCAAGATTAATATTTATTTCATCTAAACTTTTACCTTTGTACTGGCCTGCATCCCCTTTCTCCATCAACATTAAGAGCTTTGATATTTTAGCTGTTTGGTACACATCATCTGGAAGACGATAAACTTGCTTATGTATGTCACTGGTGTGTCCCATAAATGTTGCTAGTTGTTAGATATCGTTTGGTGACATGTTAAATATTTGCGTCATGGTGGCTAGATGTTTGCGGAGACGTGTTGAAGTTATAGCAGTAGGATTTTTTAAATTGCTTAGCTTTGCATGCTTGTTCATAACCTGGTGTCCAGTGATAGGGTTAGTAGTTCCACATTTGGGGAAGAGATATATATTGTTAGTGTCGACAAAATTTTTTCGGGCTGATACTAAAATTTCTACATGCTGTTGTAAATCTGTGCTGAAAAGCACTGGAACGCCACGTCCTCGTTTTCCTCTAATGACTACACGTTTAAATTTAGTTAGCAAGACTCTCTCTGTGATGTTTATCGCATCCTCAAATTCCTCATAACTTTGATTAGCGGCTGCATTTTGATATACGTGAAGAGGCATTCGTTGCATCTCCCCTACTCTTTTTCGATTTAATAGCAGAAGTCTGCAAAATACGGTTTCCATGAGTAATTTAAAAGCATTCATATCAAGCTCATCTTTTTTAAGACATTCTATTGCTTCATTTGCTTTTTCTAAGAGATAGTTTCTAAAAGTCTTTAAATCTTGAGCAAGTGGGATAATTGTAGGTTTGTTCCATTTTTTTGTATTTAGATCTGTTGCCGCAGTGGTCGATATTTCAAACTTCCATGCATCTTCTAATAATCGTTTAAATGTTTTTAAATTGCCTTCTGTTTTTGCAGTTGAAATAGAGCAATCACTAGATCTTCTTTTTAAGGTAATTAGTACAGCAATATCACAGCACTGCTTTAGAGAAGTCTGAATATTCATGGCAAATGTTGGAGATTCATACACTTCCTTTACTGGATCATATTTTGCTATAGTTTTTGTCGCACTTACGAACAAATCAAAGTAAATAGGTTGCAACGCGTCATATAAATTTTTTATCGCAGGATTAAATTTTTGAACTTCAATAAGTATTTTGGCCAGTTCTCTCATCTTGCGCGAGCAAACGTTAACTAAGTGTTTCTCTCTATGACTTTTTAAATATCTTGACCCAAATTTACATATCAACAAATCTTTCTTTGCCGCTAAAGATACCTTATCAGCAATCATTCTAGGAAAAACTGTTTCTCTTAGTTGCTCATCAATTTGAAAATGTTTTACTAAAATGTCTTGGGCGTCAGTTAGATGCGAACGAGTTTTTTTATGATCTTTATTTTGAGGACATTCTTTTACATGTCTCCACAGCTGTTTAGGCCTGTAATAACCCAAACAGTGTGAGCATGGAACGCATTCGGAATGATCACGTCCAGGAACATGCGACTTCTTAACTGGTTTAGAACAGGTTGTAAAGTTTATTAAATGATTACCTCTCTTCCTTATTGCTCCAATAAGCCTTTTTCGTTGCAAGCCTTTGGAAGGCAATGAAAGTATTTTTTGAACTTCACTTTCACCACTATGGCTTCGAATTAGGTGCCTTGCAAAGTTTAACACTTCTGAGTCGCAAAAATAGCAATGATCAGTTATTCGTTTCACTTTAACCCATTTCTTTTTGGGTCTTGCCTCAGAAGTGTTGCTTTCATCACTATTTCGATGATTTGATGTATTAGATTTAATCAATACATTAGAAAGAATATTTACTTTTTTATATTCTTCTGCATTAGTTTCTTTAATATTTGAAAATTCAATGATTTCGCTTTCTTCAGCGCACATTTTAATATCTTCATATTTTTCTTTATTATTGTCACATTCAGGACTTTGGTTTCTTTCCACAACTTGCATATTTTCAATAATTTTAAGACTTAAGCTTTTCCTTGTTGCTTTTGTACCTTTTTTGTTCGATTTGTCGTTACCAACCCTCCTCTGTTTTCTTCTTTTATTTTTTCCTTTTAGACTAATACCCGAACCAGAAGATGTTTTTGAAACATCTGAAACGCGTATTTCATTTTTGGGTGATGACCGAGGCAACGCAGCTTCAGTAGAAACGTCAAAATCGAGGTCGAAATGCACATTCTCTAACGGCGTAAGCACAGATGAACGGTCAGTGACAATGTTATATTCTTTATCGAATTTTTGTCTCCTTTGCAGTCCTGTTTTAATTTGACTAACATTTTCATTTATTTCATCATCGCTTGAACTAGTAGAAGGAACATATTCAGAATGGTCAGGACTAAAAGGTTCACTCATATCACTCAACGAATCTGATGCATTTAATTCTTCTTTGGATCTATTTTCTTTCGAGCATTCGGTTAAAGCATCTGGAAGAAAAGACATTCATATGGCTAGATATAGAAAAATCACAATACAGAATGAAGAGCATAAAACCCTGCTGGCTCTATTTATGAATGCTTAGGCCAGTTTCGTGCGGACCTAGCGAATTAGTTCAAGAAAATTGTCATTTTTTTATAGAGGTAGAAAAAAAAATTCTTAACAGGTAGATATTTTCAGGGTTCGTTGTGGTATAAGGGTGGTTTTGCAAACATTTTTTTGCAATTTTTTTTCTTGTGTTCATTTTTTTCTTAGGTATACATTATTACATTCTCTACAACTTTCCCTCATGAAGTTTTTTTTAACTTTAACAATACTTCACGAGATATAGGTAAAAGATCTCCACTAGTTAAACTGCTTTATAAGGGTGAAAAAAAAATTCTTTAAAACAAGCTGATTTTTTCAGGGTTAATTGGGGGTTAACTTAGGAGTGTACCCCAAGTTAACCCTGAAAAATTCAGCTTGTTTTAAAGAAGTTTTTTTCACCCTTATAAAGCACTTTATAGCTAGTGGTGATCTTTTACCTATATCTCGTGAAGTATTGAAGTTAAAAAAAAATTTATAAGGGAAAGTTGTAGAAAATGTAATAATGTACACATAAGAAAAAAAATTTGCAAAAAAAATGTTTGCAAAACCACCCATATTGCTGGGTTCGTAACACGACTTCGATGGTGATTTTTTGGGGTTATACTCAGAGCGCTACCCACAACCAACCCTGAAAATATCTACCTGTTAAGAATTTTTTTCTCCATGTATAATTTTCTTGGACTAAATGGAAAGTGCCGCGCAAGTGAGTACCATGGGATTGGCAAGTGGTTTCAGTGTATGTGCTTTATTAAGGTATTGTGACTAGTGATAGCCATATGAAAGTATTTTCTTCCAGATGCTTTAACCGAATGCTCGAAAGAAAATAGATCCAAAGCAGAATTAAAAACGATCAAATTCGTTGAGTGATATGAGTGAACCTTTCAGTCCTGACCGTTCTGAATATGGTCCTTCTACTAGTACAAGCGATGATGAAATAAATTTTGCTAAATTAAAAGGGGACTGCAAAGAAAACAGGAATACGATAAAGAATATAATATTTTCAGTGAAGCTGCGTTGTCTGTCTAAAGTCTAAATGCAAAAAGTAAAAGAAGAAAACACAGAAGGGTTAGTAACGAGAAATTGATCAAAAAAGGTATAAAAGCAACAAAGAAAAGCTGAAGTCTTAACATTGGAAAGAAACCAAATTCCTGAATGTGACAATAATAAATAAAAATATGAAGATATTCCAATGTATGTTGAGGAAAGCGAAATCATTGAATTTGTAAATATTAAACAAAATATACAAAAGTAAATATTCTTTCTAATGTATTGATTAAATCTAATACATCAAATCTTCGAAAAAGTGACGAAGCCAGTACTTGTGAGGAAAGACCCAGAAAGAAAGGGGTTAAGGTGAAAGCGAACTTCAAAAAATACGTTCCTTGCCTTTCAAAGATTTGCATCGAAAAAGCCTTATTGCAGCAATAAGGAAGAGAGGTAATCATTTAATAAACTCTACAAATTTTCAAAACCAGTTAGGAAGTTGCATATTCCTGGAAGTGACCATTGCGATTGAGTCCCATGCTCACACTGTTTGGGATATTGCAGGCTTAAACGGCTGTAGAGACATGTAAAAGTATGTCCTCAAAATAAAGGACATAAAAAAATATCATTTGTATCTAAGTGACATTTTAGTAAAACACTTGCAAACTGATGAGAAACTGAGGGAAACGGTTTTTCCTAGAATTATGACAAATAAGGTACCTTTAGCGGCAAGCAAAGATTAAAGAAAGGGTCAAGATATCTAAAAAGCCATAGAGAGAAACATTTAGTTAAAGTTTGCTCGCGCAAGATGAGAGTACTGGCCAAAATACTTATTCAAGTTCAAAAATTAAACCCTAAGATAAAAAATTTATACGACGGGTTGCAACCTATTTACTTCGATTTGTTCGTAAATGCAACCAATACTATATCAAAATATGATCCAGAAAAAGAAATCTTCAACATTTGCCATGAATATTTAGACTTCCCTAAAGCAGTGCTGAGATACTGCAGAAACAGGAGCCAATTAGAAATATTTAAGCAATTATTACGACGCATGGAGGTTGAAATACCGGCCACCACGGCAACAGATCTAAATATAAAAAAATTGAACAAACCTACAATAATTATTATACTTACTCAAGTTTTAAAGACCTTACAAACTATCTCTCGGAAAAAGCAAATTAAGCAATAAAATTTCTTAAAGAGGATGAGCTTGACATTAATCCTTTTAAAGATGGAAGAAACACTTTCTTATGGGTAAATGTAGAAAAATTTAAATACCGAAATAAAGTGCAAAAACCCCTGTTGTCTCTATTTATGAGTGCTTAAGCCAGTGTCGTACGAAGCTACCGAAGTGTAACGAAAATCAAACTAAAAACACTTGCCAATCTCACGGCAGTCATTTGCGACAATTTCTATTGCAGTCTCGTGTACCAGGTCTTATTTAAATACATGAAAAGTGCCGCGCAAGTCACTGGCAAGTCATTTTATTTGCATTTTGATCACATTTCGTTAGGTCCGTAAAAAATCATCAGCCAATAATAGATGTCTATTTTACCACGAAAAATATTTCTGCAGAATATTTATTTTCTTCGTATTACAGGTGGAATGACATAATATACCTATAGGGTGCATTTTAAAGAAAAAATTCATTTTTTTAATATTCTTTTTGTATAAAATGGACTGTGAATGTCGTGTTGCGAAATCGTGGTAACTTTCCTAAAAAAAGGACGAAAACTCATTTACTTGAAACCAATGATTCCACTTTGGCATTTACATTATACGCATGCGCACCATGCGAAATTATGTATAGGAAATTTTGACCACAATGTTTGAGTGAAAGTAATAACCGCACGTATAGCGGAACTGCTTTGCATGCTGAGGGTCTCGGGTTCAAATATTATGTCAAAGATTTTTTTTATTTTTTATTTCCCCGTTTGGGGTGTATCCTGTTCGATAACTTAACGTTATCTTGATTTCAATTTGGCGCGCCAATGTAGGCATGCGTACAATGTGAAAGCCAAAGTGGGATCTCTGGCGTTAGTCGCTTGTGTAGTGACTCCTAAATTTTTGCGTCTATATATTATGTCTGTATGGATGCATAATTAGATGGTAGGTATACTTAGTTGGAATACTACTTCACTAAAATCTAGCCCTACAATTGCTGCAACTGCTGAATGCTAGGTGAAAGTTAAAATAAGTTAGTCGTATATTTGGAGTGTGTAGGTAGTGTGTCCCACTGAAAATTGCCACCCCCCCTTAACTATTTATTTTTCGAGATAGAAAACTGTGTTTCAATTGAAGGTTAAGAGGATTTTGTTTTTATAGCGTCAACCGTTTTTCTACATGGGGTCACAAAAAGGTAGGGCAAACCAAACCTAAGGTTTTTAAATGGGAGACCCTATTTTTGATTTTTGAATTCTACAAATTCTAAATATGTTTCATGTACCAGGTCCTACACCTGAACTCAGTAGTTATCGAGAAATTATGAGGACGCGTGGATTGGAAAAAATTTATTTAAAATTCAGGGCTATATTTTTTGGCAAAACGCTCGAACACGTCGATTTTTATTGTTGGCTGCGGTTTTTTTCCTGTTAAATTCATGTATATAGGGTGGTCCAAAAATAAGTTACGACAATCAAGTTCATTTGTTTCAAATGGAAACACCTATTTGTTTATTTCATTTTTACCATGTCCTATACCTAAACTCAGTAGTTGTCGACAAATTTAAGATTGAGGAATTTGAGGATGGACTTGCCTATTGCCAGGCAGTTAATAGTCAAGAATTTGAACATTTGATTTGATTTGCTGTTCTTAAATAAATTTTCAAAAAATAAATCTCTTGATTTTTAATGATTTTGCTCCAATCCACGCGTCCTAATATATTTCGAAAGAAATCAATCGTAAATTTCTTAATAACTACTGAGTTTAGGTGTAGGACATGGTACATGAAACATATTTAGAACTCAAAGATGAAATAAAAAATAGGTGTTTCCATGAAGCTGATGGTCGTAACTTATTTTTGGACCACCATGAATTTAACATGAACAAAAAAACCGCAGCCAAAAGTAAAAATCGACGTGTCCGAGCGTTTTTTCCAAAAAATATACCCCTGACTTTTAAGTAAATTTGTTCCAACCCACGCCACCTCACTGTATTTAGCTATTTTTTAAATATTCGTATTTAAAATTTCAAATAGGTATTTTAATTTTTATCCTAATTTGTGTTTAGACTAGCGCGATCATGTCATTAACGAGATGTGCTTATGTTCATCTGGTAAATGCTAGGTATATTAAAATTTAAAATCGATAGCTACGATTTCAGTTTTTCGTGAAATTCAGATTTTCGAATTTCATATAAAGGAGCTGAACATAAATATTTCATTTCAAGATTTAACAATAGATAACATTACTGAAGTCAAAATAAGCATTTTTTGTCAATGACATGATCTTCACTAGCTTAACCACAAATTGGGAATTCCAAATTCCAATCATTTTACTCGGGCTGAGTAAAATTCAAACAACCAAAAATATTTAGGGTGTACCATTTAAAAAAAACTAGCCTTGGTTTGCCCTACACTTTATGACCCGTATAAAATCGGTTGACACTATCAAAAATGTATAAAATTCCTCATAACTTTCATTTGAACATTTTTTTATCTCGAAAAATAAAAAAGGGTAATTTTCGGTGGGACACCTTGTATACGGATGCAGCAGGACTGCAGTTTATGTCGAATTTACACGGCTGAAATAGTCAAACCTCAAACTTTTTAAAATAACTAGTATGGAATTTCCGATTGCAGATGCAGAATTACACAGATCACCGAATTTTATAAGAGCTTAAAAATAGTTTTAAAAAATCACTATAATTCGAACAAAATAGGAAGAGACTGATAACAAAGTCGGCTGCCTTGTCATTTTAACAACTAGTGAGACAGATATCAGACACTTTAGAACAGTATGAAACCCATTGAAAAAGGAAGAAAATATAGCAAAAATAACAGAAAAAATAAGTTGTATAGGTAATAAAAATATATACAACTTTCGTATTTACATTTTTTTTTGACATAACCTCAAAATATCCACGAAAAATCGAAATAACCAATTTACTGGTTTTTAATTTTTATCTCCCACAAAAAGAATTCCACGAAATTTGGTGGAAACTTACCTTTTTATGTCCCGAATACGCTGTAATTTTTTCGAATCAAAATATTCGATCTATTATAATCGACTATTTCCCACATCTTAATTTCCACCAATCACAAACGCGCAATTTTGAATTACAAATGGTTTCTAGATGGAAAACTGTATGACAGCACCTGTCAGCAGTTTTTTCGAGTTTACCCGCGGAAAAACTTGACAGCTGTTGTATAATAGGTAGTATGTTTTGTAAGCTATGTGTATGCAGGTGCAAAAATCCTCGTCTTCGACTCGGATTTTTGTTGCCACCAGCACTCATGCTTCTTGTTAAATATTACTTAGCAACGTGTTTTTTCGATTTCTTCGGAAAAATTAGATGCCATTATGATATTACTTACGAAAATACCCTCGTAAAAAAAGCTGCTTTTAAAAAAAAAGTCGGTTTGCTTTTTGTTCGTCGAAACCTCTATACATTCTGACGGTGTAAAAAATATACATCACTATGGAAAATTTTCTCAGAAAATGCAAAAAACGGAAAAACTCGATTACGAAAAAAAAATTTTAATCGTTGTTTAAAATTTTGCGCTATTTATTGAAATTTACACTTTAATTACTTGAAAAATTTAAGATTCCATATTATATTAATAATCCAAGAAATTGCAAATCGATATACAATGTGTCGATACTGATTAATATTTAGACTTTTTATTATTAAATACAGGGCCGCAATAGCCAAAAATGAATGGAAAAAATAAATTTTCAGTATAATTGTCTCAAAACATTTTAAATATATTTCGTGTCATACATCATGGAATTTGCGATGAAAAGTGCTTTCAAAACCTGAAAAAAATCCAGGTCCGTATTTAAAAAATAAAGTGAAGATGGTTTCTCAAAAACGAAATGTTGCAGAACAAATCTAATAGCGCCATCTTAAAGCCAGTTAAAAAGTGCCACAAGAAAGTATTTTTCTTGTTTTCCTATCTGCGATAACAACTTCAGAAAAAAAATGCAAAATTTCTCAAAATAACTCAAAAACCAAAAAAGATATTGGAAATCTGTTTGCACCATTTGATTGACCTCAAAATTGCGCAACTTTTTCCCCATTTAACCGTTGTTCTATCTATCACCGTTTGCAAGATCCCCATGCTGTTCATTCTTATCCGGGACACATTGTATATCGATTTGCAATTTCTTGGTTTATCAATTTAAAATGGAATCTTAAATTTTTCAAGTAATTAAAGTGTAAATTTCAATAAATAGAGCAAACTTTTAAAACAATGAATAAAAAAATTTTTGTAGTAGAGTTTTTTCGTTTTTTTGCATTTTCTGAGAAAATTTTCCATAGTGATGTATATTTTTTTACACCGTCAGAAAGTAGAGGTTTTAACGAACAAAAAGCAAACCGACTTTTTTAAAATGCAGCTTTGTTGACGTGGGTATTTTCGATTGAAAATGAGGTTACTTTTTCGGTTTAAAATAAAAAAAGGGGTAAAAATTAATATTTTGATTCGAAAAAATTATAGCTTATTCGGGACATAAGAAGGTATAAGTTTTCACCAAATTTCGTGGAATTTTTTTTGTGGGAGATAAGAATTAAAAACCAAAAAATCGGTTATTTCGATTTTTCGCGGATATTTTGAGGTTATGTGAAAAAAGTGTAAATACGAAAGTTGTAGATCTTTTTATTAGCTACAACTTTTTCTTTTAAATTTTTTCAATAAGAGTAGTAGTTTTGCCGGAAATCGTGATAAACCGTTTTCCACCCCTAAAAGTTCACCCCATTCCACCCCCTTGTACCTCAAATCGCCCTTAAATTATTATTCCTGTTATTTTTGCTATATTTTATTCCTTTTCCAATGGGTGTCATGCTGTTATCAATTTTTTTTTGTTCTCAAAAATTATCTACCCTGGCCTACTATCACATATCCGTGGTGTAAAACCGAAGCCACTCCCATTTTCGTTTATTTCTACTGTAGCGTAACCATAGAAATATAGGTACATGATACCAAAAGGTTTACGAAAACTTGCCCTAAGTCGTTCTTATACTCCCGGTGTGCACTACAGTAAGTGCTAAACCACGAGCCAGCTGAACATGTTATTAGTTATTGTTATTATAATATGTTGCTACACTTCTGTTTGCATTTCGAAGCTTGCCAGTTGTGTAAATCATTTTGGTTGATCGATGTATAATAATAGCCAAAGCAAGTAAACAAACCTCTTTCTGTGTTGCTGACTGTTATAGGAATAACACCAAGACCGAAAGTGTGCTTATTGGTCACTACTGAAAATAAAGTAAATACTTTTAGTTTGTGTTATTTGCTTGCAAAAGAATCGTACTAACCTATATCCTTATGTGACGAATCTAACCCTTTTGTCGTCTCATAAGATGGTCTAAAAATAGGATGGCTTTCTTCTTTAACCATCGATAACATGCGTTTAGCTCTTGTGCTCGTATTTGCCATATTTCTGAAACAAAACAAAGTTTTATGCGGGATATGTACCTTTTTATTTTGAAACAAAAGTGTACTCTTGTTTCATAACGATAAAATCAATCGTTTGCGTTGAAATTGGCAAAACGTGCCCCAAAACACCTGTTAACTTCAACATTCGAAACATAAAATATTTACCTACCGCTTTCAAACATTACAGATCGACTGTACATTAAAAAAATTGTCAATTGGACATTGGTCAAAACAGCATTGGTTTTCTTGAAATAGGGTGTTCAAATTTTGTCAAATTCAATCCTTTCCATTTTGAAAGCTAATAAGTTTTGGTACATTGTTCATAGGATTTTTTTCTCAGTTTAAATGGTACAGTCGATGTGTAACGTTTGAAAGCGGTAGATAAAAATGTTATGTTTCGAATGTTGAATTTAACAGGTGTTTTGGGGCACGTTTTGAAAATTTCAACGCAAACGGTTGATTTTATCGTTATGAAACAAGAGTACACTTTTGTTGCAAAATGAAAAGATACACTGAAATTATGGACCTGCAAGACCAAAGAGATAACCTCAAAAAAGTTTGAGCAAAAAATTCATAGGGTTTGTTAGTTCTTACCCTTTTTTAGAGCACTGTGTAAATGAATAAACTACCCTAAGGCGTCTTCCAGTAAGTAGATAAAACATACAAAATTTCAAATTTTTAAGTAGCTCCGTTATTGAGATATCAATAAAAAGAAATACTTTTGGGTCACCCTGTAGACCCGAATAACTTGGCAATGAAAGACCCCCCTTAAAACCACCTGCCGAACACCCCTTCAAAGTATTTACTATACATTCTGACTCACCCTGTATTAATCGGTCGTCGGGATGAAGACCAATAATAAAAACAAGATTGCTACACACAAGTGTGATGTACATGAAATAACAATGAAATTTTCAATTTTAAACATGCATACCTTTTCAGCAGCAAACACAAATTAAAATTACAATAAAACCCCGCAATATACTTACTCGCTTCAATAGCAATCGATGCACTTACTTCTGCCTCCGTGGACGCACAAACAACAAACCCGGGAGGCAAATTGATTATAATAATAAAACTATACGTGAAAAAACCATGCGCGACGTTGCCAACTTTCTTGGATGCAGAAAACGCGAAGACATGTAATAAATATACACGAACGCGTATATTACCGGTGGCTTCAGCAGCGCCCTCGTGGTGGATTGCACGAACTAAAATATACACGTTTTTTCATCTCAACGACAATTCGACGTCCACCTGAAATTTCGTATATAGACACTTCTCACAGTTCTGAGCACTTTGGCGACTTTTCCATTTCTGCGTCCGTATACGGACGTCGAATTACACAGGACGCAGAATTACATGCGCAAACCATAATGTATGGACGCAGAAATGACGTACAGTCGTATATATATATATATATATAATAAGGATGT
This sequence comes from Pseudeuparius sepicola, assembly GCA_963920635.1. Lineage (NCBI taxonomy): Eukaryota > Metazoa > Arthropoda > Insecta > Coleoptera > Anthribidae > Pseudeuparius > Pseudeuparius sepicola. The sequence goes on along the minus strand of OY987307.1, from coordinate 10,139,098 downwards.
AAGATTAGCGAGTGTAAATGTAACAGTTACAAGAAAAGGTGATAATGGGCAAACACTCAAAGTTAACAAAAAGAAAAAACTAGTAACCGCATACACGTGTTTCATGCTATTTGGCAATCATCAGTACGGTGTAACATTAACCAAATCAAAAGATAGGCATGATTTGGGAAGCAACAAATGAAGTCCAGGCAGGAGCCAACAGCACATTTGCAGCTTCAGTCAGCACATCCCCTATTTTGGGGCTTGTACTAACATCGCCACGGAGGCTGCTAAAGCGACCTGCGTGGAAATCTTCATAACCCAAGATACAATGACAATAAGGATGTAAGATTAGCGAGTGTAAATGTAACAATTACAAGAAAAGGTGATAATGGGCAAACACTCAAAGTTAACAAAAAGAAAAAACTATTAACCGCATACACGTGTTTCATGCTATTTGGCAATCATCAGTACGGTGTAACATTAACCAAATCAAAAGATAGGCATGATTTGGGAAGCAACAAATGGGGTCCAGGCAGGAGCCAACAGCTGAAGCTGCAAATGTGCTGTTGGCTCCTGCCTGGACTTCATTTGTTGCTTCCCAAATCATGCCTATCTTTTGATTTGGTTAATGTTACACCGTACTGATGATTGCCAAATAGCATGAAACACGTGTATGCGTCAATGTCAACGTCAATGTCAAGACTTACCTCAGCAAATCAACAACCGAAATTTAACGAAAATAGCAGAATTTCGGTTCTTTTAGGACCCAATTACAAGTAAAAGATGTGCGCACGGAAATTAATTTCAATCGCTAACGATAATAATTCAGCTCTGGAGCAATTATTTCAGCTAGACAGTATGCCTTGTGATTGTAAAATATGAAACTTAAGTTGAACCTAGGTGATGATGTGTTTAAAAAATTCTCTAGCAATACATTTAAGAATGTAGGAGAAAAATGTCTCAGGAAAACAACAATTGTAATGTGTAATGAAAGAAAGCTTGTAACAAATAAGCACGAAAAACTCAAAATTATTATCGGACAATTTCAGGTCATTGCGGTCAAAAATTACTACTGAAAAAACTGAAATCCTGTTATTTTTGGAAACAAATGTCTCGGGACGTGGAAAATTTTGTCAAAAAATGTCATAAATGCCAAGTTAACAAAAACAAAATTAAACAGCCAGAACCTTCCACTATAACACCAACTCCACAGACACCATTCGATATTGTATGCATCGATACAGTTGGAAAATTATCAACATCAAACGACGGGAATCAATATGCTCTCACTATACTGTGTGAATTGACAAAATACATAGTAATTATTCCAATCCCCAATAAGGACGCGATAACGGTAGCATCAAATTTAGTAAAGCATTTTATTCTTATTTATGGACCCATGAAGGAAGTTCGTATGGTCATGGGCACAGAATATCAGGATCAAGTGTTTGATAACGTAACTAAGTTATTAGGCATAGAACATCAGATATCTACCGCTTATCACAGTCAATCTATTGGTGGTTGTGAGAGAAACCATCTCGTTTTAAATGAATATATGTATGTATATAAACGATTCAAAATCAGATTGGTCCACATGGACACAATACTATGCATTTTGTTATACATATCATAACTACACTCCCTTTGAGCTAGTATTCGTCAGAAATGCAATTATTTCCTATACATTAAGTGGATCAAGAGTGGACAGCATGCTCATAAACGGGCAAAGGAGCATTTAGAGAAAGCTAAAATTACTCGTAAGACTGTTCGTGATATAACGGCATTTCAAGAAAACTTAAACCCAGGAGATCTCGTTTCATTAAGAAGTGAGAGTATTTAAGAGTGCCTTTTGGGTTAGCAAACGCGCCAGCAGCTTTTCAGAGAACGGTAAACCGAATGTTAGGTAATTTACGATATGGAAAAGCTTTAGCGTACATGGACGATATTCTCTTGCCAGGTAAAGACTTCAATACGGGGTTAGAAAATTTACGGTCAAATTAGAAGAAGGTGGTTTAACATTACGTTTGTCAAAATGCCATTTTTTATGACTAGGATAGAATATTTAGGGCATGAAATTAGTAGCGAGGGAATACAACCTGGTAAAAGAAATACACTCTTGGTACCATGGACCTTATTCAGTGGTTAGTGTAGAAGAACCGAATTGTTTACTCGCTGATGCGAATAGTAAACAAATAAGAGTACACAAAAATTGTGTACTTAAATATGCAAAATAATGAGAAGTTAGCTAAGCAGTGCGGGTGTATTTTAATATTAAAATACCGGGCAAAATGTAAATATATACAGTGTGTCCACGGCAAAGCGGTATTATAGGTCTATAATGACAATTTTTTTGCATTACAAACACAATTTTTTGTATTTCTGCTCTTGCTTCACCCAAAAACTATTTTTTGTATCTTGGACGCTGGTAGCAGCTTAGAAATAAAAATCGCATCAGGTAAAGTGCCTTTTCTGTGCGAAATGTTGAAAAAATTTATTAGAAAAACTTGCTCAGAATTAAAAAATATTTATAATAATAAAGATATTTATTATAATATTTATTTATTTATATATATTTTTAATAATATAAATGTAATCATAATTTAAATTTATTTATTCTACCCATGTTCCTCCTAATATAAATTATTCTGACACAAAGACGGATCACTTTTATTTTTGTTTACATGGCTTACTCTTCTTAAAACATTGAAATTACAAAATGCTATAAATTTATAATTTATATTTTAATCGTACGGTAGTAATTTCAAAATAATCATAGAAAATTAACATTTCATATGTTTCATGAATTACCTCACCACTTTCTAAGACGCTTGCAAGAAAAGCGCTGAATGGCTCAGCACCCCGGCAAGCTACACCGAGTTTATAAATTCTCTTTGTATTCATTTTTGCGCCAGTCAGATACTGCTCTCGTGATGTAAAACATATTTTTGTACTAATAAAAATTTTTAAAAAACGGTTCTTTGCGTTCTGAACGATTTTTGGCGCAGTCGGTAGGACGTCCGGGTTACCCTCTTGCGCATCTTGACGCGTTCGAAGTAATTTTCGTATCTACGATTAACCGGATATCGAACAGTTGTCACGTTGTGTCGAACTTTAATTCGGTGTGGACTCACAAAAATCGGGGTTCCCGTCTATCGCAGACCTGAATTGGAGGCTTGGCATCAGCTGGCATCGGAACTTGGAACAGCATCGTCCAAATTCGCGGGGGCACGTCACCGGAGAAGACAAGCATTGCTGATCTGGTTCGCCACCCTATAGTTGTTTAAGGAGTGAAGAATGCATTGGGCCGTTCTACTAATATTTCCCTGCATTTTGGCAGTTCAAGAGAAAATATCAATTCGAAATTTAGAAAACAATCCAGGACTGATCCCAGTAAAACTAGGAACAGCTAAAATTGCTAAAGAAACCCACAAATTAATTCATTACTATGACTTATGTACGGTAGTGACAGAATTTAACAAACTGCGTAAACATTCGCAAACGCTAACACAAAATTTTATTGATACAAGCGAAACCTACCCAATCGAGTTAGCAACTCATTTAAAAATATTAACATTTCTTGAAAATGAAATAAATACTAAAATGACAGCAATTATTCCAAATTCTTACAAAAGAGGAAAAAGAGGTTTAATCAATGGCCTAGGATCAATATTTAAATCAATAACCGGAAATTTAGATTCGACAGACGCAGAACGCTATGATAAACTAATAGAAGAACTTCAAAATAACGAAAACAAGCTAGAAACGAGTATGAAAACACAGAATTCGCTATCTATTTCCTTAATAGATAAGTTCAATTCTACCATTACACAAATAAGCCACAATGAAAATATTTTGGAAGAAAAATTTAAAGAAGTTTTTATGGTTCTCAAAAATTCTCTCAATGCTATGGAATGTTCTTTAGTTCTTAAAGACGCCCTTGTCCAAATTAGCACGATGTACGAAATTATAAATTCAATTCTACAGGACATTGAAAATTCTCTGGTATTTACTAAACTTCAAATTATGCACCCTAGCATAATAAAAGCAAATGACTTTCCTTGAATTAACAAAATTAGAAACATCTGTAAAAAATATTTTCCGTTTGAATTAACCTTACAAAATATTCCTCTTTTTGAAAGCGTTGTAAAAATTGAATCATATAAAAAAATTTAGAATTTCTTATATCCTACATGTCCCGTTGATTCACCCTTTTGAAGTTGACTATTACCACCTTTACTCCATTCCCGTATACTCAATAAGTCAGTTTAAGGCAATTATCTCTCAAAACAAATATTTAGTAAAAAATTAATTGTATTTTGGATTTATGAGCGAATATTGCAAACAAGTCTCTCCAAAACAATTTTTCTGTCACAACTTGGGCCTGCAGAACAACAATGAAAAATCAGCTTGCGAAATTAAAATTATCGATATGAAGAAAGCCTCCAATTGCCGCCAAACCAAAATACACGTAATGGAAACCACAATTCAACCAATTCAAAACACAAATAAATGGATATGTCTATTCCCGACTAAAGGACAATAAAAAATTAAAATGCTTTAACCAAGAAGAAGCAGTGAGTCACATTTAATCGAAATCCCCGTGGGATGCAAAATTTTCAACGCAAAGCAAACAATAACAAATGAAATACACCATTCAAGCGAAACTATCCTGTTTCCCGACTTGGACATAAGAATCAGCAACACAAAAATCAAAAATGTTAGCCTTCATTTGGAAAATATTAAACTTGATGAATTATACCAGATAAAGAATAAGATAATCGAAAACAGCCCTTTATTGTCATTTGGACAATCTTTCCATATACCAAGTCTTTGGACGATCTGTATATACTTATTGGTTATTTGATTAATAAGTTTTGTTGTCTACAAGAAGATTTCTACAAGATGTTCTAAGAAACCTCAGCCCAAGTGTGAAGACGTTCAGCTTCCTCGCACCCTCGTTTGCTGGATCTTCGAGAGAAGCTTGCAAGCAAAACGCTGAATGGCTCAGCACCCCGGCAAGCTACACCGAGTTTATAAATTCTCTTTGTATTCATTTTTGCGCCAGTCAGATACTGCTCTCGTGATGTAAAACATATTTTTGTACTAATAAAAAAATTTAAAAAACGGTTCTTTGCGTTCTGAACGATTTTTCATGTCTACTTAGTTTTATCAAATGTTTGTATTTGTAAATCAAGGGTTATCTATCTGTTCAATCTACTATTTTCCTATTTAGATTGCACACGCTTCGTTATACATCATTTCTTTTGTTCGAGGGTGCTCTTGCAAGTGGCAATAGCAGGAGCCACTCTTCTAAAAGGGGAAGGTGTGATGCAGGGTGGACAATTATTCTAAAACATTGTATTATTTAGGACATATTTTGTGTATTCTGCTGATTATGAGATTGAGCAATAGTTACTGTTATAATTATAAAGTGTTATAATTATAAAGTGGAACGATGACCAGCTGAGTATTTGCAAGTCAATTATTAGTTCATACAATGGGTATGACAGCACCCGTATTAAACACACTCTGTATCGAGACGTTGAATAAAGTACATCAATTATGTTGCCAGTATATCAAATCATAGGGTAACATCACACAGGGACCATGTTCCCAATCGAAAATATTTGCCAACAGATCTCAATATTCAGATCATGTACAACGATTTTAAAATAAAAAAACCAAATGTTGTATTTTCCTACGAGTTATATAGAAAAACTATAATGAACGAAATGAACAAAAAAAATAAGTCAACAGAAGTTCAGGGATTTGATGGAGCTGACCAAATATCTTAAGAATCCGCTTAATAACCAATTATACCAACAAAAATGAAGGTAGACCAACCTACTTTAGTTACTGAAATTATCAGTGGTGACAATAGCAGCGGTGCTAAGTAAGGTCTTCGAACAGACAAACCAAATTGCATATTATATATATTATATAGAAAAACCCTGCAAAAAATGAACTTATCTTTTGTCAAGTTAGGTCATGAAGAATGTTTTGTTTGCGAGAAATATTTTTTGCATGAAAAAGACTCACTACATAAAAGAGATGTACCTGAGCCTGGTTGTTTTGATTGTGAAGAATATAGGAATCATAAGAACAGAGCTAGAGAATCACGAGAATGCTACTAAAATGATAAGAATGATACTAGTGGTACAACTATATTATTCTGCAGATTTCCATAAAATACAGGGTGATTCAGGAGGAAATGTCAATATTTTAGGTACGTATTCGGGGACCCAAAATAAACATAAAAGTTCCTATAAACATGGGTCCTATTCCCGGCCGTTACCGAAATACAGGGGTAAACAACATTCAATTTAAGGTTTTTATTACATTATTTATAACAGGTAGGCTAGGTTTTGGGTGATTCAGGCGGAAATTCCTGTTGCTTAGCAATAGTAGACCTTAATCCTCTGGATTATTGTCTTTGGGGGTGGTTTAAATCATTGGTATATTCAAGTAAAGTAAACACTAGAGATGCATTACTCGATCGAATAATAAATGCATCAGCAACTATAAGAAACAGGCCCGTATCCATTCATAGAGCGACCCGAGCTATTCACCAGAGAGCTGACTTATGTTTAGAAGTAAACGGTGGCATTTTTGAAAACTATAAAACCTAGCCTACCTGTTATAAATAATGTAATAAAAACCTTAAATTGAATGTTGTTTACCCCTGTATTTCGGTAACGGCCCGGAATAGGACCCATGTTTATAGGAACTTTTATGTTTATTTTGGGTCCCCGAATACGTACCTAAAATATTGACATTTCCTCCTGAATCACCCTGTATATAGTTTATTAATACCCACTTGTAAATGTTGTGTTTTAGGTGATTATGCATCCGAGATATGCATCCTTGAAGGAAGTAATATTTACTAGTAGGATCATAGCATACAACGAATCTTTTGTACCGGTGAGGACTAAACAAAAGAACATGAAACCATTTGCTGCAATTTGGCATGAAGATGTGGCCGGGCGATAAACAACTGATATCATAAGTACATTTTATTCATCCTTTTTGCGACATAGAGGTGACAAAAATATAATTTTGTGGCTTGATAATTATTCTGCACAAAATAAAAATTTGGCACTTTTATCGTTTTTTGTCAGAATAGTAAATTCAGATCAAATTAGCCTTGAAAACTGGAAATTAAGTTTTTTGAGCCAGGCCACACTTTTATGTCGGCGGATTCATTCCACTACCCGGTGGAGATGTAAAGTGTATGATTTTCCCGATTTTGAAGACTGTGTAGAAAATGCAAATAGTGGTAAAGTCCTTCTAATTAATATGCAACATAATAATTTCTACAACTGGTTGGACCACACTTCTCAATATAAAATTAAAAATATCAAACCTAGTCGACCTTACTTAAACTAAATGTTGCACCTCCAGTTTTCACGAGACAACTTTACTATGGCTTATAAAACAAGGTTTCTTGAGAACTTTATCGAGTTAAATTTTCCGAATGCCAAAGTGCAAAACAATGGAGTTCCTTTCATTTCTTCCAGAAATGTAAACAGGGGAATACCAGCTGAAAAATGAAATTTTGACTAAACTTGGGGCCATACTTCCAAAAAATAGACTTGCATTTTGGGAAAATTTGCCGCTACTTTCAGAGGAGTCTCAAATTTTTTGCGTTTGATACAAGTTGCAAAATAGAGGCATTGATTTGAAAAACAACACTTGTCCATTTTAAGCGAAAATCGACTTTATTCATATTTACGTAGGTAGGGCTGTCGCTTCTATACATTATTCAAACAACCAATAGTGTAAAAACATCGGTTTTCCCAGCACAACTCAATGCACAAATACGGCTAGTCGAAAATATAGAACTTGTACCGAATGAACAAAAAAAATAAGTCAACAGAAGTTCAGGGATTTGATGGAGCTGACCAAATATCTTAAGAATCCGCTTAATAACCAATTATACCACCAAAAATGAAGGTAGACCAACCTACTTTAGTTACTGAAATTATCAGTGGTGACAATAGCAGCGGTGCTAAGTAAGGTCTTCGAACAGACAAACCAAATTGCTGCCTGTTGTGCAGCCTCCACAGCAAATCTCTTCATACCTATTCAAACCTACTAAAATATGTATACTGAAAGATTGCGCTGGTATAGGTAAAAATTTCGCAATGTGTACGAAAAGTTAAATGGGCCTTTTGTGGCCGGGTTTTGAATATTTGGTCACTTTTAATGCGCGATGGATCCGCGTCTGACGTTTGATGTTTACATCTCGCCAAAGCCTACTTATTGAAAGAATCGTACAATAATGGGCTACTTTAATGCCGATTTCTGAGCTTTTAATGATGATTTTGGGACACTTTACTGCCGATTTCAAGAAATAGTATATTATTAACCAAGGTTTAGACAGAGGCTATTATTGACCCGAACGTCAATATTAAATCCCTAGGCAACGCCGAGGGACTTAAGACGTGAGGGCAATAATAGCTGTCTAAACCGTGGTTAATATACAATTATTTCCACTACTAACACTCCATAAAAATATTTTTCCACTACTAACACCCCATAAAAATATTGTAAAAAATTGTAAAGCATTTTTAATAGTAAACTTACCTTTTTTTTCCTTCATATTATTTAATCACAAATCAAGTTAGCCTTGATTTTTGTTTCATCAAATGAAGTTTCTTTACTGTTATCTGTTAAATTTAGCCATTAATTATTATTATTATTATTTATTCTTGACTAAATCAACTGTGAGTTTATATTATTTTTGTGAAAAAGTGTGATAATAATTATCATGATGGCTCATCCTCGCCAAACATATTCTGCATTCCTCCGGAAATTAGAGAAGAGGCACAAAAGATGAATGATCAGTTGCTTCCACAGAAGTCGAAAAGTGTTTACTTAAAAACTTATACAATGTTTAAAGACTGGTGCAAAATGAAGAATATTGAAACAATTTCTAAAAATATATTATTGGTATATTTTCGAACGGAAGCTGAAAACAAGAAATCATCAAGCTTGTGGGCAACGTTTTCTATGTTAAAATCCACGATTATCGTTGAAGGAAAATATTGACATTTCGAAGTATTTTAAACTGGTAGCATTTTTGAAAAGGCAAAATACTAATTATGTAGCGAAAAAATCACTTGTTTTTAAAGAAGATGAAATTGCACGATTTTTGAGAGACGCACCAGACGAAGTGTTTTTAACACCAAAGGTACCTACCTAAACATGCCTCGTTCCACTTTACAAATATTTACATATTTACAATAAACAATAATTACTTTATTACTTACTAGGTTGTACTTGTTATCGCAGTTGCTGGTGCATGTAGAACAGACGAACTTTGTAATATGCTTCGAAAAGACTTGGATGTTCGAGACGATATGATCGTTATTGATATTTCTACTAGTAAAAATGGAACAGCACGAAAGTTTGTTATCATGAAGCCAGTTTGGGTCGAAGTTGTTAAAAAGTATATTCAAAAACGGCCTACCCCAGATTTACCACGCTTATTTTAGCGGAAAATGGTGGCGATCTTATAACGGTAAAACAGCACGGAGGTTGGAAATCTTCCACTGTTGCCGAAGGGTATATTGAAGAATCTCTGGCTTCTAAAAAAAGAATAGCTAAAATGGTTCAAGGGCCAGTTTACAGTGCTACATCAGTATCTGTAGTTGCGCAGAGCGATAACACTATCCATCCAAATGATAGTCATAATGAACCTCGTGATGAACAGTTATTTGATATTGGTAGTTCTAGTTCCTTTGCTAATATAGAATCGAGAAATCCCGCCAGTGTTACACAAAAAATATCAGATAATATTCACTTAAACAATCAACACATTAATATTCCGGTTACAAATACAAGCACTAATTAATATGACTAGTTACAATTGCACAGTCAATTATTACATTAATAATAATAATCAGTTTTAGTTGTAATTTGTAATTTTTGTTTTCCCAAATACTTAAATAAACGTTGTTTCATCAGCTGTTGTTACTAATTTTAGGTTAGAACGGTTAGGTGGAGGTGGGGGAAGGGAAGGTTAGTTTTCTGTTTTGTGGGCAGAGTCCACAAGTACAAATATCTACATTGGCGTGTGTTCAGCGTTTAATACAAATGAAAAAAAAATCAGTGAAATAAGTAAGCAGGGTTGTATAATAATACGAAATTGTGCCGTACATAGAAGAGCCTGATACTAGTGACCCGCGACGTCAATTCATTATTGACCTTGGTCAATAATAAATTATTATTAATAATAAATTATTATTAATGATGGGTCAATAATACATGCTTTTTAGGGTTAGTAGTGGAAAAAAGTCATTTTCTAATACTTGCATTTTTTTCCATTAAAATGCTTTTTATATGCTGCCAAAAATAATATTCTTTAGGTATATTTGTCAGTTAAGACCTTTTTACTTAGTAACTGCTAAGAAAGTACTAAGGAAAAAAGGCGTATCTGCCATAATTCAAAATCTGAAAAAAGTTGCAATTTTTTATGATTCCATTGAATTCCCAAGAAAAAATTACTATAGATTTCATATCTTAAGTATTACTGAAATTTATCATAATAGATGGCACATAAAAAAATACAAAACCTTAATTATGTCACAACTATATTTTTGCAGATACGCCCTTTAGCTTTAGCAGGGCAGAAATCAGACAAGATAGTTTGGATTGAATAATAATCATTTAAAAAAGCTTGTTTAATTTTTATCCTCGGCATTAAAGTCGGCGTTCTCCTCTTTCGACAGCAACGCAATAATGCTGGCATGATGTTTCATAAACTCATCGCGTATGCTATCCATTCTCCGTGACCGTACTTTCAAAGAAATAGTTTGAGTGGATCATTTAAACATTCTTGAGCGATACCGTTCATAGAAGACATTTCATTGGCACTTTACGGGTGATGTACCTAAGTGTTTCAAAATTAAAAGTCGGGTTGATTTTTTTAACAACGTAAAAAATCAGAGCTGTTCCTGAATGGATGATTCCTGTAAAGCGATTCGGAAATCGATTATTAAATGCGAACTAGCGGATGTGACAAAAGTGTGCGGTTGCCGTATTGGGCAGAACAAATTTAAAAGACCTCTAAGAAAATTGTGCGGCGCGGTTAAGTCAAAAGGAAAATTGACGAAATAGCTGAGCGGTTGTACAATAAAAAACCTTTTTTCTTTCTAAAAACGACTTCTTCTAAAGTACGCTGAATTAAAACATGAGCAAAACTTTTCGGTCCTTCTGTATATTTCCATATGATGGCAAAATGCACAAAAAGTACGAAAGGCGATGTGAGGCGGGTTAAAAAAATGGCGAGTACTGGCAAGGCGAAATAAATGAAATCAAACTTGAAAAAAAATTGAGATTTTTCACGTAATTACGAGGAGGATTTAATAAACAAATGTATGAAAAAAAAGGTTAATTAAAAAAGCCGAAAAAGAATATGCTGTTAAAACTATAGAAAGAAATAGAAATAATAATAAATCTCTTTGGCAATTTACAAATGAAATTTGCAATACAAATAAACCTGGAGCAAATATAGAAGAAATTAAGTCGGATAATGATGACGTGTTAACTAATAAACAAGATATATGTGAATACTTTAATGTGTTTTTTAGTAGTATAGGCGAGAAATTACACAAGAAAATAACATTAACTCCGAATGATTCTGAGAGGTCACAAAAGAGTCTAAGTAATTCGATGTATCTATACGAGGCTTCTAATGAGGAAGTGCGTGATACTATAAAAACATTAAAACCAGGAAAGGCACCAGGGAATGACAATATAACATCGGAAGCTTTAAAAGAAATAAGCCCTCCAATTTTATCACCTTTTGCTTTCATAGTGAATTTTTGCTTTCAATCGGGAAAGTTTCCGAATATACTAAAGATAGCATTGGTAAAGCCCTTGTATAAAAGTGGTGTAAAAAAATGAGGTCAATAATTACAGACCAATCTCTGTTATATCGGTATTCGCTAAAGTAATAGAGAAACTATTAAAATCCCGTATGATTAAATTTTTAGACAAATTTCAGATTATTTCTAATAATCAATATGGTTTTAGAAACGGACGATCTACTGAGGATGCTATTCATAAGTTGACAGAGTATATATATGATAAAATGGATAAAAAGATTCCTACGATAAGCATTTTTATCGATGTAACTAAAGCTTTTGATACGGTTTGCCATTCTGTATTACTTGAGAAATTAGGAACTTATGGATTTAGAGGAGTTGTGTACGATCTATTAGAGAGTTATTTGTCCGAACGTAGACAATTTGTGTCTTTGGATGAAACTTGCAGTAGTTCAAGACCAATATCGACTGGTGTACCTCAAGGAACAGTCTTGGGACCACTTTTATTTATTATATATATTAATGAGATGTTGGAACTTCTCCCTGAAAGTGCCATTATCTGTTTTGCTGATGATACCACGATTACTTGTTCTGCAGACACCTGGCAAGAAGTGAAGACGAAGGCTGAAAACAACTTTAGCGAAGTAAAAAAGTGGTTTGACAACCACAAATTAACAATTAATATTAAAAAAACCCATTATATGCCCTTTACATCATATGCTAATTACCTACCAGACCTGGGGCCTTTATCTATTGGTAGTGCATCCGCCCCTGAAGCGGAATCAGTGAAATATCTGGGTATAGTTGTGGATCGGCACTTCAGATGGGATTTGCATGTGAGATTTGTGACAGGTAAAATTAGGGGGATATTGTATAAATTGAGATACCTTAAAGATTACTTGAATAAAAAACACCTTATTGTCCTCTATCATGCTCTTATTGAGTCTCATATTACTTATGGCATCATAGGTTGGGGAGGGGTTAACAATTTTCATCTGGAATCCTTAAATGTCGCCCAAAAGTGGGCATTAAAAATTATTTATAGTAAGGAAATTTTCTATCCTAGTGACTTACTTTTCAAGGAAAATCGAATATTGGATACACGTCAGCTTTTTTCAATTAAAGTTATCTCCTTTGTATTTAATGGCAGGATAACTCTTTCTAAATTGAAACACGATTATTCTACAAGAAGTAAGGATAGATGCTTTTTGGTTCCCAAATGTGAAAAGAGTATTGGACAAAGGAGCTCCAACTACCTTGCTCCAAAGATTTATTCCTTGATTCCTGAAAGTATACAGAACGTTTCCAACTACAGAAAATTTATGAATAAAGTAAAAATTTTTTTGAAAGACATGGATCGCCATATTATACATAAAATGATTAACAATGTCTAGCCTAGAAGTTCCGATTTTTGACGCTTTTTTGCTTGCCTGATTTTTGCAAATTACCTATCAAATTATGTCCAACTTGCACATGAGCCTTAATATATAAATTGATTTCCACATATAAGCAACCTCAGTTGTTTCGTGGTATTCTGCTGTTTATTAGATGATTTATGTACTTTTACTTTTTCTGTAATTATTTTTGTGTTGTAAAAATCTTTAATAAACATTATTATTATATTATATTATTATATGAAAATGTTTAGTATTTAATTGCGAACTAAACTGGATTATTATTATTATTATAAAATTGCTACTACAAATTATTTTGAATTTGAATATTGACCAAAAAAATGAAATGAAAAAACAATAAAAAAAGAAGTCCAACCGATCCGGCGAGTTACAGGACCAAAATGTGCGCCGCACGTTTTTACCAGCGTCGGCGCACATAGATCCGTGTTTTGGCGGCCTTTCGGCTGTTTCACAATTTGGAAAATAACCCACATTTAGGCAGCCAAGAATATAATCTTACTGTGTATTTTTTTTAATATAGAAAATATTAAAACTAAAACACCAGTACAAACCATTTTTAAGTAAAAAAAGGTACACTTCCTCAACAACGCTGGAGTTGATCGTTTTCGAGATATTTAATTTTCTGTATCGATGCACGTTACTCGGCTCCTTTGGCGTTAAGTGAAGATGCTAAGAACATTACATTTTTGTTTATCAAAATAGAAGTTTGCTGTCACATTTTTAACTATTGGTTGACAAACTCACAGTAATTTTCTGGTACCATGCCCGACTTTACGAATGCTGAAATGGCTAACATGGTTTTTGCGTACGGATTGGCCGACGGAAATTCAACCGAGGCCAGGCGCATTTATCAGGAAAGGTACTCCCGATGCATGACTCCTTGTGCAGCGAAATTTGCAAATCTTTTCCTGCGACTTTCCGAATCTGGAAGCTTTGAAAGAAATTCTGCAGTAGGAGGAAATTAGTGAACATCCAGAGACAAGTACAAAATTAGTCAAACTTTAAATGTGATTCACATGACCGTTTACAGTCTGGTAGCAAGAAATTTCTTAGACGTGGCATATCCCCAACGATGGATAGGTAGAGGAGGCACTCAGCATTGGCCCCCGACCTCAACCCCCTCGATTTCTTCTTTTGGGGACACCTAAAATCACTTGTTTTTTGCTAACCCCATTGAAAACGAGGAAATGTTAAGGGATCGCATCCTAACTGGCTGCGAAGCGATAAGAAACATTCCCGGCATTTTTCAACGGGTGCAGAATTCTTTGATGGAAAGAGCAGAAGCTCACTTTCACAGTTGTTGTAATAGTTGTTTTGTTCAATTTTCATACGCTTAATTGGTTAATAAATAACATAGTACTTGTCCGAATTGATTTTTTTACAAACTCCGAACTGTAGCACTTTCTCATAATAAGAATAATATTTAAACGTGACAAAAAAATTAATTTGGATTGATTAAGCAGTTGGATAATGCTCAGTTTAGAAGAAGTCTTTCCGGGTATACTGTATAAAGTTTGATGAAAATGACTGCAGTAGCAAAAAACTTATGACAAAAACCAACCGGTTTTGGAAAATTTCAACAATCTATCTCGAAAACGAATTATTTTTCGATAAATATTTTATATGAAAAAATGTTCTTTATTCTGACTAGATCTTACACAAACTTAGTTTTTGTAATGTTCTCAGCAACTTCACTTAGCGCCCAAGGAGCTAAGTAACGTGCATCGATACAGAAAATTGTAAATATCTCGAAAACGATCACCTCCAGCGTTGTAGAGAAAGTGTACCTTTTTTACTTAAAAAAGGTGTAATAAGGTTTCTTCATGAAAAGTGCCAAAAGTTTACTGTCAAAAAAGTTGAGTCAATTTTAAATAAATAATGACAGCGTGCGCAGTGCCCTCTAGGCGCTACATAAAAATTAATACGAAATTGTGATTTGCCAGTTACGTGCCTACAAACAATGGACTCTTTCGTGTAAAAGTGATGACTGGACGCTGAGTGCGCGGCACGTATGCTTAGGTTGCATTTATATAAAGTATATATTTAAGCTCTGATCTATTGTTAATCAGTCTTGTCTGATTTGTAGCAGTTATCGCTGCCCTGTTGCTTCCAAATAAATTGTTTTAAAACTCATTTTCCAAAATAGTTAATTTAACTGGCGCAGTCGTGCGGATTTTTGTGTCCAGTTCCCGCGAACGTTCTTAGATCGATTTCCATAATTGAGGGGGTCAGAAGCCAAGGGGTCCAAGTCTAGTTTTCTTCAAAATCGAGTTAAGTGCAGTAGTAATACAAAGAGAGTACGGGACCACTTTGACCTCACTTGACCCCTTGATCCTGAGAGTCCCCTACGGCCCGAGGTCACGGGAGCAAAGTGGCTACGTCATGCCCGAGGTCACGTGACGTCACCGGATGACCCCAGTTGACCCCTAGATCCTGATAGGTTAACCTTTGACCTTTGGGCCACGTGTGACCCCCAGTTGACCCCCCCCCCACTCCAACGACGGGGCAACCCCCACTCCAACGGCTTGGTGGGGTGAGGTTTATATATTCGTGCGCAAGAGCAGTTTTCCCGTTATATACACTTACAATTTCATACAGTCTGATTTGCCGAGTTCAAAATGCAGTCGTTCCTGAATCACCTGAACAAGAATTTGATCGTCAAGAAATTCGAAAGCGTTCAAAATATGGAGGTGGATGAAAATTTTCAAATCACGAGCGTGGACAAAGTGAACACGCAATACGGAGAGAAGGTCTACGTCGAGTTCGAAGAATTTAAGACGGTGCTGCCGCAACGATACACGGCCGAGTTTACGCCCCAACGGATCGAAGAAATTAACAGGGATATCGGTAACGGAAGGAGGTATTACATGAAGAGTCTTCGGCCCGTCGGCCGATCTACAAATATCGAATTTATTGTAGAACCATGACGAAGCTGGAGTACAGAAGAAAACTGCAACAATATTTGAAGAATTTAGAAGCATTGAAATATGAACTTATGTTATATGAAATTAAAATGAAGATAAAACATATTGACTTACACAATTAATTTTTAATAAACGTTTAAAAATCTTTTGTTGTGTTTTTTTATAAGAATCTTTGTGTTGAAGGGAAAACACCTGAAGCATCATATTATAATAAAACTCTCACTCTAAGCAATAATATCACTCTATTCCACTGTTATGTGTATACAGGGTGATTCTTAACTTATACACATAAATTTGGAAAATTGTAGGTTATGTCAAGTAATGGCTAATAATGAAAAAAAAGTCTAATAAAATTGTTATCGATAAGGTCTGCGTTTGTGATCTTATGAACCATAATTTTTAATTTATTTGTGCAAATAAACCCCGAATTGTTCAAGTACACAAAATTATAACTCAGCTGTTGCGTCGCATCGGGTTACTCGCTGCGAACGCGTGACCGCATAGTAAATATATAGTAAGAGAAAACACGTGGAATAGTTCACGACAGACGCCTGCTTTGTTTGGTCGAGCACTCAGCGATTTTGCTGAAACCGCATATAGAACAATAGGCTACAAATTTCACCCAATTATCTTCTAAATAAAAAAATCTGAAAAAATTGCAGATAGAATAATAAACGGAAAATTTGGGAAAATCAGCATGTAACGCAAACGATTTAGGCCGGAATCTTCAACTACGTGCCAGGAGGAACGGAGGCCGAAGGCCTCCGTCCGACTGGCATGTAGTTGCCCGAACAAAATCCACCCTTCCCCCTTGCACGCGTTTCGCGCATGCGCAGTTCCGCCCTTTTGATACCTTTTTTTTTGCAAAATTTTTTTTTGCCAAATTTTTTTTTGCAAAATTTTTTTTCCCCAAATTTTTTTTTCGTCAAAATTTTTTTTCCCCAATTTTTTTTTTCGTCAAGATTTTTTTTCCCCAATTTTTTTTCCCCAACTTTTTTTTTTACAATTTTTTTTTTACAATTTTTTTTGCCAAAATTTTTTTTGCCAAATTTTTTTTGCCAAATTTTTTTTGTCAAAATTTTTTTTGTAAAATTTTTTTTTGCCAAATTTTTTTTGCCAAATTCAAAAAGTATAGACTAAATTTTCGTATAGCCCGCGTGATCGCTCGAGTTGGCGGTATCCTCTGGACTAGAAAATATCATATCGGCTCAATCTCCAAACATTTTCATTTTGAATTATACGTTTTCATTGATGATAAGTATAGCAAGAAAATTGGACTGGACTCGATATTAGAGACATTAATCTAACTTTCACTATACTGCACGTACTACTTAGAGGGTTGTAAGCCGTTTTAATAAAAGCAACAGACTTGCTTAAAATTCATGGCTAAACGTTAACATAATGTCATACATACATGCGGCACGCAAAATATTTAATAAAGAATAGATATATGAGCTCAAACATGTTGATCAAAAAAATATATTCATTTCTGGCGATTTAGTTTACCAGTTATCATTTAAAAACAAAACCTGGTCCCAATATTCAGTGAAAATAATAATTAAAAACTTTGAACCTTATAAACCACCACTAAATAGCGAGTCGGAAATGAGTAAAAATTATATATAAATATATTATTTTGATATAAATTATGGCCGAAACTGAATTTATTGGGTGAAGATGCAAGGAAATATTTTTAGCTAGGAAAAAGTAATGCAATTATCATAGGTACTGGTTGCAGAACCCGTTGTCAGTTTTGTAAGGATTTTTGATACAAATATAATTGCTAACGTTTAATTTGTTTACCCCATTTACGAAAATGATAACAAAATTGGATCAGACAAGATATTTTTTCGAAGTATAGTTTTTAAACACGGGGTGCCACCACCGGTTTTACGATATAGGTTTCAAAATGCGACGCGAATACATAAAAAAATACCCTAGAGATAAGAAAACAAAATACAACTCACCGAAAGATTCTTGATGATGTATAAAAAGAAATCAGGTTACATCTAATGCCCCAGACAGTAAAATAAACATCCCCGAGCTGTCAGATATAACCAAACATCATTTTTCCAACGGCACAGTCATTTTCACGGGAAAAACAACCAGTAACCGTTCAAATTCCATAGATAGGTACTGCCGTAATCCAAAATTTCACTAAACTACGCGTATCTATTATACTGAAGTAGGTACTGATACACTTCCATCTTTCCAAAGAAAAACAAACACGAAACTCAGACTTTTCATATATTATTACAACGCCTCGATAGAGTCTTTATCTGTGGCCACGACCGAGAATCTACTGAAACAAGTGACTTTGTGCGACGCATAGGACGTGAAAAGTGTCGAGTTGGTTTTATTGAACAATGAAACTTATACCTACGTATATTTAAAATAAATGAGAAATATGCCAGAGATGTGAAACCTAATTGTGTTGCAAGTTTGAGGGTCCAAAAAAATATTGGCTTTAATTTTTTAAGGTGAGAAACACATCTAACAGCCAGTTTGGAAATATACAAGGCAAAAAAAGTAGTGATGTGGCTGTCCCATTTTATGTTTTATACAGGTTTGGTTATTTTAGAATAGTTGTTCAATAGACCGAGACATCATAAACGCTTCCCGCTAGAACAGAATCTGATGAAAAGAAAAATTCCATCTGGGTCAAGCTACTACATAACCAAAATAAAAAATACTGAACGTTATAAAATTTAAAAAAATCATATTTTCAACGGATTTTTATCCTCTGAAAATTGTTCTTGTGTAAAATTCAGTTTCACTGGGTCAAGCTAGGTGGTAACTACAGTGTGACCCATTTGTTTTGGGGTCAGTCTGTAAAAAGTGTATCAATCGTGCGATTTGGCTGATTTTTTTTTTAAATTGTAGAGCTCGATGAACTGCACATTTTGAACAAAAATTGCCTGGTTCGCATAAAATCCAAAGCCTACTATGACCGTTTTTATGAGCAAAATTTTAAGAAACCATATTAGCGTTTTTTTTTGAAAAAATCTGTGTGCGCCAATGGATTGAGCACCCCTCGAAATGGGTATGTACAAAATTTCATCAAAATATTTCAAGTAATAACGATTTTGTAGAAAAATTAAAAATGCAGCCAAGGTACGTCTTTATTTTCAAAAATTCAAAGTTGGCCATGGAAAATAATTGAATGGTTTACTTTTATTAAGTGTCAAACTGTCTAAATTGAGTTCAGAAATTGTTTGTGCTCAATACAATTAATTATCATAATTATGGAATATTTAAGCATAAGAGACAAAATAGAAATTGTTCGACTCGTGGGCGACAACGAGCGCTCGGCAGCAGAAGCTGCGGCCGAATTTAACAATAGACACCCAGGTAGATCAGTGAGTCGAAGTACTGTACAACGTATAAACAATATTTTTGATGAAACTGGATCGATTTCTAAAAATTTATTAAAAACTAGGCAAAATGGACGCCGTGGACTTGTTGAAAATAACAATCAAATTCTGCAATACTTTAGTGACAATCCTCGAAATAGTGTTCGAACGGCTAGTTTAGACCTTCATATACCCAGAGAGAGTATAAGGAGATGTTTGAGACAAAACAAAATAAAACCGTTTAAGCCAAAATTTTTGCACACCCTGGAACCAGGAGATGAGGAGAGAAGATTAGAATTTTGCTATTGGCTGCAAGGTGAATATCTCCATAATGGCAACTTTTTAAATGAAATTTTATTCACCGACGAAGCCACGTTTACTACAAATGGTGTAGTATCAAGTCAAAACTGCCGTCACTGGTCAGCTGAAAATCCAGAGTTTATAATAAATGCAAGGAGACAATATTCACAAAAAATTAACGTTTGGTGTGGAATACTACGCGACAGAATAATTGGCCCATTTTTCTTTGAAGGGAATTTGAATGCGGCTGGCTTCTTGAATTTTCTAGAAATTGAATTTAGAAATGCTTTAGATGAGTTACCATTAAGATACCGTTTAAATTTAAAGTTACAGTTAGATGGCAGTCCTATTCATAATGCTCGTTTAATCAGAAACTGGCTAGATAATAATTTTGAAAACTGTTGGATAGGGCGAAATAGTAATTTCTGTGAGTGGCCACCGAGATCTCCGGACTTAACTCCTTTAGATTTTTTTCTTTGGGGTACACTTAAGCAAAATGTTTATAAGTCAAGACCCCATAATTTACAAGAACTGCAAGCTAGGATAAACCGTAGTTGTGAGGAAATTACTCCACAGCAAATACGAAATGTAATTTTGAATGTACGCAAGAGGAACGACAAATGCATTGTAGAAAATGGAGGCTTGGTAGAAGTTACAAAAATTTTATAATTTTAATTGTTTTTATGTTTTGTGTTTATAAGCATAAGGTTGTATTATTACAATTCAATTATTTTCCATGGCCAACTTTGAATTTTTGAAAATAAAGACGTACCTTGGCTGCATTTTTAATTTTTCTACAAAATCGTTATTACTTGAAATATTTTGATGAAATTTTGTACATACCCATTTCGAGGGGTGCTCAATACATTGGCGCACACAGATTTTTTCAAAAAAAAACGCTAATATGGTTTCTTAAAATTTTGCTCATAAAAACGGTCATAGTAGGCTTTGGATTGTATGCGAACCAGGCAATTTTTGTTCAAAATGTGCAGTTCATCGAGCTCTACAATTTAAAAAAAAAATCAGCCAAATCGCACGATTGATACACTTTTTACAGACTGACCCCAAAACAAATGGGTCACACTGTATATAACCAAAATAAAAAATACTGAAAGTTATAAAATAAAAAAAATCATATTTTCAAGGGATTTTTGTCCTCTGAAAATTGGTTTTGTGTAAATTCAGTTTCAATAAGTTACTAATTGGGATAATAGGAAAAAAATCTTAAGAATCTCTTATAGAATTCTGAGACAACGACCCTGAGAGTAAATATCATACAAAAATCTTTGTGCGTTGACTTTCAACTCAATTTAATAATTAGGTTTAATAATGACAATTTTCTCGATTATCTAGAATCAAAAATATTGCGAGTGGCAATTCACAATTTTCTAGATATTATGTGAAGCCTTATTATTGCGTCGTAAGTTAGAGGATCCAAAAATATTGCCTTAAATTGTTTAGTAAATGCGATTAAGATATGTTTAGTTTATCAACAGTTAATTGTAACAGCTTATTACCTTACAAGCGTAAACTCTTTAAAAAATTTTTTAGACAAAAAGTTGTAGTTTAATAATGGTCAGTTGGCTTCCTTTTGAATCATGTTTGCATATTACTTACAAGGAGTTACAACCTCAAAACATAGAAATCGCTCATTTTAAACCGATTTAATAAAAATTTCACCAAAACAATATTTTCACTCATATGATACACTTCTGATTAATAAAAAAGGCACCATAGGTAGTAGTAATAAGATATTCAACGGAATTTTTATCGGCTGTTTGCCCATTTTGCTAGCTTTTGGGGGTATTCCTTGATATTTTACACGGATAAAAATGAATAACATTGAGTTCCCTAACTAAAATACAAAACGCACTGTTGACTTTACTTACGTGAATAGTAAGCCTATAATACGTATCGAAAGCAGAGAAATATTCAGGTTAAGAAAAAAGTGGCCTCATTTACAAGTTTGTAAATCAAAAACTACCTATTGGCTTTTAATTTTGATGAGAAAATTCGTCTAATTCGTAAGTCAAATAAATGAAACATCATGAAAGATATACGAGTAATTGAACAAATGCTATCTTAGTTCTATAGGCAGAAAGGTACTATAGGTAGTAATAGATTTGGGATCAAAAGACAACCTATTAGCTTTTAAATTTGTTAAGAAAATACGTCTAATGAAATTGAAAGTAGTACCTAGGTTTTGGTTAACATTTCGTTAACGCGTTGATGAATAAGAATGCAAGTAGAAAGTAGACAGAATTTCCAAAAAAAAAAACGGTGACTGACCAAACAAGTTATTATAAAAAGTTGCTCGGGAGACCGATGTAACCTAGAAAACGCCTTTCCTTCGAATAGAAAGTAAAAAAAGTTGCAAAATGGGACTTAGACGAATATTTGATGCAAGTGGAAAGTAGGCAGAATTTTCGAAAATCGGGGACGGATAAAAAATTATTAAGTTGATCGGGAGGTTGAGATAACCTATGAAACGCCTTTGATTCCAAGAGAATCTGACAAAAAATGCCAAGAAAATTTTAGACGACTATTTGCAAGTGAAAAGTATACAGAATTTTTTCGAAAAAACTGCGACTGACAAAAAAAAATAGATATTAGAAAATTTTGCTCGGGAGATCGAGGTAACATAGAAAACGCCTTTCATCCGAATATAATCTGAAATAAATTCCGAGATGGGACTTAGACGAATGTTTGATGCAAGTGGAAAGTAGACCGAATTCCCGGAAAACGCCTTTCGTTCGAATATACGGGAGGTCGAGGTAACCTAGGAAAAACGCCTTTTATTCGAACAGAATCTGACAAAAAAAAAATCCAAGACGAATGTTTGTTGCAATTGAAAGGACAGAATTTTAGAAAAACGGCAACTGATCAAAAAAAATATATATTCGAACATTTTGGTCGGGAGCCCGAGGTAACCTAGAAAACGCCTTTCGTTCGAACAGAATCCGACAAAAAAAAAATCCAAGACGGGATGGTAGTGGGACGAATGTTTGACGCAAGTTAAACGTAGACAGAATATTAAAAAACGAGAACCGACCAAATAGTTATTAGAAAAAGTGGCTCAGGAGGCCGAGGTAACCTAGGAAATGCCTTTCGTTTGAACAGAATCTGACAAACAAAAAATCCAAGACGAATGTTTGATGCAATTGAAAGGTAGACAGAATTTTAGAAAAAAGGGCAACTGATCAAAAAAATATATATTCGAAAATTTTGGTCGGGAGCCCGAGGTAACCTAGAAAACGCCTTTCGTTCGAACAGAATGCGACAAAAAAAATCGAAGACGGGATGGTAGTTGGACGAATGTTTGACGCAAGTTAAAAGTAGACAGAATATTAAAAACGAGAACAGACCAAATAGTTATTAGAAGAAGTGGCTCGGGAGGTCGAGGTAACCTAGGAAATGCCTTTCGTTCGAACAGAATCCGACAAAAAAAATTCCAAGACATGACTTAGAAAAATATTAATTTGATGCAGATGAAAAAGAGACAGC
Organism: Pseudeuparius sepicola; assembly: GCA_963920635.1. Taxonomy (NCBI): domain Eukaryota; kingdom Metazoa; phylum Arthropoda; class Insecta; order Coleoptera; family Anthribidae; genus Pseudeuparius; species Pseudeuparius sepicola. The sequence continues at coordinate 10,115,789 of OY987307.1, read as the reverse complement.
ATTTCCAAAAAAACTTCGACTGACCTAAAAGTTATTAGAAAAAGTTGCTCGGGAGGCCGATATCTAGCAAAATATAACACCATTGCACCAGAGTTATTTCCATCTACGTAACATTATTGGCGTGGTGGTCGACTAATCGCGTTCACTATTAAATTAATTATGACAGGTCAAATACGTATATGTGGGCAAACGAAAAGAGAAAAAATATATTTGCTTCCGGGGTCTTAAATGGGGCCAAACTAAGATAAATTAATATAAAATTGAGAATATTTGACAAACGACGCTCTGCGTTGCGGCGCCCTTCGAATTTTTTTTGTAACGAACGTTCATTTTTTATTTGATATTTGGATAGACCTGCTTTTTATCTATAACAAACAGAGAGATAGTCGACCATATATAGTACTGTTTCGGGACGGTAATCCCTCATCAGTATGGTTCACCCGACTATAAATGTGACATGAGCCTTTGCCGATCAAGACCAGTGGCTTTGTCCCGCACCTTGATCTCCATGATCAATTGATTGCTTCGGTAATTAATTGATTCCTTATTGAATTCATCGTCTAGGCAACGTTTGTCTATATCACTTTATAGTGGGTGAGCCATACTGATGAGGGATTACCGTCCCGAAACAGTACTATATATGGTCGACTATCTCTCTGTTTGTTATAGATAAAAAGCAGGTCTATCCAAATATCAAATAAAAAATGAACGTTCGTTACAAAAAAAATTCGAAGGGCGCCGCAACGCAGAGCGTCGTTTGTCAAATATTCTCAATTTTATATTAATTTATCTTAGTTTGGCCCCATTTAAGACCCCGGAAGCAAATATATTTTTTCTCTTTTCATTTGCCCACATATACGTATTTGACCTGTCATAATTAATTTAATAGTGAACGCGATTAGTCGACCACCACGCCAATAATGTTACGTAGATGGAAATAACTCTGGTGCAATGGTGTTATATTTTGCTAGATATCGGCCTCCCGAGCAACTTTTTCTAATAACTTTTAGGTCAGTCGAAGTTTTTTTGGAAATGCTGTCTCTTTTTCATCTGCATCAAATTAATATTTTTCTAAGTCATGTCTTGGAATTTTTTTTGTCGGATTCTGTTCGAACGAAAGGCATTTCCTAGGTTACCTCGACCTCCCGAGCCACTTCTTCTAATAACTATTTGGTCTGTTCTCGTTTTTAATATTCTGTCTACTTTTAACTTGCGTCAAACATTCGTCCAACTACCATCCCGTCTTCGATTTTTTTTGTCGCATTCTGTTCGAACGAAAGGCGTTTTCTAGGTTACCTCGGGCTCCCGACCAAAATTTTCGAATATATATTTTTTTGATCAGTTGCCCTTTTTTCTAAAATTCTGTCTACCTTTCAATTGCATCAAACATTCGTCTTGGATTTTTTGTTTGTCAGATTCTGTTCAAACGAAAGGCATTTCCTAGGTTACCTCGGCCTCCTGAGCCACTTTTTCTAATAACTATTTGGTCGGTTCTCGTTTTTTAATATTCTGTCTACGTTTAACTTGCGTCAAACATTCGTCCCACTACCATCCCGTCTTGGATTTTTTTTTGTCGGATTCTGTTCGAACGAAAGGCGTTTTCTAGGTTACCTCGGGCTCCCGACCAAAATTTTCGAATATATATTTTTTTTGATCAGTTGCCGTTTTTCTAAAATTCTGTCCTTTCAATTGCAACAAACATTCGTCTTGGATTTTTTTTTTGTCAGATTCTGTTCGAATAAAAGGCGTTTTTCCTAGGTTACCTCGACCTCCCGTATATTCGAACGAAAGGCGTTTTCCGGGAATTCGGTCTACTTTCCACTTGCATCAAACATTCGTCTAAGTCCCATCTCGGAATTTATTTCAGATTATATTCGGATGAAAGGCGTTTTCTATGTTACCTCGATCTCCCGAGCAAAATTTTCTAATATCTATTTTTTTTGGTCAGTCGCAGTTTTTTCGAAAAAATTCTGTATACTTTTCACTTGCAAATAGTCGTCTAAAATTTTCTTGGCATTTTTTGTCAGATTCTCTTGGAATCAAAGGCGTTTCATAGGTTATCTCAACCTCCCGATCAACTTAATAATTTTTTATCCGTCCCCGATTTTCGAAAATTCTGCCTACTTTCCACTTGCATCAAATATTCGTCTAAGCCCCATTTTGCAACTTTTTTTACTTTCTATTCGAAGGAAAGGCGTTTTCTAGGTTACATCGGTCTCCCGAGCAACTTTTTATAATAACTTGTTTGGTCAGTCACCGTTTTTTTTTTTGGAAATTCTGTCTACTTTCTACTTGCATTCTTATTCATCAACGCGTTAACGAAATGTTAACCAAAACCTAGGTACTACTTTCAATTTCATTAGACGTATTTTCTTAACAAATTTAAAAGCTAATAGGTTGTCTTTTGATCCCAAATCTATTACTACCTATAGTACCTTTCTGCCTATAGAACTAAGATAGCATTTGTTCAATTACTCGTATATCTTTCATGATGTTTCATTTATTTGACTTACGAATTAGACGAATTTTCTCATCAAAATTAAAAGCCAATAGGTAGTTTTTGATTTACAAACTTGTAAATGAGGCCACTTTTTTCTTAACCTGAATATTTCTCTGCTTTCGATACGTATTATAGGCTTACTATTCACGTAAGTAAAGTCAACAGTGCGTTTTGTATTTTAGTTAGGGAACTCAATGTTATTCATTTTTATCCGTGTAAAATATCAAGGAATACCCCCAAAAGCTAGCAAAATGGGCAAACAGCCGATAAAAATTCCGTTGAATATCTTATTACTACTACCTATGGTGCCTTTTTTATTAATCAGAAGTGTATCATATGAGTGAAAATATTGTTTTGGTGAAATTTTTATTAAATCGGTTTAAAATGAGCGATTTCTATGTTTTGAGGTTGTAACTCCTTGTAGGTAATATGCAAACATGATTCAAAAGGAAGCCAACTGACCATTATTAAACTACAACTTTTTGTCTAAAAAAAATTTTAAAGAGTTTACGCTTGTAAGGTAATAAGCTGTTACAATTAACTGTTGATAAACTAAACATATCTTAATCGCATTTACTAAACAATTTAAGGCAATATTTTTGGATCCTCTAACTTACGACGCAATAATAAGGCTTCACATAATATCTAGAAAATTGTGAATTGCCACTCGCAATATTTTTGATTCTAGATAATCGAGAAAATTGTCATTATTAAACCTAATTATTAAATTGAGTTGAAAGTCAACGCACAAAGATTTTTGTATGATATTTACTCTCAGGGTCGTTGTCTCAGAATTCTATAAGAGATTCTTAAGATTTTTTTCCTATTATCCCAATTAGTAACTTATTGAAACTGAATTTACACAAAACCAATTTTCAGAGGACAAAAATCCCTTGAAAATATGATTTTTTTTATTTTATAACTTTCAGTATTTTTTATTTTGGTTATATAGTTACCACCTAGCTTGACCCAGTGAAACTGAATTTTACACAAGAACAATTTTCAGAGGATAAAAATCCGTTGAAAATATGATTTTTTAAAATTTTATAACGTTCAGTATTTTTTATTTTGGTTATGTAGTAGCTTGACCCAGATGGAATTTTTCTTTTCATCAGATTCTGTTCTAGCGGGAAGCGTTTATGATGTCTCGGTCTATTGAACAACTATTCTAAAATAACCAAACCTGTATAAAACATAAAATGGGACAGCCACATCACTACTTTTTTTGCCTTGTATATTTCCAAACTGGCTGTTAGATGTGTTTCTCACCTTAAAAAATTAAAGCCAATATTTTTTTGGACCCTCAAACTTGCAACACAATTAGGTTTCACATCTCTGGCATATTTCTCATTTATTTTAAATATACGTAGGTATAAGTTTCATTGTTCAATAAAACCAACTCGACACTTTTCACGTCCTATGCGTCGCACAAAGTCACTTGTTTCAGTAGATTCTCGGTCGTGGCCACAGATAAAGACTCTATCGAGGCGTTGTAATAATATATGAAAAGTCTGAGTTTCGTGTTTGTTTTTCTTTGGAAAGATGGAAGTGTATCAGTACCTACTTCAGTATAATAGATACGCGTAGTTTAGTGAAATTTTGGATTACGGCAGTACCTATCTATGGAATTTGAACGGTTACTGGTTGTTTTTCCCGTGAAAATGACTGTGCCGTTGGAAAAATGATATTTGGTTATATCTGACAGCTCGGGGATGTTTATTTTACTGTCTGGGGCATTAGATGTAACCTGATTTCTTTTTATACATCATCAAGAATCTTTCGGTGAGTTGTATTTTGTTTTCTTATCTCTAGGGTATTTTTTTATGTATTCGCGTCGCATTTTGAAACCTATATCGTAAAACCGGTGGTGGCACCCCGTGTTTAAAAACTATACTTCGAAAAAATATCTTGTCTGATCCAATTTTGTTATCATTTTCGTAAATGGGGTAAACAAATTAAACGTTAGCAATTATATTTGTATCAAAAATCCTTACAAAACTGACAACGGGTTCTGCAACCAGTACCTATGATAATTGCATTACTTTTTCCTAGCTAAAAATATTTCCTTGCATCTTCACCCAATAAATTCAGTTTCGGCCATAATTTATATCAAAATAATATATTTATATATAATTTTTACTCATTTCCGACTCGCTATTTAGTGGTGGTTTATAAGGTTCAAAGTTTTTAATTATTATTTTCACTGAATATTGGGACCAGGTTTTGTTTTTAAATGATAACTGGTAAACTAAATCGCCAGAAATGAATATATTTTTTTGATCAACATGTTTGAGCTCATATATCTATTCTTTATTAAATATTTTGCGTGCCGCATGTATGTATGACATTATGTTAACGTTTAGCCATGAATTTTAAGCAAGTCTGTTGCTTTTATTAAAACGGCTTACAACCCTCTAAGTAGTACGTGCAGTTTAGTGAAAGTTAGATTAATGTCTCTAATATCGAGTCCAGTCCAATTTTCTTGCTATACTTATCATCAATGAAAACGTATAATTCAAAATGAAAATGTTTGGAGATTGAGCCGATATGATATTTTCTAGTCCAGAGGATACCGCCACCTCGAGCGATCACGCGGGCTATACGAAAATTTAGTCTATACTTTTTGAATTTGGCAAAAAAAATTTGGCAAAAAAAAATTTCAAAAAAAATTTTACAAAAAAAATTTTGACAAAAAAAATTTGGCAAAAAAAATTTGGCAAAAAAAATTTTGGCAAAAAAAATTGACAAAAAAAAATTTTGACGAAAAAAACATTGGGGAAAAAAAATCTTGACGAAAAAAAAAATTGGGGAAAAAAAATTTTGACGAAAAAAAAATTTGGGGAAAAAAAATTTTGCAAAAAAAAATTTGGCAAAAAAAAATTTTGCAAAAAAAAATTTTGGTAAAAAAAAATTTTGATAAAAAAAAATTTTGGCAAAAAAAAATTTTGGCAAAAAAAAATTCTGCCAAAAAAATATTTTGGCAAAAAAAAATTGACAAAAAAAAATTTTGGCAAAAAAACTTCTACAAAAAATCACAAAAATTTTTCACCTGTCTGAATGACAGTCGGTCCTCCGCCTATTAAGATATGGCTTTTACTTCCTTTATATAAGTTTTCGTTTCCAAGATATCAAGCGGTTTATAAATGGGACAGCTGGTATATTTACATTTTTTTCTTTCTTTTGCTCATGTTGGGAATTTTTTTACGAAAGGTTTCCAAATATCTAGCTGTTTAAAAATGGGACAGCTGGTAAATACTTACTTGCATCTTGGAGCACTCGAACTGATACGTGGAATCACGCACCCTTCTTATAGGCCATTATTTGTCGACTAAGGTTTTTTTTGTCTGGTCAGCAGAGCCGCGTTTGCCTACCAAAGTTTTTTCCTAACCTTATATATTTTTTGAATCCACCGGTATAAAATATCGTCATTATTTCCTTCTGTGGGGAACTAAAAAATATTTACTTTCAAATAAGGTTGAGGAAACCGGTATTTAAAAAAGTAATAACCCCTAAAATTTTTCCAAACGAGATGAACTGAAACAGCTAGGGTGTATAAAATGGGACAGCCGCGCAATTACCTTTTTCGGTCTTGTGTATATTTTACTGGAATAAATAATTATTTCCAATTTTTTTTGGTACAACCTCTACATCGTATTTTTTTTACTGAAATTTTTTCATCATTTTTTTCCAAGTGAAACTGACGTTATTTTTACCTTTACATATATTTTTACCGGTATACAAAACTTATTCGAAAATTCTACCTACATTTTCACGTCTTGGATTTTTTTACAGATTTTGTTCAAACAAAATTTCCTATGTTATCTGGGGCCTTCCGATTAACTATTATAATAACTGTTTTTATCAGTCACTCGAAAAAATTCTATCTGCACTTGTATATAAAACATTCGTCTGAGTCTTGTCTTGTACATTTCACCGTCAAAAAATGAAAATTTCCCAAAATGTTATCGGGATTATAGGATCAGGACCTTTTTAAAATTACATTTTTTGAATAAAAAATTTTCAAAATTTTTCGAATTTTCATAGGTATCAAAAGTGCGGAACTGCGCATGCGCGAAACGCGTGCAAGGGGGAAGGGTGGATTTTGTTCGGGCAACTACATGCCAGTCGGACGGAGGCCTTCGGAAGATAATTGGGTGAAATTTGTAGCCTATTGTTCTATATGCGGTTTCAGCAAAATCGCTGAGTGCTCGACCAAACAAAGCAGGCGTCTGTCGTGAACTATTCCACGTGTTTTCTCTTACTATATATTTACTATGCGGTCACGCGTTCGCAGCGAGTAACCCGATGCGACGCAACAGCTGAGTTATAATTTTGTGTACTTGAACAATTCGGGGTTTATTTGCACAAATAAATTAAAAATTATGGTTCATAAGATCACAAACGCAGACCTTATCGATAACAATTTTATTAGACTTTTTTTTTCATTATTAGCCATTACTTGACATAACCTACAATTTTCCAAATTTATGTGTATAAGTTAAGAATCACCCTGTATACACATAACAGTGGAATAGAGTGATATTATTGCTTAGAGTGAGAGTTTTATTATAATATGATGCTTCAGGTGTTTTCCCTTCAACACAAAGATTCTTATAAAAAAACACAACAAAAGATTTTTAAACGTTTATTAAAAATTAATTGTGTAAGTCAATATGTTTTATCTTCATTTTAATTTCATATAACATAAGTTCATATTTCAATGCTTCTAAATTCTTCAAATATTGTTGCAGTTTTCTTCTGTACTCCAGCTTCGTCATGGTTCTACAATAAATTCGATATTTGTAGATCGGCCGACGGGCCGAAGACTCTTCATGTAATACCTCCTTCCGTTACCGATATCCCTGTTAATTTCTTCGATCCGTTGGGGCGTAAACTCGGCCGTGTATCGTTGCGGCAGCACCGTCTTAAATTCTTCGAACTCGACGTAGACCTTCTCTCCGTATTGCGTGTTCACTTTGTCCACGCTCGTGATTTGAAAATTTTCATCCACCTCCATATTTTGAACGCTTTCGAATTTCTTGACGATCAAATTCTTGTTCAGGTGATTCAGGAACGACTGCATTTTGAACTCGGCAAATCAGACTGTATGAAATTGTAAGTGTATATAACGGGAAAACTGCTCTTGCGCACGAATATATAAACCTCACCCCACCAAGCCGTTGGAGTGGGGGTTGCCCCGTCGTTGGAGTGGGGGGGGGGGTCAACTGGGGGTCACACGTGGCCCAAAGGTCAAAGGTTAACCTATCAGGATCTAGGGGTCAACTGGGGTCATCCGGTGACGTCACGTGACCTCGGGCATGACGTAGCCACTTTGCTCCCGTGACCTCGGGCCGTAGGGGACTCTCAGGATCAAGGGGTCAAGTGAGGTCAAAGTGGTCCCGTACTCTCTTTGTATTACTACTAAGTGCAAAAACTAAAAATTAATATATACATTTACTTAGTGTTCATTCTTTACTTAGAGCTAAACGGGTCCAAGTAGACTTGGAACCATTTGCAACCAAGGCGTGTTCACAAGTTGATTTGTTTATTAGTGCCTCTTCCAGTGCTTGCTAGACGTACTAAAATCGTAAAAATAGTGATTTGGGTAAATTTTTGTTTCGAAAATGAATACATCAGACGACGAAAGAGGTAAGTACTTATTAGGATGGAAAATTTAATCTTTTAAGTCTCAATAACAGTTAAATTTAACTACATATCAATATATTTTGAGGTTATGTTTAAAAAATATAGAGTTTTAATTTCATTCCAGCCTTTTAAATTATACAAAACTAAAAAAGCGATCATCTGTATTTTTTAGATTATTTAAGTACAGTAAATTTTAATATACTAAATGATTTTCTTTTTCAGAACCGTTTTCCGAGAACTCTGATGATATGGATAGAGGTTATGTTCCGAGTAGCAGTAGCAGTGAGGATATTGGAGTGCAGGCATCAGTTGTTGAAGTTGGAAAATCTAGAAAACGGGTACGTAAAATTCAGAGGTGGAAAAGAAATGTCTCAAAAATTCTAAGAAACAGTGGCCAGGAATATCTTGGTCGCAAGGGTGAAGTACATTATGCAAAATCAGTAAAGACGTATGACCATACATGCAGATACAAGTGTACAGACAATTTTTCGGAGGAAGTTAGAAACACAATTTTACGGATTATTGGGACCTTGGGAAGAAGCCTAACGGATGGGATCTACAGAGTGCTTTTATTGCATCGTGCATACAAAGTAATACCCCAAAAATACATCGTCAAAATTCCGCTCGGCAAAAGAGCATTAGCACTTTTATAAAACTCCAAAATAAACGTGTATGTAAAGAGTTTTTCCTGAAAACTCTGGATATCAGTCGCAAACAAATTTACAATGTAACTAAAAAGAAGGAGTCTGGAGTTGCCCAAACGGATCAGAGAGGTCGCCATATCCCTGGAAATAAAATAGATGATGCGTCTTTAAACGTATTGAAAGATCACATAAAGTCATTTCCAAAATATGCGAGCCATTATACTAGGAAAGACAATCCGAATCGCAAATATTTGTCTCCCGAATTAAACGTAATCAAAATGTATAAACTCTACATAGAATTTTGTGAGCAAAAAGATGTCCAACCACTAAAGTTGAGCAAATACCGCGACATTTTCAATACTCACTTTAACTTGGCTTTTCACCAACCATATTCAGATACATTTTCAAAGTGTGACACATTCATAGCAGAAAAAGATGGTTGCGATCCAAAATCAGAAGAGGGCTCCCGTGTGGCCAAAGAACGTGAACTTCATCTTCGGCAAGCTCAAGTAGCCAAAGAATTAAAAAACGCCGCCAAGGAATTAGCAAGACAGTGTCCAGAAAAACGAGCCATTTGTTTCGATTTGCAGAAAACGTTGCCCACTCCATACTTGACATGTAGCAAGGTGTATTATTTACGACAGCTATGGACCTACAACTTAGGTATCCACGATTTAGCATCTGGAGTTGGTAACATGTACATGTGGCATGAAGGCGAAGGCTCGAAAGGTTCTCAAGAAGTGATGTCATGTTTGCTCAAGTATATTCAGAGCTTGGACAAAACAAAAACAAAAATATTTTAAAATTTTGGATGTATGTTGTGCAGTATACACATATTAAAAGTGTGGACCACCGTTTCTTGGTTTCGGGGCACTCTTTTATGGAATGCGATTAAGATTTCGCTGTGATTGAAAAAGCGAAGAGACGGTTAACTCACGTTTTTATTCCCGATTACTGGGTTAATTTTGTAGCAGGAGTTAGTAGAAAATTCATTGTTTTAAAAATGCAGTCCGCGGATTTTAAATCCATATCACCCATGGAAAAACTAATGAAATCAAATCTTAAAGGACTAAGTAAAATGAAATGGCTACATTTCGAAAAAGAGCATCCATTCAAACTTTTTTATAAAGAAGTTTATAATACCGAATTACCTTTTGAAGAAATGGATTTTTCAATATTGATATTGGTAGATCTACAAAAATAGCTCTACCAGTACTTTATGAAAACATTCCAAAAATAAAATTAGCCAAGTACAACAATCTCATGCAACTTTTACCGTATATACCACCAATACATCATGATTTCTATAAGTCCTTAAATCCAGGGCAGCCGTTGAATCCAGAGCAAGAAATGAATGGCGAAAATGACGAAGATGATAATATTTTTGGGGACATTGTGGAATCAGACGATGAGTACCAGCAATAGAAGTAAACCTTGTGTTAAGTTTTACTATTAAAGTATATTATTTTTTTGAGAGCTTTTTATTACCTACTTATAAAATGCAAAAAATAACATTATGTACCTAGTATTATTATAACAGCCCTATGCCAAAGTACGGCCCTGTATAAAAAAATTATCTTAAGACTTCTAAATTTAATTTTAAAGTAATAGCAAGGGACTGGTAAACAGTCCCAGGTACAAAATTTATGCATTTTTGAGTACTAGATTTTTTTAAAAGTAAAATTTCTTCAAATTAAAATATCTCAATATACACTTTTTAGTACATGGACCCCTTGGCTCCTGACCCCCTCAATTGGCAACGTGTCTACCGTGTCGCGAGGAGCCGAAGGATTTCAATCCTGAAGACGCAGAACCTCAACCCCTGGCAGCCAACACCGCAGCAGCTACAACGAAGACATTGCTCACCTAGTCGATCCGAAGGAGTTGGCCGGCGATCAAAGATTTTTGGTAAGAGCCAAGTTCCTGTGGATCCTTTAAGTTTATCTATTTAATTTGAATTTTTGAATACTTTTGAAAATCTCTAAAAATCTATTTTTGTATTTTATGAGTGACTTTGAATCTATAAGTGATCTTGCTAAGTTATTCTCTAAAACTTTGAGTATAACTGCAGAAAATAAAATGGCACCTAATAATTAAGGAAATAATGATAATAATGAATCAAATCTTACAATGTTAAAAATGTACATTGATACGATTTGTCCTTTTGATGGCAATGAAACTTACTTGCCAAAATTTATCAGTTCATGTTCGAAACATACGAGCGATTTAATGATGCATTTTAAAAAAATTATATTATCAAAGCTGTCCAACCTAAACTAGTTGGCAGAGCAAAAATATTAATAGGTTGTAAAAATGAGTTAGATAAGTGGCAAAAGTGTGGAATGTTTAGAACAAGACCTTTTTGTTGCTAGACCTTTCAAAAATGAGCAACCTCTTGATTTTCCAAAAAGACTACAGGTAATGCGTAGTAATTTAATACAGAACATTAACACGGATATTTATATGAATGAAGTAACAAAAGAAATTTATTCACGCCAATACAATCAACTATGTTTAAAAACCTTTGTTAGAGGTTTATCTGGTCCTTTACAGACCATAATTCGGTTAAAAGAACCTAATACATTAGAAGACGCAATGACTCTTGTCATACAGGAGGAAAATTTTAATTATACACAAAATCTGTTCAAAAATACACCACAGAATTTTCCAAGACAAAATAATTCTGGTTATAATAATTTTACAAGACCTAATTTCCAAAATTACCAAAATAATTTTCAAAGATTTAATTTTCAGAGAACTAACAATTTTTTTTAATAACAACACTAACCAAGTTGGGAATCCAAATTTCCAACAACAACCCCAATTTCAACAACAATTTCCTAGCCAACCAATTAATTCACAACGTAGACAAATCAAAAGACACTATCCCACTAACCGACAAGTTTTCAGACCACCGCGTAATGTTTTTCGACCCACTGGTCAAATTCCCCAGAGACAATATGAACCGATGCAGGTAGCTTCCCAAATTAGTCGAAATGGTTTTAATAATAATAATAATACAAATTATAGAAATCTGGAGGCTATGTCCTCAAATTCTCGTGTACCTTCTAATGTGCACAGAAGCTTTCCTTCAAGACAAAATAATTTTTCAAGAAATAATTTTCAACCGCAAAATAACGCTATAGTCGAAGAGTTATATCAAATAGAAAATAAAAATGTTGCCCAACAGCAACAAAGTCAAAATAACGAAACTCAAAATTCGCGTACAAACCAAGTACAAAATTCCGAAAATAATAAAGAAGATCATTTTACAAATTTTCCCTTAATGAATCGTTTTCCTAAACGGAAGAAATAAAAGAAGTAGTAGAAATTTAGTAGTTTAGCTTACATTCAAATTAAAAATCTTAACATGAAATTACTTATCGACACAGGTTGTTTGCATTCAATATTAAGGCCTTTAATTGTAGAAAAACATTTTTCAAATTGTATTTATAATAGCCCTACACAGGCCAAAACAAGTTTAGACGAAACGGAAATTAAATTTAGAGCTAATATCCCGGCTCCAGAAGAATTAAATACTGGTATGGTTATTCCAGTAATTTTATTTGATTTTCATCCTTATTTTGACGGTATTATAGGCTTACACGACTTAAAAAATTTAAAATTTCATATTGATCTAGAAAATGATCTATTAATAAATAAAACTACGGAAATTCCTTTCTATTATAGGCGACCGGATGACAAATAATATACAACTTCAGTAAACGCCACACGAAGCACTTTCAGCCAAAATCCCAGTAAATAAGTTTGACAATAATGCTATTGTTCGCCAATGCAACATAACTAGTCTTTATTCTCCAGAAACAACAGATACAGTTTTAAATAACGACGATGCTTTGGAGATGATTAATTCGCTATATTTAGATTCCCAAGATTTTAATAATGATAATGATAATGTTTACGATACAGATAAAGAAGTTAATGACGATATATTTTATGAAACTTGTGAAATAATAATAAGTTTTTACAGAAACTACCCAGGAAGTTAAAAGAAATAAAAATACAGTTAGGAAAAATAAAAATAGAGTTAAGAAGAATAAGAATAAAGTTGAAATAATAATATTAATGAAGAAGTTATTGATAATAATGTACCTTATGAATGTTACGAAAAAGATGAAGTTTATAGCAATGATAATTTTAAAAATGAAGTTAGTATTGAAGATGTTAATAATTATGATGAAGAGTATAAAGAATTTAAAGAAAGTATTAATAATAATAATAATGATAATAAAGTTATAGAAGTTAGGAAGAATTTATTTGAAGTACCTCTTGAGTACTCTTTAGCTCATTGTGTTTCAGAAGACTTTAAATTAGGAGCAGGTATAGCCCTACAATTTAAAGAAAAATATAATAATATTAATTATCTGAAGAATCAAAATAAACAAGTAGGTCAAATAGCAATTTTAAATGACAAGAAACGATTTATTTACTATTTAATAACTAAAAAGTACTTTTACGAGAAACCTACATACCGTGATGTATTTATCTGTTTACAAAATTTAAGGGACCATATAATTAAAAATAACGTACGATATTTAGCCATGCCAAAAATTGCATCAGGACTTGATAAACTAGATTGGAATACAATTAAACAAATGATCAATTTTATTTTCAAATCTGTACCAATCAAAATAATTATTTGTTATATAGATAGTGATGAAATCAATGCCATTGAAAATCAATCAGTAATAGTAAACCCCAGTGATATAAACCAAGATATCGAACAATTTCTCAACCCTCAATTTTCCCATGACTAATCAGGAAATACAAGAATATTTAGAGGCCGAATTCCCCGAAGAAAATCGTGAAGTAAATGAAAATTGTTCGAAATCAAAAATAAATATAATATCCGATATTCTAATTAAACCTACCGGAGAGATTGAAGAACTTATTGAAAATAGAAACGAAATTGAAACTGTTCATTCTGCAATAGAAGATCCAATTTTAACCATTCCAATAACTGAAATTTGTCTAAACACTTATACTAATCAGATTATATTCATTTTAAAAGATTCAGGAAGACACCATGTTATTCAATCATACCCTTTTCCTAATAAAATTAGGCTAACTGTGAAATTGACACTGAAAGAATACATAAATCCAAAATCACTTTATAGTATCTATATTCAGAAGAGTGAAATCGATTTAAAACCTAGAATTTGCAATTTATTAGCCCAAACCTTTAAAAATCACGCTTATAAACTAAATTTTTCTAATATACTATATACTAACAGATATCACTGAAAAATATCGTCAAGACGAACTTTAACCGTAGTAATCCCAGTGAGTGTAGGACAATTAGTAAATCACACGGATAAAGCCTATTTAGGAGCAATACCGTGAACCCACATTTGTCCAGCGCTCTTGGTCATAGCGGTGTTTTTCTTCAGTCAGTTTTCTGCAGTCTAAAAAGTCAGCGCCGGTACGAGCGACGCCACCGCGGAAGTTATACTATTGGCCAAACATGAAAAATGATATAACTGAATATACAGTGTGTCCCAATTTGATACTGGACACCTCAAAATATATGAAGGACAAGGAAAACAAATGGTCTCTATTTTTTTATTGGTGGTACCAAGGGAGAGTATCTCATAGACGGTGGTATTTGGATGGGGTAATTATTTCATTGCCTGATATGATTTTTTAAAATAGCAAATTTTCAAGAAACCCCATTAGGGATATTTTTACGACAAACTGTTATTAATAAAACTTGTTCAGAATGAAAAAGTGAGTAGACGCGCAAAATTTCAAAAGGCTAGGCCTACTTTGATTTTAATAAATATGATCGAAATCCACCAAAAATTAAATTTGCATTTACCCCTACTCCATCACAACCTTTTGATTCTGTTCATATGGACACATTTCAAATACTAGGAAAGAAATTTTTGACAATCATACACGTATTTTCAAAATATGCCCAAGCTTATTTCTTAGAATCCTGTAATTCAACCGATGTTATCAATGGAATTTTTACTTTTGTATCACACTTTGGAATACCAAAATCAATAACATGTGATAATGGTACTGAATTTAAAACAACTCTTTTATCAGATTTTTGTAAAGTTCATAATGTCCAATTACATTCTACTACCCCCGGTAATTCGAATAGTAACAGTAATGTAGAGAGATTACATAATACACTACTTGATAGCGTACGTGTTTTAAAACTTACTCATCCGAACTCGGATATAAAACAATTAATGCCAGTATGCAATCTTAGGCTACAATAATTCAATTCATAGCGTAACAAAACAGAAACCTTTTGATATAGTAAACGGTCATACAAATGCGCTTGACCCCTTTGATATAACAGATGAGATTATTTTGAATCAATATATAGATAAAATAAAGAATAAACTCAAAATTATTTATAATAAAATACACCAAATGTCTTTAGAGGAGAAAATAAAACAAAATACCAGACATAATAAGGATAGGGAAGAAGCTTTAAATTATGAACCGAACACTGTACAATATCAACAAAATAAAGCATCCATGCGCGATAAAACAAAACCAAAACATATTAAAATTGAAATCAAAGAATACTTAGGTTCAAAAATTAAAACTCACGACGATAAAATTATTCACAAAGCACGATTAAGAAAACCAAAATTTTATTTACCTCCTTATTTTCAGGCGAATGAAAATGAACCTAGCTGCAGTTATGCTATTCACGACGATATTATTGACATTACTTACGAAACTGACGACAGCAACGAATGACATGACGTTTACTCCTATTAAAACTCCCTTACTCCCATTTCAATTAGGCGATACCCGTATTATAAAAAGCAAACATACATTTGTACACTATATAGAGATTGACCCTATATTATTAACCAATTAACCACTATTCGCAAATTTTATGATATAATCAAGTTAACCCTTACTAATAAAAATAATACTTTACCTAACAATTCATATAGGAACGTATTACATAACCTTTTACATCTTGTAGATTATTTAATTATTGAAGTAGAAAACAAAATAGATAATATTACTGCGCGTAGAGTTAAAAGAGGATTAATTAACGCTATAGGTAAAGCATCAAAATGGCTTTTCGGAACCCTAGACTCCGATGATGGTGAAAAATATGACAAAGCAATTTTTACCTTACAAAATAATCAACAATCTTTTACGAATGAAATTTCTTTACAAATATGTCTTACGAAACAACTTATTAATAATTATAATATAACTCAACAATGACAATTTCACAATCAAATCAAAACTTAATAAAATAAAGACTAGAATATTTTGAATTTAATATTAACAAAACAATTAATGATTTTACAGCATACTTAAGAGCTCAAAATGTTTTAAATGAAGTAATACTTAAGGTGAAGTGGGGTAAATGTGTAATCGGGGCAAGTGTGTAGCTGGACCTTGGCTATGAAGGTTTCTGTAGAATACTAGCGACATCTATGAAAATATAGTCTCAACATGAATGTATACTCTTCTAAAACAGAAAACTGTATCTAATGTCATTTATAGTGGCAACATATTTTCCTAACGGTCACGCCAACTTCGTTTTCAGTTACCCTA
This sequence comes from Pseudeuparius sepicola, assembly GCA_963920635.1. Lineage (NCBI taxonomy): Eukaryota > Metazoa > Arthropoda > Insecta > Coleoptera > Anthribidae > Pseudeuparius > Pseudeuparius sepicola. The sequence continues at coordinate 10,099,433 of OY987307.1, read as the reverse complement.
ATTTGTATCTAATTTGATAATCCGCAGTCATCGTTTTAAAAAAGTATCCTTTTTGTTATTTTTATAGTGCATTACGAAGTAAAGGTAAGAAATACTTATATATTATGAATATTTTTGCACTTGCTGATTCTAACCTCAAAATTTGGATTACTAAACACTTGCCCCCAGCGAAAAAGCATGATGGAGCAAATGTGTAGTAAATTCTGCGGACAAGTGTGTAGTATACTACACACTTACCCCTAATTAGTTAAAAAGGGAGAATAATTAATAATGTTTATTTTAGGTAAAAATGGTACGTAACTATAAAAGAAAATCCGACAGGGGCAGTACGTACACGGCAGAAATATTAGAGAGGGCATTAGATGAAATTAAAAGGGGCGTAATAACTCAATATGCTGCACATAAGAAATACAACATTCCCCAAATGACTCTTAGTTACCACCGAAGAGGAATTCGAGGCAAGAAAAGCAACTATGGGAAGAAATACAGCCCTTTCATGCGAAGAAGAGTCTAAGCTTGCTGAATGTTTGATAACAATGGAAAAATGGGGCTGGGGGCTAACACGTGGTGATGTCTTTAATATTGTTCAACAATATGTCACTACAAATAATATGAAATCTCCATTTAAAGGAGGAAGGCCTGGTGAAGACTGGCACCTGGTTTTTCAAAACGCCATAATTTGTCAATCAAAAAACCTCAGTCTGTAGAATATGCTCGGAAAAAGTGTTTAGATCCATTTATAATTAACAAATATTTTGAGATTTTAGAAAAGGTGCTGGATGATCAAAATTTACGGGATAAACCTAGACAAATATGGAACCTCGACGAAACCAATTTCTGTCTGGATCCCAGCAAAACGAAAATAGTAGGTAAACGAGAAGCTCCATCATCAAGGACCACTGCAGGCAGTGGAAGAGAAAATATAACAGTGCTTATGGCTGTAAGTGCTGATGGGTTTAAAGCTCCACCATTGATTGTTTTTAAGGCTAAGAACATGTGGAATGATTGGACTGCTCCGCCAGCAGAATCATTTCCTGGAACCACATATGCCGCCACTATTAATGGGTGGATGGAATCAAATGTTTTCCTTCAGTATTTTGAAAAAAGTTTATTAGAAGTATTTGGACCTACGCGACCGGTTCTACTGATATATGATGGCCACGTGTCTCACGTTGACGAGAGACTAATCCGCAAGGGACAATGGGGTGATAATTCTTAAGTTACCTCCCCATTCTTCCCATATTTTACAACCGCTTGATTTAAGCGTTTTTAAATCATTAAAAGTTAAATGGGAACAAGCATCGATTGAGTGGCAGAAACATAATGAAGGGAGGAAAATTCCAAAGAAAAATTTAGTTCCTTAGTAGGAAAAATATGGAAAGAAACAAATCCGGAAATCATATGCAATGGTTTAAAAAAAGCTGGTATTTTTCCTTATAATCCACATGTTGTTACTGAAGAGCACTATGATCCGTTGATGTTCAAAAGATATACAGAACATTTACAGATGAACAATGCCTCTCATTTGTCGAAAAGTAATGAGCTACTGAATTCTATGGACAATGATCAGCCGGGTCCTTCGAGTTCCAATCAAGCAGTTCTTTCAGATGTAGGGGTAATAAATCAAGAAGATAATTCAGACATCAGACAGCCAAGTTCTTCAGGGATAATTAGTATAGATAAGAAACGGCACTGCTCCTTTGAAGAGTTACTACTGTCTACTGTTAAGCAGGCAAGTGTCCCAGAAAAAGTAAAAAAGAAGAAAGTTGCTTCAGGGGCAGAAGTATTAACATCCGACGAAGTATTGAACCGCTTAACTTTATTGGATGGGAGTATCCCATTCGGCGCACGAAAAAGACAGCAAAAACCTGATAAAGTGCCACTTGAAGAACAGGATATTTGTGAGGATGAAATTAGGTTTGACGACAGTGATGATGATATAGAGGAAGAGATGAGAGAAGCAGAAGACCTAGATAGATGTATGCTAGAAATCAGTAAATCTCCTCAAGATATACAGGAAGATGATTGGGTGCGAGTATGTCTTGCAGGAAAAAAAAATAAAAAATATTACGTTGGACAGGTTATCTCTGCTGTTGAAGAAGATGAATTAATTGACATAAAGTTTGCCAAAAAGGTACCTACTTTAGATCCTTTATCTTCATCAACATTTTCTTGGAAGAACCCCGAAGAATGCGCTTCTATTAGCCGAAATGATATTATACTTTCTCTTCCAAAACCAACCTTAACTGGAAGACGAGGCTTAATAAAATTTGATATAAATTTCTCTGCTTATAATATCGAATAATTTGTTATAAGTACTTACCTGTTCATAACATTTTTAATTTTAATAATACTTTAAATCTCTTAAACATATTTCCTTACTTTTTTATGTGAATCTTGAATGTTTTGTTCTGAGTGAAATTCAATAAACAATGTTTTCATTAAAGTCCCGTTTTTAAGTTTCCAATTAATCTACGTCGGGTTATACAGGTCATAATCAAGTGTTACACACTTGCCCCGTTTCTCTATGCACGTAAAAATATAGAAGATAGTGGTCGGTTACACACTTGCCCCAAAAAGTAGGGGAAAGTGTGTAGTACTGACTTTGTTTTAAAAAATTAATGCAAAAACCAAATTCATTTGTTTTAAACTCTGGCACTCTTATGGTATATTGAGAACATCATAAGGATTAGAGGGAATGAAGGGAAAATCGGTTTCAGTGCTACTTGCATTTTTACAGGCCACTATATTAAAACTTTAATATTATTACTAAACTCTTACCCCACCTCACCTTAATTGTCAAAATTTAATTACATTTCTTGATAATCTCGAAAATGCAATAATGTTTGCAAAATTAAATACTTTACATAGTTCAGTAATTTCAGCATCTGAACTCCAAAAAACAGTAAAATACCTAGAAAATCTCTATGAAAATGAATCAAATATAAATATAATTTCTTATTATCAATTAGCTGGACTTCAAATTAATTTCTCAAAGAATGAAATAATATTTGCTATACATATCCCAATATTTTTAAAAGAAAAATTTCAAATTTACCACCTATTTCCAATTCCAGTCAAAAACTTAATTATTATCCCAAATCAGCCTTACCTTATACTTGGTTCAAACCAAAAACAATTTCAAGAAGAAGAATGCCCCATAGTTGAGAACATTCACATCTGTCAAAATCAACTTACACCGATTTTAAATGAATGTATTACGTCATTAATTAAAGAAGCCGAAGGAAATCAATGTATCAATATGTCAATTAATATCCAAGTTCAAACCCCAATAATGGAAGTTATTAATAGTCAATATGTTATTGCTATCCCTTCCAAACAACCATTGAAAATTTTAACAAAATGCAACAAAAATGAAGAAATCAAGATACTCTACGAATCCAATTTAATTCATATTCCTGAAAATTGCGAAATAAACTACGATAGTTTCAAATTTATTAACAAACAGGAAGAAATTCATGGTAAACCACTCAATTTACCAGAAATACAAATAAATTATTTAAACTTTAATTATCTACAATAAAAACCTCTACAACTTCAAAATATTGACATAAAAGCTATAAATGATCTTAAAGAAAAATCAAAGCAATTAGAAGTTCCAAAAATACAAGAAATTCGTTCCTGAAGTTATGGTCTAGGAACGATAACAGTTATAATTATTTTATTAGCAGCCGCATATGGTATTTGGAAACTTTACAAGATTTTGAAGAAGAAAGTAGAAAAATAAGAAGAAAATGGATATGCAAATGGAAATGGAGGCACTCACTGAAAACAAGCCATCAAGACTCTTGTTTTCGTCTTAAGGAGGGAGGAGTTACGTGCCTACGAACAATCGACTCTTTTGTGTAAAAGTGATGACTGGACGCTGAGTGCGCGGCACGTGTATGCTTAGGTTGCATTTATATAAAGTATATATTTAAGCTCTGATCTATTGTTAATCAGTGTTGTCTGAATTGTAGCAGTAATCGCTGCCCTGTTGCTTCCAAATAAATTGTTTTAAAAACTCAGTTTCCAAAATAGTTAATTTAACTTGCCATCACAAAAAAAAACCGGGTACCAAATTTCGTGCGAAAATAGTTATTTATGTTATTCTTTTTGAAATCGGAAAAAAAAAGTTTTAAAAATAATAAGAGATCACCCGTCCATGAACCGACTACGCGCGGCGCTGCTTGACTTTGACGATCGCTCGACCTAGGTCAAGTATGACAAGACACGGCGTCCTCGAACAGGAAACCCAAACTGCTGCTTGTTGTGCAGCCTCCATAATAAATCTATTGATATTCAAACCTACTAAGTATTTATACTGACAAATTGCGCTGCTACAGATAACAATTTCGTATTGTGTACGAATAGTTAAATGGGCCTTTATTGGCCGGGTTTTGAATATTTGGTCACTTTTGACGGGCGATGGCTCCGCGTCTGACGTTGGATGTTTACGTCTCGCCAAGGCCTACTTATTAAAAAAATCGTACAATAATGGATTACTTCAGTGCCGATTTCTGAGCTTTTAATGACGATTTTGGGACACTTCACTACCGATTTCAAGAAAACTTATTTTTCGCAATGGTTATTTAATAAAAATCAATTTCAACACCCTGTATCTCAGAAACGAAGCATTTCCGGACAAGTTTACCTATTTTTTTCTAAAAATTGTCTCAGGAATACGTCATTTAAATATTTTAACCTACTTATGTTACACCCTGTATACAAATTGAAAAGTTTTTATCTAGGTTTTTTCTTGCAGAAAAACCAAATGGTGACAAGCGGTTCATATTAAACCTAAAAGTTCTTAACACGTATGTCAGCACTCCTCATTTGAAAATGGAGAACATAAGATCCGCGATGAAGATAATATCGAAAGACTGCTACATGACGACAATAGAGTTGAAGGATGCATATTTTTTAATTTCAGTGCATCCATCTAATAGGAAGTACTTAAGATTATCCTACAAAAAGGTTATTTATAGTACACGTGGTTACTACTTGGATTGTCCTGTGCACCCTGTACATTCACAAAATTAGTGAGACCTGTTGTTCAACATCTCCGAACTTTGGGATCTTATATATTAATTATTTGTACGATTTTTTAATCATTGGCAATTCCTCCCAAGAATGCCAAGAAAATGTGTCAACAGCATTAAAATTATTAAGAAATGGGTTTTGTCCTCAACACACAAAAAAGTTCTTTACAACCAAACAAAAGGGTCAAATTCTTAGGGTTTACATTAGACAGTAAGGAAATGCGAATTGAACTAACCGAGGAAAAAACATAAAGAAATGGATACATAATTTTCAATCCAAAACCCGTTTCAAAATTCAAAATTTTGTAAAATTCGTAAGACTTTTAGTATATGCATGTTGAGCAGTCAAATACGGTTTTAAGTATACAAAAATGTTCGAACGAGGGAAATATTTGGCCTTATTGAGTAACAACTTAAATTATAACGCCTCTGTGGATCTACCTTCTACAAATAAACCAGACTTAACTTGGTGGACAAATAATATCGATGTCTATAATGATATAAAACAAGATAAGTTTGACATATTTTCGGATGCCTCCTTATCTGGATGGGGATAATGATCAAAAAGCCCAAGGCTGGTGGTCTGCTTCCGAGGAAAACAAACACATTTTTTTTGTTTTTGTGTTTTGCATCTCATCTAAGTAATTGTAACATTTTAATCCGCACTGATAACACCACAGCGTTGGTCTACGTAAACTGAATGGATAGAGTTAAGTACCCAGAATTATGCGGTGTGTAACGGAATTTCTGTTGTTAAAACTCCGTTACCACGTTTTTAAATAATTATTATCAACCTTTGAACACAGTTTTGGGTATTAATCCTGAAATCGCAACTTCGAACCTTAATTCAATCAAATTCCAGTTCTCTCAGCTCCTTTCGATATCGTCACACTAGTGTGACGTACTGAATACGAAACCATCTGTAATAATCCAAGGTACGTTCAGCATTAGGGTACACTGATCCACGCTTGGTAGGAACAGTTTGGTTCAGTCATGGATCTATTGCAGTCGGTGCTCGGATTTAAGTAATCTATTCAGAGTACACTGGTTAGGTTTGTTCCAAAAAACAGTGTCGTCCATCCGTGTACGCAGAATTTTAATTCAAAGATCCTAACCTTACGAATATATTCTGTGAGACGCTATAAAACGAAGTGTCGGCTGCCACTAGCTCTCTCCACTTTTCCGATCTCCAAGGGGCAATTGTCTGTCAGGTATCAAGATAACATCAGGTGGTTTTCCAAGCCAGATTCTTTATCTAACTTTATCGCCTGCCTGATGCATGCTATCTTTCGATTATTTTATGTGCATTTGTTGTGTGAATTAATTTTCTGAACCCGTTTAACGGTTTATTTTCTGGTTTCATGCGAGTTGCCGGATTTTCTGTATTTTGGGAGTTTTCGAGGTCGACGAGCCGACAACCATTTTGGAGGTCGAGGCCGACGCGGTAGTGGAATTTTTGTATTTCTATTTCTTGGAACGAGGCACAGGACAGGAGCGGAGCACACGTTGCAGGTGAGTTTTTTGAGGTTATCTTTATATTTTTTGGTCAATTCCAAAATCGAAAATCTCACCTGTAACTCACTCTATTGCACGTATATTTCTTGGATATAGTTAATCTCTAGGCTTTCATAGCACCTTTATCCCAAGAACTAGACGTAGCTGTTTTTGTCCTGACCTATGCAGTTCAAGTTAGTTTGTCTTGTAGTATTTGGCGGTATAATTCACATGAGTCGGTGCACATAATAAGTCTATACCTGACGGAGGGCCTCTGTTTTTGTATTATCGTTACCACCATTTTAGTAAAAAATTAATATTGTACATTTTTTATTAAATTCACCGAGAGCAGCTTGTTTTCATAGCTGATTTTTGGAATTATCGTTACAGTTTCATATAAATTTAAGTCATTTCCAGAGTACCGTGACCTCATTTAGTTCAATTTTTTATCGTATGCAAACTTGCATTATTTTGTCATTAACTTAAACGGCAAATATTTTTTTATTCCCATTTGGCTCGTAGTTAGTCAAGTCAAGTTTTTACTTTCCATTTTCATTTAATATAACGGGGGGAAGTGTATTCATGAATATACAGTAAGGGATTTAAAGTAATTGTTTTGATTTACCTAACTAGTTATTGTCACATTTTAAGTAACGTCATTAATCAAGTATAAGTTTTCTTTGTAAACAAACAGTCTGTGAGACAGCATCACTTATTTAAGGTCAGAGCACAGTCTGATTTGCCCGAATTATTCTTTCATGCACAACTGCACCTGGAACGTACACCGAGCTACCTAGCCTTCCGAGCCTAGCCATCTGCTGACTACCAGCTAAGCATCCACAGCTACACTTGGCAAGAAACCCTGAGATACTGAGCTACTTCCATCGCACGCCTGTATAGTGGCTGTTGGACTGTCAGTGCTTGGTTGCAGACTGGCCCTGAAGTTATCGGAACCTGGTTCGACAACTTCATCGATAACCAGTGGAGTGCTGCGAGCTACTCCTGGAAGAATCACACTTACATGTAAGGTGTTTCTAAAGTTAACGCGTTCCATTATTAAGATCTTGCGTGCAGAAGATTAGACATTTGCATTTCCTTTTGACTTTCATACTTCTCGTGCAGTGCTGAGTTGTTTTAGACTTTTTTAATCGTCTCGCAGCAATTCACTTTGCTTTAATTTTAAAACGTACAGTTGTTTCATTTAAATAACTTGTAATTCTGTCTTATTGTAAAACATTTCACTTTTTTTATGTTAACAATTTCAAATTTCTTTATAAACCATTATAAAATATTTCAAATAAAGAACCATTGTAATTGTTTTCAAATGTGTGTTTTATTTCAGGTGTCATTTAATCGAGTCATATAATCAGTTTCGCTAGCTTGGCGGAAACTGTTGTTATAGGTTAAATTTTGAATTTGTGTCAAAAAATTAATTTACGGTTATTTGAGTCATATATACCATCCAAATTAAATTGTATTGCTGATGCGGAATCTAGAATCCTTCCACCGGAAACTGAATGGAGTTTAGCAGAAAGCGCATTTGATTTAATTAAAAGCAAACTAGGGATATCGGCAATTGATTTGTTTGCCTCCAAAGACAACCGCAAATTTTAAAAGTATATTTCTTGGTTTCAAGATCCAGGGATGCGTTTACAATATATTGGAGTGATAAATATTTTTATGCTTTTCCTCCATTCAGCCTTATCTTAAGAACCATTCAAAAGATTTGCACGGGCCAGGAAGAAGGTATCCATTGTGGAAAAGCCAACCCATTGTACACAAAATTATCAATAAGTCCTCCGGTTCTAACCTACTGTCGTCATATTCTAGGACTCAACACCCAATGTATGCATCCCTTACCCTGGTAGCTTTCAAACTCTCTCCCAGGCATTTAAATTAAAACAGTTACCAGAATGTGCCATAGGTACCACAATAAGTTCTCTCTCATTAGCAACACTAAAACAGTAAAACTTGTCATTTGAATTATGGTGGGAATATTGTCTATTAATAATATTTATATTTTTAATGCAACAGTTCGGCATGTAATCACCTTTCTCCGAGAAATAGTAAACAAAGGGGAACTCAAATATGGCACAATAAATTCTTATAGACGGCACTTTCACTAAAATTACCAAGACAAACACTAATTAACTCCTTACTATGTATACTTTCGCAAGGGATATCAAAACTGAGGCCATCAAAACTTGGAATCCCCAGAATGTACTTCATTATCTAGAAAAATTCCATATAGTACCCCCATCGTCGTCAAGAGCTTCTGGGGAAAAAGTTGATTATGCTGCTGGCACTCATAACGGGACATGGACTCCAAACGCTCTCATTAATAAACATTGACAATATCATAAAATGCGACACAGAAATTCAGATATTAATTCCGGACACCATAAAAACCACAAAAGTAGGTAGAGAACAGCCATGCCTGAAGATTCCAACATTTAATGAGAAACCCAACTTATGGAGGAGGTGGCTGCATGGACCAGGACGCTAATCCCCGACCTGAGGACATGGGTGGGAAGACCCCACGGTCAGATAGACTACTGCCTCACACAGGCGCTGACTGGCCATGGATGTTTCAGGACGTACACGTACAGAATAAGAAAGAGTCCAGATGACAACTGTGTGTACTGTGGGGAGAGAGATACGCCAGAGCACACACTGTTCTCCTGCGCCAGGTGGACGTTGCCCCGAACAGAAGCGGAGCTGCGGGTTGGCGAGGACCTGACGAAGGAGAGGATGGTGAAGATAATGTGTGAGAGCAAGGAAGGATGGGAGGCGATATGTCAAATGGTGAAAGACATCATCGGGCACAAGGAGCGTGAGGAGCGGAACGGCGGCCGGCCGTAGAAGGTGATGGAGATCAGACAACACTACAGTACCGATGCGATGCTTTTCTGGAGCGGTTCCGGTATTATGGCTGAAATCGGGGGTTTTAGCCGGTGAGAGTCCGGCACTACCCAGCGTGATAGACCACAAGCGCTGGGTGTCCATTACGGATTTCCCCCATCCAAAAAAAACAAAAAAAAAAGGTTAGGTTAGGTTAGGTCAGGTTCCCCCCCAAGGGGATTCCACCTTGTCGTGGTGGGGAGCTTAGTACCAGTGAAACGAGTAACGGGGAAGCGTTTTCGTGTGGTTTTCGTTTTCATTCATTCGACTCGTGATCGCCGTACAGCTAACGTCGTATCGAATACTTTCTCTCCGACCAACAATATGACCGCGCCGCTTCTCTTTAGAGTGCCCCGCGTATCTTTTAATCGGTAGTGCAGTTTTTTCGGAGCTAAAAACTTTAATCGCGCATAGACGGTGTTACCGCGTGTGGCGATGCATAGTTGGACCTATAATTACCTGTAAGGTGAGTCAGGCTGACTTATATTCCATTTGGTGTTGCGTAAGCTATTATTATACCCAAAATGTCTAGAATAAATTCTGCTTCTATTTTGTCCGGATTCAATCCTGATAATATGGACTCTACGGATTCTGAAATTCTCCCTAAAAATGTCGCGTCATATATTAATCAAATTTTAGGTGACTCCATTAAAAAAGATGACTATTAATGAAAAATTTAAGACCGCTAAAACGCGTAAAACTAATTTCTCCATTTCAGAATCCGAGGACGCCTCCTTCATCATAAGCGCCATCACAAGAATGCTAACAGCATTCCACACAACAAACTCTCATTATTAGAATTTCTAAAAGAACGTAGGTACGATTTAATAGCTATACAAGAAACATTTCTAAAACCAGGCCAACGTTTTTCCATACCCAATTATGTCATAATTAGAAACGACCGAAAAAATGGTGCCAAAGGAGGGGTCCTCCTGGCCATTAAAAAGAATTTAAAATTTACCCGCCACAATGAATCCTCCCCTGATCGCAACATCCATTGCCATAAAGTCTAATAATAACTTCTGTCAATGAGCTAAACGACATATTTCCTGATCCACCCCAACCTAACACGACTATACTAGTTCTCGGCGATCTGAATGCCAAAACCACCAGCCCGCTGGACGACAAAACACAGCTGGCAGGCTTATAGAAAATTACACAAACGCAAATAATATTCAAACCATTGCCCCCCCAAACACCACCCATTACCCACCTATAGGCCTCCCTAGCACAATCGACATTGTGCTCGCACAAAACCTGAACACCAACTATGACGTCACCACTATTAATGACTTAGATAGCGACCATCTGCCCATATTACTTACACGTGACACCGACAGGACAATCAACGAGAATATAGCGATGACAAAAATAAACTGGAAACTCTATAAAACATACTTACAGTCGAACAAATTTCACATCAGACATTTACATACCAAACAAGAAATAGAGGCTGTCTGCATAAACCTCCAGAATAATATTACCACAGCACTAGAGACCGCTAAATACTCCCCCCCAAGATCTATTAACTCCCTCCCCCCTTCCTCAACACATCAAAGATCTCCTAAAGCAAAAACGACAGGCCAAAAAGACTGCTCAACGTACCGGACAAACACAACTATACAACAGATTAAGAAGACAAATCAACGACCCACTTACGAACTACGTATACAACACTGGAATGACAAACTCGAGACTCTCGTAACAGCAGACAGACCGTACTGGACACTAGTTAAAACATTAAAAGGGCAACTAGGAACTCCACTCCCCCCGATACACGGCCCCCGTGGACTTGTATAAGAGTCGCAAGACAAGGCAGAAGCTTTCGCTGACGTCTTTGAGAGACAATTCGATGACAACAATAACCCCAACGGTGACATAATCTCGGAAGACCGTGTAGAGCGCGTTACCAAACGCCAACTAGCCTCCAACAATAACGACACCCCAATTGATATCTGCCACCATAACCGAACTGAAATCTCTTATAAAATGAGCCCGTCAGAAAAGCCCCGGGCGCCGACGGCATATCCAACAAAGCTATTAAGCTCCTGCCACAAAATCAGCTGGTCGCTTTACTGCAATTGATCAACGCCATACTCCGACTCCAACACTACCCCTCCACTCAAAAAACAAAGCTCAATTTTCCCCTCTGATTACCGCCCTATTAGCCTTTTACCAGTTCTATCCAAAATAACAGAGAGAGTAATACTCTCCAGACTAAAAGATGAAATCATAGACACAAACTCCATTACGCCAAACCAATTTGGCTTTAGACAAAGCCACAGCACGGAACAACAGATTGTTGGCATGACTGAGTCCACTACTAAGGCCGCTCTGGAGGGAGGCTCCTGCGGTATAATTCTACTAGACATATCTAAGGTCTTCGACAAGGTCTGGCTATGGGGGCACATCGCCAGCATGCTAAAAAAAGCTAATAAAGTGTTCCTAGCACTCTACCCCCTACTATAAAAGGGTTCCAGTCTTCCACCCAACTGCAAGCTTCTTTTGTTTACTCAAATTTTGCGCCCCATAATTTTATATGCTTCGCCAGCCTGGTGTACTGCTGCTCCATCACACATAAAGAAACTCCAGACTTTTCAAAACCACAAATGCCTCACCGTTGGGGCCGACTGGTATATTTCTAACTTAACCATCCATAATGACCTAAAAATTCCACAAATACGAGATGTCATAAAAGAAAGAACTGGAAAACTATATAATATTACTGCGCCTATTCATCCCAACACACTTTTTAGAGATACTTGTAATTATGTTCTGAATCCCCGTCTCCCGCATAAAAGGACAAGAATGTTTATTGATTAGAACATCGACACCACCTATCATATCACACAAACAAATAAATCCTTATATAAAGCTTACGCAACCATATCCTGGTCGACATGACCACAGTCTGCCTTACTCTCTTTTACCCAAATGTATACATTCCAACTTCTACATAATATAATCTAAGTCTCCACACATGCGGCAAATGATGCCAGCGCGTCCACCGCAAGAAATCAACTCAAAAAACGAAAAAAAAACGGAAGCGAAGAGTGCCCACGAAGACGACCCGGTGATATAGGACAATTCTCATGGATACGGATTGATAGGACGGGACAAGGCACGACGAAAACATCAAGGACAAGGCATATTGATGCGGATAGACAGGTCGGGGCAAAGACATGACGAAACAGCATGGACATGGAATCTCAAAATTAATATGACAGACACAAATAAAGATAAGGAGTTTACGGTGCAGAGGGCTTCGGAACCCCCAGTACGGGCTGAGGAAGGTGGACGAGCGGGCCAACCTCGGCATCAGCATTGCCGTTCTACTACGTCCTCGGTGGAAGACCAGGCCCGGACGTCGATGGTGACTGGCAGAGAAACAAAGTCCCTACGGGAGGGAAAAACATCTAAGGGAACCCCTAAGGGTAAGGAAGATAAGAACGGCGAAAGCGAAGGACTAAATCCATTTCCATTTAATTTTTAATTGGGTTTTTCGCCACCAAACTGATTGAAAGACAACTTTTTCAAGTTGCCTCGAAAATTCATAAATTCTTAACACTAAATGAACGAAACTTTAAACGTGTAACTCAAAAAATAACTTCAACAAATTTGTTTTCTGAGCTTTCGGATGATAAATCTTCCTCCTTTCTCAAAGATCATGTCACGTCAAAGTGAAGTGACAGATTAATAAATTTCAGGTTAAAATGTCATGACAACAGAAACAATAGCCTAGCCACCTGCCTGATATTGTACCCTGTGTTTTATCTAATTATCTATACTAACTTCTCTTTGAATAAGTGGCAATAATATTTTACTGAATTCCACTGAACATTCAGCAACACAGTTGCCCGTATTTCCTAGAATAAATGCCGATTCTTTAATTTTTCGTCTATTTCCTACTTCTTCTTTTAGAATTGGTTTGGAACTATCCCACAATATCCTATGATTGTTATTAAAGGAATGTTCACATATTTTTGACTTCGAAATTTGATTTTGCCTGATATAATTTTTATGTTCTTTTAAACGAACGTTAAATGGCCTACAAGTGTCCCCAACATAGAACTTTCCACATTCACAAGGAATTTTATAAATGCAATTTTTTGAACTTTGTAACTCATTAAATGGTTTTGTTTTAACTAGCATCGATCTTAATGTATTTTTGGTTTTAAATACTGTTCTCACATTAGAACGATTGCCTATACGTTTTAGCTTATCTGACAGTCCAGGAATATAAGGAATTATTAAATTTACTGGTCGGTCCACCAGATTTATTTCTCTAATTCTATTAGCTTTGTTATTTTGTTGGCAATCCTGAAAAACTTGCTCAACAAATTCAATAGGATAACTATTCTTCTCAAGAACATGTTTTATATGTTTAATTTCCTCCTCAAATTTTGTGTTATTAGAACACATCGTTCTAGCCCTGTCATACAAACTTTTAATTACTCCTTTTTTAACACTAATATTATGATTGGAGTTGAAATGGAGATATCTATTAGTATGTGTTGGTTTTCTATAGACACTAGTTTCTATATTATCTGATTTCAGTATAGAAACATCTAAGAAAGGTAATTCATTATTATTTTCAATTTCTAAGGTAAACTTAATAGAAGGTTCTTGAGAGTTTATAAAATTTAATAATGAATTTAACTCATCTACTCCATGTTCCCATATAACAAATATGTTATCTACATATCTCCACCAAACATTAGGTTGGTGAACATATCTAGTCAATTCGTTTTGTTCAAAATCCTCCATGAATAAATTGCTTATGAATGGTGATAAAGGAGACCCATAGCCATTCCAAATTCCTGCTGGTAAAATTCATTTCCTAGTTGAAAATAAGTGGTTTTAACACATAGTGTTGTTAGTTCTAATATTGCATCTATATTCAAATTTGTCCTTTCTACTAAAGTCTGATCACTTTCTAACTTTCTGCGTAAAATATTCAATGATTTGTCAACAGGGACATTTGTAAAAAGACTAACCACATCAAAACTAGCTAATATATAATTATCCGGAAATTGATGTTCCCTAATTTTTTCTAGAAAATGATTACTGTTTCTGATAAATGAATTTGAGTTTCCTACTAACGGATTAACAATTTTAAGTAAATATTTTGCTAACGAATGACATGGCGAATTTATTTAACTTACAATGGGACGAAGAGGAATGTTAGTTTTGTGTATTTTTGGTAATCCGTATAAGTGTGGAGGTTTTGAATGATGCGGAGTTAAGAGTGTCCTTTGTCTCTGTGTCATGAAAGCTCAGAAAACAAATTTGTTGAAGTTATTTTTTGAGTTACACGTTTAAAGTTTCGTTCATTTAGTGTTAAGAATTTATGAATTTTCGAGGCAACTTGAAAAAGTTGTCTTTCAATCAGTTTGGTGGCAAAAAACCCAATTAAAAATTAAATGGATCTGTTTTCGCCACAAATAAATTTTAGAAAATATCTAGAACAAAGGTATGGGCTTAACGTTTGCAACAATTTCAGATTATTAGAGAAGAAGTTTTTCAAATTATCTAACGCGAAAAATGGATTGACATATTTATACCAAAAGGATTACGCCTAAAAGAACCTTTTACTAGTAGGAAATGTAGCAAAATATTGTTCAGATGTAGTATGATGCTGATAAGAGAAAGAATACAGAACCAAAGAAGTAACATAAACAAATTATGGGGGGATATAAATGACATACAGGAAAATGTTAGGGAAAGTGTATCTTTCTATGATTTTAATTATATATCAAATTGTATCAGCATAAGCTATAATAGGCATTTTGATAGAGTCAAACTTAGACAGATTAACAAATTCCGAAGATTAGTTGAGGAAAAGCATAGTGAGGAATTCAATCAAATAGACAATGATTTTGTCAACAGAACAGTAATTAATTTATCTAACATAGAACTTACCATTTCAGAAAAGTTAGTTTTGGCAAAAGGGTTAAATTTTTCTGTTGTTGACAACAAAACTTCTAAGCTTGACATAGTAGCATCGGTAGAGGAAACAGCTCAAGCATTACCTGAGGAATTAGGTCAAGAATTTAGAGTCAGGTCAAAAATAATCTTAGAAAAAGATTTTAAACCAAAGTCAAATATTTCAAAGGAAGAAAAAGTAGCAATTAGATCACTTAAATCAGATAGGATAATTAAAATATTACCAGCAGATAAAGGAAATGCAACTGTTATTTTAGAAAAATCTGTGTATGATAATAAATTAAATGATTTATTAAATGAAGGAACTTACAAGAAGATAAACAAAGACCCTACAACTTCAATAGAAACTAAAATATACAAAACACTGTATAAATACCGCGAACAAATGACACAGAGACAAAGGACACTCTTAACTCCGCATCATTCAAAACCTCCACACTTATACGGATTACTAAAAATACACAAAACTAACATTCATCTTCGCCCCATTGTAAGTTCAATAAATTCGACATGTCATTCGTTAGCAAAATATTTACTTAAAATTGTTAATCCGTTAGTAGGACACTCAAATTCATTTATCAGAAACAGTAATCACTTTCTAGAAAAAATTAGGGAACATCAATTTCCGGGTAATTATGTATTAGCTAGTTTTGATGTGGTTAGTCTTTTTACAAATGTCCCTGTTGACAAATCATTGAATATTTTACGCAGAAAGTGATCAGACTTTAGTAGAAAGGACAAATTTGAATATAGATGCAATATTAGAACTAACAACACTATGTGTTAAAACCACTTATTTTCAACTAGGAAATGAATTTTACCAGCAGGAATTTGGAAGGGCTATGGGGTCTCCTTTATCACCATTCATAAGCAATTTATTCATGGAAGATTTTGAACAAAATGAATTGACTAGATATGTTCACCAACCTAATGTTTGGTGGAGATATGTAGATGACATATTTGTTATATGGGAACATGGAGTAGATCAGTTAAATTCATTATTAAATTTTATAAACTCTCAAGAACCTTCTATTAAGTTTACCTTAGAAATTGAAAATAATAATGAATTACCTTTCTTAGATGTTTCTATACTGAAATCAGATAATATAGAAACTAGTGTCTATAGAAAACCAACACATACTAATAGATATCTCCATTTCAACTCCAATCATCATATTAGTGTTAAAAAAGGAGTAATTAAAAGTTTGTATGACAGGGCTAGAACGATGTGTTCTAATAACACAAAATTTGAGGAGGAAATTAAACATATAAAACATGTTCTTGAGAAGAATAGTTATCCTATTGAATTTGTTGAGCAAGTTTTTCAGGATTGCCAACAAAATAACAAAGCTAATAGAATTAGAGAAATAAATCTGGTGGACCGACCAGTAAATTTAATAATTCCTTATATTCCTGGACTGTCAGATAAGCTAAAACGTATAGGCAATCGTTCTAATGTGAGAACAGTATTTAAAACCAAAAATACATTAAGATCAATGCTAGTTAAAACAAACCCATTTAATGAGTTACAAAGTTCAAAAAATTGCATTTATAAAATTCCTTGTGAATGTGCAAAGTTCTATGTTGGCGAGACTTGTAGGCCATTTAACGTTCGTTTAAAAGAACATAAAAATTATATCAGGCAAAATCAAATTTCGAAGTCAAAAATATGTGAACATTCCTTTAATAACAATCATAGGATATTGTGGGTTAGTTCCAAAGCAATTCTAAAAGAAGAAGTAGGAAATAGACGAAAAATTAAAGAATCTGCATTTATTCTAGGAAATACGGGCAACTGTGTTGCTGAATGATCAGTGGAATTCAGCAAAATATTATTGCCACTTATTCAAAGAGAAGTTAGTATAGATAATTAGATAAAACACAAGTAGTATAGCAAAGGGGACTCCAGGGCGGAAGTGACGTCACAAGATGGCCGCCAAGGCGGGAAATTTGAAAATGACCTTGACCTGCGGGTTCAATGAACTTTAAGGGGTCACCTTGTTAACCTTGACCGGTCAATGAACTTTAAGAGGTCACCTTATTAACCTTGACCTGAAGGTCAATGAACTTTAAGAGGTCACCTTGACACGTGGCATATTTTCTGGGAACGGAAGTGACGTCAATATGGCCACCAAGGCGGGAAATTTGAAAATAACCTTGACCTGCGGGTTCAATGAACTTTAAGGGGTCACGTTCCATTAACCTTGACCTGAAGCTTATCTAGAGGTCAAGGGGTTACCAGATCGATAACCTTTAATGGGTCATTGACCCGCGGGTTCAATGAACTTTAAGGGGTCACGTTCAGTTCACCTTGACCTGAAGGTTATCTAGAGGTCAAGGGGTTACCAGATCGATAACCTTTAAGGAATCATTGACCCGCGGGTTAAATGAACTTTAAGGGGTCACGTTCAGTTAACCTTGACCTGAAGGTTATCTAGAGGTCAAGGGGTTACCAGATCGATAACCTTTAAGGGGTCATTGACCCGCGGGTTCAATGAACTTTAATAGATCACCTTGTTACCTTGACCTGAAGGTCAATGAACTTTAAGAGGTCACCTTGACACGTGGCACTTGGGTTCTACCTTGAAAAATTGAACTTTGCTCACAGTTCTGGGAACGGAAGTGACGTTACAAGGCCGCCAAGGCGGGAAATTTGAAAATGATCTTGACCTGTGGTTGTCAATTAAGTGAGACCGATGATCTTTAAGGGGTCACCTGAAGGTTAATAATCTCGTGGTCACCTGACACGTGGCACTTGAATTTTACCTGGAAAAATTGAACTTTGCTCGCAGTTCTCGGACGGAAGTGACGTCAATATGGCAAAAAATGCGGGAAATTTGAAAATGCGATGGGGTTACCTTGACATGAAGGTCACATATAAGTTAAAGATCTCTAAGGGGTCACCTTGGAGACCAATGAAATTTAACGACAATGATCTCGTGATCACCTTGACACGTGGTACCTTGAATTGCAAAAAAATTGAACTTTGTTCGCAGTTCTGGGACGGAGTGATGTCAATATATCAAAATTGCGGGGAATTTAAATAGTTGGTGAATGAGCTGGCGAGTATCTAAAACTTTAGAAGCCGTAATTGGATGGCAAAAAATTGCGTTACGGAGAAACAATTTTTAGTGGAAGAATTAGTAGAAGTACATCTGGAAATTAGCAGAGGACCAAAATTGCTTGGGTCTGAGAACAACAAATATTGAATTTTGCGAAGAGATTGCATCTTATAAGAAAAAGTTACAATCTGAACTAAGAATCTTGATAAAAAAAATCTAATCATTATCAAAAAATGCAAAACATTCTCCACAGCCGTGTAGTATCCAACTTGACTCTCACTTCTATACGGTATAGGTATGCAAAGACGTGTTTCCGGGAACACATCTATACAGGGTGTCCCACAACTGTTGGAAACAAATTTAACTAGAGATTCTCTGGCTAAAAATAAGACTTTTTCCAATAAACATATGGTCTATCTACCTTCGTTTTCAACATACAGGTTGAAAATTAAAAAAAAATCGATTTTTTTTTAAGTTTATTTCTAAACAAATTGTCGTATCGCTTTGAAGTTTGGTACGTATTAGCAGTTTAGTCACCAACGGGGTTTAAACTTTATATTTTTCTCAAGATACAATGATGATAAGGGTAAGATTAGCGAGTGTAAATGTAATAATTACAAATCATACCTATCTTTTGATTTGGTTAATGTTACACCGTACTGATGATTGCCAAATAGCATGAAACACGTGTATGCGGTTACTAGTTTTGTCTTTTTGCTAACTTTGAGTGTTTGCCCATTATCACCTTTTCTTGTAATTTATATTTTTCTTTAAAAAATATGCTTAGCGGCAAGTACATATTTCCAAAAAGTAAAATTACATTCTCCAATGCACTACAAACAAAAAATGTATCTTGGTATTTTTGCATATTTCGCTTGGTTGCGTCACAAAACGCATTTTTGTCAATCAATACTTATCATCCAAAAGATTCTGGCGAGGTAGAGCTGCAGATATCCTCAACGCAGATTCATATCAGACGAATTTAACAAAAACTATATTTAAAATTGACGTGATTAGATCCCAGAGGCTATCAGGCGAAAAGCGGCCGTGTTATCGACTCAACTAATGCGTTTGGTGACATATATTCCTCAAAAACTTTAACACTATGTAAACTGATCCGTAATTTGATACTTTTCCATCGGAAACCGTGTGCGAGCAACACCTATGGGTAAGAAACTTGCAGAAACGTGGAATCTAGGTTCCGAACAGCCGGGTTACCTGTCGGCAAAAATCTAAACGCCACAAAACTATTACAGAAACGTACTTGCATCAACAATACTACTTCTAGGTCCCATTCAACAGGTGTATTTACATGGATATTAAAATTTACCTAGAGCGCTGTCGACACATGAATATTAAAACCTAGAGCACTTGATATTTTTAAGATCAAATTAATAAGAATTTCCAGTGTGGTTGCTTTACGCTAATTCCTCATATGTTTTCCACCATTTAAGTTCGTTTTAGTAGACACATTAATGTTAATAAATCGAAAGAATGTTGAAAAAGTATCAAGTTGCAAGTCTAAAGCTATCGTTTTACCACTCCTATATGGAGTTAGACACCCAAGACGAGGTGGAAGTCGAGGTGACTCGAGATTCCACCAAGTCATGACTGCGAAGAAGACCAATGGGGTGAAGGCGCTGCTACGGAATCCCAATCTTGGGGTGAAGATCAATCCTGAGACAAAGGTTGGACTCAAGACCAATCCTGGGGGTGAAGGCGTTGGGAAGACACCAAGGACCAATCCTTGAATAAGCGCACAGACCACTACTGGGGGCACCTGGAGCGAGGAGGGGTGCTACCAACCAAGGGCGGTGGAGAGAAACGTTCTCCGCCAAGTTCCTCCGGGAATGAGCAAATCGGCGGGAATTCCGCAATCAGGAGCGGGATGCAGTGGTTCAGGGGCAATCTGTATAACTAAATAAAAAAATTTAAACTTATCCTGTTTTTTATGAACTACCACAACATTTAAAAGCAAAAACGAATCATATATTTACAAAAATATCAAAGATTTCAACGAAATCTTTGTACAAGTACCGGTCGAATATTTGACCCATTCCTACAGCCTTTATTTTTCAAGAAAAAATAAAAAGTTGTACTGAACCGCTAGGATCTGTTAGCAGATGAAACAAATGAGCATCGCAAAGTTGTGAAAAAACTTTTTAATGGAACACCCTGTATATTTATGATTTTTTCTGATAAATATTTCTAGCGTTTCAATATAACTTGGTGACGAAATATAGATATTGGGTTTTGGGAAAACATTTGTTTAAAATATACACTCTTTTCTTTTTAGTTATGTATTGCTAAAAACTAATACAGGGTTCTTATTTTAACAACAATGTATTGGGAGTAGTTCGATATCTCCGCGTGTGGATGGCGCCACTGGTCCATGTATCTTTAGTTGAGCTATTAAGAGATAGATGTCTTCATGCTAATAAGTGAATATTTCCTTATCTTTTAAATCAAAACGGCTATTTTGTATGGGATTTTTTATAACTTGTGTGAAAGGAAATTTGGAATCCTGCTTCGTTCTGTTGCGTCTTGTCGGAGCTATGTAGCGGTTTGTTTTCCTTGTTGCAGTATATTTTATTTAATAATTTATCACTGTAATCTGAACTTAGTACCAGGTAGGTTGAAATATTTGCTGTATTAAAAATAAGTATTCTATTTGTTAAAATATTACTACACTTCTGACTTGTTCACAAACGCATGAACGCATCTCACGATTCGTCCACGTGTGCCTACTTCTAATAAAGACTCCTGTGCAAGAAGTTTTGGAATATAATTGCTAGCCTGAACCCACATATCTGTTACAACTTTAAGTTGTTTTTGAAAAATAGTCTCGAGGTGAGAACACCCTCTACATGATTCAATAGCTGTCAATGTTATCAATATAAAAATTTCAATCTTTTCTAATATGACAAACTCAACTAATAAAAATTCACGCAGTCTAGTGCATTGCTACTTTAACTTGATACTTCCGTTCGTTCATCCTAGATTACAACGTGATAAAATAATAAGATACCTGAAATTACGTAATGCATTTCTCACTATACTATTATTTGCAAGGTACTGAACTCTCGCGAAACTAAAACGTGCTTTAGGCGTCTAATCCAGACGGTGAAAAGAAAGTGCTTTTTTCGAAGGCATTACGTTAGAAAGATATGTACTTTCACACATTTGTTGGAATTAATAATATAAAGTGATAGTTTTACGTCTTTACAGAGTATATTTTTTTAAATTATGTTTCTAGGAAGCTAGGAAATGCAAATATCAACGTCAAAAAATTAAAAGAAAGTGCTTTTTCGATGACATTACGTTAGAAACATATGTACGTGACTTTTACACATTATGTCACAGACTAACAAAGTAATACAGACAATTCCTTAGTGACGTGTGTATCAAAAGGCGAAATATCTTCTAAAGGGATAAACATTGTGCATTTTATTTGATTTTACATTAATCCGCAATGCTAAGGTAGGTATTAGGACCAAAGTTATGATTAAGATATTGATTATTTTTCTGTAAATTGAAATGTAGGCTAGTTTTTTTAACACATATCCTTAAGGGAGCTTCTGTTGTGAAGCTATTTATTCTATGATTATATTCAAATTAAGTTGGCAGTTAATAATAGTGTTAGAAAAATAATTATGTATACAATAAAAACATGCTCCTAAAAATAGAATGCTCAACGAGTGAAATGAATCACATTTCTTGATATGCAATAATTTTGTATGATTAATAATAAAGTGCAGATAATCATAGTTTATTGAGAAAGAATTTTGTCTTTATCAGTTGGGGAAGAAAGCAGGGGTTTAACTGTTACACTATTCCACAGTGTAAGTGGGCATATAAAAAACTTAGTTATTATTAGTGAAAAATCAAAGTAAAACTTTCTATTCTCAACGAAAAAAATGAATCTTCAAAAATTAATATACCTACTTAGGACTTTAAAAATCTATTTTTCTCACCGAACAACACGAATTCAACAGTAAAAAATTGTTAGTAGGTAAATCGCAAATAAAAAACACGCGTCCCTAGCTCTGTCTACTCTCAATATTAAATATAATTAAAACTTCATAGAGGCATCAGACAAATCATATCAAATTTTCAAAGTAGCACCTCCGAAAGCAAAGTTTGTTGTAAACTTTACCAGGATTGCTAAGGTTTTATATATTTTTCTATGGTTTTGACCAATATTGGTGAAATAGTGGAGTCGGTCCCTATTTTTTTATTACAAAATATAGGGATTTTTTAGTATTGATATGGCTTTAGGAGTTGGGTGAATGGATTAAATTGTAACATGTAGTTAAAACTTCCGAAGGAAATAGCAACCAATTCTCTAACCATATGTACTTCCCCATGCATTCACCAACATTTTAAAAGTAGAATGATACAAAAACTATATAGGGAAGAACCGATTTTGTAAACGGAATACATTTGGAAAATCGTAAATGGTAGCAAAATATTCCCCATTTGGTATATCGAAACTTAGGCAATTTTAGTAACTTAAAGTCAACAAAAATACTTAAAAAAATGTGTAAATATATACAAATAATTTTTTTTCTACTTTTGTTAGGAATTTTACGATTGCCATTAATTACATGAGGCTTCAATTTAATGTATAGTTTAATATATTGACAGATTCAATAAGCTAAGAAATTAAGATAAACAGATAAACATTTACGCGGATATGCAGCTTGACTGTTAGGTCCCTACAGCTTAATAAGCGGTTAGGCATACCAATTATTGTTTATAAACAAAGTGTGTATATGACTAATATGAAAGAAGATAGATTTTTTTTGTGGGGGTTATAGTCAAAATGTTGTCACTAGAGTATTAAAAGCAAAGAATATGAACAAATACAACGGATAAAATTAGAAAGAGATGGACCAACTTGCCACCTGTCTGATATTGTACCCTGTGTTCTAATTATCTATAATAACTTCTCTTATCTGCCAATATTATTTTACTAAATTACACTGAACATTCATCAACACAGTTGTCCGTATTTCCTAGAATAAGTGTCGGGTCTTTAATTTTTAGTCTACTTCTTTGAGAATTGGTTTGGTTTGGTTTACAAAATCCTATGATTTTAAAAAGAGCGTTCCCATATTTTTTACTTCGAAATTAGAATTTTCCTAATATAATTTTAAGCAATATTTTGAACTTTGTACCTCGTTAAATGGTTTCGTTTTAACTAGTTCAGAATGTATATACAATATGGTAAATGGTGCCACAAAAATGTCACAAGCGTTAAGAAATCGTCAAGTAAGACAAAAAAGAACGCGTTGACAGATGTCAAAGAGTTACATTCAGTTGTTAGGCGTTTACAGTGTCTTAAAAATTACTTAAGTGTTGATAGAAAAGTATGTCGATCATCATCCTACAGCCCTGTTAAAAACACTAATGTTCTTGTAGGTGTTAAGAGAAAACGTGAAAAAATCAGAAATAAACTTTATTTTTTTTTAGTGAAGACATTAATTGTAATGTTTAAATTTTATAGGTAAATGGTATCCACTGGTTACCTATCAAATCCATGTATTTCCATATCTTTCTACTAACATGTTTTAAATTATATATAAGACAACAAAATAAAGTCATTGCACGTGGTAGTGGGGAAGCGTTTTTCGTGCATTTATTTATCCTAGCATACCAGTGGTAAATGGGGTTCAGTAGTTATGGACCTTACTAGCCGAGTTTGAAGTCGATATCTCAGAGGTAAAATATATGAAAATAACTTTTTTTCTTAAAAGTTCTAAATCTCTAAAACTAGGCGTATCATTCATGTTTATAGATACATTTTTTGTTCTTAAAACTTTGAACTCTGTTTAATCTAGTCAGTATTGTGAAATACGTCGCAGCACTAGTCAACAGGAGTGCAGAAATCTTTGGTTAGATTAATGATTTTTATGAAAATCTATCTCGTCAGTTTTTGTATATGGACGCACAATATGAATGTGCAATTAATCAGCTTAAAATTCACTCTTTCACGGAGATGTCCGCTCATATAAATATCCATTGTAAAGATGGCATACAAGATATTGACATTTAGGTAACAAATTAAAAACATGAAAATTTCCTCATTGACGAAGACATCACATGTGATGCTGAAAATGTATTGCGCACACAGAATATGTTCACGTCCGTGGATTATGATCAAATACCATGGAATCGAATGAACGAACATGGTTCGAAAACTCTCAAAACGACAAGTCGTTTTCAGAGTCGTTTGGTCGTTTTTCGAGACGCTTAGATGTTTTTCCGAGTCGTTTAGTCGTTTTCGAGTCGTTTAGACGTTTTTCAAGTCGCTTAGATGTTTTTCAAAACGCCTTTCGAGTCATTTAGTCGTTTCGATTCGCTTAGACGTTTTTCGAGTTGCTTCTCCTGTTGACCGTTCAGCTGTTTTGAAGCTATTCCATGGCTCCTTATACAGGGATCGGCATAAGTCGGGCAAAAAATTTGCATTAAGAAAAAAAATTGGATTGGCATAAGTCAGGCAACAAATTTGCATTAAGAAAAAAAAAATTGGATCGGCATAAGTCAGGCAACAAATTTGCATTAAGAAAGATTTTTCGAGAGCGTTGCCTGACTTATGCCGATCCCCTGTATACCTTTAATATACCTTTTTATTTAAATTTGGTACCTTGTATAACTCCCTGTATATTTCTCACTAAAATTTGGTATATAGGGCGTTTGGGAGTTCTGATCAACACTGACGACTAAATAAAAAAATCGCTAAATGGTTTAGGTACGTGGAAACGGGGATATAAAGATCGTAGATTTGCATTTAAGTAGGAAGAACAAAAGAAGCGGCTTTATAAGACCTATCAAACAAAAAAGTTCAGGCAAATATCTCCAAAATCAAAGATTTAGTTACTTAGCTGTATAAATAATGACAAAATCATAACAACTTACATTTTTGTTTAAGGCGTTGTTAAAACAAAGTATATTTTCTACATGCTATAATAAATAATAAAGTGTTCTATATGTCACGAACCAGCCTATGTAGATGAATTCGACATTTGTGTTGACAAATATCCTATAAAATGGATTCCTTTCAGGAAGGTATAGTGTTTCAAGATATACCGTACCTACCGATTCCTAAGCTGCAATAAAACCGACCCTTCTGTAATGGGATTAACAGCATAATTTCTTGGTTTCCTATAATCAGGATTGGACAGTGAATATTTACATTTTTTAATTTTTAGTTATGTTTTAGATATTATTTTTAATCCGACCCTGCACACATTTATTTTGCCCTGTGAATATTTTGGGATCTACAGAATGGGGGTTAACCCTGTAGTGACTTATTGCAGTAAAGGTTGACGGTATTATATCTACAGTGTGGCCCGTTTGGAATGGAGACACCTCTGTAAAATTTTTATTCTTCGTCAGACCACAAAAAACTCTACGTTAGTGCAAAATTTCAAGTCTTAATCTCAATGTTCAAGGTCTACTATGAATTTTTTTGTAAAAAAAGAAAATCATTTAGCGATTTTTTTATTTAAAATCTGATACCACAGCGTTAATCTGGACACCACAAAACCCCCACATACCAAGTTTAAACAAAAAATATACAAGGAATTCCATTTTGCAAGGTGTCAAAGTTGAACAAAATACGAATCTTAAAGGCATCTGGCGAGTCAAGTGTGTCGTGGAATCCCCTCAAAACAGTTGAATGATCAACAGGACTACTCAAAGTGTTGGTGTGCAAAGATTCAATACAAAAATGTACAGGGTCTTTTTCTCTGGACCATCTCAAAATGTTAAATTTTTATGAAACTTTATACCGGTCAGGAGTGCTCTGAAATCATTGAAAAAATATTAATAAACACAAAAGTAATTTATTGTTCTACAAAATGTCAACCAACAAATAAAAACAATTTAAATTATTGAACCTTTCTTAACAAAGTTGCTGCCTAAGACGATACATTTTTGGTGTGTTTCCTGTTGTGGCACACCAGCTACCTTAACTCATAATATGGACGTACTGACTGGCAGGATTCTATAGTTTTTCGACATAGTTCGTTTATAATGCCTGGGGTGGTTTTGATATACTCGATTTGCGAAGCATAATAAAGTTTAAAAAATTCATCGCATTGAGTTGACACAGAGAAGAACACCTTGTATAGTTTTTATTGAATCTTTTCCCATCAACAATGCGAGTGGTTCACTTCATCATTTTTAACTGATTCGAAGTAATTCCAGAATGGAACTCCCTGTATATTTTTTATTCAAATTTTGTATATGGGGGTTTCGGGGTGCCCTGATTAACGCTGTGGTGTCAGATTTTAAATAAAAAAAATCACTAAATGATTTTCTTTTTTTACAAAAAAATTCGTAGTAGGCCTTGAAGATTGAGGTTAAGATCTGAAATTTTGCACTAACGTAGAGTTTTTTGTGGTCTATTTTTAGAAGAAACCCGGCTAAAATCTGATGAAGAATAAAAATTTTACAGAGGTGCCTCCATTCCAAACGAGCCACACTGTATTTTGAACCCACCTAAATTTTTATACAATCATATAAGCAGTCACCTTTGACAGACCAGATCAGCGGTGTTGAAGTAGCCTGTCACCAAATATTAATAAGTACTACATTACAATTATTAAATCTATTTTTACTAAAACATTACGTTTCCATTTATTTATAACATCTGTGGGATGATTTTTATTATGAAATTTTGCATTTTGCAGTAATTTTTCTAAATTTTCACAACTACGAACCTGTTACATAGAGATTTTTCGAATTTTGGTATGGTAAAAGCATTGGTATAGTAAGAGTATCGAAGAAAGAGTTCAAAATATGCAATAATGTAAATATTTCAAAGATTAGGTACTTCTACACCAATTTACAAATTTTTAAAATCTTAATTCCCGCCAAGGTCTCGATTTGTAATTTTTTTATTCTCCCACGTTCGCCGTTTTAAATTTATTGATGCGTTAATCTTATGTCACCTCGGGAACAAAAGTTTTACTAACAATTCTTGCATATTAGCTACTAAACAAGCAGCAAAGTTTTTAAATAGTAATCTGCGATGCGAATATACTTGTGGGTTTGCACTTTGTTATAAAATGTGTTTTAATCATATCACTATATTTCAATTTTATCGCTGTAATTGTCTCTGAGAGTGGGGAAAGGGGGAAGGATAGTTTTCCAGTGACAATTTTTTTTTATAATTTGGTAACAGATGTCTGCTTGATGTTAGTAATTAAATTAATACTGAAGATGACAAATCAGGGTCAACTAAAGAAAAATGTCAGTTACCTCGTTTTAATTTTATGAACAAAATAAAATGGATACTTATAATATGGGACTCCTGTAACTTTTAGTTATTTCGATAAAACTTGAAATAAACTGAGCAAATTTGTTTTCCGCAACAAGTAAAAACTGTTATGGTTCCACGTGAGAAGTGGAAAGAAGACGTCGAATTTTGTGCTAAGCCATATAATTATAATTGAGCACAATGTTTGTTAAGGAGACAAAGCTAAAAAGATGCAACATTGCGAACAATTTACGATTTTAAAAATAAGATCTTAACTTTCCTCCAAGATCACGATTTGTATTTTCTAATCTTCAACTTTCTCTCATTTGAAATTTAGAAGGTGAATTGAGAAATCAAATTTCAAGGAAGCGGGTACAGCGGGATAAATATTTTGACTTGCACTTTTATACCATCATTTTTACTCAAAAATTTTTTTAATTATCCGAAAAAAGTTCAAGTGCTCTAATTTTTTTAATATTCAAACGTGGTATAATCACGTTAAGATTTCAAAAATTTAGTTTTCATGTGCACCATTTTCTCATATTTAGATTTTACTTCCGTTTTTTTTGTCGAGTCGCATTTTTCAATCTAGCTGACGCATTAGAGTGACGACCTAAGAAATTGGAGCATAATTTTTTTACCTCGATCGATTTAGATCCGGTGTTATATTCTTGCAATCTTGCATAGTTGCATTTTGATCTCAGACGATCATCACCAATGTGCAATTTTTGCATTTTCTCCTTCATAAAAAGCAATCGCTCTCCAGTAGGTTCATCAGTTTATATATCAAGCTGCAAATTTAACCTAGTACCTGTGATCATGTCTGCCGAGACTCCACGTATAATCATTTTGGGGAATCAAGTTGTGAGGCCCGTAAGTACATTTTACATTTTTATTTTGTTCATTGAGTTGTATATCTTAATTATTGCATAATATTCATCACATATTTTTTTATAGGCCTCAACAACGGCTCCAAGGACGGTCCCGACCTCGACCGCCACTAGGAAGATGCCCAACCTAGTTAGAATGTTGTATCCAGTAGATATCGTGAGTAAAATATCAAAAATATTTTTGGATACATTTTATACGTGTACACATTATACTTATCTCTTGTTTGGTTTTCCAGCCCAGCTCTCCCGAGATGGAAACTATCTCGATTCTGGATAGTAGTGAAGAAGAAGAGCTATTTATTAAAGATATGCAGTCGGAGATCCTCGGAATTCCGCTGAAGGATCTGAATCTAGTGAGTTTTTAATTTTCTATATACATATTTTTTTAAATTATTGGCTTTATTGTGTATTGTACTTATTTGTTTTCCTTTTCAGCCACCCTCCCCGGCTATTACCATTCATGATAGTAGCGACGAGGTGGAGGATATAGCCAGGGAACTAGGGATCAAGATCCTTGAGCGGGCACAGGAGAGCGTCCTGGAGCAGCCGGCAGTGTCGACTTCGACACTGCCACCTTCGGAAACGAAGGGGTGCAAGTTGCCGGAGTTGGCAAAAGAGCTGCCGCCGCCCCCAGCTGCCCAGGAGGGGCCGTCACCACCCGGCTGCGTAATTCCGAACCCCATCCCTAATCAGCGCGCCGCTCCGCCGAACACAGCCGAACGCGGTATTGTACGCTTCCCATCTCAATTCAGCGCGCGGTGCTGAATTGAGATGGGATTTGGAATGGCGTGTGGCGCGGCGGCACGCACGCGCCGCCACACGCCATGCGGCCGCTTAGCGTATGATAATGCAACTAACTTGAACTGACACGCGTTGATGTGATTTGTGATGTAGTTAGCGTAGTGTGTGTACATAAAGTGCTACGCGGTGACAAATCTTAAGTGGTACGATGTCGCAACTAAAAGAAATCTTTGTATTTGATAGCGCCAGTGTGGTAATTGAAGATAAAAGCGAGGTGCAAAGTTTAGAGAATTTTATAACAGTTGTGCGAACTAAGTTTGATGACAGCTGCAGTGATCCAGCCAGTGGCATCAATGAGTGGATATCCAAGTTCTCTGAGACTACCTACACAAACTGGATAGTGTGGAAAACATTTCCACATCCCAGACGATACCTATATAGGAAATTATACAAATGCCAACACAGTTGCTTGAATAAATCGAAGGAACCGCAGATGAGTAGTTGTCGTCGACGTAATTTGAACTGCGACGCGTCTATTAGTGTTCTCATAAAGATGACAAATAAGGACACGATTAAAAACGATAAATACCTTAAACAAGGATTAAACGCCGAAATAAAGGTGAGGTTTGCCAAGGTAATCAAATGCAATAGGTACTTAGGTACATTTTCAGGTCAATTTTAAACATAATCATCGCGTTCAAGTTGGTGAAGCATTTAGCTATTTGCGGTTGTCAGAAGCTACAAAAACAAAATTTGTTGAATATTTTAACATGGGAATGAGTCCTGCAGCTGCCCATAAATTTCATGAATTGAGCATTATTGGAGAACATGGAGCTTGTACAGAGTTTTCTGATGTTACACTGTTAGCCAATTCTCAGATTAACCCTAGACTTCGGCAAATTTATGTATTGTACGATGAATGGAGGTAAATAATAATTTTTATTGTTTTGTTTTATTATTTTTACTATAAAATTCCCATTTTAAGGAAAACAAACTACGGTGACAGAGACGTTGGCAATACTTTGAGACTTTTAAGGCAAAGGACACATCTCTATGAAGAGAAGTCTATCGAATTGTTGTGCGATGAAGATTTAAATATTGTAGCCATTTTAACACCAATTATGAGGCGAGCTCACAGTATGGATTTTTCCAAGGATATAGTTTTTATAGATTCTAGTGGCTCTTGTGACCAAACTAACACGGTCGTAACATTCGTGTTTGCTGTATCGAAAATTGGTGGTATACCATTAGGTGTTGTGTTACACACTGAACAAACAGAGCAAAACTATACCCAAGCATTTACAACACTCAAAACTTTAATAGGACCTAATGGATTTTGTGGGCAAGCTGCTCCTAACATAATAATGACTGACGACAGTTGCGCCGAAAGGAACGCCCTTAGACTGTGTTTTCCAAGTAGCACACTGCTTCTATGCATCTTTCACCTAATGCAAGCGATTTGGAGGTGGCTTTGGGACAGTAACCACAAAATACACAAAGACGATAGAAGAATGCTAATGCTTTTATTTCAACACATCGTTTATTCGGAATCTGAAGCGGCCGCTATGCAGTCAATGGAAAAATTGGAAAACGCGGAAGTCTGCAAAAAATATAAGAACTATCTAAAACATATTAGAAAACTTTGGGATAGACGACCAGAATGGTGTCGGGCCCACCGCTCACAGCTCATAACACGAGGACACAATACCAATAATATCGTTGAATCGTCAATACGTATTTTTAAGGATATAGTTCTGGAACGATGCAAAGCTTTTAATATGTGTGCTTTGGTGGACTTCATATCTACAACATTTCAAAAATACCACGAACTACGACTTCTAGATTATGCAAACAATCGAGTAACCAAAAATGAGTTGCTCTACTCAAAATTCGTCCAAGCTTCTAAAAACATCAAGGTTTTTAAAATCTCCGCCTGTGAATACGAAGTTGAGTCTTCTTCCACAGAAACTGTTAAGTACAAGGTGTTCTCATATTTAGCCTTGTGCGAGTGCCCTGCTGGTAGAGGGGGAAGATTCTGTAAGCATTTGTGCGCGGTCCACAAAGAGTATGGCAATATTACCACTGCTCCTTCATTATCTACAGCCGACAAAATTATGTTCGCGCAGCTGGCACTAGGAGAATTAACAAAGGCTTCAAAGGACTTTTTTACACCTATGGTTATTCCATCCACAACACAAGAAGTAAACTTTGAGGTAACAACATCAAAACACGTGGAAGAAAGTAGAGAAGATAATATGCCTGCACCTTTGGTTGAAAATTATTCTGCGTCAAACTTAAATACAGCCTATGAAGTGGAACTTGAGCGTATGAGGGATAACTTTAAAAACATAATTGATATGGCCAGTACAAAGAAGGACACTGCCATGTTGAACATGATCAGAAAAGTAAATTTAAATCTGGAAAAAGTTTCTACAGCTTCACAATTGGCCTCATTTTTTGTGCAAATTGGAACTAGAAGCTTTAAAAGAAATATTCGTGTTCAACCAGGGTCCATTTCTCGTCGAAAAATTCGGCCTGGATTAGCTAAATGTGCAAAGCGAGTGGCAGCAGGACGTCCTTCAAACTCAGAGAGCAACCAAAGACATAAGAAACTAAAAAGAAACCTGAGCTTGAACGTGCGCGCAAATGGTCAAAATGCTAAGTCACATGGCAATGCACATTGATATTATCGTTTTCTGTTGCTTGTTTTTTTTTGTATTTTAAGGAGAATATATATTTCTTTTGCCAGTATTTCCTGTTGGTTATTAATTTATTATGAGTTAATACTTTTATTGAGAATAGTTTAAAAGGGGTATTATACTACGATTTCGTGCAATAACAAATTAGGCGGTAAACTATGTGTAGCGAAAGAAATGTGTTGTGTTTTTATTTTATTGGTCCAGTGCTGGACCCCATCCTAATTCAGCACCGCGCGCTGGATTGAGATGGGAAGCGTACAATACCGCGTTCGGCTGTGTTCGGCGGAGCGGCGCGCTGATTAGGGATGGGGTCCGGAATTACGCCACCCGGCTCTCCTGTGACCAGAGGCAAGAAGCGGCCCTTGAAGCTGCGAATCAGGCTCCCCCGCCCGGCTGCTGTCGTTTCTTCGCCCCCCGCCTCCCCTGAGCTGGCCTGTCAAGAGTTGGCAAAAGAGCTGCCGCCGCCCCCAGCTGCCCAGGAGGGGCCGTCACCACCCGGCTCTCCTGTGACCAGAGGCGAGAAGCGGCCCTTGCCTAAGCTGAAGATTAAGCTCCCTTCTCCAGCTGTTGCAGCTTCTTCGTCTCCCGCCTCCCCTGAGCCAGCCCGTCAAACGAAGAAGCGGTGCTTGGGGGCTAGTGCCGCTTCAACTTCGACGGGAAGGGGGATGAAGAAGATGCAACAGCTGAAGGAGGTGCTGAGGCCGAAGAAGGATATGGAAATAGAGCCACTTACGCAAGTGAGTCAGTGCGATGGGGGTGTGAGTGTTGTTGTTGAGAGCATGTTAAGAACACGTGAGCTATGTGAAATGATAAATAGTGAGATTGAAAGGGATCTAGAGTATGGTGTGAGAGAGCTAGAGAGAATACTAGAGAGGGGGAGAGAGATACTTGCCAAACATGAAAAGTTAAGGAAAGAATATGATTTTAATAAGATAATACTTGAAAGAACAAAATTAAAACCTAAAGAGTAGTTTTGTTCTTTCAAGTATCATCTTATTAAAATCATATTCCCTTCTTAGTATGAATTTTTGTGTGAATGTGTGTGCGTGTGCGTAAGTTCCTCCATTTTCATATCCTTGTAAATTGTATATATTGTATAAAGTAGTTTTAAGTTATAGTTGTAGTTTTTTATTTTTATTATACATATTTTTTATTTTTATTATATAGCTTTAGTTTTTTTTAATAAATAATGTTAGTGAAACCAACGTTCTATGCTTTTATTTCACTCTGCAAAAAGAAAATACCTATTGGAACGTGCAAATTACAAATGTGAAAGTGTTTAGTGTCTTCTGAGCTGCAGATAAGATTCAAATAATGTAAGTATAGTTTTTATTTTCTAATATCAAATCGAAAATAATCGCAATCGAATCGTTTGACTAGTCTTTAATGCGACATTGCATTTTCATGCACTAATTTTTTGCTGTTCATATTTTCATTCTCGCTTTCTAGAAAAAAGACATATATAATTTTAAAATATGCTCCCATAAAAACCTAAAATAAAATAAAATGCCCAATAGAAGATATTTCGCCTAAAAGCGCGCATCCTTTTGACATGTCGCTAAGGAATTGTCTGTATTACATTGACATAATGTGCGAAAGTACATCTCCACGTAATGCCGAAAAAGACACTTTCTTTTCATTTTTTGTTGTTGTTATTTGCATTTCAGCTTTCTAGAAAACAAGAGATGTACATAATGTAAAAATATATCCCTATAACGATGTAAAACTAGCAGCTTATTGTTAATTTGATGAAAGACACGTACAGCTTTCTCATTTCTGCAGAAAAAAAAAGCACTTTTCACCGTCTGGATTAGACGCCTGAAGAACGTTTTAGTTTCGCGAGAGTTCCTTGGTTTGCAAATATAGCATAGTGCGAAATGCATTGCGTAATTTAAGTATCATATGATTTTATTACGTAATCTGGGTAGGTACATCCATTAACAGAAGTATCAAGTTTTAGTAGCAATGCTCTGGACTGAGGTCAGTATAAAGATTTTAATATATGTTCGACTTTTTTATGTTTTAGCGTGAATTTTTATTAGTTGAGTTTGTCATATTAAAAAAGATCGAAATTTTTATATTGATAACATTGACAGCTATTGAACCATGTACAGAGTGTTCTCGTATATTTTAACTCATTACCACAACCTTTATTTTTCAAAAAATCAACAAGTTATATTGAAGGGTTGAGATTATTTATATCATGTACTATCATGCGAAATCAAACATGTATATATCGTAATAAAAAAATCCTAAATATACAGAGTGTTCCATAAAAAAAGTTTTTTTCACAACTTTGCGATGCTCATTTGTTTCATTTGATAACAGATCCTAGCGGTTCAGTGCAAATTTTTATTTTTTCTTGAAAAATAAAGGCTGTAGGAATGGGTCAAATATTCGACCGGTACTTGTACAAAGATTTCGTTGAAATCTTTGATATTTTTGTAAATTTATGATTCGTTTTTGCTTTTAAATGTTGTGGTACAATCTTTGATATTTTTGTAAATATATTATTCGTTTTTGCTTTTAAATGTTGTGGTAGTTCATAAAAAACAGGATAAGTTAAAAAAAAATTATTTAGTTATACAGATTGCCCCTGAACCACTGCATCCTGCTCCTGATTGCGGAATTCCCGCCGATTTGCTCATTCCCGGAGGAACTTGGCGGAGAACGTTTCTCTCCACCGCTCTTGGTTGGTAGCACCCCGCCTCGCTCCAGGTGCCCCCAGTAGTGGTCTGTGCGCTTATTCAAGGATTGGTCCTTGGTGTCTTCCCAACGCCTTCACCCCCAGGATTGGTCTTGAGTCCAACCTTTGTCTCAGGATTGATCTTCACCCCAAGATTGGGATTCCGTAGCAGCGCCTTCACCCCATTGGTCTTCTTCGCAGTCATGACTTGGTAGAATCTCGAGTCACCTCGACTTCCACCTCGTCTTGGGTGTCTAACTCCATATAGGAGTGGTAAAACGATAGCTTTAGACTTGCAACTTGATACTTTTTCAACATTCTTTCGATTTCTTAACATTAATGTGTCTACTAAAACGAACTTAAATGGTGGAAAACATATGAGGAATTAGCGTAAAGCAACCACACTGGAAATTCTTATTAATTTGATCTTAAAAATATCAAGTGCTCTAGGTTTTAATATTCATGTGTCGACAGCGCTCTAGGTAAATTTTAATATCCATGTAAATACACCTGTTGAATGGGACCTAGAAGTAGTATTGTTGATGCAAGTACGTTTCTGTAATAGTTTTGTGGCGTTTAGATTTTTGCCGACAGGTAACCCGGCTGTTCGGAACCTAGATTCCACGTTTCTGCAAGTTTCTTACCCATAGGTGTCGCTCGCACACGGTTTCCGATGGAAAAGTATCAAATTACGGATCAGTTTACATAGTGTTAAAGTTTTTGAGGAATATATGTCACCAAACGCATTAGTTGAGTCGATAACACGGCCGCTTTTCGCCTGATAGCCTCTGGGATCTAATCACGTCAATTTTAAATATGGTTTTTGTTAAATTCGTCTGATATGAATCTGCGTTGAGGATATCTGCAGCTCTACCTCGCCAGAATCTTTTGGATGATAAACGAAAACTGAGTTATTTAAGTATTGGTTGACAAAAATGCGTTTTGTGACACAACCAAGCGAAATATGCAAAAATACCAAGATACATTTTTTGTTCGTAGTGCATTGGAGAATGTAATTTTACTTTTTGGAAATATGTACTTGCCGCTAAGCATATTTTTTAAAGAAAAATATAAATTACAAGAAAAGGTGATAATGGGCAAACACTCAAAGTTAGCAAAAAGACAAAACTAGTAACCGCATACACGTGTTTCATGCTATTTGGCAATCATCAGTACGGTGTAACATTAACCAAATCAAAAGATAGGTATGATTTGTAATTATTACATTTACACTCGCTAATCTTACCCTTATCATCATTGTATCTTGAGAAAAATATAAAGTTTAAACCCCGTATGTACGCCACTGATGGAAGTTTGGAGCTCATATTGTTCACAATGGTGACTAAACTGCTAATACGTACCAAACTTCAAAGCGATACGACAATTTGTTTAGAAATAAACTTAAAAAAAATCGATTTTTTTTTAATTTTCAACCTGTATGTTGAAAACGAAGGTAGATAGACCATATGTTTATTGGAAAAAGTCTTATTTTTAGCCAGAGAATCTCTAGTTAAATTTGTTTCCAACAGTTGTGGGACACCCTGTATAGATGTGTTCCCGGAAACACGTCTTTGCATACCTATACCGTATAGAAGTGAGAGTCAAGTTGGATACTACACGGCTGTGGAGAATGTTTTGCATTTTTTGATAATGATTAGATTTTTTTTATCAAGATTCTTAGTTCAGATTGTAACTTTTTCTTATAAGATGCAATCTCTTCGCAAAATTCAATATTTGTTGTTCTCAGACCCAAGCAATTTTGGTCTTCTGCTAATTTCCAGATGTACTTCTACTAATTCTTCCACTAAAAATTGTTTCTCCGTAACGCAATTTTTTGCCATCCAATTACGGCTTCTAAAGTTTTAGATACTCGCCAGCTCATTCACCAACTATTTAAATTCCCCGCAATTTTGATATATTGACATCACTCCGTCCCAGAACTGCGAACAAAGTTCAATTTTTTTGCAATTCAAGGTACCACGTGTCAAGGTGATCACGAGATCATTGTCGTTAAATTTCATTGGTCTCCAAGGTGACCCCTTAGAGATCTTTAACTTATATGTGACCTTCATGTCAAGGTAACCCCATCGCATTTTCAAATTTCCCGCATTTTTTGCCATATTGACGTCACTTCCGTCCGAGAACTGCGAGCAAAGTTCAATTTTTCCAGGTAAAATTCAAGTGCCACGTGTCAGGTGACCACGAGATTATTAACCTTCAGGTGACCCCTTAAAGATAATCGGT
Organism: Pseudeuparius sepicola; assembly: GCA_963920635.1. NCBI lineage: Eukaryota > Metazoa > Arthropoda > Insecta > Coleoptera > Anthribidae > Pseudeuparius > Pseudeuparius sepicola. The sequence goes on along the minus strand of OY987307.1, from coordinate 10,062,460 downwards.
CTCACTTAATTGACAACCACAGGTCAAGATCATTTTCAAATTTCCCGCCTTGGCGGCCTTGTAACGTCACTTCCGTTCCCAGAACTGTGAGCAAAGTTCAATTTTTCAAGGTAGAACCCAAGTGCCACGTGTCAAGGTGACCTCTTAAAGTTCATTGACCTTCAGGTCAAGGTAACAAGGTGATCTATTAAAGTTCATTGACCCCTTAAAGGTTATCGATCTGGTAACCCCTTGACCTCTAGATAACCTTCAGGTCAAGGTTAACTGAACGTGACCCCTTAAAGTTCATTTAACCCGCGGGTCAATGATTCCTTAAAGGTTATCGATCTGGTAACCCCTTGACCTCTAGATAACCTTCAGGTCAAGGTGAACTGAACGTGACCCCTTAAAGTTCATTGAACCCGCGGGTCAATGACCCATTAAAGGTTATCGATCTGGTAACCCCTTGACCTCTAGATAAGCTTCAGGTCAAGGTTAATGGAACGTGACCCCTTAAAGTTCATTGAACCCGCAGGTCAAGGTTATTTTCAAATTTCCCGCCTTGGTGGCCATATTGACGTCACTTCCGTTCCCAGAAAAAGTGCCACGTGTCAAGGTGACCTCTTAAAGTTCATTGACCTTCAGGTCAAGGTTAATAAGGTGACCTCTTAAAGTTCATTGACCGGTCAAGGTTAACAAGGTGACCCCTTAAAGTTCATTGAACCCGCAGGTCAAGGTCATTTTCAAATTTCCCGCCTCGGCGGCCATCTTGTGACGTCACTTCCGCCCTGGAGTCCCCTTTGCTATACTACTAACACAGGGTACAATATCAGGCAGGTGGCTAGGCTATTGTTTCTGTTGTCATGACATTTTAACCTGAAATTTATTAATCTGTCACTTCACTTTGACGTGACATGATCTTTGAGAAAGGAGGAAGATTTATCCTCCGAAAGCTCAGAAAACAAATTTGTTGAAGTTATTTTTTGAGTTACACGTTTAAAGTTTCGTTCATTTAGTGTTAATAATTTATGAATTTTCGAGGCAACTTGAAAAAGTTGTCTTTCAATCAGTTTGGTGGCGAAAAACCCAATTAAAAATTAAATGGATCTGTTTGCGCCACAAATAAATTTTAGAAAATAACTAAATCCATTTGTTAAAAAACCGAAATTAATAAGGTCACCTATGAAAAAGCAAAGGAGCCTGTCTCTACCGAATTCCCCCGGGTTGGGAAAGAGAAAGAGACTTAGCGATGAAGGATTGACATCAGAAAACGCAAACGACGGCGGGCCTACGGCCTATGATCAAGGAGTTTACAAGGCACTGGGGCAAATGGAAGCACTAGTCAAAACATTGAAGAAATTGGTGACAGAGAACACTAACACTAAAGTGGAAATAAAGAGAGCGGCCAGTGAAGCAGAAATAAAAATGTACAACCTGAAAAGGGCCATGGGCGAGTACAGGAAAGAGATGCAGGATAGGGACAGTAGGAGGACTGAAGAAGGAAGGAAAAAGGTGCAAACGGCAGAGGTGGGTTGTCAAACACTGAGCACAAGAACAGTTAGTAGAGCGACTCAAACGGTCTCCGAAGAACAAGCTACAGCGGAGGACTTAAGACAGGCTAGGAAGTAGAGAGATTTCGAGATTGTGGCGAACAAAGAATGGGCCCAGGAATTCTACGAGAACACAGAGATGGTGGCTGGAAACCTCGTCACCAAATCCGGTAAAGATAGAGGCGTCGTGGTGTGGGCCAACGAGGGGGACCCCAACATGAACACCGGACTGGGCAAACTCTTCAAAGAAAAATATCCAGGCCTAGAGCAATTAACCGAAAAACTCGGACACATAGTAATTACCTCAAGAGCAACCAACGAAAACATGGAAGTTACCTGTACTGAGAAGAGGGTGTGAGACAAGGACGAAGCTACGAAGAGCTCCATGAAGTATTGGTTGCCTTAAGAGAACTACTTGTAGCGACAACCGTGTAACTCCGGTTTCCAAGTAACGGGGATATTTGGATCATTGTTTTCACTTTTCACATTTGTCAATATTATGTTATTGAGAGAATAAAGATTCTTATAAAAGAACTGTTGTTCCCATAGTGGTGACCCCGAAAGTGAACGCGTACCGTGCGCTTTATCGCGAACAGTGCCCTGCAACCACGACAATAGGTTTTACGTCAACAGCCACAACAGTCATGGAGGACTTCCAACAAAGGCTCGATAGATTACAGGAGCAAAATGAAGCCCTTCAGGTACTCCTTCAACAACAGAACGCTACGCAGACTGGACCATTGGAAGGCGCTGTTGCCCCCATTCTGGGCTGACAGACCAGCCCTCTGGTTTGCACAGGTCGAGGCCCATTTCTCCCTGTCCGGCATCACGCAGGAGGCTACCAAATACTCGTATGTAGTATCGCATCTTGACGAACGCTATGCCCAAGAAATGGAAGATGTTATCAAAAACCCACCTACTCAAAACCCTTACACCACACTCAAGAATAAGCTCATTGAACACCTCTCAGCATCTGAACAGAAGCGCGTACGACAGCTAGTTACGGAAGAGGAACTCGGCGACCGCAAGCCTTCGCAATTCCTTCGTCATCTCCGCTCACTAGCTGGTTCCATGCCTATAAGTGAAGATCTGCTACGTACCTTATGGCAGCAGCGTTTATCATCCCACGTCCAGGCCATCCTTCAACCACAAAACGGTCAATCATTGGATGACATCGCCGCATCCGCCGACAAGATAATGGAGGTAATATCATCTGACATCCATCAAAGCCTAGTCGCTCCAGCTGTGCACGCAACATCAACTCCAGTACCTGTCGAGGATAGTCTAGCCAAGCGTCTAGAGGACATCTGTACCCAAATCACCGCCATGAAAATAGAACTTAAGTCCCTCCGCCAACATCGCCCCAGGTCGCGCAACCGGGACCGTTCAGAAAGCAACCGTCGCAACTCCCCCGAGGAACAAGTATGCTGGTTCCATCGCCGCTACGGTAGAAGAGCGCAGAAATGCACCTCACCTTGTAACTTCAGGCAGTCAAACTCCTCCGGCAGCCAGCAGTAGCGGCGGCCGGCTGCCGCCTGGGTGGAAGCCGCCTTTTCATCCAAGACAAAAACACACAACTTAGGTTTCTAGTTGACACTCGTTCAGATGTATGTTGTTTTCCCCGCAAACAGCTTAAAGACCGTCGCCGTTCAGTGGGATACGAGCTCCACGCCGCCAATGACACTACCATCAAAACATATGGCGCATTGCATCTCAAGCTCAATTTTGGTCTGCGCCGCGCCTTCACCTGGATTTTTGTTGTCGCAGACGTTGACGTACCTATCAACGGTTCTGATTTCTTAGCATTTTTCTTCCTTCTTCCAGATTTCCGGAACAAACGACTTATCGACGGTGAGACACAGTTTGCTGTCCCCTGCCAGCTGGCCAACATCACGCAGCCCAGCATCAAAGCCCTCTCTCCATCGTCTCCAGCCCACGTCATATTATCTGAGTTTCCTGAGCTCATTAGACCAGCAGGAACACCGCGGAACGTACGTCACTCAACGTTGCACTATATCAAGACCATGCCAGGGCCGCCAGTTTCTTGTCGCCAACGTCGTTTGGCTCCAGACCGCCTAAGGATCGCAAAATCTGAATTCGATGCTATGATTCATGAAGGGACAGCACGCCGTTCAGAGAGCCCCTGGTCTTCTCCTCTTCATATGGTTCCCAAGAAAACAGATGGTTGGCGACCTTGCGGAGATTACCGCGCTCTAAATGCAAGAACACTTCCGGATAGGTATCCCGTACGTCATATCCATGATTTCACCCAATGCCTACGCGGTTGTACAGTATTTTCCGTCATAGACCTCGTCAAAGCCTATACGCAAATTCCTGTCGTCTCCTGCTTTGATTTCTGTTTCCCATATATAGATGATATTTTAATCTTTTCCCGCAGCGTTGATGAACACCAAGTCCACTTACGTTCCCTTTTCAAGCGTTTGACTGAATATGGAATCCTTGCTAATGCCAATAAGAGCGTGCTTTGCTCCCCTTCAGTCACTTTTCTGGGCTACGAAGTCTCCGCATCTGGCACGCAACCTCTACAAGACAAAGTAGTTGCCCTCCGGGATTTTCCCCGCCCATCAACTGCACGTGGACTGCGCCGATTTTTAGGCATGCTGAATTTCTATCGCCGGTTCCTTCCCTCAGCCGCTAAGCACCAGAGTCCTCTTCACTCCGCCTAGTAGAAGCTTTTGAAGCATGCAAGAAGAACCTCGCTGACGCTACTCTGCTGACTCATCCTGATCCAAATGCCAAGATCGGACTTTTTACAGACGCCTCCAGCATTGCCGTTGGAGCTAGCCTACAACAGTACGTCCACGGAACATGGGAACCTCTTGCATTCTTCTCCCAAAAGCTAACACCACGGCAAACAGAGTGGCCCGCATACTATAGGGAATTATTTGCCGTTTACGCTGCTACTCAGTACCTTCGGCACATTCTCGAAGCTCAACATTGCACCATATATATACCGACCACAAGCCTTTGACGTACGCCTTTCAACAGCGCCGTGAAAAACTTCCACCTGTGCAACTGAATCACCTGTCGTTCATTGCCCAGTTCGCCACGGATATCCAGCACTTGTCGGGAGCTGCCAACGTCGTCGCCGACGCTCTCTCCCGCGTCGATGCCCTCACCGGTCCAAATCCCATCGACCTCGGCACCTTGGCACGCTCTCAAGAGAACGACAAAGAGCTTCGTAACCTGCTAACCAGAGACTCTTCACTCAATCTTCAGCCTGTCAACGTCCCCGGATGCGATTTCAAGCTTTACTGCGATACGACTACACCGCTGACTCGACCGTATGTTCCTTCGCCACTGCGTCGACAGGTATTTAATTCCCTGCATGGTCTCAGTCACCCCGGCACAAGAGCATCAGCACGCCGCCTTGTCTCACAACGTTTCGTCTGGCCCCATGTACAGCAAGATTGCCGCGCCTGGGCTCGCGCCTGTCAAGAGTGTCAGCGCGCGAAAGTTACACGCCACGTGTATAACCCGCTGGGAGATTTCACACCACCTACAGCACGTTTTCAACACATACACATCGATATCATTGGACCTCTGCCACCTGCTGAATCGTACCGATGTTGTCTCACCGTTATCGATAGGTTCACTCGATGGCCCGAAGTCTGGCCGCTAAGACGCATCAGCGCAGAAGATGTTGCCGAAGCCCTTATGAACTGCTGGATATCCCGTTTTGGAACACCGGCGCGCATCACGACCGACCAAGGGCGCCAGTTTGAATCTACTCTGTTCCGCACCCTTGGGATGATTCTTGGTGCAACCAGACATCGGACCTGCAGCTACCACCCAAAATCTAATGGAATGATCGAACGTCTACATAGACAACTGAAGACTGCCATCATGTGCCACTCCGGTTCGACATGGCTACAAGCCCTTGCTAGGAATTCGCAGCGCCTACAAGCCAGACATCAATGCTTCCGTCGCCGAGATGGTGTACGGAGAACCCCTTCGACTACCTGGTGAACTAATTGTTGCTTCTTCAGACATGAACCATCAAGATGCCGACATCAACTTCGTCACACGTTTACGTCACCAGATGTCTCAGCTTCGCCCTGCCCCCGTTTCTCGTCATTCCACTAAAAATACTTTTGTATTCCAGAACCTGTCCACCTGCACCCACGTCTTCTTAAGAGATGACAGCGTGCGCCCCGCTCTGAGACCTCCTTACAATGGTCCGTTCCCGGTAATTCGACGTGACGAACAAACCATCACCCTCAAGATCAAAGGCAACGAAATAAAAGTCGCTCTAGAACGGGTTAAGCCAGCCTACATGTTATCAGATGACATTGCACCCTCCAGCACAAAACGATCAAGTCGTCGAGTGAGGTTCCGTCTTCCCTGACCTCCGGTCTCCGCGGAGGGCTAGTGCAGCGACAACCGTGTAACTCCGGTTTCCAAGTAACGGGGATATTTGGATCATTGTTTTCACTTTTCACATTTGTCAATATTATGTTATTGAGAGAATAAAGATTCTTATAAAAGAACTGTTGTTCCCATATACTCCTCAAAGAGGGCAACGAAGAAGGATTGGACGTGCCAATTATCACGTGCGATGGGGCAGAACACCTTAGAAAGATGATGGTATGCATCTTCCTAAACACCAAGATTATAACCCGGTTATTATAAACCACTCACCAGGGGACCAAAAAAGGCCTACAAATACGGAGAATAGAGACCCACCAGATGGGAATTGGAAGACAACTGGAGTTCTTGGATACATTGTTCTTGTAGTTGCGACATCACTATGTCAGCGCAAACTGGTGAGAGACAGTTCCCCATTCCGAGACCAAATATTTGTATAATCTATTATAAAATTCCATATGTGAAACATTTGTGGGAAAAAATAGCAACAACATTAAATTCAGACAATATTAACATTGCCTTTAAATGTGAGAACACAATTAAGAAATATTATAGCAAAACAAAAGATACAACACCTAAAGAACGAAAGAGCAACATAATATATGAATACCTTGTAAGGATTGCGATAAGGCATATGTCGGTCAAACTGGTAGATACCTTAAAGAAAGAATTTCAGAACATCAAAGAAGTGTAAGACCTCAGAATTTGTTGTTGAACAATGCCAGGACTGGACTAGCTGAACATGTACTAACTTACCAGCATCGATTTGACTTTGATAATACTAAAATTATTGCCAAACAACCAATTTCAAAAAGGCGACTTTTTCACGAAATGGTTAATATCAAGAAACGTTTCAAAACTTCCGTCAATAAAAACTTAGTTATCCAACACCTTAGTAGTGCTTACTATAATTTAATAAATAAATGCATTCAATGATTAGTACAGCTGTTGCTCTTTACTGTCTCTCCCTGTATTCCTATGAACTTTTTCATTCTTCTGCTTATCTACTTGAACTCGGTACACGGTTTTTTACATTACCTTCTAATTTTCTATTTTAATTCTGTGTCAACCTCCGAACCGAGGAAATGGTCTTGTTTATGTGTATTTTATCTAAATGTCCTTTTATATTTCAAATTTTTTGACAATTGAGATCAAATTTTTTTATGTGAGTATTGCCTGTATTTTGTTTTTTTTTCCTTTTGAAATTGGAGTTTTATGTGTTATTTATTCACTGTCTCCCTTTTATATCGTTTAATAATTTTATATTCCAACCTTAATTATGTATTTTGTAACATTGTAGCATCCTGAAGATGACCTTATAAAGGTAGAAACGTCGATGAATTAAAAAAAAGTAAAAATCACTATTGCCTTGTTTTGGCTCGTATATATCAAATTCAGGTCACCAACATCTACGTAGTTTGATGATATATAAATTTATTGTTATTTTGGCATCAATTTTGTACAGGAAAATTTAGCGTAAATAACTTTATATCCTAAATGCTTCACAGTCCATCAACTTTGCACAAAACATTACAGGGTTTTAAAGCGTTAATATCATTTTCTTTTGGAAACACATATTGTTATCGATATTTTGCAATAAAAAGTGAATAGTCATTGAGAAAGAATATATTACATTTTAAAATACAGGGTGTCCGGTAAGTATGGGGCAATCTCGCAGGACCAGGTAGGGAATTTCATAATATTACGATTGAGCCTAACAGCTACGGGTCAAATTTCAATAGTTACTGAGATACAGGACGTTGTAGTTCTATTTCAGAAATTGAATTATGGCAATATCTTCCAAAACAATCAAGCTGCTAAACTGTAATTTGGTACATCTGGATAGAAATAAGCTGAATATGTCAAAAATAAACCGTTTGCGTTGAAATTGGCAAAACGTGCCTCAAAGCACCTGTTAACTGCAACATTTGAAACATAAAATTTTCACCTACCGCTATCAAAATGTTACAGATCAACTGTACAATCACCTTTTTGAAAGTGAATAATTTTTTATACATTGTTCATAGGGATTTTTTTCTCAGTTTAAATGGGAACGATTAATTTGTAACAGTTGACAGCGGTAGGTGAAAATTTTAATGTTTCGAATGTTGGAGTTAACAGGTGCTTTGGGACACGTTTTGCCAATTTCAGCGCAAACGGTTGATTCTATCGTTATGAAACAAGTATACATTTGGTTGGCAAATGAAAAGTTGCACTAAAATAATGGACCTGCAAGACCAAAAAGATTACCTTAAAAAAGGTACGAGTACAAGTAAGGCCAAAAATAGCGCAAGTGTGAGATACATAGAAATTGACATTTTCAGCTTATTCTCCATCCCCAAAAACAAAGCAGTGCCAAATTTAAATTTAGCAGCTTGATTGTTTTTAGAAATATTGCCATAATTCAATTTCAAAAAAGAGCTACAACGCCCTGTATCTCATTAACTATTGAGATTTGACCCGTAGTTGTTAAGCTCAATCTTAATAATTTGACGTCTCCTACCTGCTTCCACGAGATTGCCCCATACTTACCGGACACCCTGTATATATTCTTCTACTCAATGATAGAGTGTTAAAGCTAGTTATACAAGTTTTTCAGAAATTTCAAAATTATTTTAAAAAATGGCAAAATGAAATCTTCTAGTAGATTGTTTAAATTTGGTACATTTACGTAAAATTGAAAAGAAACAGTTTTTCAGATAAAACTTTTGAAATTTGAACAAATGAACCCATTTTCAGCGATTTTATTTTTAAATGGGATATTTGACAGATAGTTTCGCTATCTGTCACGTGACCACGTTTGAGCGAGACCTTTGAATTTGAAAATAAATAATTAATAATTAAAAATTTCCCCCATGGTGCTAACTTTTTGGATATTATGGCGGTTTCAGCTAGATTGTTGGAACCCCCAGATCGACACCTACGCCCCGATCGTTTGTGGGTAACTCCAATATCAATTTTATCAAATCATTTATTGGTAAATTGCAAGGTATGAAAACATCTCTGGAAATAGAAATTGGAAACAATTTATTGCATATTCTCAATAATTATTATTGTCTTATATAATAGACGTCACTTTTAGTTTATTCGATTTTTTTACTGTTGTTGTAGTGACTTCACTTCATGATTCATTTTATTTGAATTTTCTAGTTATTTTCCCAATTTGCGGTAGACATTAATTAGTGTCACTACGCGTAGGACCAGTACCTAGCTGGTTCGCTCTAAAAACGCGATTCTTGATTCTGATTTCGTTGCTGTCTTCAGCGACGTCCTTTTTATCCTTCTTCCAGGCAATTTGTGCCATTTCTATAATGTGTAATTGAAGGGCCCATAAATTCTCAACAAACCGTATAAAAAATTATGCATTTTGATCTCAAAACCCCCAAAAACCGACTTTGAATAGAATTTAAACTTAATTTTAATGTTTTTTATCACCCGATGACGTAACTAAACGTCAAAATATGCGCGTGAGCTTATCTTATTATGTCAATATGAATGTGAAGATATTAGCATTCCGTATATTTACTTTGTAGCATCTCCTTCCCACCAGCTGAATCTAATATCATCAGTTTCTGCAGTTGCCAATGAAAGATCTTACGTCCACGATTCCAATATTGAGCAACATCAGGATGAAATAGTCGCTCATTTGGATACACACATAAAGGCATCCTCAAACGAATTGCATGAATTACCAATTTCAGCTTCTGACGTCGATGAAACTGGAAATTCTTCGATAAATAACCTTCGTAATTCTGATGTTGAACAAGAACCAAGTGTTGATATTTTCGATTCCAATGTCACCTTTTTGCCCACTCCGAAGCCTCATAAGCCAACAACAAATCTTGTTTATTTCTTCAGGATTCAAATGAGTGTTTATTGAAAGATGCTTTAAATTCATTTGGAGATATCCTCGAAAATTCGACGCCCCCTTGCATTGACAAAACAATTTGGAACACTCCAGAGAGGCATAAGATTTCTTCAGATTTTGAAGACTTGCCAGAAGTTACAATGGTATTAAATTCGAGAAAGGATAGCACTAAACAACATAAGAATGTCATTCTCCCTGTTGGATCAAAAAATCGAAAGAGTCTTACTGCGAAATACAAAATATTCGAGGGGGAATTCACTATCGAACGGGAAGAGTTTAAAGAGATGTACAAAGGTGGCAAATTTGTTCTTGGAAGATGGACCTATATACTTACCGAAAAATTCAAATTTGTCAACAATGTATGCATTGTATGCATAAAAGAAAAAAGACGTATCTATTCTAAGAACCTGTTAAAAATATATTGCTATTGTGCCCACAAGACCTGCAAGGTTTTTATTTTATATTTGAAATATTTCAAAAGTTTAGAGGTAAATCATCCCGTTAGTGTATATAGTTCGTCGTTAGATTTTCATCACCTCAGGCCCATCACAAAATATGTCAAAGGTGACGAGAGACGGCTGGCACGCAATGAATTAGCTGTTGTGAAACCATCCAAGGCGAGGGAGATTCGTGTCGAAACATCTAGCAACAGGTTAGTGACAGCTGGAAACTTGCAGCAGATAAAGTCAGACAGTGTCTTAAGAAAGATTCGCTCCGAACATTTTGGCCTTAATGACAGACACGCCGACGATATATGGGATATATTTCTTATGCAAAGATAAAATAAGCAATACCTCCAATTTGTGGGTCAACCATTTTGTGCATATGTATACAGTGTGTCCACGGATAGAGTTCACGTAGGGTGTAAATGACAAAAAAATTTCGAGTTGAAATTTGAGCTTCTGGGGATCAGCCCTGCTTGGTGTTAAACTAATTTGTGACATAATTTTACTTTCGAAAAATCACGTATGCCTTGGGAATTTTGAAAAAACTAATTTTCCACATCAGTAAAGTGCCCTTTCTGTAGGTTTTACGACAAAATGTTATTAAGAAAACTTGTTTACAATGAAAAACTGGATAGGTGTGAAAGAATTTCAAAAGCCTAGGTATACTTTGATTTTTTTCTGCTAAAAAATTTAAAACGCATAAAAATCAAAGTAGACCTAGGCTTTTGAAATTCTTTCACACCTATCCAGTTTTTCATTGTGAACAAAATTTCTTAATAACATTTTTATGTGAAAGCTACCCACAGTGCACTTTTCTGAAGAAAAGTGGGAAAAGATACCAAAAAATCAAAGTAGGCCTAGACTTTCGAAATTTCGCAAACCTACTCACTTCTTCATTCTGAACAAGTTTCCTTAATAACATTTTGTCGTAAAACCTACAGAAAGGGCACTTTACTGATGTGGAAAATTAGTTTTTTCAAAATTCCCCAGGCATACGTGATTTTTCGAAAGTAAAATTATGTCACAAATTAGTTTAAAACCAAGGGCTGATCCCCAGAAGCTCAAATTTCAACTCGAAATTTTTTTGTCATTTACACCCTACGTGAACTCTATCCGTGGACACACTGTATATATATAATATAGCCAAGAACAATTAGAACTGATAACGGTCAATGACGGTGATGTAGTCTTACACTTAGATGCTACCGGTTCTGTAGTGCGAAAGCCAGCTTCTGTGAGCAAACGTATTTTTTATTACGCAGGAGTTATAAAAACATCTTTCAATTCTAGACTTTGCCCAGTTATGGAAATGTTTAATTGTAATCACGATACTACTTCAATTGGGATATGGATGGCTCAATTTAAAGCTTTCGCCATACATAATAAAATGAAATGGCCGGTGTTCAAGAGAGTTATTACCGATTTTAGCTTTGCTTTAATAAATGCTACAATGTACTTTTATAATAACATAAATTTGAAAACTTATTTGGAAATCGTGTACTTGTCTTTGACCAGAAACGATAAACCCGTAATGAAAGACATTACTTTGTTGAGCATTTGCTGCGCACATTTTTTCAAAATAGTGACCAAGGACATAAGTAAATGTTGTAAAAGTGAAGAAGAACGACGCTTTATAAAAGAATGTATGGCATCTGCCATTAATTTCACGAGCTTGGAATCGTTCTTTTCTTGGTTTCTTAACTTAAGTATTGTTATGAAATCCAAAAAAACTCGTGGGTTGACAATGCTCTAAAAATTGATTGAGACATGTTTAAAACATGTTTAAAAACAAATAATGCAACTGACGAAGAAGATGTGGACATAGATGCAAAAGAAGAGCCTTTCCCAGAAACAGAATCGGAAAAATTGAGAAAACAGCCCATTCTTTAAACATTTTAAGATTATTCTGGAGGAGGTTGAAATGGAAATGAGTAACACCGGAGACGAAGAAAAAAGTGAACAGGACGACGTGTACTACAACGAAATCTTTCTGAATATTATAGTAAAGAAATATTTGCTCTTACTGCCACTTTGGTCTGGTGTAACAAACGAAAATCATTTCGCACAAAGATATAGCAACGCCGAGGTAGAAAATTGGTTCCATATTGTTAAACACTTAATTATGGATAGGAGAGACCCTCAGAAAATTAGTAGGGTAGTAAGAGCTATAAGGCGGAGGGTCCTTGGAGTATACAAAGAGGTAAAACTTTCAATTCCCAAAGAATCCTGTACTTCAAAATCCAGAAAACGCGAAGTGTTGCCTCAAGAAGAAAATAGCCAGGACCTGGAAGAACCCAAGAAGAACAATGGCAAAAAAAGAGACCACTAACACATAGCAACTTCTTGGGAAGCCACCTAAAGGTCATCGAGGCAAATATTGCTAATAAACAAAGTCTTCGAAAAATCGACAGATTAGACGCCTCAAAGGAACAGAGAAATGTAATGTATATGTGAAAGCCTTAGAGTTGAACCCAGAAAAAGGTCAAGAACTCGCAGAAGTACTATAGGCCAAAGTACGAACAAAACATGGTTTGAAGAAAGGCGGAAAAGAATTACGGCTTCCAATTTCGGACGAATATGCAAGGCACAGAAAGATGAAGCCAAAGCCAATTTAACAAAGATACTTTTATACCCGACGCATGCCCAAACCAAAGCTATGAGGTACGGAAAACGCAATGAATCAAATGCAATCCGTCAATATAATGAGCAAAATCCGAATGTTGTCGTTCGTATGTCTGGTTTGTTAATAGACGAAAACAAACCATATCTAGGATGCTCTCCAGATGCACTAGTTTCGGACGATGGGGTTTTGGAAGTCAAGTGTCCCTATAGCATAAAAGATTTGAGTCCCATGGATATTTCGTATTTAGATAGTAATGTCAATTTGCAGGTATATTATACTGGCTTCTTCGTTATGATATGCCAGAAACAGGGGTGGACAGTGCTTCTCGTCAAAAGTTGAGAACGGACATATTAGATGTTTCCATAACGCCTGACAAATCACGCCGAAATTTAAGTCAGATCACTCATAATCCACCTTTTGGATTTCAGTCAACTGTTGACTATTGCGCCTCGCTGAAGTCGCTTTTAGAAGCACTAACAGATCAAAGTTTAGATCAAAGCCATGTCGTGTAAATGAATGGAAGAACACAAAGCCAATGATTGCCGAAAGTGGTGTCGTCTGACACACAGTCACAGATTGTGTATTCGCACAAAGGTAGTATTGTTTTAAGGAGTTATGCTTGGTTTCACAGGTTATTTATCTTTTACTTTTTATTTAATAAATTAAAATATATACAAAGGACTGTCTGAGTTTATTCATTGGAATTTTTACCTCACGTCCCAGCTCACTGAACACTATTGATATCTCTAATGCAGCAATTTTCTTTATAAGCCCATGTGAAAATGATCGGTGAGATGAGCCTATATACAGTATTAAACTTCCCGGCAATTTTTTTAACCGAAAAGTTGTTCAATTTCGCAAATAAAAATTAGTAGCGTCACTTCTACGGGGGTGACATTGGATCTGCAACACTCGGGGCGAAGTATAGTTCATAGGCAACCACCTCCAACATAGCAGTACCGCAACCATCGCCTAATAACTTCGCGGCAATTTTTTTTATGCAAAAAGTTGTACAATTTCGCAAATAAAAATTAGTAGCGTCGCTCCTACAGAGGTCACATTGGATCTTCGACCCTCGGGGCGAAGTATAGTTGACAGGCAACCACCTCCAACATAGCAGTACCGCAGCCATCGCCTAATAACTCCGCGGCAATTTTTTTTTATCCGAAAAGTAGTTCAATTTCGCAAATAAAAATTAGTAGCGTCGCACCTACGGGGGTGACATTGGATCTGCGACCCTCGGGGAGAAGTATAGTTGACAGGCCACCACCTCCAACATAGCAGTACCGCAGCCATCGCCTAATAACTTCGCGGCAATTTTTTTATCCGAAAAGTTGTTCAATTTCGCAAATAAAAATTAGTAGCGTCCCTTCTACGGGGGTGACATTGGATCTGCGACCCTCGGGGCGGAGTACAGTTGACAGGCGACCACCTCCAACATAGCAGTACCGCAGCCATCGCCTAGTAACTTCGCGGCAATTTTTTTTATCCGAAAAGTTGTTCAACTTCGCAAATAAAATTAGTAGCGTCGCTTCTACGGGGGTGACATTGGATCTGCGTCCCTCGAGGCAAAGTATAGTTTACAGGCAACCACCTCCAACATAGCAGTACCGCAGCCATCGCCTAATAACTTCGCGGCAATTTTTTTATCCGAAAAGTTGTTCAACTTCGCAAATAAGAATTAGTAGCGTCGCTTTTAAGGGGGTGACATTGGATCTGCATCCCTCGGGGCAAAGTATAGTTGACAGGCAACCACCTCCAACATAGCAGTACCGCAGCCATCGCCTAATAACTTCGCGGCAATTTTTTTTATCCGAAAAGTAGTTCAATTTCGCAAATAAAAATTAGTAGCGTCGCTCCTACGGGGGTGACATTGGATCTGCGACCCTCGGAACGAAGTATGGTTGACAGACAACCACCTCCAACATAGCAGTACCGCAACCATCGCCTAATAACATCGCGGCAATTTTTTTATCCGAAAAGAAGTTCAATTTCGCAAATAAAAATTAGTAGCGTCGCTCCTACGGGGGCGACACATTGGATCTGCGACCCTCGGGGCGAAGGATAGTTGACAAGCCACCACCTCCAACATAGCAGTACGGCAGCCATCGCCTAATAACTTCGCGGCAATTTTTTTATCCGAAAAGTTGTTCAATTTCGCAAATAAAAATTAGTAGCGTCGCTCCTACGGGGGTGACATTGGATCTGTGACCCTCGGGGCGAAGTATAGTTGACAAGAAACCACCTCCATTATAGCAGTACGTCATCCATCGCCTCCCTATGTTTAATATTGAGTCCTTTTAGTAGCCAAATTTCGTGGACAACCACGGCGGAAACGGACATTCTTATAAATATTTTCGTGGATCATCCACGCTTAATCTAGTGCAGTTATTAGCGGAATTTCGTGGCCAGCCACAGTAATGTGCGGTGTTGCCAGTTGCTCGACCGTGGATGGAAAAACCGTGGATGTCTTCACATCAGTGTTGTCATAAGGGTAGACGAAGTAGGGGAGAGGCATGACACCCACATACACAAAATAATTATTAAAGACAAAGAAGACGCAGTTCTGACAGATCAACGAGTTGCCCATAACAGACCGGACCTTATAATAGTTGATAAAATTTCTAGGAAGACAACTCTGATTGATGTGGCCATCCCGAACAACAACAACCTGCGTGTGAAGCAAGTCGAGAAGATCGCGAAGTACAGAGACTTAGAAGAACGAATTAGAAGGCAATGGGAAATGGAAAACGTCAAGACGATTCCAATTATCGTGTCAACAACTGGTGTCATACCAAAAAGTTTGCTGAGAAACATAAAAGAGCTGGGTCTAACTGATAGTCTTTACAGGTCCATGCAGAAAGCGGTACTACTTGCGACAGCCCGAACCGTCAGGAAATTCATGGGGAATGCAGGAACGTCCGACAACATCAATGTCACCTAAGGTCGAGAGTAGTATAGCTATGCCGGTTCAAGGCCAATTTCCCCATGTATTTCTTATGGGGGCTAAAACGTGGTCAAAACGTGACCAAACTTACCCCCTCCACTCCCAAACCACGCCCCCCAGCCAATCGCGCCGACCGTTGACCTTCGCCCCTGCCGCGACCTTCGCGCGCTCGACAGCGAGGGGTGCCGAAGGTGCCCGAGTCCGCCGACCGTTGACCCAGCCGCGACGCCGGAAGCAGGCCGCGGACATGTCACGACGAGACTCCCACCTAATAATTAAAAGAAACCCGCACCCTGTTATAGAAAATCGTAATTTAGGCAAGCCATGACGTCTCCTGGGTGCTCGAGTTCTCGCTTTCGCCAGGCCGACCGTTGACCCAGCCGGGAATCGCAACTAATAATTAAAACACCCTCTTATAGAAAATTGCAATGAAGGCAAGTCATGACGTCCCCTGTCGACCTCTAGCCGTGGCCATGCAAGTCTTGGATTTTTGCCAGCCCTCGCCTACCGTTGACCTCTGCCTGGTGAAACATATTTTTTGCATCCGCGACGCCGCGACATGTCACGACTCGCAACTAATAAAAACCCTAAATCATAATTAAGCCCTGTCGACCTTTAGCCGCGGCCATGCATGGATTTTTGCTACCACCTCTGCCTGCGTATTTTTGCGTCCGCGACGCCGAGACATGTCGAGACTCGCAACTAATAAAAACCTAACACCTATAGAAAAAATACCAGCTTGCAATATGTACGTGATGTAATTCCGCTGAAAAAAAGTACTTTCTCTTTGTCGGAATAAGCGCCTATAAAACGAGCACGCTGATCTCATCGGTACTGGCGATAAAAAATTTGTAGGAAAAGTGTAATAAAGAATAGATATGAGATACATATGAGTGTATACATTTTCTTGACTACATTACCTAAGGATGTATCAAAAATCTATCTTCCTATATTTAGAGAATAGGACTGCTCAAAAGGAAAGTGGACATTACATTTGGGGCATAAATTAACCATTTTTAGTTGAGTTTATAACCATCTAGGTAAGTAAATTTTCTTCAATTCCGAGAAAGCCAGGCCCTGTTTTAAATTACTTGACTAAAATATAAGAGGTGCAAAGTTCATCAGTTTTTAAAAATACTCTGACGTCACACGATTATCAAGTTGAAAGACTAGCTGCAAAATCCGATTTTGTGCAACGCGTTTCCTGTTTAAAATTTCACCCAGAAACAAAAAAAAAGGTACTAATTCTCACTTATGCCATGTTCACCGTATGATTTTTATACTATTCCGACTTCGAAAACCCAAAGGTACAAGTGTAGCGTGTGGAAAAAGGTGGAATTAAGGGTTTAAAACCCTTAAACGGTCTATATATGGAATAAAATAAGGGCATGCAACATGTTCTTCAATAATGAAAATTAAAACAATGTTCATTTTTGACTGTCCATTATCCTACCAAGAAAAAGCTTAGAGCGTCTAAGCGACTATAAAAACGTCTAAACGACTCTAAAAAACGACTAGACGACTCGTAAAAACGACTAGACGATTCGAAAAACGACTAGACGATTCGGAAAAAACGACTAAACGACTCTGAAAACGACTAAACGATTCTGGAAAACGACTAGATGACTCTGAAAAACGACTAGACGACTTGAAAAGCGACATACCATGGAATACCATCGAATACCATGAAATACCATCAAAGACCATGGAATACTATCGAAAACCACGGAATACCATAAATGGTCTTGGATACCCCTATGAAAAATTTGCCTCGGGGCGAGCATAAAAGGAAATTATCCGTGATCGATGCTCTGTGATCGAAAGATATATAAGCCTTTGATAATACAATCACTCTCAGTTAAAGACATGTTTTTGTCACTTGAGATTGAACCTAGGAGTTATGGTATCCAACACACCAGATTAGTCATGGGACAAATACCAGTAACTGTTGAAGATAACGTATTATGTATTGGAGATCAAAATTACCCTTACACCAGGTCTGTCTCAACTGCTTTTGAAGAACAAACCACAAGGTATTAATGAGAGTGATCTAAAAATATACAAACAATTGTTGATTACTAATTTTCGATAGGTTCAACAAATCAGGTTTTAAAAGTGTGTTTAGGTGCCTATGGTTTCATCTGGTATATGTTCCATACAGGATTAGAACCTTAGCCCACATTCCAAAGCCAAACACTCGGCATTTTATGTAAAATTCTAGGAAATGCTTGGCAGTGGGGCAATAATCTCGACGCGCTGTTGTAGCAGGGCTCCACTGGCTCCCGCAGGCCTCGCCGGTCTCTGTAGACTCAGCAGGTCCCTTTAACGATGTGTACCGCAGACCCCGACTAAATTAAAAAATTACTATTAACACTAAAATACCCGGACAATAACCATCATTCCAACGCCAAACACCCGGCAGTAGTATTTCTGCGAATGCATCGCAGCCGGGCGCGGATGACTCACATCCGCTAGCCGGAACTTGTCAGGACAGGTTGACAACCTAAAAACAATTCTCTCTACTTAGATAAAAATAGAATGTCAGTAGTTAAGCAAAGCGGGCATCAGGACAGTGACGTCACGGCCTCGGCCGCTACGTGGCAGATGTTTATTTCCGACAGGTGAGGACTTGCATTTTGACCTGGCGTGACCCCCGGGAGGTTATTAACCTTTTCCGACAGGTGCGGACTTGCATTTTGACCTGACGTAACCCCGGACGGGACTTGACCTCGATAGGTTATTAAGAATTGTTATGACATGTTCAGCTCCCCCTCTCTACCACTAGGTTAGGATATAAGGTGGTCCGTTCTAGCTGGAGAACTCAGTTTAGTTTGAAAGCAGACAACATGGATCTACAAGCAATCAACAAGTTGACGTGCCTCAATCGGAAATCCAGCATCAAGTTGGCGGAATTACCGCAAGATTTGTCATTGAAAATATATTCAGGCAAGCTGGTGAAGACAAAATTCGGGGAATGCGTCTTACTGGAATTGGAGGAGAATGTTGTATTCCTACCGCAGAGAGTCACGGTAGCATTCAAGCCACACTTGGAGGATTTCTCATCTGAAAGATATTCCCTCGTGTTTAAGGGACAACTCAACACTGGAAAACTTCACCCGGCAAATCAGTTTGAGATTGTAGAAAATAAAAATATTTAAACGAAAAAATTTTTTTTAATTATCCAACCTAAACCAACTAATATAAATATTAATAATAGGAACTACAGAAAAATATAAATACATGATATTTAGAGAGAATCGACTTCAGTCTAATGTTATCATTCACTGGAGAAGGGTTATTTAACTCGTTAATAAATAAATTACCAATTGAGTTCCACATTCCCGGATATCAATATTGTGGACCTGGTACTAGACTAGAAAAAAGATTAGCAAGGGGTGACAGTGGAATTAATAGATTAGACACTTTATGTAAAAAACACGACATATTCTACTCAAAAATTGGGTTGCTGGAAGATCGACATAAAGCTGACTTGGAATTGGAAAATCAAGCTTGGGAAAGAGTTAAAAGCAAAAACGCAAAATTAAGTGAAAAAGCTGCTGCTTGGTTTGTAACAACGGCAATGAAAGCTAAACGGAAGTTAGGTATGGGTCTAAAAAAGCGTCCCAATTCATTCAGGCGAGATATAGTACGAAAAGTTGAAAAATCGTTGAAAAAATCATTTAACAACAATCAGCTGAATAACGTTAACAATATTAAAAATACAACATTAGCTGCCATCAAAGCTGCACGACTAGCTGTTAAAAGAGTGGGAGGAAAAAGAAAGGTGCGAATACCAAGAATTATCCCATTTCAGCACAAAACCGGTGGGTTTCTACCGTTGATTCCAATCCTAGCTGCATTGGGAGCTCTTGGATCGGTAGCTGGAGGTGCTAGTGCTGTTGCTAAAACTATAATCGATGCCAAAAATGCTCAAAAAAAGATGGTTGAAGAAAAACGACATAATCGAGCAATAGAAGCTATTGGAAAAAAAGGATCAGGTCTTTATATGCGAAAAAATAATCGTGGTGGATTTGGTTTGTTTTTTCAAAAAAAAAACTTAGTTCAAAAACTTCCTCTAAAGCTTCCTAATAGACCATTAACTGATGTTGACCTAAATAAATTTGCTAGAAAAATAAAAGTGCCGCATTTTAAAGGTATATTTATGAGAGACACGCTTCCAAAAACAAAACCAAATGCAAATGAGTCTGCAATTATAAATTTAGATATTCAAAGCAATAAGGGAACACACTGGGTAGCATATATAAAAAAGAATAATTTTGTACAGTATTTTGATAGTTTTGGTAACTTAAAACCACCTATAGAACTTATTCGTTACTTAGGTAAGGGGGTTAAGATTTTATACAACAACGAGTCCTATCAAAAATTTAATGAAATAAATTGTGGTCACCTGTGCCTCGCATTTCTCTATAAAAAGCAGAGGTAAGCTTAGAGTCAACTCAGTCATGTCACTGATATTCACCCTACATGGTTTCACTTCAACGCTAAGTATTGACTTTAATAATACAATATATTTAGATTCTGATGTTCAGTATGGTCTAGCATTGTTAGGATTTCATTCATACAATACTATTCCGAATATTGAGGCGCCTAATAACAAATTTTATGTTGTCAATGAAAACAATGAACGAAAAATTATAGAAATACCTACTGGGTCATATGAAATTAGTGCTATAGAAAGACAAATATTGAAATCTTTGAAAAAGTTAGATAACAATCCAAATATATTTTCATTGAAAGCTAACAATAGTACGCTTCAGTGTGAAATTTATAGTGATCAATACAGCATTGATTTTCAGCAGGATTCAATAGGAAAATTGTTAGGTTTCTCTAACCGCTTACTACAATCAAAGAAACTTCACATATCAGATTTACCTGTAAGCATTGTTAAAGTTAGAACGATTCATATAGATAGTAATATAACGGCTGGAGCATACTATAATAATAAACCATCGCATACTATTTACGAATTTGCTGTGGGGACCGACCCCGGTTACGCGATAGACGAAACTCCAAGAAATTTGCTATACGTACCCGTTACCAAGCGTGAAATTAATAATTTATCATTATCAATTTTTGATCAAAATTCCCAGTTGGTAAATTTCAGAGGTGAAGAAATAATTGTAAGATTAGAATTAAAAAAGTTGTTATAAAATGGGTCTAGTTTTTGATGACGCTAGATATCAACCGTATAAAAGGAGATCACAATATTCTCAAAAATCACTCCCTCAAAGGTCTCATAAGTGTGAACCTCGTGAGAAGAATCTTATACCTACACCTGAAAATCTAAAGTTTTTAAAATCTCTTGGGTACGATGTCGTTAACACCTCAAGTGTTCGACGTGTATCGCTCACCAAAATTCGATGAATCAATTCAACGATTGGAGACACGTACCTATTACCCATTTGTTAAGTCTTTTATGAATAACGATATAGTGGAAATAACTATCAATCAAGGTGATGCCTGGCTATTAATGTACGATGCCGCGATATTTATTAAAGGAAAACTAGAGAAAACAGGCGGAGCAGGTACTTTCAGCCTTGTCAATAATGGTGCTGCTTTTTTCTTTGAATCTATATCTTATGAACTGAATGGTAAAGAAATGGATGCTGTTAGAGATCCTGGTATCATGAGTTCAATTAGAGCATATTTGTGTTACACTCCTAATGATCATAAACATATGATGACTTCGAGTTGGACCTATCCAGAAAAATTTTCTGTTTTGAATAAGGATGGTTCGTTCAGCTTAGGAATCCCTCTTAAGCACTTATTTGGTATTTTTAATGACTATCAATATGCTATTTGCGGTAAGCAAACCATAAGACTCATAAGATCCCGAAATGATACCAACTGTTTGCTATTAAAAGAAACTCCAGGAATAATCCCAGAATTAACTGCAGAACTAACCATTAGCAGTATCGAGCTGAAGGTAAAGCATATTCAACCCAATGACATGATTAGACTGGATCTGTTGAAAGCAATCAAAAGCAATAAACCTATTTTAATTCCGTTTCGTAAATGGGAATTACACGAATTACCAAATCTCACCGAAAATGCCACTAGAGAAATATGGTCGGTGAAAACATCTACAGCAGTCGAGAGTCCGAGATTTGTTATAGTTGGATTTCAGACAGATCGTAAAGAGAACTCAAAAGAAGATCCTACACAGTTCGATCATATAGATATCTCGGACGTTAGGTTAATCTTAAACGGTGATTATTATCCATTTGAACGGCTAAGGCAAGATTTCAATAAGGATTATGTAGAATCATACAATAATTATACTGATTTTCATCCAAGTTTTATGAATACTCGAGATAAGCGTCCTATTCTCAGTTACAAAGACTTTAAAGAACATGCAACGCTTTTTGTTATCGATTGTTCCAAAAGAAACGAGTCCGTAAAAACCAGCACGGTTGACGTAAAGTTAGATATCGAAAGCACCAAAGGATTTCCAGCTAAAACTAGAGTTTATTGTATTATTATTCATGATTGTATACTAGAATATTTACCGTTGAGCGAAACTGTTAGAAATATAATGATTTAAATAACAAACCCCCTCTCCTTTGCTTAACTATCAATTGGATATAAAAACGTATCGGTTAGTGAAGAAAACCATTCTCTGTAAAAGTATAGATAAAACTTAACCATGAAAATTGCAGTTATTGACATTCAAGGCTTCATGGTAAAAAATGAATTCCATCCTAAAGAGCTGACAATTAAAATTAACGAACAAATATTACACATATTATTAAAACCGTTCAGAGATTTTAATTCACTTAGTAAATTCGATAAAAGACATGTTAGAAATCTTGAAAAAAATCGTTTAGGAATTAAATATTCCAGTGGATATGTGGACTATAGTGAATTACCCAAAATAGTAGAAAATATTTTGTTCAACGTCAATTCAGTCTATGTTAAAGGTGATCAAAAGGCAAGATTTTTACGTAATGCTATCGACAAGAAAATAGTTGATGTTGGAGATCTTCAGAACAATTGGATTCAAGTACCAAAGTTTGAGAAGGAGATACCATCATGCTTGTGTCACACAGAACATAAGAAATGGTTATGCAGTTTAAGTAATTGTGAAAAACTATATAGTTGGCTACAAACATTTTTTCCATAATATATTATGTTAGTTTAATCTGTAATGTAGTATAAAAATAATTAAATTTTTAATAATACTTAGTTGTTTATTTTAATTACCCTCTCCAAATACATATAGGTATCAATTACAAAATCTTAACAAATATCCTACAGTTTTATTCAAGATGTTGTTAAAAGCAGAATACATTTTTTTGCATGCTATAATTAACAACGTGTTCTATATTTATAAACCAACCTATGTAGACGAATTTGCAATTTGTGTGGATAAACATCCTATAAAATGGATTCCTTTTATACCTGTACCTGATACTAAGGATATTGTAATGGTAAATCTACCTAGAAGTTTTGCATACTACAAAATTAGAATGACATTTAAAAATCGAACAATTGCTGATACGGAATGGTTAATCCATTGCTCAAAAATCTATAACAATAAAACTACTCTGACTTCTAATAACGTACAAGGAAGTCAGCAGGAATCTTCAGGGTGTATGAGAGAAGTGAACGTGCTGTACATGATCTATTTTATAACAACATGTTCGTCATTATTAGTCGTGAAATTGCTTATTAAACTTATTCAGAGACTACTTAGTGAACGAAAATGGTATACAACAATATTAAGAAAAAACTAAAACCAAATCTGTCATTGTATCATACGTATTAAATAAAAAAGTTAAAAATATACCAAGTATTTCATTTACACCCTATCTATAATTTCTATAATCTGTTGCAGAGCGACATTTTTATTTTATTCAAGTTAGAAGAGCAAAGTATAAGGATATTTATTGATGGTGGTTTTAGAGTATTAAACGCTAAAAAGTATTATACTTACCTGTAAAGTTATCTTTTCATGATTGTCTTAACACTATCTTTATACTTAACACTTTTTAATTTTTTTATTTCAACTTTTTGGATTAGGAATAGGGATAAAAATAAAAGTTATTAGCATAAATTTAATATATGTATTGAAAATAAAATATAGGTATATTTACAAAAATCTAATCATAATAATATATATATAATAAGACTAAGACTATATATAAAATAAGACTAAAGAAAACTATAATAAAAAAATTAAAACTGACTATATACAAAAATTTATGTGAAGTCCCGTTTTGTCAAGTCGCTATTTGTCAAGTCACGTTATGTAAAGTCATTTTGCTACCAAAAAGGAATTGTGTGCGCTATGAGAGAACTAATTTTATTTGTATTTTAATCGCTGTAAAAGTTTAGTACATAATTTATCGTCCTTTTTGTGTTGATCAATTTCCTTTAATAAAGTTTTCTTACGTTTTTCTAATTGGTTTAGTTCTCTCGTAGCGCGCATAACTCCTTTTTTAGCCACAGAACTTTTCTTTCTCAAAAATGTAAGAGTCTTGAACAGATATTGGGTCACGCCTAGAACTTCTTTCATACTCTCACTGTCCTCAAATTCATCTGCACTATCAACTTCATGCTGTCTAGACGTGACACCAACAGTCTGTATAGATAGTAGGCTGTAGGTATCGTCATTGTCAGAGTCATTGTCATTGTTATTATCATTATCATTGTTATCGTCCCTATACAAATTCGATAAATTCTTAGCATGTTGTCCATGTTGCCCATGTTGTTGAGGGGGTGACTGTATCGCCAACTGCTTGCCTTTGCCCTTGCCCTTGCCCTTGCCTTTACAGAGCCCCGACGGACCGGCTTGGGGTTCCACGGCAACGGCGTCGGGAGCAGAAGTTCGCACCATCGACAGCGACAACCGGGATCTGGTTGGCTTCGAGGGAGCGGTGAACCGGCCTTCCATCGATGCGACAGCGGCGGAGCAGACGGGTGGTCCAAGAGCGGAGCAGGGCGGCGGCGTGGCAGCGGCGACGACGGCTGATGATGAGTCTGGGAGCGGTGATGGTATGGAGCTCGTTGCAGTCCTGGCGGACCTGAACGGTCCCGGTAGCAATATTGGACTACCCCTAGCCGAACTGGACGGACCTGGCGATATTGCGTCCGCGGCGCTGATCGGGCTGAAACCCCGATCCGCATACCATTGAGATGGATCGATCTCACCCAGAGTCATGCCAGGTGGCTGTAAATTAAAATTATCTTTAATACACATGTGTATAAAGCAAATAGTTAAAAGTAGGTATACAAAAACATACTTTTATTAGAAAAACCGAAAACCTTCTACACCCTTAAATATTAAAAAGGCACCTTTAATTAGAAAATGAAAAGTATTTTTTTTTAACTGAAAATGATAATTTTTACTTACAATCACAATCTGGTCAACGATATTAATTTTCCTTCCAGAATCCATTACAACAAACAGCACAAACACAAGCACGAAGATGCACGGAGCACGCGGAGGTATAAGGAATCGTTTTGATGTTCAGCGAACACTGAAGAACTAAGCTAACAGTGAATTATTATATTGATACAAACTGCAGTGTCCACAATTTATATAGGTAGGGGATTCCTTTCTATACAGCTTACTCTCAGAGTTCATCAACACAGGCGTAGAGTTACTTCCTGCAGTATCCACAATTTGTATAGGTATACGATTGCATCCTGTGCTATATGATAACTGCTTACTCGCAGAGTTCATTAACACAGGCATAGGGTTACTTCCTGAGAACTGATGAGTCGACAAAAGAGAATGCAATCTTGCATTCACACGAACAATAGAACCATGAAGTATGATACCGGAAACGTGTAATCCGACACTGGAGTATCAAATTACATTCGATTGAAATCCGACACCCGAAACGTGTAATCTGACACTGGGATATCAAATTTCATTCGATTGAAACCCGACACCGGAAACATGTAATCTGACACCGGTGTATCAAATTACATTCGATTGAAATCCGACACCGGAAACGTGTAATCTGACACTGGGATATCAAATTACATTCGATTGAAACCCGACACCGGAAACATGTAATTTGACACCGGTGTATCATATTACATTCGATTGAAACCCGACACCGGAAACGTGTAATCTGACACCGGGGTATCAAATTACAAGCCCAAAATTGGTCTTTTATTTTTGATAAAACCCCCAGAGCGAAGCTCGAGCTTCGCTCTGGGGGTTTTATCAAAAATAAAAGACCAATTTGTATTCGTGATCTTTCCAGGCAAAATCGCAGGAATTTTATTGAAATAAACGATTAAGTATTATCGAAAATTTATTTTTATACTACATTACAGATTAAAATAACACACATACATATTATATTTACGGTAGAAATGCTCGCACCCTATTGGTTACAATTTGTCTACACAACGGACATGTTTCTATCGATGGTGAACACTTCATACAAAATACTAGATGTCCACAAGGTATCATCAGGATTTCTATATTATTTTCGTAACAGATTTTACATAACATGTTACTCATATACTCCGTTTCTGGAGTAGGTTTGGTGATATATACATTTTCTGGAGCAGGCTTAGAGAAAAAACTTTCATCTTCTGTAACGGCATTAGGATGAATTTCGATACCGTAAACTTCACTATCTCCACGATTTGTGATAAATGGACAATTCGGACTCCAACTTCTGTGGTCTTGCATAGGGTCATCATCAACCTTCCATTGGTAACCCTCGATGAAGCAATAGGGGCATTGTACTGAATCATCGGAGCTCGTATAAAAAAAGCCTGCCTCCGCCAGGTTTCTCGTTACCTTAAACACATGCTCTTGCGGCCAATTTTCGAACGATTTTAGTCTATTATCAAATTTTTTATATTCCGAAATTAATTCCATTTCTGTACGTAAGAAACCAACTGCTAGATTTTTATGTCTATTATATCAATTTATATCAAAATCGAAGAGTGGGGACTTAAAATGACCTGAAATAACCTTGACCGTATTTTGAAAACGGATTAATATTCTATAGAAATTCCATAAAGTTGACGATGCTCTAAATCTGTTAATCAAGCAGAATATATTTTACGTTGTAAGGGGGAATTGACTATAAAAAGGTATGAATTTAGATGGATATCATTCAGTTAACCAATAAAATGAATTCAGCACTACAGAAGGCGATTGATGAAGAGACGAAGTCATGGAAGCAAGACGAGGAAAATAATAAAGCAGCAATAGAAATGGAGAAGAAGAAAGTAAAGCAGGGTTACTGGGACGCATGGGGGAACGACGATGAACCAACAAACATGAGTTCAGTACTACAGAGAGCGATAATGGAAGAGACGTGGTTATGGAAGCAAGACGAGGATAATAATAAAAAAATAATAGAAATGGAGAAGGAAAAGGAAGAGCAAGATTACTGGAATGCATGGGGAAAAGATGGTGAAACAATGTATCGACCACAACTCGATGAAAAAAATATAATAAGGTTTCCTGCAAAAAGAAGTAAGAGTGAAAAAAGGGCCTTTCGTGATCGTGAACGTGTTCGAATGGCAAAGTTCGTTGATAGTAAATATCATAACGATAAAAATATTGTTTTTTTTAATTAATAAATGATTTATGCAAAATTAATTATAACATTTTTATTTTACTCCCTTTTACCCATTTACAAATAAAATAACCAAGTTTAAATAAAGTTGTAAAAATAATGTGAAGAATGTAACAGCTCACTAGTTGTAAAACACATAAAAGATAATATTACCTACCGATATATTATTAATATATGTTTATTCAAAATCATACTAACAAAAAACATATAATAAAACAAAAGTATTCAGAACAAATAAACAGGATAAGCATAAAAATTTGTTTGATTCACTCGTTACCCAAAATAATAATTATAATAATCATGATATTCTCAAATTTGAATTAATCATAGTTAGCAATAATTACTAACAATAGGTGAGACAGTCAAATATTTTTAATTTAAATTTAGTATGCACAAATAAGGTTTCAAAAGTTTTATAATCAATTATATCATTAATCATTTACTAATTATGTTTATCGCATTAAAATTCTCATTTCAAATTCATTGTATATTTTTTAGATGATAAGGTAAATTAAAATAGGTACTTTCATTTATTTTTTATTATAATTTTTATTATAATTTTTGCATTAACAATAATCCTTAATCTAATTTAATATTATCAACTTTCTTATTTAATTCATATAATATAATTTCAAATTTTAATTCTTGTAAAGATTTTATATACATTTCTAATTTTCTTCTATAGTAGAGTCTATTCGACCTCCTTTTGGATTCCGTTAGAGTCATTCGTAAGACGAAAATTCTATGTTGGTTGTTCTACCTGGTGCTGGTCCAAGACTTGCCAAAAAAAATGTTTCTCCACTTTCGATCTTCTTGTTTATTTCTGCGATACGTTGGGGGGTAAATTCTTCAGTAAATCTACGTGGTAACAAAGTACGGAACTCCAAAAATTCTACTAACACTTTCTCTCCAAACCTTGTATGGATTTTACTAAAAGATGATATTCTATACTTTTCTCCAATTTCCATATCTCGCACACTTACGAACTTCTTCACTAATAAATTCTTGTTTAAATAACTTAGGAATGAGTTCATGTTTTTAATAAGTATAGTGTTCAACAATAGTGGAATACTAATAAATTTCAGAAACACCGTCACTGAATTTATAGTACCGCAAATAGGTGGGGGGAAGAACAGTTATACAACATTTAAACTGGTGTAAAGTTTTCATATGCGTTTACATTTCCGAGAGATATACATCACGGTATAGATCAACTTAGAAATGTCTGACGAAGTTTCTGACGTGAGTGACAACATTATCAAAGTTTGTGAACAAGGGTTTAGACTTTTTCGAAGAAATACAAATCAACGAACTATAGAGTATTGGAAAAAGATAATAAACGCAAACATTAAGTTAATTCGTAGGGCATTAAAGAAGAAAATTTACAATCATGGTACCTTAATAAAATTGGAGACAAATTTAGGACATCTAATTAGGTTCAGAACTTATTTGAAAGCATATAGACACGAGGGGGCAGGTAAAGGTAGGATAGAAAATAGAAATGACCGGGTAAAATGGGAGGATACAAAATCGGTGTTTCAAAGTCGCATTCGCTCAGCCATTATAGTAAACTTAAAACACAAAGATATCCTACAATTTTTTAATGATGCTTTTTTCTTATTCAAAAACCGTATCAGCAGAATCCTAAAAACTCTTAGAATTATTAAAGTTAACACAGTGTTTTGTGGTGAATTTATTAAAAAAATAGGAGATGATGAAGTGTTAGAAAATAAATATTTTAATACGAAAAGCGAAATAATTGATCACAGTACAGAGCTTAAAAAATGGTTTCAAAACTGTGTTATAGATAAAATCTTAAACAAACTAGAATCTTTTCAGGAAAGAGATTCCGGTTGGGCTTTACATAAAATTTTGAGCTTGGAAATCAATATCAACAAAATTGAAGTAGGAAACGGCGGTAAGTCTTATATTAAGCTTCCGGAATCCATAGCAGCTAAGCGAGCGTGCGTAAATGTTAAAAATAATGATGATCTTTGTTTCTTATGGGCTGTAGTTTCCGCTCTATACACCCCTCATGGAAAAAAGGTACCGTCCCGCACTTCTTCATATCCACACCCTTCGACGGTATTAAATTTAAGGGGCTTGAAATTTCCCTTAACTTTAAATCAAATTCCAAAATTTGAAAAATTAAATAATATATCTGTAAATGTGTACATATTAGATCTACTAAAACACGATCAGTCTGCAACGTTTATTACTTCACCTGGGCGAATTACAAAAAGTAAAATGCAAAAACATGTAAATCTCCTTTTAATTCAAGATAAATATTTTCCAAAAATTAATGATCATGAAGCTGTTCCTATCGATGAGTCAATAGTAGACATTCACTACCATTATTGTTGGATTAAAGATTTATCTAGGTTGATTTCAAGGCAAACAAATAAACATAAAGGTAAAATGTTTATATGTGACAGGTGTCTTAATTATTACTCTTCTCAAGAAAAGCTCGACGAACATATAAGCTACTGTCAAGATATAAATAATTGTAAAATATCCTTCCCTAAAGATAAATATATCGAGTTCAAAAATTATGTTCATAGAGAAAAAGTACCCTTTGTTATTTTAGCGGATTTTGAATCCATTCTGAAACCCTACAATGACCCACAAATAATGACTAAAACACTAGATATCAAAAACATGAAGCTTTTAGTGCTGGATATTATTTTAAATGTAGTTACGATAACACATTATCTTTTTACAAAAGTTACCGCGGAGCTGATTGTATGACTTGGTTTGCAGATCAGCTAAATGAAATTGCAAATTTAGTTTCATCGAAATTAAAAAACATCGAACCGATGAAAGAAGCTGTCAATCTAAAAGACTCAACACCGACATGTCAAATTTGTGAAAGAGAATTTAACCCTAATGATATAATTGTACGTGATCATTGTCATCTAACATCTCATTTCAGAGGTTATGCGCACCAATCATGTAATTTAAATTATAGAAATTCATTTGTAGTACCGATTGTATTTCATAATCTCAGTGGGTACGACAGTCATTTTATTATTAGAGATCTATCTAAAAGACACAACACAACTTTGCTTCCAATTAATAAGGAAAAATACATTAGTTTTACTATTTTTAATAATAACACAAACGTCAAATTTCGATTCATTGACTCGTTTAGATTCTTAGGTTTCTCCCTAGACACCCTAGCCTCGTCTCTCAATAGTGAAGACTTTGTTAATACTCGTAAAGAATTTTGTGGTATATCTCAAGATAGATTTAAACTGCTAACCAAGAAAGGTGTATTTTGCTATGATTACATCGATAACTTAGATAAATTGACTGAAAATTCTTTACCTTCCATAGAACAGTTTTATAATAAATTAAATGATATTGGGATCGATGAAGATGCTTATAGACATGCTCAATTAGTTTGGGACACATTTGAAATACAAAATTTAGGTGAATACTCAGACTTGTACCTAAAGACTGACATTATGTTACTTACAGATATTTTTGAAAATTTCAGAAATACCTGTCTAAAAAATTATGGTTTAGATCCAGCTTGGTACTATACTCTCCCAGGTTTTACCTGGGATTGCATGCTTAAATGTACAGGTTGTAAGTTAGAAACCTTTCAAAATATCGATGTTTTAATGTTTTTCGAAAAGGGTATACGGGGTGGTATAAGTCAGTGCTGCAATCGATTTTCACAAGCGAATAATAAATATATGAATAACTATGATCCTAGTGAACCTTCCAAGTACTTATTATACCTAGATGTTAACAACTTGTACGGTTGGGCGATGTGTGAACACCTTCCTTACGGTGGGTTTCAATGGGTAGATACAACTATTGACGTTACCACTATTCCAGATGATGCTCGTGAGGGATATATTTTAGAGGTTGATTTAGACTACCCTGAATACTTACATGATTTGCATAGAGATTTACCTTTTTGTGCCGAACATGGTGTACCTCCAAATTCAAAATTATCTAAACTTATGACAACCCTATATCCGAAAGAAAAATATGTCATACATTATAGAGCACTTAAACAAGCTCTGCGAAATGGTTTAGTCTTAAATAAACTTTATAGGGTTTTGAAATTTGAACAGGCTGCATGGTTAGCACCTTATATTAAATTTAATACACAGTTAAGAGCAAAGGCAACATTTGATTTTGAAAAAACTATAATTAAACTGATGAATAACGCAGTTTACGGAAAGACTATGGAAAATATTCGAAAGCATAGAATCGTTAAATTAGTTAGGAAATGGAATGGGAGATACGGAGCAAAGAATCTAATTGCTAGCCCAGTTTTTAAAAGCAGATTAATATTTGATGAAGACTTAGTACCTATTGAACTAAATAAAACTGAAATAGTATTTAATAAGCCTTTGTATATAGGTATGGCAATTCTAGATATTTCTAAAACTTGTGTATACGAATTTCATTATGATTATATGCTTCCAAAATTTTCATCGGAAAGTTGTAAACTACTTTATACAGATACGGATAGTTTGATTTACGAAGTAAAATGTAACGATGTCTATGGTGAGACTATCAAAAGTGATTTACATCGTTTTGATACCAGCGACTACCCAATTGACAATAGATATAATATTCCACTAACAAATAAGAAAGTGCCAGGCTTGATGAAAGACAAACTTAATGGTACTGTTATGACTCATTTCGTTGGTCTCAGATCTAAAATGTATACGTATTTGATTGAGGGGGAGAAAAAATGTGTTAAAAAATCAAAAGGAATTAAACATAGTGTTATTAAAAATCATATAACATTTGATGATTATGTGAATTGTTTATTTAAGAAGAAGGAAAAGACTGCCACCCAATGCTCTATCCGTTCATTTGCTCACAACGTGTTTAGCATAAAACAAACTAAGATTGCTCTCAGCCCTTTTGACGATAAACGATATTTGGTAAATAATGTTGTCACTCTACCTTGGGGTCATAAAGATATAATGGATGCTGTACCAGTATAGATTTCACATGTACTTATGATATATGTAATGTATTTATTTAGGTAAGAATAAATAAAAGTCATATTAACTTTAATATTGTTTTATTTCTTAAACCCTTCTTCTATACAAATCCGTTAAAACAAATTCTTTATCAAAAGAGAGAAGCTCGAATATACAATATGTTTCAATACTAAACGATAAGTTACATACAGACATTATAATATCTACAGGATCCATAACATAATTACATTTTCTTAGCAACTCATTAACTTGATCTAAAATATTATGATAATGTTCAAGATAGTTACATTTTAGCAATAAGTTGATCTTTAAACTAATACTCTCGTCAATGGTGAGTAGCTCCAATACTTCGTTTTCGGTGAAATAATGACAGTCATCATTCTTACAGAGTATAACCATCTTGAGGTTGTTAAAACCCAGCATTGTTCTCAATTCCAGGTTGGAGCCGAACTTCATTGATGACTGTGCAATATCAGGATTAAAGAGATATTGTTCTGCGAGTTTATTTAATTGTAGTATAAACTCATTCCATTCAAAGCGGTCCATAGAAATCATACCTTGTGTTAGTTCATGTACAATTTTGACTGCTGGTCGGAAGAAGCGTACGGGACTCAACCCACAATGAACCGTAAACAAATTCTCTGGTTTTATCACAAATCGTGTACTTAAGAGCATGTGCTTTTCATTTCGAATAGCCTCTTCATAAAGCTCTAGGATTCGATTAATTTCATTGTTTTCTTCACTTGTGCTGTATCCAGAGTCACTCATCTTCGAATTTTGATTTACACAACCAACAACTCACAGAACGTTTGTGGCACTTATCCATGAGTCGTGTGTTTTATCTAGACCAAGCCAGCGCACCAACACTTTTCCCCCCCTCCTACGTAGTACCCTCTCTACTAAGTAAATATCTGGATCTGCCGTTTTTTGTAATTCCTCTGTATAGAATCCTCCTTTTATAGGATTTCCTCTTACATCTTCGAGTACATATGTTACCGGATTAGTTATTTGTATTTTAATAATTTTAAAGACTTCTGTCGTCCAGTTAGGAATAAAACCCTTTTCAAAAATATGTTTAGCTTTACTAATTCTCACCATATCACCCACATTAAATTTTGGTTTGTTAAAAATCTTTAAGTGACTATAAACAGTTTTAAGTAAATGACTTTCGGTACTCTTATTTACATTCTTAGGCTTCATATGTATAGTACGATGTCTCCTATTATTATATTCGTCGACTATTGAAAGTAACATATCAATCCATTTATATTTACCATTCAAACTAAAATATTTGAACATTTGCTCTTTCAGGGTGCGTATAACCCTCTCCACAATTGCAGCTTTTTTAATACTAAATGAACTATAATGATTTATATTAAATTGTTTCATGAGTTTCTTAAAATGCGTATTGTAAAATTCCTTTCCTAGGTCAGTTTGTAGATTTCGAGGTTGTCGTTTGTGAGATCTTTTCAGAATATTTGTAAAAGCTTTCGTAACCTCTTCCCCAGACTTTGATTTCAGCGGTTCGCACCAAACGTATTTTGAAAAACAATCAATTACTACCAATATGAATTTAAAATTTTTATTAACTGTCGCATACTGATCCATTTGCGCAAGATCAGCTTGCCAGAGATCGTCTAATCCTTTGATAATAGTTCGCCGGCGAGAATAATTTTTTCTAGCCGGTGTATGTAGTTCCTTAACCAACTGAATTTTTTCTTTACTGTGCTGTGTTTTCATTATTATATTTGTAAAATGGTTTTAGATTATCAATTTTATTCGATAGTTCCACTATCTTTTTATCTTTCTGTTCGATACACAATTGTAGTCTATTTACTTCACTATACAATTCTTCCTTAAAATTTTTGATGAGTGTATTTTCATGTACCGTAGCAGTAGTTATTTTATGTAACTGTCTGTGAATATAATCGAAA
The DNA here is from genome assembly GCA_963920635.1 of Pseudeuparius sepicola. Taxonomy (NCBI): domain Eukaryota; kingdom Metazoa; phylum Arthropoda; class Insecta; order Coleoptera; family Anthribidae; genus Pseudeuparius; species Pseudeuparius sepicola. The sequence continues at coordinate 10,028,169 of OY987307.1, read as the reverse complement.
ATTTTGGTTCTCATTTCATTAACAGTTTGATCAACATATCGCTTGTTTGTTGCGTCACTATTTTCGTTTGGAGTTTGAAGATTACTAATCTTCAAATTCTTTACATCTATATTACCATTCGGAGTAAACTCGAAAATAGTGTTACTTGTATGGATCGATGAAGATAAATGTGATGAATAAATTTTAGAATTAGAATATTGTCCAAACTTATTGACACTCATAGTGGATATGATGATAATTTTGGCTCGCCCTTATATTTATATTAGCGAATAATGTTAGCTTCTGTTAACTCATTGATAATAGCAACAATTTCATTATCGTGAGAGGTGTTTCCAGCTTGTTTGGAGGCTACGAGGAGCCTTAATCTATCTATCAACTCATTTACATCATCCCAATAAACGAATTCTATAGGCTTTTTATTGTAGGTAAGGTTCATGCCGGTACCACATGCCGTCGATTGTGAACGTGTTTTAGGTTTAGGTATTTCAGTTTCTTGTTCACCTCTAACTAGAGGCTTGATAATATCACTATATTTAAATCGATTTGAACCTTTTAATTTACCCGCTGAGTTGAGGTGGACACTAGTTAAAGTTAAAATTTTTTTATAATATTTTCTGTCTTCAAGGTTGCACTGTGGATCATCATAAAAAATTAAATTGTAAAGTCCTTCTGTACCCGGAAACCGATACAACCCATCAACGAGTATGTCTCCTGTAGGCTTATCAAAGTCAATAAATTTTCTTCCCAGTATCCATTTTGATTTAGAAGCATCGTAAACAGGTCCGTATACCTTATCAATTTTAGATGACTTGTCCCCATGTTCACGGATATATGGTCTTAGTATTTCCGGATAAGATTCTAGGTATTCGTCTATAACATCCTGAGGGTAGTTCGACATATCATTATCATCATCTTCTTCAAAAACGTTTCCCGGATTGGGTTCATTAGAATTTTCCCAATGACTCTCGGGTAGTGTAAACGATCCCTGTAATTTATTAATGCCCAACTTCAGCGCATCAAGCTTTTTGTTGATTCTATCTTCAATTCCATCTTGTATTAATTTTGTTTGTTTATCTAAATCAATATTATCATCCTCATCTTCTTCTTCTTTAGGTTCTAGTTTGATATCATTTTCATTCTTGGATTTTATCATTTTTTCTAAAGATTTTGTTACTGGCTTAAAAACTTTCTCGAGCGACTCATCTTCTTCAAGTCTCCCTAATTTTAACGCAGTATATTTTTTTCTAATCGAGCGTGTGAGTTCTCTAATTTTCTTCGCGCGTTGCGCATTTGCAATTTGATCTTGCGATGTTAGCGGCATCTTTCCAAATTAACTTATGACACTAACTTACAGCTTTATATACTTATCGAAACCACTTCTATATCGTCCGGTATTCAACCCAAAATCCTTAACGATTACTAATGTTCCGTAAGAATCACTCCAACATCGATGACACAAATCCTTAAATTGTTCATAAGTTAAATCTGGAGTTACATGCTCGTCATATACATGCCTTAAATTGATATCATCTTGCTTAAAAAGCACAATCATGTTGCAGTTATCTCGTATCAACTGTTTAGGTATCTTTGAATAGGTTTGACAAAGATATGTTACATCAATACTTTTGTGACGACCCATTGAATAGAATTCTCGTATTTTATCTTGCTTGTCGCAAGCTACATCGTCAAAAATAAAAACAGAATTTTCCAGAGCCTCCGATGGATCAATAACATCATCGTTAGCTTTGAATGGAAAATATTTAATTTTATCACCAACCTTTTCTAAGACATTTTGTAATAGTTGATATTTTGGTTGGAATAGCGATTTACTGTATACATATATATTCTCAAATTTAAGACCATTTTCACTGAATATAAGACTGATAAGGCATTGGTTTTACCACAGTTACTCGGTCCGCAAAAAATTGCTCTAATAGAATTTGGAAGTAGTTCACCATGTTTAGATTTTTGGTGATGTCCTGCATCTGCAATATCCAAATTTTCAATGGGTAAAGTCCTTTGCTGTTGTTGAAATCGCATTTTAATGATGTTTGAAGTCACTGTATACATACGTACCTATTTATACTATCTTTTTATGGTGGGGGTTTAACTTACCGCTCTTTAATAATCAAACTGTGAAGTTCATACTTACGTAAGCAAATATTATACTAACTAGTGGGGGCAAGATTGGAGGGAGCAGCCACATAGATCTATATATACGGTAGACAAATTTAATACAATAGTAAAGTAATAATGGATTTCATTAAAATTGAAGTAGATGCATACGTTGCTTCTCAAAAAGTGTACAACCGTTCCTGTAGTGGTGAAAAATTAATATATTTGCTTGGTAAACCAGATTTTATAATACCGAATGAAAGCTTCACAGAAGTTGCTGAAGGAGCATGTAGTGTTGCGGAGTGTTGCCTAATGTTGGAAAAGAAGCGAAAAATTGATAATTATATTAAGATCATAATCAACATTTGTGATCAAGAAAATATTGAAGAAATGAATTTTACCACAGTCGAAAAGCTTATGAAGGATCATTGCCTGGAAGATAGCATTGCATATAAAGTACACGTTTTTAGCTTAATATCAAATTTTAATCTATACTATTTGGAGGACTCTTATCCAGTGAAAAACATAATAAAAAACTACAAGGGATTGGAAGATTGCTGTGATGCTTTTATATGTCAAGCTGCCTACTTAGCGAAACATAAAAATTTAAAAATATTTGTTGAAGCTTTAACTGCTATGAAATTATCATATAAGTTTCAACCATCTAAAAACAAAAATCATTTAAGAATCTTGAATTGGTTGGAAGAAAACGTAAGAAAATATAAGGTAAACCCAAAAGCTCTTTTAGGATGGGATTGTGGACCAGACTCCGGTCACTGGCCATCTACCAAAGTGAAGGATTATAAGAAGACAATTTTGTTCTTATCAACTCTCACAGATAAATAAACATTATTAACGTAAATATATTGTTTTATTTTCAACATTCACTTTTCTGAAGTTTCGTTGACTTTTCGTCAACGTTTCGTTGACGTTCCGTCGACGTTCCGTCGACGTTCGTTAACGTTTCGTTAACGTTTCGTCGACGCTTCGTCGACGTTTCGTCGACGCTTCGTCGACGTTTCGTCGACGCTTCGTCGACGTTTCGTCGACGCTTCGTCGACGTTTCGTCGACGTCCGTCAACGTTTCGTCGACGTTTCGTTGACGTTTCGTCGACGTTCGTCGACGTTTCGTTGACGTTTCGTTAACGTTTCGTCGACGTCCGTCAACGTTTCGTCGACGTTTAGTTGACGTTTCGTCGACGTTCGTCGACGTTTCGTTGACGTTTCGTTAACGTTTCGTCGACGTCCGTCAACGTTTCGTCGACGTTCGTCGACGTTTCGTCGACGTTTCGTTGACGTTTCGTCGACGTTCGTCGACGTTTCGTTGACGTTTCGTCCAAGCGTCGACGTTTCGTCGACGTTTCATCGACGTTCGTCGACGTTTCGTCCACGTTTCGTCGACGTTTCGTTGACGTTTCGTTGACGCCTTCGTTAACGTTTCATCGACGCTAGTAACAGATTTAGGTTTAATAAATAAAAAAATATTTCCATTTAAATATTTTTATTTTCTACAATCTCAAACTGATTCGCTGGATAATGCTTTCCTGTGTTGAGTTGTCCCTTAAACACGAGGGAATATCTTTCAGATGAGAAATCCTCCAAGTGTGGCTTGAATGCTACCGTGACTCTCTGCGGTAGGAATACAACATTCTCCTCCAATTCCAGTAAGACGCATTCCCCGAATTTTGTCTTCACCAGCTTGCCTGAATATATTTTCAATGGCAAATCTTGCGGTAATTCCGCCAACTTGATGCTGGATTTCCGATTGAGGCACGTCAACTTGTTGATTGCTTGTAGATCCATGTTGTCTGCTTTCAAACTAAACTGAGTTCTCCAGCTAGAACGGACCACCTTATATCATAACCTAGTGGTAGAGAGGGGGAGCTGAACATGTCATAACAATTCTTAATAACCTATCGAGGTCAAGTCCCGTCCGGGGTTACGTCAGGTCAAAATGCAAGTCCGCACCTGTCGGAAAAGGTTAATAACCTCCCGGGGGTCACGCCAGGTCAAAATGCAAGTCCTCACCTGTCGGAAATAAACATCTGCCACGTAGCGGCCGAGGCCGTGACGTCACTGTCCTGATGCCCGCTTTGCTTAACTACTAATGTCCAATAAGATTTTTTTCACACACTTTTATATATAAGCACAGATAACGTAACCATATAAGTATATATTAGAATATTATAAAATATTTAAGCCCCATATAGTTCGAATTTGAATGGGATATTATGTTACATGGGTAATATATCTCAACACTTCGTACACAAACAAAACTCGCTCGTTCTTTACAGTTTTATTACTGTGAATTCGGTACCTACTAAAGCGGCAGACTTGGGATGCAGCAGTAGCAAATACAATATGAAGCGCAGCTCTGATGTATACTAAAAATGTTATTATCAAACTTGAGACGCACACATATTTAAAAATATAAATACCACCGGATGAATGCAAGGCCAATTTACGGAATATATAGCAAAACAATTAGATTATGGACATGGATATTAATTTCTTTAGGTAAAGGTAATAAACATTTGATACTATCGACAGGAGTCTACGCAAAATAATTGTATCCGTATTCAGCAAATAAAAAAGTTATGGGTACCCGTCACCGATGAAAAAGTATACAAAACTGATAAAATGTTCGTGGCATCTTGTATATTCAAATATTTAATCGCGTATCTAAGTTGTTATTTTATTCATTGCCTATCCCACAAATTTGGATTTTAGCTCTTGTAATCGCTCGATCACGATTGAAACTACACTCATAAAATGTTTAAAAAAATGCCCATCCCACGTGATCGCTCGACAAAAACAAAACGTGCAAAGTGGCTACTGCTCGAGGTTTGACCTTTGTCCTTAGGGACACGTGTGACCCAGTTGATGTAGAATCTAAAAAAACCCTGTAAATCATACTTCCATAGCATAGAATCTAAAATCCCCCGGTACAGTACGGATGAAAATTTCAAACCAGGCATAATCAACATGTACGTTCAAAGTAAAAAAAAACTTGTCGGTCAACTGTTTAACCCGAAATTTTGTTGATTTCTAGGAATAAAAAAGAAATACTGCGATTGTAAGTCCAAAGCTATTTACGCTATCAAATTCGTTTAAAATGCGAATGATAATTTGCCGCATTAAAACCAGGCGTGAAAAATTCAACATACGTCCCTAAGAAGTTCAACCAATTTTACCCTGGAAATACAACATTTTTAATGAATAAAATATCGAACATACAACAACACCCTTCTAAATATAGTATAAATCATGGTTTTTTTTTGATAATGTGGAAAGCTAAACTGAAAATTGTTGCTAGAGGTTCTAAAAACCGGGGTGCCAAAAATCAACTATTATTAGAAAATACGCTGATGTCATAATATAGCCGTCGATGTCACCGTTAGCGTGTCCTATGAAAAATGCGTTCTGCTTAATAAGGTGTAAAAAATCCATGACGGGGCTTAGATGAATAAATAAAGTTTGATGTATGTGAAAGTATAGACTAAATTTTCGTATAGCCCGCGTGATCGCTCGAGGTGGCGGTATCCTCTGGACTAGAAAATATCATATCGGCTCAATCTCCAAACATTTTCATTTTGAATTATACGTTTTCATTGATGATAGATATAACAAGAAAATTGGACTGGACTCGATATGAGAGACATTAATCTAACTTTCACTAAACTGCACGTACTACTTAGAGGGTTGTAAGCGGTTTTAATAAAAGCACCAGACTTGCTTAAAATTCATGGCTAAACGTTAACATAATGTCATAGAAACATGCGGCACGCAAAATATTAAGAATAGATATATGAGCTCAAACATGTTGATCAAAAAATATATTAATTTCTGGCGATTTAGTTTACCAGTTATCATTTAAAAACAAAACCTGGTCCCAATATTCAGTGAAAATAATAATTGAAAACTTTGAACCTTATAAACCACCACTAAATAGCGAGTCGGAAATAAGTAAAAAAATATATATAAATATATTATTTTGATATTATATCCGAAACTGAATTTATTGGGGTGAAGATGTAAGGAAATATTTTTAGCTAGGAAAAAGTAATGCAATTATCATAGGTACTGGTTGCAGAACCCGTTGTCAGTTTTGCAAGGATTTTTGATACAAATATAATTGCTAACGTTTAATTTGTTTACCCCATTTACGAAAATGATAACAAAATTGGATCAGACAAGATGTTTTTTCGAAGTATAGTTTTTAAACACAGGGTGCCACCACCGGTTTTACGATATAGGTTTAAAAATGCGACGCAAATACATAAAAAAATACCCTAGAGATAAGAAAACAAAATACAACTCACCGAAAGATTCTTGGTGATGTATAAAAAGAAATCAGGTTACATCTAATGCCCCAGACAGTAGAATAAACATCCCCGAGCGATGAGATATAACCAAACATCATTTTTCCAACGGCACAGTCATTTTCACGGGAAAAACAACCAGTAACCGTTCAAATTCCATAGATAGATACTGCCGTAATCCAAAATTTCACTGAACTACGCGTATCTATTATACTGAAGTAGGTACTGATACACTTCCATCTTTCCAAAGAAAAACAAACAAGAAACTCAGACTTTTCATATATTACAACGCCTCGATAGAGTCTTTGTGGCCACGACCAAGAATCTACTGAAGCAAGTGCGACGCATAGGACGTGAAAAGTGCCGAGTTGGTTTTATTAAACAATGAAACTTATACCTACGTATATATATAAAATAAATGAGAAAAAGGTGCCAGAGATTTGAAACCTAATTGTGTTGCAAGTTTGAGGTCCAAAAAAATATTGGTTTTAATTTTTTAAGGTGAGAAACACATCTAACAGCCAGTTTGGAAATATACAAGGCAAAAAAAGTAGTGATGTGGCTGCCCCATTTTATGTTTTATACAGGTTGGATTATTTTAGAGTAGTTGTTCAATAGACCGAGACAACATCATAAACGCTTCCCGTTAGAACAGAATCTGATGAAAAGAAAAATTCCATCTGGGTCAAGCTACTAGATAACCAAAATAAAAAATACTGAACGTTATAAAATTTAAAAAAAATCATATTTTCAACGGATTTTTATCCTCTGAAAATGGCGTAAAATTCAGTTTCACTGGGTCAAGCTAGGTGGTAACTATATAACCAAAATAAAAAAAATACTGAACGTTATAAAATTTAAAAAATCATATTTTCATGGGATTTTTGTCCTCTGAAAATGACGCAAAATTCAGTTTCAATAAGTTACTAATTGGGGTAATAGGGGAAAAATCTTAAATAGGAATTCTGAGACAACGAGGCTGAGAGTAAATAACATACAAAAATCTTGTGCGTTGACTTTCAACTGAATTTAATAATTAGGTTTAATAACGACAATTTTCTCGATTATCTAGAATCAAAAATATTGCAAGTGACAATTCACTATTTTCTCGACATTATGTAAAGCCTTATTATTGCGTCGTAAATTAAAAGATCCAAAAATATTGGCATCAATTGTTTAGTAAATGTGATTAAAATATGTCTACTTTATCAACAGTTATTTGTAACAGCTTATTATCTTGGAAGCGTAAACTCTTTGAATTTTTTTAGACAAAAAGTTGTAGTTTAATAATGGTCAGTTGGATTCCTTTTTGAATCATGTTTGCGTATTACCTACAAGGATTTACAACCTCCAAACATAGAAATCGCTCATTTTAACCCGATTTAATAAAAATTTCACCAAAAACAATACTTTCATTCATATACACTTCTGATTAATAAAAAAGGCACTATAGTAATAATGAGATTTTCAATGGAATTTTTATAGACTGTTTGCCCATTTTGAGAGTCTGTTTGCTAGCTTTTGGGGGTATTCCTTGATATTTTAGACAGATAAAAATGAATAACATTGGGTTTCCTAACTAAAATACAAAACGCACTGTTGACTTTACTTCCGTGGATAGTAAGCCTATAATACGTATCGAAAACAGAGAAATATTCAGGTCAAGAAAAAAGTAGCCTAATTTACAAGTTTGGGAATCAAAAACTACCTTTTGTCTTTTAATTTTGATGAGAAAATACGTCTAATTCGTAAGTCAAATAAATGGGGCATCATGAAAGATATACTAATAATTGAACAAATGCTATCTCAGTTCTATAGGCACAAAGGTACTATGGGATAGTAATAGTTTTGGGATCAAAAGACAAGCTTTTAAATTTGTTAAGAAAATACGTCTAATGAAATTGAAAGTAGTAACTAGATTTTGGTTAACATTTCGTTAACGCGTTGATGAATGTTTGATGCAAGTGAAAAGTAGATCGAATTTCCAAAAAAACGGTGACTGACCAAACAAGTTATTATAAAAAGTTGCTCAGGAGACCGATGTAACCTAGAAAACGCCTTTCCTCCGAATAGAAAGTGACATAAATAGTTACAAAATGGGACTTAGACGGATATTCGATGCAAGTGAAAAGTAGGCAGAATTTTCGAAAATCGGGACGGACCAAAAATTATTAAGTTGATCAAGAGGTTGAGATAACCTATGAAACGCCTTTCATTCGAATAGAATCTGACAAAAAAAAAATCCAAGAAAATTTTAGACGACTGTTTGCAAGTGAAAAGTATACAGATTTTTTTTCGAAAACCGGCGACTGACAAAAAAAAATATACTTATTAGAAAATTTTTGCTCGGGAGACCGAGGTAACCTAGAAAACGCCTCTCGTCCGAATATAATCTGAAATAAAATTCCATGATGGAGACTTGGGCGAATGTTTGATGCAAGTGAATAGTATAGACCGAATTCCCGAAAAAAAAACGCCATTCGTTTTGAATATAATAAAAAAATCGAATAAGGAACGGGACTTATTAGACGAATATTTGATGCAAGTGGAAAAGCATAGATAGATTTTTTCGAGTGACTGATAAAAATAGTTAGTCGGAAGGCCCCCAGATAACATTGATTTTTGTTTGAACAAAATCTGTAAAAAAAAATGTCAAGACGTGACTTAGACGAATGTTTGCAAGTGAAAAAAATGACTGATAAAAATAGTTAGTTGGAAGGCCCCCAGATAACATTGATATTTTGTTTGAACAAAATCTGTAAAAAAAAATGCCAAGACGTGACTTAGACGAATATTTGCAAGTGAAAAAAAAAAACAAAAAAATTATTAGAAAAGTTGACCGGAAGGTTTAACCTAGGAAACGCCTTTCATTCGAATAGAATATGACAAAAAAAAATCCGAGACGTGACTTAGACGAATGTTTGCAAGTGGAAAAAAAACAAAAAAATTATTAGAAAAGTTGATCGGAAGGTTTAACCTAGGAAACGCCTTTCATTCGAATAGAATATGACAAAAAAAATACGAGACGTGACTTAGACGAATATTTGCAAGTGAAAAAGAAACAAAAAATTATTAGAAAAGTTGATTGGGAGGCCGAGGTAACCTAGGAAACACCTTTCATTCGAATAGAATGTAACAAAAAAAAATCCAAGACGTGTTTGCAAGTGAAAAGCATACAGATTTTTTTTTTCGAAAAACGACGGCTGACCAAAAATTATTAGAAAAGTTGTTCGGGGCCGTGGTACCTAGGAAACGCCTTTCATTCAAACAAAATGCGACAAAAAAATTTAGACATAGATGAATAAGAATGCAAGGACGATTGGAGTGATCTATAACCCTAAACAGAAGGGAGAAAATGCCCCTCAATAAGTCGAAATTTGTGTGTTTTCCATATGATTCAATGAGATTTTTACAAATTATTGGAAACTTAATGACGTGAGAAAAATAAAACGTCCATTGTCTGCTCACATTTTAGGAAATTTATCACAATTTATTCTAATTAATAATACCCTTTGTTTATGGAATCCCTAGTTAGCCAATGTATCATGAGTAAGTATATGACACGTCAAATATGTATATAATGTAAAGTAAAAATATAGTTAACAAGGCGTTAACGAGCATTGACAACATGTTAACGAACGAGGTGCTAACAACGCGATAACTTAACTTTGACAACTCGTTAACGAAGCGTTGACGAGTGTGGACCCTCCAAATCTTAGGAGATACATTCGCAACCTTACACCGGATCACGCGTCACAAAGATGCTACCTTAAATTAATGCGTTGACAACTCGTTAATCCTAGGAGATACAATCGCAACTTACACCAGATCAAACTCAACTGTGGAATCCTGTGACGTCACAGAGATGCTACCTTACATTTCTTTTAGGTAGATAACCTAACCTAACATTATTGTCGTGGTGTCCAAGAGGTTAGCGACTGGTGAACCGATTGCCATTGGATTTGGGGGAGGTGTATCAGAGGCGGATTAAGTCAGTTTTGATCAATGGCAATCGGTTCACCAGTCGCTAACCTCTTGGACACCACGACAATAATGTTAGGTTAGGTTATCTACCTAAAAGAAATGTAAGGTAGCATCTCTGTGACGTCACAGGATTCCACAGTTGAGTTTGATCTGGTGTAAGTTGCGATTGTATCTCCTAGGATTAACGAGTTGTCAACGCATTAATTTAAGGTAGCATCTTTGTGACGCGTGATCCGGTGTAAGGTTGCGAATGTATCTCCTAAGATTTGGAGGGTCCACACTCGTCAACGCTTCGTTAACGAGTTGTCAAAGTTAAGTTATCGCGTTGTTAGCACCTCGTTCGTTAACATGTTGTCAATGCTCGTTAACGCCTTGTTAACTATATTTTTACTTTACATTATATACATATTTGACCTGTCATATACTTACTCATGACACATTGGCTAACTAGGGATTCCATAAACAAAGGGTATTATTAATTAGAATAAATTGTGATAAATTTCCTAAAATGTGAGCAGACAATGGACGTTTTATTTTTCTCACGTCATTAAGTTTCCAATAATTTGTAAAAATCTCATTGAATCATATGGAAAACACACAAATTTCGACTTATTGAGGGGCATTTTCTCCCTTCTGTTTAGGGTTATAGATCACTCCAATCGTCCTTGCATTCTTATTCATCCATGTCTAAATTTTTTTTGTCGCATTTTGTTTGAATGAAAGGCGTTTCCTAGGTACCACGGCCCCGAACAACTTTTCTAATAATTTTTGGTCAGCCGTCGTTTTTCGAAAAAAAAAATCTGTATGCTTTTCACTTGCAAACACGTCTTGGATTTTTTTTTGTTACATTCTATTCGAATGAAAGGTGTTTCCTAGGTTACCTCGGCCTCCCAATCAACTTTTCTAATAATTTTTTGTTTCTTTTTCACTTGCAAACATTCGTCTAAGTCACGTCTCGGATTTTTTTTGTCATATTCTATTCGAATGAAAGGCGTTTCCTAGGTTAAACCTTCCGATCAACTTTTCTAATAATTTTTTTGTTTTTTTTTTCCACTTGCAAACATTCGTCTAAGTCACGTCTTGGCATTTTTTTTACAGATTTTGTTCAAACAAAATATCAATGTTATCTGGGGGCCTTCCGACTAACTATTTTTATCAGTCATTTTTTTCACTTGCAAACATTCGTCTAAGTCACGTCTTGGCATTTTTTTTTACAGATTTTGTTCAAACAAAAATCAATGTTATCTGGGGGCCTTCCGACTAACTATTTTTATCAGTCACTCGAAAAAATCTATGCTTTTCCACTTGCATCAAATATTCGTCTAATAAGTCCCGTTCCTTATTCGATTTTTTTATTATATTCAAAACGAATGGCGTTTTTTTTTCGGGAATTCGGTCTATACTATTCACTTGCATCAAACATTCGCCCAAGTCTCCATCATGGAATTTTATTTCAGATTATATTCGGACGAGAGGCGTTTTCTAGGTTACCTCGGTCTCCCGAGCAAAAATTTTCTAATAAGTATATTTTTTTTGTCAGTCGCCGGTTTTCGAAAAAAAATCTGTATACTTTTCACTTGCAAACAGTCGTCTAAAATTTTCTTGGATTTTTTTTGTCAGATTCTATTCGAATGAAAGGCGTTTCATAGGTTATCTCAACCTCCCGATCAACTTAATAATTTTTGGTCCGTCCGATTTTTGAAAATTCTGCCTACTTTTCACTTGCATCGAATATCCGTCTAAGTCCCATTTTGTAACTATTTATGCCACTTTCTATTCGAAGGAAAGGCGTTTTCTAGGTTACATCGGTCTCCTGAGCAACTTTTTTATAATAACTTGTTTGGTCAGTCACCGTTTTTTTGGAAATTCGATCTACTTTTCACTTGCATCAAACATTCATCAACGCGTTAACGAAATGTTAACCAAAATCTAGTTACTACTTTCAATTTCATTAGACGTATTTTCTTAACAAATTTAAAAGCTTGTCTTTTGATCCCAAAACTATTACTATCCCATAGTACCTTTGTGCCTATAGAACTGAGATAGCATTTGTTCAATTATTAGTATATCTTTCATGATGCCCCATTTATTTGACTTACGAATTAGACGTATTTTCTCATCAAAATTAAAAGACAAAAGGTAGTTTTTGATTCCCAAACTTGTAAATTAGGCTACTTTTTTCTTGACCTGAATATTTCTCTGTTTTCGATACGTATTATAGTCTTACTATCCACGGAAGTAAAGTCAACAGTGCGTTTTGTATTTTAGTTAGGAAACCCAATGTTATTCATTTTTATCTGTCTAAAATATCAAGGAATACCCCCAAAAGCTAGCAAACAGACTCTCAAAATGGGCAAACAGTCTATAAAAATTCCATTGAAAATCTCATTATTACTATAGTGCCTTTTTTATTAATCAGAAGTGTATATGAATGAAAGTATTGTTTTTGGTGAAATTTTTATTAAATCGGGTTAAAATGAGCGATTTCTATGTTTGGAGGTTGTAAATCCTTGTAGGTAATACGCAAACATGATTCAAAAAGGAATCCAACTGACCATTATTAAACTACAACTTTTTGTCTAAAAAAATTCAAAGAGTTTACGCTTCCAAGATAATAAGCTGTTACAAATAACTGTTGATAAAGTAGACATATTTTAATCACATTTACTAAACAATTGATGCCAATATTTTTGGATCTTTTAATTTACGACGCAATAATAAGGCTTTACATAATGTCGAGAAAATAGTGAATTGTCACTTGCAATATTTTTGATTCTAGATAATCGAGAAAATTGTCGTTATTAAACCTAATTATTAAATTCAGTTGAAAGTCAACGCACAAGATTTTTGTATGTTATTTACTCTCAGCCTCGTTGTCTCAGAATTCCTATTTAAGATTTTTCCCCTATTACCCCAATTAGTAACTTATTGAAACTGAATTTTGCGTCATTTTCAGAGGACAAAAATCCCATGAAAATATGATTTTTTAAATTTTATAACGTTCAGTATTTTTTTTATTTTGGTTATATAGTTACCACCTAGCTTGACCCAGTGAAACTGAATTTTACGCCATTTTCAGAGGATAAAAATCCGTTGAAAATATGATTTTTTTTAAATTTTATAACGTTCAGTATTTTTTATTTTGGTTATCTAGTAGCTTGACCCAGATGGAATTTTTCTTTTCATCAGATTCTGTTCTAACGGGAAGCGTTTATGATGTTGTCTCGGTCTATTGAACAACTACTCTAAAATAATCCAACCTGTATAAAACATAAAATGGGGCAGCCACATCACTACTTTTTTTGCCTTGTATATTTCCAAACTGGCTGTTAGATGTGTTTCTCACCTTAAAAAATTAAAATCAATATTTTTTTGGACCTCAAACTTGCAACACAATTAGGTTTCAAATCTCTGGCACCTTTTTCTCATTTATTTTAAATATATACGTAGGTATAAGTTTCATTGTTTAATAAAACCAACTCGGCACTTTTCACGTCCTATGCGTCGCACTTGCTTCAGTAGATTCTTGGTCGTGGCCACAAAGACTCTATCGAGGCGTTGTAATATATGAAAAGTCTGAGTTTCTTGTTTGTTTTTCTTTGGAAAGATGGAAGTGTATCAGTACCTACTTCAGTATAATAGATACGCGTAGTTCAGTGAAATTTTGGATTACGGCAGTATCTATCTATGGAATTTGAACGGTTACTGGTTGTTTTTCCCGTGAAAATGACTGTGCCGTTGGAAAAATGATGTTTGGTTATATCTCATCGCTCGGGGATGTTTATTCTACTGTCTGGGGCATTAGATGTAACCTGATTTCTTTTTATACATCACCAAGAATCTTTCGGTGAGTTGTATTTTGTTTTCTTATCTCTAGGGTATTTTTTTATGTATTTGCGTCGCATTTTTAAACCTATATCGTAAAACCGGTGGTGGCACCCTGTGTTTAAAAACTATACTTCGAAAAAACATCTTGTCTGATCCAATTTTGTTATCATTTTCGTAAATGGGGTAAACAAATTACACGTTAGCAATTATATTTGTATCAAAAATCCTTGCAAAACTGACAACGGGTTCTGCAACCAGTACCTATGATAATTGCATTACTTTTTCCTAGCTAAAAATATTTCCTTACATCTTCACCCCAATAAATTCAGTTTCGGCTATAATATCAAAATAATATATTTATATATATTTTTTTACTTATTTCCGACTCGCTATTTAGTGGTGGTTTATAAGGTTCAAAGTTTTCAATTATTATTTTCACTGAATATTGGGACCAGGTTTTGTTTTTAAATGATAACTGGTAAACTAAATCGCCAGAAATTAATATATTTTTTGATCAACATGTTTGAGCTCATATATCTATTCTTAATATTTTGCGTGCCGCATGTTTCTATGACATTATGTTAACGTTTAGCCATGAATTTTAAGCAAGTCTGGTGCTTTTATTAAAACGGCTTACAACCCTCTAAGTAGTATGTGCAGTTTAGTGAAAGTTAGATTAATGTCTCTCATATCGAGTCCAGTCCAATTTTCTTGTTATATCTATCATCAATGAAAACGTATAATTCAAAATGAAAATGTTTGGAGATTGAGCCGATATGATATTTTCTAGTCCAGAGGATACCGCCACCTCGAGCGATCACGCGGGCTATACGAAAATTTAGTCTATACTTTCACATACATCAAACTTTATTTATTCATCTAAGCCCCGTCATGGATTTTTTACACCTTATTAAGCAGAACGCATTTTTCATAGGACACGCTAACGGTGACATCGACGGCTATATTATGACATCAGCGTATTTTCTAATAATAGTTGATTTTTGGCACCCCGGTTTTTAGAACCTCTAGCAACAATTTTCAGTTTAGCTTTCCACATTATCAAAAAAAAAAACCATGATTTATACTATATTTAGAAGGGTGTTGTTGTATGTTCGATATTTTATTCATTAAAAATGTTGTATTTCCAGGGTAAAATTGGTTGAACTTCTTAGGGACGTATGTTGAATTTTTCACGCCTGGTTTTAATGCGGCAAATTATCATTCGCATTTTAAACGAATTTGATAGCGTAAATAGCTTTGGACTTACAATCGCAGTATTTCTTTTTTATTCCTAGAAATCAACAAAATTTCGGGTTAAACAGTTGACCGACAAGTTTTTTTTTACTTTGAACGTACATGTTGATTATGCCTGGTTTGAAATTTTCATCCGTACTGTACCGGGGGATTTTAGATTCTATGCTATGGAAGTATGATTTACAGGGTTTTTTTAGATTCTACATCAACTGGGTC
Organism: Pseudeuparius sepicola; assembly: GCA_963920635.1. Classification (NCBI taxonomy): domain Eukaryota; kingdom Metazoa; phylum Arthropoda; class Insecta; order Coleoptera; family Anthribidae; genus Pseudeuparius; species Pseudeuparius sepicola. The sequence continues at coordinate 10,012,450 of OY987307.1, read as the reverse complement.
ACACGTGTCCCTAAGGACAAAGGTCAAACCTCAAGCAGTAGCCACTTTGCACGTTTTGTTTTTGTCGAGCGATCACGTGGGATGGGCATTTTTTTAAACATTTTATGAGTGTAGTTTCAATCGTGATCGAGCGATTACAAGAGCTAAAATCCAAATTTGTGGGATAGGCAATGAATAAAATAACAACTTAGATACGCGATTAAATATTTTAATATACAAGATGCCACGAAGATTTTATCAGTTTTGTATACTTTTTCATCGGTGACGGGTACCCATAACTTTTTTATTTGCTGAATACGGATACAATTATTTTTCGTAGACTCCTGTCGATAGTATCAAATGTTTATTACCTTTACCTAAAGAAATTAATATCCATGTCCATAATCTAATTGTTTTGCTATATATTCCGTAAATTGGCCTTGCATTCATTTATTTTTTAAATATGTGTGCGTCTCAAGTTTGATAATAACATTTTTAGTATACATCAGAGCTGCGCTTCATATTGTATTTGCTACTGCTGCATCCCAAGTCTGCCGCTTTAGTAGGTACCGAATTCACAGTAATAAAACTGTAAAGAACGAGCGAGTTTTGTTTGTGTACGAAGTGTTGAGATATATTACCCATGTAACATAATATCCCATTCAAATTCGAACTATATGGGGCTTAAATATTTTATAATATTCTAATATATACTTATATGGTTACGTTATCTGTGCTTATATATAAAAGTGTGTGAAAAAAATCTTATTGGACATTCTATTTTTATCTAAGTAGAGAGAATTGTTTTTAGGTTGTCAACCTGTCCTGACAAGTTCCGGCTAGCGGATGTGAGTCATCCGCGCCCGGCTGCGATGCATTCGCAGAAATACTACTGCCGGGTGTTTGGCGTTGGAATGATGGTTATTGTCCGGGTATTTTAGTGTTAATAGTAATTTTTTAATTTAGTCGGGGTCTGCGGTACACATCGTTAGATCACTCTCATTAATACCTTGTGGTTTGTTCTTCAAAAGCAGTTGAGACAGACCTGGTGTAAGGGTAATTTTGATCTCCAATACATAATACGATATCTTCAACAGTTACTGGTATTTGTCCCATGACTAATCTGGTGTGTTGGATACCATAACTCCTAGGTTCAATCTCAAGTGACAAAAACATGTCTTTAACTGAGAGTAATTGTATTATCAAAGGCTTATATATCTTTCGATCAGAGCATCGATCACGGATAATTTCCTTTTATGCTCTCCCCGAGGCAAATTTTTCATAGGGGTATCCAAGACCATTTATGGTATTCCGTGGTTTTCGATAGTATTCCATGGTCTTTGATGGTATTTCATGGTATTCGATGGTATTCCATGGTATGTCGCTTTTCAAGTCGTCTAGTCGTTTTTCAGAGTCGTCTAGTCGTTTTCCAGAATCGTTTAGTCGTTTTCAGAGTCGTTTAGTCGTTTTTTCCGAATCGTCTAGTCGTTTTTCGAATCGTCTAGTCGTTTTTACGAGTCGTCTAGTCGTTTTTTAGAGTCGTTTAGACGTTTTTATAGTCGCTTAGACGCTCTAAGCTTTTTCTTGGTAGGATAATGGACAGTCAAAAATGAACATTGTTTTAATTTTCATTATTGAAGAACATGTTGCATGCCCTTATTTTATTCCATATATAGAACGTTTAAGGGTTTTAAACCCTTAATTCCACCTTTTTCCACACGCTACACTTATACCTTTGGGTTTTCGAAGTCGGAATAGTATAAAAATCATACGGTGAACATGGCATAAGTGAGAATTAGTACCTTTTTTTTTTGTTTCTGGGTGAAATTTTAAACAGGAAACGCGTTGCACAAAATCGGATTTTGCAGCTAGTCTTTCAACTTGATAATCGTGTGACGTCAGAGTATTTTTAAAAACTGATGAACTTTGCACCTCTTATATTTTAGTCAAGTAATTTAAAACAGGGCCTGGCTTTCTCGGAATTGAAGAAAATTTACTTACCTAGATGGTTATAAACTCAACTAAAAATGGTTAATTCATGCCCCAAATGTAATGTCCACTTTCCTTTTGAGCAGTCCTATTCTCTAAATATAGGAAGATAGATTTTTGATACATCCTTAGGTAATGTAGTCAAGAAAATGTATACACTCATATGTATCTCATATCTATTCTTTATTACACTTTTCCTACAAATTTTTTATCGCCAGTACCGATGAGATCAGCGTGCTCGTTTCATAGGCGCTTATTCCGACAAAGAGAAAGTACTTTTTTTCAGCGGAATTACATCACGTACATATTGCAAGCTGGTATTTTTTCTATAGGTGTTAGGTTTTTATTAGTTGCGAGTCTCGACATGTCTCGGCGTCGCGGACGCAAAAATACGCAGGCAGAGGTGGTAGCAAAAATCCATGCATGGCCGCGGCTAAAGGTCGACAGGGCTTAATTATGATTTAGGGTTTTTATTAGTTGCGAGTCGTGACATGTCGCGGCGTCGCGGATGCAAAAAATATGTTTCACCAGGCAGAGGTCAACGGTAGGCGAGGGCTGGCAAAAATCCAAGACTAACAGGGTGCGGGTTTCTTTTAATTATTAGGTGGGAGTCTCGTCGTGACATGTCCGCGGCCTGCTTCCGGCGTCGCGGCTGGGTCAACGGTCGGCGGACTCGGGCACCTTCGGCACCCCTCGCTGTCGAGCGCGCGAAGGTCGCGGCAGGGGCGAAGGTCAACGGTCGGCGCGATTGGCTGGGGGGCGTGGTTTGGGAGTGGAGGGGGTAAGTTTGGTCACGTTTTGACCACGTTTTAGCCCCCATAAGAAATACATGGGGAAATTGGCCTTGAACCGGCATAGCTATACTACTGTCGAGATAATAATAATAATAATAATAATAATAATAATAATAATGCGCAGGGGGGTCTGACCTGTGAGAGGGGCAGACCCACGGGTGTGACGATCCCGGGCTCCCCAGTTACGCAGGGATGGGTCTGACCTGTGAGAGGGGCAGATGCACGGGTGTGACGATCCTGCGATTCCCAGTTACGCATGGAGAGGTTTCGCCTGTGACAGGGGCAGACCTACGGGTGTGACAATCCCGCGATCTCCAGTTGCGCAGGGAGGGGTCTAGCTGGTGACGGGGGCTGAGCCTCGGGTGTGACAATCCCGCGACTGTCGGTTACACAGGGATGGATCTAGCCTGTGAGAGAGGCGGATCTTCGGGTCTAACGATCCCGTGTTTCCCAGTTAACGCAAGGAGGGGTTTGACCTGTGAGAGGGGCAGATCTCGGGTGTAACGATCCCGCGTTATCCTAGTTGACCTGTGTGGGTAGCGGGTTAGAATACTCCTATCGTGGCTCCGCGAGTCGTAAAAGGCGACCGAGGGCCGTCACTCCCACGTTACGGGAGAAACATATGGAATGGAGATTAATAGGAGTTTTGTCATAGGGCCGCTGCCTGGGGATCGCCAGGGCATGTCTGGAGCCGGCGCTGGACATGACAGCGAGCGGGACGTCGGTGACAGGGCGCTGATGAGGCGGGCCCCTGTTGCACAAACAGCTACAGCCCAACAACTACACGAACATCTACAACATGGGAGCCAAACGAGAACTAGGGTTCCACCCACCGAAGGTGCTGCGCGGGAACTTCAGCCAGCGTTCACAGAGGCGGGATTACAACGACGACGCATGAAATGGACTGTGTCCATGAATGAATCGATTATGCATATTTTTTACAGGGTGACAAACTTAGGACAAGAGATGATCGGCTACCGACAACAACTGCATGCCGAGTTCTGCAGGGAGTTTCCACACATGCAAGTGTCTGAACAAAGAGTGTCAGATCAGTATCGAACTATTCTAAGAAATAACCGAATTCCAGAAACGCGACTTAACGCTATCAAACGGGAAGTTGAGCTAGAGATCCACGGCGAACACATAGACATAGATGACAACAACAACAATGGGGAACTTCAAGCGCCTGGACAACAACTAGAAGCCGAGGTAGAACCAACAACCGAGAGTCTGGAATCGGTTAACGAAGAACATTTTGAAGGCTTAAACGCACATATGAGACAGGCAGTATTGCGATACGAAGGCACAGACCCACTGAGCAGGCCACCGCTACCAAGATTAAATTCTTCCAGGAAACTTGCGATCGTGCTCGATCTTATGAACACACGAATTTTACCAAACTATGTTTCAGTGACACCAACATTAGAACGTATGCACATGTTAATCTACTGTGCCGCAACGGCAGTCACCACTGTAATGGGTGCCAAGATTCGAACGGCCCAAGAGTTGAATCGTGCAAGACCAGAACCACGAATGGCTCAATGGGAAATGCGACTAAATCGGAAGATCGAGAGTCTCCGTAAAGACATAGGACAAGTGACGGAATATATCAGAGGAGTTAGAACTAGAAGGATCCAGAGGGCGGCGCAGGCAATAATGAGCCGCACCCAAATGCATTCTCGGCATGACCCCGCGAACATCACTGCTCAACAATGTCTTGACACATTAAAACAAAAACTTTCTGTTTTCGCAGGGCGCCTGAGGAGATACAAGGCTAGTAACAACAGGAAACGAGACAACAAACTCTTTGAACGATCAGAAAAGGGTTTCTACCGTGCTTTTAATTCTAGCGCCGATGCCACAAATGCGAGTTACCCTAGCAGAGAACAGGTCGACGGTTTCTGGAGAAATCAACTTGCCACACCAGGTCCATACAATATCAGTGCAAGCTGGATCAGCGAAGAACGCGAGATGGGCCGGAACTATAGCCAGATGCAACACGAGCAATTCACAACCGCTGAGGTCTCCGATGTCATCAAGAATTCCCACAACTGGAAGGCACCAGGTCCAGATCATCTCCAAAATTATTGGATTAAGAAGTTGTGGTGCACGCATGAACAGATAACTACCTTAAGTAATGAAGTCTTGCTCGATCCTCTGAAAATGCCATTGTTTCTTACACAGGGTGCAACCTACCTGTTACCAAAAGACCAGCGGAATACGGATAACCCTGCCAAGTACCGCCCAATAACCTGCTTGCCTCCGCTGTACAAGATAATCACATCTTGCCTTACGCAGCGAATATATGCTCACTGCGAGCGGAACAACATCATTGCAATGCAGCAGAAGGGCTGCTCGAAGGGCGCAATGGGATGCAAAGAGCAACTCATCATAGACTCTGTCATCTGCAACCAGGCTCATTCCAAGCAACGAAGCCTCCACATGGCTTATGTGTTCTACAAAAAAGCATTTTATTCCGTACCTCACAACTGGCTCAGAGGTATCTTAAAGCTGTATAAAATCGATCATCATACAGTTTCCTTTTTAGAACACGTTATGACAACCTGGCGCACTAAGATACAACTCAGAACCGCAGACAGTAACATCGAGACCGACACAATCAACATCCGAAGAGGGATTTTCCAAGGAGATTCACTCAGTCCACTGTGGTTCTGCATGGCGATGAACCCTCTATCACATCGGTTGAACTCTACAAAATACGGCTTCGCTATCAAAAGCAACAACGCAGAAGCGATCAAGTTGAATCACCTATTATATATGGATGATTTAAAACTGATCGCCGCAACCAAAAACCAACTAACGCAAATGCTTAAAATTGTAGAGGAGTTCTCCAGGGACATCGGAATGCTGTTTGGACTGGACAAGTGCCGCACCCTTAATATCATCCGGGGAAAGCTCGAACAAAGCGCACACGAGATGCAGGACGGCCAGGAGATCGAAGCAATGAGCAAGGGAGATACATACAAGTATCTCGGGATGAAACAAGCTCAAAGGATAGACCATCGAACAATGAAGACTGATTTAACGAATGAATTCATCAAGAGAGTAAGACAAGTAGTGCGAACTGATCTTAACAGCAGGAATTTGTTTAAGGCCCTGAACACGTATGCGTGCTCTGTACTTAGCTATTCGTTCGGAATAGTGAATTGGACCAACACGGACATCAACAACCTGCAACGAAAAGTTAGGACACTACTGACAAAAGCTCATAAACATCATCCCCGTAGCGCCGTAGAAAGAACAACTCTGCCACGTCAACTAGGAGGAAGAGGATTGGCAGATCTCAGCAAGCAATTGGACCAACAAATATTAAATCTGCGTAATTATTTCTACAGGCAGGCCAACAGCTCCACACTGCATAGGGCTATATGCGGAGCAGACGTCTCAACACCGCTACGTCTGACGGAACGCGAGCATCAAAATCACCACCGAACCGACAACGATAAACTACAGAGGTGGTTGGGGAAGCCGCTGCACGGGAGGCATCCTAATGAGGTTAACCAGGAACATGTCGACAAGTTAGCGTCGAACTATTGGCTGACCTCGGGACGAATGTTCCCCGAGACGGAAGGCTTCCTACTGGCCATACAAGATCAGGTTATACCAACTCGCAACTACCTAAAATTCATTGTAGGAGATGCATCGGTAGTGGATGACAGATGCAGATACGGGTGCCCAACTTCAGAAACAATCCAGCACATAACAGGAGGATGTCAGATGTTCGCATCAACGGAATATAAGGAACGACACGATTCGGTTGCCAAGATCTTGCACCAGGAACTGGCGGAAAAGCTGCTGCTTTTGCAGGCAGAGAGGGTCCCATATTACAACTACACACCTGAGCCTGTTCTTGAGAACAGCAACTACAAGATGTACTGGGATCGTACAGTTCTGACAGATCAACGAGTTGCCCATAACAGACCGGACCTTATAATAGTTGATAAAATTTCTAGGCAGACAACTCTGATTGATGTGGCCATCCCGAACAACAACAACCTGCGTGTGAAGCAAGTCGAGAAGATCGCGAAGTACAGAGATTTAGAAGAACGAATTAGAAGGCAATGGGAAATGGAGAACGTCCAGACGATTCCAATCATCATGTCAACAACTGGTGTTATACCAAAAAGTTTGCTGAGAAACATCAAGGAGCTGGGTCTAACTGATAGTCTTTACAGGTCCATGCAGAAAGCGGTACTACTTGCGACAGCCCGAACCGTCAGGAAATTCATGGGGAGTGCAGGAACGTCCAACAACATCAATGTCACCTAAGGCCCGATAACATGGCAAGGGTCTCGTCCGAGCCAGATCCTTTTGATATCCGGGATACCCGGGATCTGAGTGAATGTTCCCCGTAGAGGGAGTGCGAATGCCTTTTGGCTAAGTCGAGATAATAATAATCATAATAACAAACTTTTTGAACGATCAGAAAAAGTTTCCTACCGTACTTTGAATTCTAGCGCCGATGCCACAAATACGAGTTACCCTAGCAGAGAACAGGTCGACGGTTTCTGGAGAAATCAGCTTGCCACACCAGGTCCATGCAATGTCAGTGCAAGCTGGATCAGTGAAGAACGCGAGATGGGCCGGAACTATAGCCAGATGCAACACCAGCAATTCACAACCGATGAGGTCTCCAATGTCATCAAGAATTCCCACAACTGGAAGGCACCAGGTCCAGATCATCTCCAAAATTATTGGATTAAGAAGTTGTGGTGCACGCATTAACAAATAACTACCTTAATTAATGAAGTCTTGCTCGATCCTCTGAAAATGCCATTGTTTCTTACACAGGGTGCCACCTACTTGTTACCAAAAGACCAGCGGAATACGGATAACCCTGCCAAGTACCGCCCAATAACTTGCTTGCCTACGCTGTACAAGATAATCACTTCTTGCCTTACGCAGCGAATATATGCTCACTGCGAGCGGAACAACATCATGGCTATGCAGCAGAAAGGCTGCGCGAAGGGCGCAATGGGATGCAAAGAGCAACTCATCATAGACTCTGTCATCTGCAACCAGGCTCATTCCAAGCAACGAAACCTCTACATGGCTTATGTGGACTACAAAAAAGCATTTGATTCCGTACCTCACGACTGGCTAACAGGTCTCTTAAAGCTGTATAAAATAGATCATCATACAGTTTCCTTTTCAGAACACGTTATGACAACCTGGCGCACTAAGATACAACTCAGAACCGCACAATCAACATCCGAAGAGGGATTTTCCAAGGAGATTCACTCAGTCCACTGTGGTTCTGCATGGCGATGAACCCTCTATCACATCGGTTGAACTCTACAAAATACGGCTTCGCTATCAAAAGCAACAACGCAGAAGCGATCAAGTTGAATCACCTATTATATATGGATGATTTAAAACTGATGGCCGCAACCAAAAACCAACTAACGCAAATGCTTAAAATTGTAGAGGAGTTCTCCAGGGACATCGGAATGCAGTTTGGACTGGACAAGTGCCGCACCCTTAACATCGTCCGGGGAAAGTTTGAACAAGGCGCACACGAGATGCAGGACGGCCAGGAGATCGAAGCAATGAGCATGGGAGATACATACAAGTATCTCGGGATGAAGCAAGCTCAAAGGATAGACCATCGAACAATGAAGACCGATTTAACGAATGAATTCATCAAGAGAGTAAGACAAGTAGTGCGAACTGATCTTAACAGCAGGAATTTGTTTAAGGCCCTGAACACGTATGCGTGCTCTGTACTCAGCTATTCTTTTGGAATAGTGAATTGGACCAACACGGACATCAACAACCTGCAGCGAAAAGTTAGGACACTACTGACAAAAGCTCATAAACATCATCCCCGTAGCGCCGTAGAAAGAACTACTCTGTCACGTCAACTAGGAGGAAGAGGATTGGCAGACCTCAGCAAGCAATTGGACCAACAAATAATAAATCTGCGTAATTATTTCCAGAGACAGGCCAACAGCTCCACACTACATAAAGCTATATGCGGAGCAGACGTCTCAACACCGCTACGTCTGACGGAACACGAGCATCAAAATCACCACCGAACCGACAACGATACACTACAGAGGTGGTTGGAGAAGCCGCTGCACGGGAGGCATTCTGATGAGGTTAACCAGGAACATGTCGACAAGTTAGCGTCGAACTACTGGCTGACCTCGGGAAGAATCTTCCCCGAGACGGAAGGCTTCTTACTGGCCATACAAGATCAGGTTATACCAACTCGCAACTACCTAAAATTCATTGTAGGAGATGCATCGGTAGTGGATGACAGATGCAGATACGGGTGCCCAACTTCAGAAACAATCCAGCACATAACAGGAGGATGTCAGATGTTTGCATCAACGGAATATAAGGAACGACACGATTCGGTTGCCAAGATCTTGCACCAGGAACTGGCGGAAAAACTGCTGCTTGTACAGGCAGAGAGGGTCCCATATTACAGCTACACACCGGAGCCTGTTCTTAAGAACAGCAACAGCAACAGTTCTGACAGATCAACGAGTTGCCCATAACAGACCGGACCTTATAATAGTTGATAAAATTTCTAGGAAGACAACTCTGATTGATGTGGCCATCCCGAACAACAACAACCTGCGTGTGAAGCAAGTCGAGAAGATCGCGAAGTACAGAGACTTAGAAGAACGAATTAGAAGGCAATGGGAAATGGAAAACGTCAAGACGATTCCAATTATCGTGTCAACAACTGGTGTCATACCAAAAAGTTTGCTGAGAAACATAAAAGAGCTGGGTCTAACTGATAGTCTTTACAGGTCCATGCAGAAAGCGGTACTACTTGAGACAGCCCGAACCGTCAGGAAATTCATGGGGAATGCAGGAACGTCCAACAACATCAATGTCACCTAAGGCCCGATAACATGGCAAGGGTCTCGTCCGCGCCAGATCCTTATGGTATCCGAGATACCCGGGATCTGAGTGAATGTTCCCCGTAGAGGGAGTGCGAATGCCTTTTGGCTAAGTCGATATAATAATAATAATAATAATAATTCTCACCCTCACAATACTCCAAACTAGGAGTACCCCAGAAGCAACCACATGCTTGTGCTGGGGAGGGGGGCAATTACTATTATTTTGTCTTCGTTGCCAAAGCTAATACTAATAAAAAAACGAAGAAAGAAGGCGTAACGGAGGTAACCTTTAGACCAATCTGCCTGCTAAGTTCCCTTGGGAAACTGTACGAGCAGATGACAAAAGCCAGACTGGAGGAAGTACTGGAAGAGAACAACGTGCTATCCCCGATTCAACACGGATTCAGGGCTGGGCATTCCACCACTATGGCGGTAAGAGCGCTCATGACGATGGCAAGGGCGGAAACGAAAGAGCCAAGAGAGTGGTGTGCAGTGCTAACCGTGGACATCAGGAATGCGTTTAATACCGCGAGCTGGGCCGGAGTGGTGAGCGCGGTGAAAGGAGTGGGTATTCCGGCATACCTGACAAACGTCATTAAAGATTATCTGAGCGAGAGGACAGTGACGGTATTCAGATGCGAGAGCAGACCTATAAATATGGGAGTACCGCAGGACTCGGTCCTTGGACCACTGCTCTGGAATGTCATGTACGACGGGGTCCTGAGGGAAGAACTGCCGGTATAACTATTCATTATAATCTTTCATATTCTTATTGATTTTAATGCTATGCTAGTGGAAATCTTTCATTAGATAGACTACCATGTTCAACGAACTCAAACCTGTCATGGAACATACAGTGTCTCAATTAAGCAATGCAAAGAGCAAAACAATTGAACATAAAAATTAACGTAGTAACTGGTAAAATTTAGTAACCCTTAATATTGAATATGTTGAGAGTTGGTAGGATTTAGGTTTAAAACCAAAGGGAAATTATATTAGTCCATTGCCAGTGCTCTGTTTCATGCTGGTTGCGTTGAATGCCGCATGGAAAATTCATGTAGGATATTTCTTACGTGATGGCATATCCAGTAGTGAAAAAGCAGATTTGGTAAACAAGTGTTTGGAGTTTTCAAATGAAAGTGCCGTAATTGTGACTTCAATTACCTTTGATGGTGCACCTACCAACTTGGCAAAGGTAGAAAAATTAGGAGCGAATTTGAAAGATATCACAAACTTAACAACAACATTTAAGCACCCTTCGACAAGTGAAGAAGGATTTATTTTTCTGGACCCTTGCCATATGGATAAATTGGGGAGAAATTGTTTTGGCTCCCAAAAAATCTAAAAGATACACTAAAAAATATATATCAGTTGGCACTTCATTAATAAGCTTGTAGACAAGAAATATTCCGAAGGATTACATGCTGGGACAAAGATTAAGCTTCGTCACCTAGACTGGACGAAAGAAAAAATGAAAGTAAAGTTAGCAGTGCAAGTAATAAGTCGAAGTGTCTCTGATGCGCTTATATCATTATCAGGCCAATTTCCCAAGTTTTCTTTATCTTCTGGAACGTCCACTTTTATAGGTACGCTATTTTAACGATCTAATTGATATTTTTAATTCGCGTAACTGCTCTGCCAAATATGAATACAAACGGCCCCATTCTCCTAAAAATGCCGCAAATATATTTTCCTATTTAGATATTATTATTATTATATCTAAAACATATTAAATTGGGTGAAAATTTGGTTATCGAAGCCAATCGAAGAGAACTGGTTTTGTCGGATTTTTAACTTGTATAAAAAGTTTGAAACAATTTTATTACAAATATGTGGGAGAAACGAAGCCTCTTAAATATTTATAAGCTATCCTAGGATCACCTAGAATTAATAATATTTTTATTATTAATAATCCCACTGCGAGACAATTCGAAGCAGCATATAAAAGATTAATTGTCCATATGGAATTAGTTTCGTCAAAAACAGGAAATGTCCAAGATTTGGAAACAATTCCAATATTAACGTATGGAAGTGGCAACACTATTGCTGTAAATGAAGAAGGACAACATTTAGATTAAACGCCAGAATATATTCAAAAAACAAGGGAAGTAATTGAAGAAATAGATTATGGAAGTCTAAACTCTGGAGCGTGGGATCTTACTGATTATGTTCAAGATGTAAAGGCCTATATAGCTGGATATGTTGTAAAAACTTTAAAGAAATGTATAACTTGTGCTGAATATCAAAGTTCACTTGAAGGGAATTTGTCTAAATCTAAACTGCAAACGGTAAAAGAAATATGGATCTTTAACAAAGGCTTGTTCGTTAGTAGTAGATGTATGTAAAGAGGGGGAATTTTTTTTAGAATTTTTATAAAATAAAGTTATGGGGTACCAACAATATTGTAACCATTTTAACACATATAATTATTTCGGTGATCATCTTTTTGAAGATGATCCTGTTGATGGACATGCATCAAGTTTGATAAAACTAATTTTAAAACAATACTTCCAAATACGAATATTTCATGAAACAAAAAAAAACTGAATACATCACTAAGACGTCGAGTACGAAGTACTTTCACCAAAATGACATTTTTTAAAAATCAGTAGGCAGATCGTATTATTCCAAAGATTGTGTAATATATTTTTTGAATTATTGTTCTGTTTTTGTATTATTCGTGTGAATAAAACATTGTTGAAAGCTTAATATACTACTTACAAAGGTATAATGAATGTTTGTTGGATTTGTTATCTTGAATTGCTACAAATTTTCTTCATAAATATATTTTTGCTTAATATTTATAAAAGTAGTTTTCATTATTTTATTAGGAAACAAAATTATGTTCCTCCACTGGCAGGCATTCTCTTTCCAGCTGTTTTATGTGCCAACCGTATGTACTTAATATCGATCGGAGAGCGGACTTTTTGTTTCTATCTTTCTCATTAGTGGGAAAAAGATCATCAAGGGGTCACAACAATTCTAAACTTATGAATGAATGGCCCAGTCATTGTTGAGCCCCCACCTCTATATCGGCTTCCACAAAGGGAATACCGACAGAAAGCAGCGGAAACCAAGATGGGTGCGAAGAACCACGGATAAACTCCGCATCACCGGGGAATTAAGAGGCCTAACAAGGAACACAGACTGCTCTCACTTTACACTGGTGCGGATGCTTGATGCAGCCTACAAAAGATCGACCCCAAAGACTGGGGAGAATCCACTCCCAACCGCAGGCGAACCCACAGAAAGAAAGAGGGGCTAAAGGGAGGAACGACGCAGCGAAAAAGGCTAAATAAGGCCATAAAAAAGATCAAAAAAGCAATGCTGGCCTAGATGCTCGGCAGTGTAGAAAAAGACGTTTTTGGCGACGGCTACAAAATCGTCATCAGGATCTCAGGATATGCCCCTTATACAGCGCTATCGAAAGACAAGAGGATGCGGCAGGAAGTGAAACTCTTTCCAAAGGCCCCCGAGACACGGCGGAGACGAGTGACCTCTCCAAGCACGCCCCCCTTCACAGAAGACGAACTGAAAGAAGCGGCGATTAGAATTAAGTCCGGAAAAGCTCCTGGGCTGGTAAGCTCTATGAAGGCCTAATCACACCACCCCTGGGAAGGGCGATAGAGGCGATCGGAGGGCTGGCACAAAACCAACATGGCTTCCGGAAAGGTCATTCTACTCTACACGCGCTGGAAGAGGCCATCGGAGCGACATCGCTAGGAGGGGAGCGCACAGGGGCATGGTCCACTCTGTTTACTGTTGGCGTCCGTAATGCCTTTAACTCAGCCCGGTGGGACCGAATTGTTGAGGCGCTACAGAGCCGGGACGTTCCGCCTTATTTGCTAAACGTCATTAAGGACTACCTGTCCTAGAAATCAATCCGCGTGGCACCGAGACGAACAATTCCAATGATGATGGGAGTCCCACAAGGGTCGGTTTTGGGCCCCCTCCTATGGAATGTTATGCATGACGATCTGCCGAGGATGCTTCTACCGCACGGCGCAATAGCGGTTGAATTTGCAGACGACGTGGCCCTAGTGATAAACGAATCAACCAGGGAAAGAATGGTGTACAAAATCGAAGAATCTCTAGAGAGGGTGGACCTCTGGCTCAATTCCAGGAAGCTTTTGATAGCTCCGAATAAAATAGAAGTGGTCATCATTACCAGGAAGAGGTCCAAGGTCATAAATCTGGAGTTCAAGAACGTGAAAATGGAACCTGTTAGGAGGCTGAAATCCCTGGAAATCTGGGTGGACTCGCTCCTGACTTTCGGCCCCCACATAAGAGAGGCAGCTGCCAAGGCAGAAAGGACAGAAGGGGCCCTGCGTAGGTTGATGCCTAACATTGGCGACCCCGGTGAAACACAAAGGAGGGCACTCTGCCATGTGGCCATGTCGGTCGCAGTCTACGGGGCCCCGATCTGGAAAGAGGCACTAAAAGTGGACGCTTATAAAAAAAGTTCTAACCTCTATCCAGAGGAAAGTAACAATGCATATATGCAGAACTTACAGAACGGTCTCGGCCGAGGCGGCGGCGGTGCTAGCATCCGTCCCGCCCATACATTTACTGGTAGAGGAAAGGGCCCGCTTGTGGAAGGACCGTCTGAGACCCGAAGTAAATAGGGCGGAAGCATGGAACACAACTCTGGATGCCTGGCAGGAGGAATGGAGAGTGGCGGGGTAGCCGCCTGGACACGGCTCCTCATCCCGGACCTAAGGGCCTGAGTGAGGAGTGTAAAAGGTGTTAACTGCCCAACTGTCGTGATAGGGGGTAGTAGGGTTGAAGAACTGATTCTCTCGTTCTGCTTGATGTCATTCTGAAGTAAATTATCAACTTTTTGATTAATTTCGTCTTTTTGAGTTTTTGGTACACGATAATTCTTAATATATGCTGGAGTCTTGTCTAAGAGTTTCAGCTTTTGTTTGTAAAAGTTGTTGACTTATGTTTTGGTCTTTTGACGCAAGAACATCCGCCAACTCGTTACAGAGATCTAGTACCTTATCTTTTACAAATGGGGGCATATTCTGATTCAGTTCTGAGAGTACGTTTGATTTTACATGAACTTTTTCATTTGTAATGTTGTAGATGTTATACATATTTAGCTCGACTGTGTAAATTTGAGGTTCTGTAATTCTTACTGTTTTAAAAGTCGTGTTTATAATTTGCAGGTGAGTCTCGCGTTGCTATTGACCTTGCTATAAAAACACCGGGAGTTATTTGCTTACTTTGCACTACGACGTCGTGACTAATGATTATAAGTTTGTTTACTCGCCTAATTACTTCGCATCGTGGAGGAATTATTAAATTGTTTTCCTCTGAGCTGTCGTGAATAGGTACTGGTATTTTTATATCCCTGAATCTTAACGTCATAATCCAATCATTGTAATCCAGTAAACAATGGTAATTCTTTATGAAATCCTTGCCTAATATGGCATCCGTGGGAATTGGAAAATTTTCATTTATGATTTGAAAAGAATTTTATACTGCATGGTTCTCTATAAATATTTTGGTTTCCGTCGAACCTAGAGACTTTGTTACTCCATCTGTAATTCCTTTAAGTATGCTTGACTCATGAGGATAAATTAGTTGATTTTGATTGATTTTACCTCTCTTAAAAATTGATACTGTCTGCACCTGTGTCAAGTAGGAAAGTAATAGGTTCATCTCCGGTCATTTCTGTTTGAAAGACAACAAAGTTGGAAAAGATAAGATCGAAATAATATATTTTTTCTATATTTCCCCCAACGAGTGGGGGTGCCGCTCGTTTCTCGAATTTTGATAATGATTGCTGTTCCGCTGATAATCCTCCGGCTCTTGTGTATCTGTATACATTCTTACATATCTTTGATTTCCTCGTCTATTATTGTTATATCCGTAAAATCCTGAAAATCCATTTCTTCTATTGTTACCGTAGTTAAAGAACCTATTCTGATCATTGGGGCCGTTTCGGAAATATCCCCTAATTTTATTTTTTCGTCCGGTATTATTATAAGTATGGGTTTGACTTCTACCGCGACCACGACCACGGTAGTTACCATAACCGCCCATAGTACGAGTATAAAAAATATTTGTTGTTAGCCGACTGTGATCTGTTCTAACGTCTACAAATTTTGCTAGCGCCTCTTGGCTTGTTAAAAACGTCCCCGCTTCCATTATAAGGCGTACTCTTTCCGCACTAGAATTTTTGTTGAGCGCCTTTACCGCTGTGTCTGTTACGTAACCAGCAGCTACCATAGGTGGAACTCCTTCCGAAATATACGCTCTTTTCAGTGACGTAGTTAATGCTTCCACTTCTGCCGCATATTTAGCCGATCCTTGGCGTTTTGACGCAGCGCAAGCAACTTTGCTGTGACTAACTGGAGCTTTCGCCCTTTATACCCTCTCTTAATTTTGTGATAATTAAAGCCAAATCATCTGTAGGTATTGCAAATTAAATCACGCGCTTTTCCTGCAAGTTTGGGTCTAACGAAAGCTATAGCATTTTCCGCCTTACCAGTTGAGTTAGCTTGCAGCAGTAATAACGCATCAAGGAATGCTTGTAAATTATCTACTTCACCGTCAAAACTGTTCGGGATAATTCTGCTTGCAAAATTAAAAAATTCTGCCGTTGACATTGCCATGTCTACCTTTTGACCAATCGCGGGAGACCTAGGATAATCAAAATTTTCCTTCACTACTACTATTTCCGATGAGCTACCTTCGTGACTTTGATTTGGTGACTATCCTTAATAGAAATGAAAACGCCCTCTCACGTTAATTTTCATCTAGGATTGATAAAGACTTTTTTAGCAATTTTTCAGCTTTATTATAACGTTGGCGTAAGTGTTCTCTAACCTGACTGATTCTTTGGTACCTCTCCCTTTAAAACCCTTTTTGATAATGGTACAAGATTTAACGTCCTTCCAATTAAATGGGTAGAGGATAGCGGGATGAGGACAAGTTGTAACGTAATTTTTATTTTAAAAATTCCATTACCACGTCTTAAATAATAATGCATCGTTATATGTAAGATAAATCACAATTTTCGATTTAACTTTATTTCTTTTGGTATGGGTGCTTCCATCTAGCGGTGAATAGAAGATGCATTAGTGGAAGTACAGTGATTCTTTGTGCGTGGAGTCGAAGGTATGTTCCAACATTTAGCACTAAGGTGATTAGCAAGTAATCCGCTACGCATTTGTTGATGTCACTTGTTCAGTTCAGAGCAAATATTTTCTGAGTCTGGTTCCATGCCCTGGGCGGGAAGCCATGGTGAATTCTGACAGAAGAAATCTTTTGGTTGCTCTATGATCAGATGGCTAGATGACATCGACAAATGCGACGTCGTGATTGGCTGTGTTACGTTACATTTTTTATAATGCAGAAACTTTCAAAACTGCCTGCGAGAGCCTCCTCGCCCTCTATCCGATTGAATCTTTAGCGTGAAGTGTCCGGCAGGTATCTGGTGATAGCAGGAAGGCTGTGTGTCTCGATTTAATTATCTCCTTTTATCGGTTTCCTGTTATCTCCATTTGGAAATATTGAGTGCTTATATTTTGTGGTATAGTTTGCTGCAACGGAATAAAACCGTATTTTTCTATTTTTCATCTCGAAATCTCGACCTGACGCACCTGGAGTTTTTTTGGAAATTTGGGACCAGGTGGCCATCTTGGCGTTCAAGGGCGACGCGTGGGTTTTTTGTAAAACCTGTTGATCTTTGAGTATTTTGAGCAGGGCGCGGGGAGGTGGACACAAGTACCAGGTGAGTTTGATTTAAAATTATTTTTACAATTTTGGTAATTTTCCTTCTTTGTTGAAACTCACCTGCGGCTTGCCCCAGGCACGTTTATTCTTTCTGGAGATTTCTCCCAGCTAAATTGCAAATATAAAAGAAGGAATAACCGTGGCTGCCTTTCTGTCCTGTAAAGCTCGGAAGTAAGTTTTATTGTATCGGTAAAGTTGCACGTCGCACTCAATATGTAATGTAGGCGCACTGAGAGATTGCGTCCGCGGTGAAGCGGGGAGAGGACGATTTGTCGCTATTGGCCGACTGCAACAATGCAAAAAATGCACCGCGCTTTCGTATTCGCAATTAAAAATAGAACCAAGGCGAGGCTCAGAGGACTGATTATCCCTAGGCGTGCGCGTCGAAATTTATAGTTTTGAAAACTTCTTAGTATTCTTATTAGTATCATGCATCGTCCAGGGTGCACAATACACAGCCAAGCACGAGATATTATTTGAAAGTGGAATTTTTATGTTTTTTTAAATCTCCTTCTTCGTCGACACATTGTGCACCCTGAACGACTCATGAACCCAACTCTACGAACTTTTTAACTTATTCGTTTATAACCATAAACTGTCTTGCGTCGAAACACATATGGTCGCTTGCACCACTATCCATGCACCATTCTGTAGATTTCAACGATCTTCCTACCAATGCAACGGCCTCTGGATCTGTTTCCTTGACCACAGAACTTATGAATGCATTTGACCGGGTATTTTCCGATGTCTCATTCGGTGCAGATCGTTCCCAGGGATTCTCATTTATCTTCTTCTTAAGCCAGCAGTCAGCCTCAATGTGTCCTTTCTTGTTACAGAAATTATATTTCTTAATTGCCTTTTTGTAGAGCAGAACGGGGCAATTTCTCTTTAAATGACCAGGCTTATTACATTCGTAACATTTTAGGTCTTTCTGAAACTTAACCTCACTTTTTCTTACAACCAATGCAGTTGCTTGATAGATCTGTTTTTGCCTTTCTTCCTGTATGAGTAATCTTGACGTAAGCTCTTTCAATGTTTGCATTTCTGTAGCACTCGACTCCCATGCTGACACAAAATGCTTTAGATGCTCTGGTAACGACATTAGTATTTTCGTTATCACCATTTTGTCGCTCAATTCTTCTCCTAAATGTTTTAAATGCCCTTGTATTTCTTCTAATTGTGAAATGAATTCCGTCACACTGCCTGCTTTGTATTCGAGGGTAAAAAACTTCTGTTGTAGTAGATGTACACTAACCTGCGATTTGTGCTCATAAATCGACATTAGCTTTTCCCACATTTGTGCAGCAGTAGGATATGACAAAATATGTGTCAGCGGTTTCCCTTCCATTCTTAATACAAGTATTTCTTGAGCATTTGCGTCTTTGCGATCCCATTCGCCTCTGTCAGTTGTGGGTTTTGGCATCAACCCTCGAACAACCCCTTTGATTTTAACATTATCTGAGTCTGAAATTTCCAGGTTGTCCAGTTTTCTCCAGTAACCATTATCAAAGCTCCTGTTCCTGCTTGATCCATTCTGTTGGCTTGACTACTTTTCCGTTCAGTAAATACCTCGACTTCTGAGTTTTTCCTTTACTTTAGAACTGTAACAATGTCGTCTTCGCCTCCCTCAAACCTGAGGTTATATGTTTACACTTTGCCCTTTACTTCACGTGCGGGACTGACCTTTTTCTTGCGGCACTGGGCCCATAACCTGTTGGAAGTATCAGCAGTAAAAGGTCAGGTGAATTCGTGAGACAGGGCAATTAATTAAAAGCTGGATGCAGAACTTATGACACCTTTTTATTTTTACTTTTTGTTATTGTTATTATAAAAAAAACAGTCGTGGACATTGCCTACTATTTTTTACATCTACACACAATTACATAATGGTTAGGTTCACCTACTTCTACTCCACTAACCACAAACAACAAACATGACCAGAGTCACGTTCAACGTTACTAAATAATTTTATTGCTACAGAGCAAATCATTTTGCTAACACTTATCAATAATTTTTTTGATATTTCTTTGTGAACAAACCTTTTAAGTCACTGACTGCCTGAATATATTGGCGCTGTCTAATACGTTCTGAATTTTCCCTACACGCTCAAACTGCACGTGGACCAACGCCTCATCGAACAACAAGTCGACAACCCCGCTGACTGTTCACAAACCAACAAGGGAGACAGGGTTGGCTGAACTAATGTCAAGACTCTGAGATCAAGCTAGCAAACATCCAAGGCCCGTGACGCAGCTTTCGGCCTGTCGAACCTGGTTTGGGTGAGCCTCGTAGACTTCAACGGAGGACAACCTCGGAAGTTCGTAAGGAGCAAACTTTCAAGTATGGTGTTGTGTCAAAGCGTTCCACGTTTAACCTCAGAGTAGTGCAGAACTTTGGTTATAATAGTTGAGCTTTTTGGAACACGTTTCACCAGACCAACGCACTGCCATGCCTAGGAAATTAACAGCTGTTTTAACCAAGCGTTTAATCTGTCACCTGTGTATTCCTTCGTTGATAATTTTAAGAGTTTTTATTTTAATATGTTGACCAAATATCTGTAAACTTGATAAGGTAAGCTGTTAGTATGTTTTGTTGTGTTCAAGTGTTACAATATCATGTATGTACGTAAGTGTATAAAAAAAGAACTAACAAATTTTAGCCCTGAAGAAGACGCAAAATAAACGTCGAAACGTCGACATAATCTGAACATACAGATTGTGTTGCTTGTCCTTATCCCGCTATCCTCTACCCACTTTTTGATAATGTGGCTACCTCAGTTTTTATTTGATTTAAAGCTTTCTCTAAATCTTCCCAAGAAACACTCATTAAATAGTTATGGGAGAAGAAAAAAAGAAAAAATCTAAATTAGACGCATATAAGCTTCCTTAATCTATACGATTATTCTTAATTAAAAATTCCCCAGTATTGCTAAACAAACTGCAAATATAAACAACAATTATTTTCCTATGACCTATTAAAAATATCCTAACATAGCAAGTTAACATAATAATGTCGTTCGAAAAAGTTCCATAGTGCTGAGGCATGTTTTTCGCAATAGAATATACTGCATTTGCTTACTTTTGTGCTGTCGCAAATCCGTTTTGCATTAGCCTGGGGATGTGGTGATCAACCTGAATTGGGGTCGACGGCGGCGTGTCGACGACGGCATTATCACTAGACACCTTCACCACCGAAAACTTGTCACTAGCACTTTCACTGATAGGTCCCTTCGGTCGTCACGGTACTTATATCCTTTGACGTTGCAGCTGAAGCGAGGTTTATACCGCTTGCATGGCCAGAGTTTCTAAGATGCGACCTAGTTCTCTTTAGATCCCTTTGCGATGTGCATCATGGAATTTCTTTACCACCAGCATTACTACTGCTATTGTTAGCACGTACACCAAAATATGGAGATCTAATGGCACGTTGATGGTCTTCTGCTGAACTATAAAATTCGAATTCACGACTCCTGTGTCCTTCACTTCCGCTTCTTTAGAGTCCGAGGTCCCATTTTGGCTGCAGTTGGTTTTCCTTCTTAACTAACTTCGGGGCAGCATTTTGCCTAACCTCAAGGCAGGATCTTACACTAACCTTAAGGCAGGATCGCCATGTAAAAGGTGTTAACTGCCTAACTAGGTGGGGGATAGTAAGGTTGAAGAACTGATACTCTCGTTCTGCTTGATTACGTAGTGTATTCGTCAATGGTTGGAATACAACTTGTGGATTATAATATTGAGTCTTACGTACTGATCTGAATTACTATTCTACCTTACCTAAACAATTATTGTTTTTGTTCGTGTACAGGTTGGGTTGTTTACATTACAGGAGAACTCACGGCCAAATAGATTATTTTCTATGTCAGGCACTTACAGGACACGGTTGCTTTGGGACGTACACAAAAAGAATTGGGAAAACCGCAACATCGAGGTGCATGTTTTGCGAAATAACCAGATAGAGTTTTATATTATATTTTAATTTAAAAATAAGAATTAATTTATTTTTTAAAATATAATATCAGAACACACGTTATTTGAATGTCCCAGATGGGAGAGACAGAGACTAGCTGCGTAGTTTACCATAGGGGCCCGTCTCACGAGAAACAATCTTGTTCTGTTCATGTTGTCAAACATCAAACAATGAGAAACAGTGTCCAAAATATCCAAAGACTTTCTTTTCACAAAGGAATAGAATAGAACGATCGACCGGCAGGTGAAACAAAGACTTTAAATCCCTACCACTGATGGTACGCGAAAGCGGTTCCGGTGGGTGGGGAAGAGAAAAAATGAGGGGTTTTGCCGGTAGGAGTCCAGCACCCCCCAGCGTGATAGAAAATAAGCGCCGGGAGTCCATGCAGGATTTCCCCTCACCAAAAAAAGGTCAGGTTAGGTCAGGTTAGGTCAGGTTATGTTAGGCCAGGTTAGGTTAGGTCCTGGAAACTTTGGGAATGTGGAGAGACCCACGACCCCAAAGGGGGAGGGGCGGGCAGGGTGGGGGGGAGCGGGACTGATCGGGGACGATGACAGGGCAACGAACACGGATGAGGGCAGCCCCCTCAAAACAAATGAAACATGAGTAGTACACAAATAGGAAGTAAGGTTACGGTGCAGGGGGATTCGGAACCCCCAGGACGGGCTGTGGAGGGTTGTGCGGGACCCTCTCGGCATCTGAACTACCGCCCGCTTTCCACGGAACTCTGCCCCGGGGAAGCGGTTATGCTAGGTGGGGACGCAACTGAAGTGGCGACGAAGATGAGCGTCAAGCACACGTCAACAGAAGTGGGCACTCTGACAGAGAGACCCGGGGTTAGCATAGCACCGGAGGCCCCAAACATAATGGCGATGGGAGATAAGAAGGAGGACAACAGCAAAGTGGTAAGAAGGGACAAAACTTCACCGTGGAAGGTGCAGCGGAGTTTCTCCGTACCAGGCCCTGAGGAGGCTGGAGTGAACCCCGACAAAGAGGCGACATGGTCTCCTTTCACCCCACGTCAGAGGATAGCGAGGTCCCCGAACACCAAGATTGCATTGTGCAACAAGATGGATTCGGGGAAAAGGAAAAGAAGCGATGAACCTAAGATGATTCTAGAGGAGGTAACCGAGAACAACAAGGAGTACATAAGCACTTTGATCAGCGACATGGCCAGGGAGATAGCTATACTGTACAAGAGTACTAAGGAAAATGTAAATACTAAGAGAGAGATTAAGGAATCGGCCAACAGGCTCCAGGAGTATGCCGCCAAGATAAGCTCCAATAGAGTGGGTGGTTTTATCAGCCAACTAGTGGAAGAGCGAAATAACATGCTAATTGATGTTAGAAAAGTAGCGAGGGTAGTGGGCACAACGTCAGAAGCTTGCATACAGACGTAAAACAAAGATGAGGAAGCCAGGGCAACAATCACCGTTAGCAGAGGCAGCCAAACAGACTTGGAGGAGGAGGCAAGACTGGCCTTAGCGGACGGAATTAGGAGCAAAATTGGGAATCGGGTGAATGAGGAGGACACCGTAAATATTATGGAAGAGGAATGGCCGGAAGAGGCTTTCCAAAATACGCAAATAAAGGAGGGGAATCCGCTATTTCCGCGAATGGACCAAGACTTGGCAATATGCCTACTGGAAAATGAAGTCGGTATGAGAAAGGGGGTCCACAGGCACTTTGCTGAGGTCTTCCCAGACCTGCAAGAGCCGGATGGAAGCGACCCGGTGGGGATGTGTTCCATGACACAAATCATTACGGACACGAAAAATGGAGGAACAGAAATACGCAACACGTGTATCCATAAAATTGTAATCTAGAGTGACGAAAATGATGCCAGGTTTATCGACAGGTTCAAGGAACTACAACAATACATGATAGACAAAAACCGGACTCATGTAGCTCTGCCAAGGATCACGGGAATGGGATTGGGAAAGATGAGGAAACTCATTGAGCTGGCGTTCTATGGAATCAGAGTATACGTACCTAGGTTAAACAGCCAGAAGAAAAATGTGCAGGAACCGTCCAGAAAGCCAACCCCTGACACGAAGGGTAGAAGGGTAACCCGAGAGAGAGAGAGACAGATGCTATAATCGTGAAGACTGGAGGCAGAAAGTACTCTGACCTACTGAAGGAGGTCAAAGAAGCGGTCTCAAACAAGGGCATTGTAGCAAATATCAAAGCAGTCAGAGAAACTCGGAACGGGGAAATGCTGATTGCTGTAGACCGAAGGGATCCTAAAAGCAAAGACCTTAAGGAGGCTATAAGCGAAAAAATAGGACAAGAAAATGTTAGATCAAACAAGGCAACCAGGGACAAGATATTCCACATCTACGATATAGAAGCCATCGCCTCGAAGGAGGATATAGAAATGGCACTAGGAGCTGAATCGGCGAGCGTTGCACAGCTGGATAGAATTAAAATTGGCCTCGTCAACTGCGGTGTCAGAGAGCGAAAAGAGATCAGGAAGCTGGGGGTACGACCATATAGCGAATGCAAGGGGCCTGACAGGAGAAACGCGTGCGTCAACTGCGCAGAACAGGGACATTTCGTGAGTGAATGCAAAAAGAAGGCATTTTGCCCAGCATGCCAAACGCGGGGGCACAGGATGGGCAGTCAGGTTTGCCCTAAGCGAAGGGGAACGATGGGTTCTTCGTCCTCGAGCTAAGGGTCATCCAAATAAATGCCAACAGGAGCGCATCGGCACACGACATGCTTGAAGCTGAGGCGGCCCGCAGGAACGTGGACGTAATGATTGTCGCAGAACCGAATTACAAGAAAATAGCATGGATCAAGGACACAAATAGAGATGCGGCAATACGAATTAGGAACCCGGACTTATACGTGCACGACACAGGTAGGGGTGAGGGCTATGTATGGGTGGATCTTCCCAGGGTGCGTATATACAGCTGTTATATCAGTCCGAATGTACCAACTGAAGTCTTTGAGGAATACGTAACAAGGCTCGAGCATAGCTTGAGGAGCACCAACAAAGAGAAGGTCGTGGCGGGAGACTTTAACGCAAAGGCACCGGAATGGGGTTCAAAGAAAGAAGACATCAGATGTGAGATCTTGACAGCGAGCATGGCAGCCAACGGGCTGACGAGTCAGTACTCCGGCAGCGAGCCCACCTGGAGCAGGGGCACCCTATAGTCACATATTGACGTGATATGCACCACGGAAAGACTGGGAAGGGACATCAAGACGTGCCAGGTGCTGGCAGAGGAGTCACTGAGTGATCACAGGTATATATACACCCACATTTGTTGCGGTGGCGTAGTACCAAGGCAGGGTGCAAATAGGTCCAGGGGCTGGGATCTCAGAAAACTCAAGAATGACGTATTCATGGAAAAGATGAAGATGGAACTAGGAGGAGCTGGCACAACAACGATGGAAAAATTCATGAAGGGGATCACCAGAGCCTGCAACGCTGCCATGCCACCCAAAGCGGGGAGGAATCGACGTAGGCTAGGAGTGTTCTGGTGGACGGAGGAAATTGCCGAACTCAGAGCCGTCTGCATAGGGCTGAGAAGGAGGCTGACCAGAGCCAAAGGTAAGGGAGTTACTACTGTTGACACGGTCCAGAGGGAATACAAAACTGCAAAAAAGGCTCTGAACAAGGAAATACAGAAAGCCAAGAAGGTCCAATGGAGACGGGTATGCGACGAGGTAGAGGACGACGTCTGGGGACAGGGTTACAAGATCGTCATGAAAAAGTTCGCACCAAGGCTCGCCCTGAGCCCGGAAAAGAGACTAGAAATAGCCAAAGCATTATTCCCTACCCAGAACGGAAACACAAGGAGGACGTATAATGGAGATAGCCAACCCTTCACCGAAGAGGAACTTGGACAGGCAACGGCTAGGCTCAGGAACAAGAGAGCCCCTGGCCCGGATGGTATCCCAGCCGAGGTTATAAAGCCCGTGGCGACGACCTTCCCGAAAGAAACCCTGGATGTTATGAACAGGAACCTAAAGGACGGCGCCTTCCCGGACGCCTGGAAGAACGCTGAGCTGGTTATCCTAAGGAAACCAGGTAAGCAAGACGATGCACCTAAATCCTTTAGACCGCTGTGCCTGCTGGACTCGGCGGGTAAGCTACTGGAACAACTCATAGCATCAGGAGGGAAATGGAAACCGGCTCGGACCTCTCCGAGAATCAATTTGGTTTCAGGAGAGGAAGAAGCACCCTGTCAGCGGTGAGGAAAGTATATCAAGTGGCGGCAGGGGAGACAAAAAAGACCCTGAAAACTAGGAGTTTCTGCGCCGTGGTCACGCTAAACGTACGTAACGCCTTCAACCCAGCCAGCTGGAATAAAATCAAGGTAGAACTAGAGAAGAGAAACATCTCCCCCGGACTATGCAGACTGGTGGACAGCTACCTAAGTGGGAGGAGTCTGAGGGTGTCTGAGGAGAGCGTCTTGGAAGTCACAGCGGGTGTCCCACAGGGTAGCGTCCTGGGTCCGCTTCTGTGGAATATTTTATACGATGGGGTGCTTAGGTTAACACACAGGGAAGGCATGGAGACGCTGGCGTATGCGGACGATCTTGCAGTGCTCGCGGTGGCCAGGACTGAATCCAGGCTGATGGAAGTTGTAAACGATGCGCTTCAAAGCATCGCAACGTGGATGGAAGAGACAGACCTGGAATTGGCTCCCGAAAAAACGGAAGCAGTACTCTTAATTGGGAGGAAGAAACACGGCATGATTAGGGTCCTAAAGGTGGGGAAGTACGGAAGGAAAGCCGATAGCCTGCAAAGGGCCTTGGCGATTAGGGTCTGCCGCGGGTACAGGACTGTCTCTACAGAGGCGGCGAGGGTCCTAGCCAGGATCATCCCTCTCGACCTACTGGCGGAGGAGAGATGCCAGACCATGGGATGCCCAATGGGGATGAAAGCGAGCATACGCGAAACAACCCTAAATAAATGGCAGGAGAGGTGGAAACAGAGCGACAAAGACATATGGATACACAGGCTGATCTCGGACATCAGGCCGTGGTACCTAAGGAAGCACGGGGAGGTGGGGTACCACATGATTGAGGTCTTCAAGGGGCATGGTGTCTTCGAGCAGTATAGAAAACACATAGGCAAAACTGACACGGAGCGATGCAGGTACTGCGCAGTGGAAGTGGACAACGCGGAGCATACCTTCTTCTCATGTGATAGATGGAGGACAAGAGGAGAAGTGGAGGCATGGACGGGCATGAGGTTGTCCCCCGATACCCTTGTCGAGACCATGCTGGCCAGCAATGAAATGTGGAGCCGCCTTAACATAGCGATGGTGCAAATTATGACCACCAAGGAGGAGGATGAAAGAAACGCAGAATAAGATGCCCAGGTATAAACGGAAGGATGATGAAGTAATGCGTAAGCGGTTCCGCCATCCCTCCTGGGAAGAAAAAAAGGGGGAGGGGTTTTAGTCGGTAGGAATCCGACACTGCCCTGTCGCCATGGCGACGGCAGGGTGTCTCATGTAAGATTTCCCCTCCTCCACTTAAAAAAAAAGGTTAGGTTAGGTCAGGTTAGGTTAGGGAAGAGAGCAGAGGAAACATGCATGTATTGCGACGATATAGACGACGCTGAACACACAATTGTGGTATGTCTAAGGTTCAGAATAGAAAGAAATAAATTAAAATTTAAACTAGCAGAGGAATGGAGGGGAATAGAAAGTTTTGCGGAGGCTCTGCAGATGAATAAACATACATGGAAGGCGGTTAGGGACTTTACGGAGGCGATCATGAAAATAAAGGAGGAAACCGAGAGAAGCAGGGAATGAAAAGAGGATGGGAGTAAGAAGACGAGGCCCCCGACGCTATGTGCTAAACGGTTCCGGAGGCCTCTATCTGGTGCCTCTGGTGTGGAGTTTTTAGTGGGTAAGGGCGCTTGCACCAAGTCCCAAACTCTGTGCGTAAATGCATTTTCTCCACACCATAATAATAAAAAAAGGTCAGGTTAGGTTAGGTTACAGCTGCTATGTGTCTCCAAATATACCGCTAAGGGAGTTGGTCGGTTACCTGAAAGCTCTAGAGGCGAGCGTTAGGAAACACGGAAGAGGCGTGGTGGTGACAGGAGACTTCAATTCCAAGTCGCCCTCTTGAGGTGCGGACATAGAAGACAAAAGGGGCGAGGAGCTGTGCCACAAGTTTGCGGCAGTGGGACTTAACCCCATAAACGTGGGGTGCCAACTTTCGTAAGGGGGGCCACCAGGTCCCACATAGACGTCACGGCTGTGTCCGCTGATCTGATGGACGGGGAGCTCACGCGGGAGATGCTCGAGGAGGAGGAGTCTATGAGTCCTCATATATTCATCCTCTTCGGGCTGAGAGGAGGAAAAACAAGGAGAGAAAGGTGGGTATGGGGACCTGCCGACATAGGGAAAATGACAGCTGCCCTGGACCGTCTGATAAAACCAGGGACACCAAAAACAAGTAAGAAACTGGTTGATGTCTTGGAGAATGCACACAAGGCAGCTGCAACCAGGGTAAGGACTAACAACTTATTGGTGCGCGGTAGAGATTCCGGCTGCGAGGACGACGATGTCAAACAGGGGAGCACTATATAACCAAAATGGTTATATTTGAGCGTCAGAAGCTTAAACTATTTGATCGTTAAATAAAATATAACATTTTTCTATTTACAATATATTTACAATTGAAATTTGTACATTAATGGTTGTCACAATGAAGAGAACTTGTCGAAAGTATATTAAGTAAGTTATTAAGTTATTCTTTACAATTAAAAGGGTTTGTTTGATATTGGTTCGGAACAATCACAGCAAAAAGTAGTTCGATCTTTAAAAAAACTCACAATTAGAGTTATAAGAGCACTGCAGTTCAAAAGTTCAAGAGAGATGCTAAAGTTCGTTTACGAGCACTTGGATTATTGGAAACCTTTCCAAATTAAAGCTGAGTAGTTGCCACCACCGCTCTAAGCTTCTTGTTCGTGAATTACGACCTCGGCTAGGCCTCGAGACTCGAGTAGGTCGTGGGGTGTCCGAGTTGGTGCTGGAAGGTGTGCTCAATACTCAAAAGCCGGGTTGTAAGGTTGGCGTGATGGTACTTAGTCTGTTACTGGCTCGCTCACGTGCTTCGGGTGCTCACATGTAAAGGAAATGACCTATTGCAGTCGAAGCATCGACGCTTTTAGAAGGTCTATTAAAAATACTTAAGTGTAAAATATTGTATAAAATAAATAAAGAAATGAATCTGTAACTTATCAGTTTACGATGGACTAAACATGTAGCTTTGACTAAATGAACCCCGAACCCGGAGATTAAAAATTACTATACAAAAAAGATGAGTATTAAGTCCCGAAAAGAGATTTCCCAGCGGAAAATTCGAATGAATAATTCGGAACTTAACCTCACGTGATGCAAACCTTACGAGTGACAAATTGGGAAGCCGGCCGAATCTTGTCGCCGGGCCTATATATAACCTTCTCACAATATCGACGCCTTCTAGAATGTCGCAGAAGGTTTTAAAAGTTAAACTTATTTATAAAAAAATCAAAATACCACAACCGCAGATCAAGACACAGGCGGGGGTGTCAACTGTCAATTCTGCCAAACTCTTACCACTGATACTAGACCAGAAAGAAATGTCGAAAATAAAGACTGAAGTTAGTACATTAAGTCAGCACCGCGGCGCCAACCAATCACAAAACGGAATAATGTGAATATTTGTGTGCGATTTACGTCCTACAGTGTTTACAACAATATAGTTTTTCTAGTAATACGCACCTTCAATTAAGGAATAAAATCTAAACACTTTTGCAAATGGCACATACCCTTTTTACACTGTTCAACAGTTTGTTTCTGAAACAGCAAACTCTACATCGAGTAGGCAATATATTATGCATCAGCTTGTATAGGTGGTTGCAGATAGTAGGGCAACATTCCTAATAATGGTACGTTTATACGGGGTGTGACGAATGAATCGAAATTAAATAATTCACTTAAAACGCCGTAACGAAAACTATACACTGGCACTAGGCAAGTGCAGCAAGTCGAAAATACCATTAGTTTATCATCTTCTGGGTACTAAAATAAATAACAGCTAGCATCCCAGATTCACAATTCAACGAAATAAAATAATATGTTATGTATTGGCGTGAGGTTTTACATTTATGGCGATTGTGATTTGCCTGCACTTTTGCACTCTGTGCTCTTTTTTCACTGTCAAGTTAAATTAACGAATTCGAAAATGGAGTTTTTAAAACTATTTATTAGGACAGTTACAGCAGAGCAGCGATTCACGCTACAAGACAAGACAAGACTAAATATACATGGAGCAGAGCTCATATTTATAAGTATACAAAAAGTAAGCTTAGCCTACACGTGCCCGCGCACTCAGCACTTTGTCCGCACTTTTACACAAACGGGACCATTGTTCATACGGCCATAACTCCTCCACCCTTAGAGGAAAATATCAACCTGGAGGGTTGTTTTTCCGTTTCTTCTTTCTTCTCCACCATTTCGATCTTAACTTGTCTTTTCTTCTTCATACATCTTCTCTGGTATATCTTCCATATTATATATGCAGTAATTAATAATAAAATAATGATAATACTAGTGGCAAATCCATAGCTTAAGGTGTGAATTTTCTGAATGTCGGGAACTTGCAGAAGTGTAGACTTTTCTTGTAATTTATGAATATCTTCCAAATTAATTGTTTGTAGCTGAAGAGGTTTCGCTCGTAGATAATTAAAGTTGACTTCGTTGACTTGGATTTCAGGTAAATTAAATGGTTTTCCTTTAATTTCCTCTTTTTTATTAATAAATTGGAAATCTTTGACTTTGATTTCACAATTTTCTGGTAGATGGATCAAATTTGGTTCGTTAATAATTTTGATTTCTTCTTTGTTCTGACATTTTGTTGAAATTTTTAATGTTTCCTCGGCGGGAATGGCGATGACATATTCGCTGTTGACGGCTTGTATTATTGAGTTAATTAAGTTGATTGATAAACCATGACAAAATTTTCCTTCGGCTTCTTTTATCATGGAGATGATACATTCATTTGAGTGAGGCGTGAGTAAATTTTAACAAATGTAGAAATGTTCTATCTTCGGGCATTCTTCATTCTCGAATTGTTGTTGGTTTGAGCCAAGTACAAGGTAGGGATGACTCGGGATAATAATTGAATTTTTTATAGGAATTGGGAATAATCGATAAGTTTGGAAATTTTCGTGTAAGAAAATTGGAAAGTGTAGTAAATTATATAGAACATTAGAGTATGAGTTAGTAGTAATTTCTGATATATTACTCTTATTTAAGGATAACTTTATAATAGTGTAAAATTTTCGAATATTATGAAGCTGTTTAATTATAGGGTTAAATCTAATATAATGGATAAAAGTGTGTTTGGTTTTTACAATCTTCGTATCTCCTAGCTGAAAGGGTAGCAAAGGAGTTTTTATCGGAGTAAATGTCATGTCACTCGTCGTCAGTACTGGAGTCAATGTTAATAATATTGTCGTTGTCAGGAATAGCATAGCTGCACGAAGGTTCATTTTCATTTTCCTGCAAACAAGGAGTCAAATTAGGTTTCGGCCTTTTTAGTTGCGATTTATGAATTATTTTATTGTCATAAGTTTTAACTTTTGTTCCTAAATCTTCTTCAATTTGAATTTTCAAATGTTTTGGTTTAGTTTTATCTCTTAGTGATGCTTTATTTTTCTGAAATTGAGTAGTATAAGGTTCGTAATTTTGTGGTTCTTCTCTATCTTTATTGTGCCTTGTATTTTGTTTGTATTTTTCGCTTAATGATAATTCATGAATTTTATCAAAAATTATTTTTAATTTATTCTTACGTTCGTCTATGTACTGATTTAATATTATTTCATCCGTAATATCAAAGGGGTCGAGTGCATTTGTATGACCTGTAACGATATCAAAAGGCTTTTGTTTTGTTACGCTATGAGTGGAATTATTGTATCCTAGTATAGCATACTGCATTAATTGTTTTATATTTGAGTTCGGATGAGTAAGTTTAAGTAAGCGTATACTATCAAGTATTGTGTTATGCAATCTTTCTACGGGGCTATTACTTGTCGAGTTACCGGGTGTAGTGAAATGTAATTTAACGTTATGAAGTTTACAAAAATCAGATAAAAGAGTTGTTTTAAATTCAGTACCATTGTCACATGTTATTGAATTGGATATGCCAAAATGAGAAACAAAAGTGAAGATTCCTTCAATCACATCAGTAGAATTACAAGATTCTAAGTAATAAGCTTGTGCATATTTTGAAAAAACATCAATTATGGTTAGAAATTTATTTCCTAAGGCTTGAAAAGTATCCATATGAACAGATTCAAAAGGTTGCGAAGGAGTAGGGGTAAATGCAAATTTAATTTTAGGTGGATTCCTGTCATATTTAGCGTCACAATATTCGCATTTATTAATATATTCAGTTATATCGATTTTCATGTTTGGCCAATAATATAATCTTTTCAAAGCTAATAAGGTTTCATTTATGCCTCTATGACATGTCTTTGTTTCATGATGGTATTGTAATAATTCTTGGTGTCTATCTCTTTCAGTAATGTCAGTTAAGAAAATATTAGAGAAATTAAGTTTATATGCATGATTTTTGAAAGTTTTTGCTAGTAAATTACAGATTCTCGGTTTCAAATCAATTTCACTTTTTTGAATATAAATACTGATTTTGGATTTATATACTCTTTGAAAAATTTAATTAATTCATAAGCGTAGTTTTTTAATGTTAGATTGACAGTTAGCCTCATTTTATTGGGAAAGGGGTGTGTTTTGATAACGTGGTATCTTCCTGAATCTTTTAGAATAAATATAATTTGATTTGTGTAAGTATTTAAGCAATTTTCGGTTATTGGAATAGTTAAAATTGGGTCTTCAATAGCAGAGTGAACTGTAGAGACTGGGGTATTGTGATAAACTGTTTCAATTTCACCTGTGGGTTTTATACGTATATCCGAAATAATATTTATTTTTGGCCTAACTCTGTCATTGTTTTGATATTCATTATTGTCATTTATATCCGGGTTTTCTTCGGGGAATTCAGCTTCTAAATACTCTCTTATTTCATCATTGGTTATAGGGTTATTCAAAAATCTATGAATTTCTTCATCAATATCACCGGGATTTCCTAAAATTGACTGATTCTCAATAGCGTTAAGGTCATTATTATTTCGACTTTTCCTAACTTTTTCCTTTTGCTGTCTCAAAAATTCATTCAGCTTTAACTCAAATTCTAAATCTGCATTACTCGCTTGAACATTATTTTCGGGAATATATTTTACTCTTATTTTATTTCCGTCAACTGTACGTTCTCTATGAAATTTTATTGGTTCCTCAAAATTAACTGTGCGTTGATTTTCATCTATAGAAACTTTTATATTTTTTGGTAAGCCGTATATAGGTTCAGGTGGGTCTTTGTTTGTAGAGAATATTGGGTAACTTTCTGAAATAGCATTGTCTATAGAACAAATAATTATTTCTACTGGTATAAATTCAAAAATAAAATTAATCATTATTTTAATTATGTTCCAGTCTAGCTGGTCAAGTCCGCATCCGATATTTGGCATTGCTAAGTATCTGATATTATTTTTAATTATATGATCTCTTAAATTTCTAAGACAATTGAACACATATAGTATGTAGGTTTCTCGTAAAAGTACTTTTTGGTTATTAAATAATAAACAAATCGTTTTTTGTCATTTAAAATTGCTATTTGACCTATCTTCATATTTTGGTTTCTTAAATATTCAATATTATTATACCTTTCTTTAAATTCGGCTGCAATACCAGCGCTCATTTTAAAATCAGACGACACACAATGTGCCAGTGAGTACCTCTCGGGCATCTCAAATAAATTTCTTTTTATTTCAACAACATTACCATTATTTTCATTGTTATCATTATTTTCTATAATTTTCCTAAATTCATAATATTCTTTATCAATATCATAAAATAAGATGTTATTGACATTATCGTCATCAAATTGAATACGAGGTAATGAATCCGCATTAGTATTTATTTTTCATTTTTTGTATTTAATTTCATAGTCGTATTCTTCTAGTTTCAAGCTCCAGCGCACTAATCTGGAGTTTGGTTCCTTTAAATTAAATAACCATTGTAATGGTTTGTGATCAGTAATTATTGTAAACTTTCTTCCAAATAAATAAGGTCTAAAATAATTAGTAAAATAAACGATAGCTAATAACTCTTTTTCTATAGTACTATAATTTTGTTCTGTGGGATTTAACGTTCTAGAGCCGTAAGCGATCGGTAAGTCGCTACCAATTTTTCCTTGGCTTAATACGGCGCCAATAGCAATATTTGAAGCATCTGTAGTTAAATTAAATGGTTTTGTAAAATCAGGATACTGTAATATTGGATCGTTACAGAGTAAATTTTTACAAGTTTCAAAAGTTTTCAAAAATTCTTCCGTGTGGTCTACTTTTTCGCCTTTCTTTAAACATTGTGTAAATGGTTTTGTTATTTTCGCGAAGTTTTTAATGAATCTTTTATAATAACCTAAGAGGCCTAAAAATGACTTAATTTCTTTTTGTGTTTTTGGAATCGGAAATCTCTTAATAGCTTCAATCTTTTTAGGGTTTGGTCTTACTCCATAAGGAGTCACCACGTGACCTAAAAATTCAACTTCTTTACATAAAAATTCGGATTTATCGAGTTGTATTTTAAGTTTAGCTTTTCTCAGTGTATAAAATAATAATTTTAAATTAGCTAGATGTTCTTCAAGATTTGACGAGAATACTATAATATCATCCATGTAAAGTAAACAAATTTTGCCTTGCAACTCCCGAAGTACATTATCCATAACTCTCTGGAAAGTTGAAGGTGCGTTTTTGAGACCAAATGGCATTCTGACATATTCATAATGTCCATTTTCTACAGTAAAAGCAGTTTTTTCTATCGAATTTTCATGCATTTCAATTTGGTGAAAACCTGACGCAAGGTCAATGGTTGTGAAATATTGACAACGGCCTAATTTATCTAAAATGTCATTTATATTTGGCAAAGGGTACCTATCATCAATAGTTTTTCGTTAACTTTCCGATAATCTACTACAATTCGCCATTTTTGAACTCCGCTAGCGTCTAACTTTTTTGGGACTATCCAAATTGGGCTACTCCATGGGCTTTGACTATGACGAATAATATCATCGTCTAACATTTTTGAAATTTGTTTCTGGACTTCTTGTTTATGAATAAAAGGGTACCTATAAGATTTAGTATGAATTGGAATTTCGTCCGTAGTTTTGATTTCGTGTTTCATTTGATTTGTAAACGTTAATTTCGTACCATCTTCGTGAACGTGGTCATTATCATTATTATTATCAATAAAATTCATAATATTAAATAAGTAAAAATTTTCCTTATGCGAATCTGGAAAGGCTTGCACGTGTAGCGGTGCATCGAAAGTATACTGTATAGCATTGTCCGTATTGTTTTGAATTTCTGTATAAGCAAAACCTTGTTTAGCGGTTGTGAGCGTCTCTGGAATATAAAGGTTTCCTATGTTGCACTCTAAAATAATAATATCATTGTTATATTGAGAGACTGGTATTTTTACCGACACAGCCTCGTGTGCGTTTACCGAGATGGTGTGACAATTTTCCTTTGTATCACGATAAAAGAATGGGATATTTGTTACATTATTTGTTAAAAATTGTCTGTCGAGGTCAATAATAAATTTTAACTTTCTCATTTCACGTAATCCTAAAATTCCATCGAAAAATTCATGAAAATCAAAAAGTGTACATATAAACATTTGATCTGTTTTAAAAATATCAGGAGCTGGTATATTCGCTCTAAATTGAACTTCGGTTTGGCCTAAACTAGTTCGAATTCTTGTTGGACAGGTATAAATGTAATTTGGGTAGTATTTTTCGACAATAGAAGGTCGTAAAAGATTTCAGTGTGGATTTCAATAATTTCGGGTTCTATTTCTTCCGTTTCGGGGACAACCTGACTTGCTGAAAATTTCCGGGACTTATATAATTTTTGTTTTGAATTTGAACTTCATTCTGAGAGGGGACCAAGTCATACGCATTGCGCATTGACTGGCTTCCATTATTAGCATTTTCGCTATTAATCTGATACAACTCTTCGGTTATAGTATTTTGTGGCTGAAAATTATTTCTCGGGAAATTATTTTGTCTAGCAGAGAAACTCTTATGAACATTAGAGGGTACTCTAGAATTTGTAGACATAGCTTCGTGATTTCTAGGATTAAAAGCATTATTATTTCTACTGGTTTGGGAATTAGTTTGCATAGGCTCGTATTGCCTTTGTATGTTTTGTCCAGTAGGTCTGAAAACATTACGAGGTGGACCAAAAACTTGTCTGTTGGTAGGGAAACGTCTTTGTTGGTTATTATAATTTGGTTGTACATTAATAGGTTGACTTGGGAAAACTGGTCTAGGAGAATAATTTTGGTTTTGGAAATTGTTCCTAGGTTGATGGTTGTATCCTTGATAATTATTCCTTGGGAAGTTATTTTGGAAATTAGGGCGAGAAAAAATATTTTGGTACGAGTTCTGTCTGTTCGTCCGTGGGTTATTTTGTGGTGAGTTAGAAAAATTACTTTGTGGACCATTCCTAAAAATATTCTGAGTGTAATTGAAATTTTCTTCCTGTATAATTAAATTCATAGCATCTTCTAGGGATGCGGGTTCCTTCAAACGAATTATCGTCTGTAAGGGACCTGATAAACCTCTAACAAATGTTCGTAGACATAATTCATCATACTGCCTACCATAAATATCTTTAGCAGCTTGGTTTAAGTAAATATCAGAATTTACCTTTTGTCTTAAGTTACTACGCATGACTTGTAAACGTTTTGCAAAATCTAAAGGTGATTCGTTTTTAAAGGGTCTAGCTGTAAATAAGTATTGCTCTAGGCATTCTAGATTCCTACGATCGCCAATGCATTGTGTTAACGCGTCTTTTATCTTTTACCAAGTGTCCAATTCGTTACGACAGCCTATCAATAATTCGGCACGTCCAGTCAATTTCATCTGGACTGCTCTAATTAAATAGTTTTGCAAAAATTTGTCATTAATTCCGCTATATGTTTCGAAAAGATAATCGCAAGAAGAAATAAATTTGGGCAAAGAAGTCGCATTGCCATCGAATTCAGAGATCGTTTCAACATACATCTTAAGCATTGGCAGGTTAAGTTTTTAGTTCGCCATTGCGATTATTATTTGATCACTTTCCTTATTAATAACTTGGCTAACCTCGGTTACGTTACTTTGTTCCTCAAAGCTTAAATTATTTGTGAATAAACTTGAAAGACTCTCTATATCAATAGAAATATCGCTCTCGCTCATCAAAAAATATTCAAAACTCAAAAATATATCATAAAAATCAAAAATATCTCAAAATATCTTAAAAATAAAGGGAAATAGGGTAAAATGGGAACCAAAGGAGTACTCAACTCTTACCAAATCGATGGTCGCAGGCCAAGGTCCTCTGGTGAGCAATGTCTTGTTGTAGCTGCTGGTCGTGCTGTCTGCCGGGAGTTGGGTTGATCCAGGGGCTGCCTCTCTGCGATGCCTCGAAGATCAGGGTTGTTGGACGACGTCTTCAGGATAAAGATCCTTCAGCTTCTCGCGACGCGGTAGAATGCGGTTCCGACACCGTGGGGATTCCAAACTTACGCACGAACGCGGAAACTGGACGCACGTCCTACCGACTGCGCCAGTTAAATTAACGAATTCGAAAATGGAGTTTTTAAAACTATTTATTAGGACAGTTACAGCAGGGCAGCGATTCACGCTACAAGACAAGACAAGACTAAATATACATGGAGCAGAGCTCATATTTATAAGTATAAAAAAGCAAGCTTAGCCTACACGTGCCCGCGCACTCAGCACTTTGTCCGCACTTTTACACAAACGGGACCATTGTTCATACGGCCATAACTGTCATGTCATATTAGTGCAAAAGTGCAGTCAAATCCAAATCGCCTTTAGATTTTAATGTCTTTGTTCGTTTCTTACCTAACAACCTAACCTAACCTACTCGCGTCTAATATATGACATATTTTATTTCGTTGAATTTTTATTCTGGGAAGCTAGCTGTTATTTATTGTAGTGTCCTGAAGATGACGAAATAATAATTATGAAAACGTGGACAATTCAGAATGATACGTATAGATAACAGAGAGAGACCACATTTTTGTATTGCACCTTTCAAGAGTTTTAAGAAGTACCTGGGTAAAAAGTTGAGAAAATGATAATATAGGTAGTTATAGTTGTAGTATTTTTGATGATGTTTCGGGTAGCGAAGGAATTTCATTTTTTAACGAAATGAGCAAAATCACTTTCATTCTTCCATGTGCACAGTTTCCTAAAGTACCTATATGTAATTAATTTATTTGTTAGATTAAGGATATTTTATACCTAAAAATATGCAAATCCCAGTCTAAAGAGTTCAACAAAAACTGAAGAAACTAATCGAAAAATAAACATATTAAGCCACTTGTAAGATCACCTGATACCTATAACTTTTTTGAATACTTTGTTTTCGTTTTGAATACCTAATGTATTATTTCAATTGTTTCAGACATTCGTAATAAAATAATTCAGTGAAAAAGTATGTTGTTTTACAATTATTATGTAGCCAATATTCTCTTTTATTGTTGTAAACCACTTAAAAAAGAATAATATAACATTTTAAGCTTCGACTGTTTTGTCTCAATCGATAATTAAGTACATTAAATCATACAAATTTGTAAAATCTATTGGTGCGCCCAATCCATTGGTGCGGGCAACATAAGTCTGATAAATCAACCTTGAATTGCTGTTTGCCGCTTACTTTCGCATCTGCCTGGTTAATCTATGCATGATGTTGAAGACGATGAAGCTTTTTCTAAGTAGCCATAAGAGATTTCATTTTTTTAATAAAAGTTTTGTTCTAAAAGCGGTCCAAAAATTATATTTTTATAATAAATTGTAAGTTGGCATATAATTAAAGTAAATTTATTTGTACTGAGTGATCCACAAATCAGGTTCAAAGTTTTCGAAAACAGGGCACCAAATCGGTTACTTTTAAATGCATTTGTTTTTTCTGACCACTAAAAACGAAAACAAGTCACGCAAAAAAGTATCTTTAATTGTTTTGCTATATATAAAGGAAGCGACAGTGTCATATTCGTATTTAAAATATTTGGGATCTAGGTATAGATGTTGTAGTCATTATGTTCTGGCTATAAAAGCAGTTAGAGCTGCGTTAACGTTTTGTCTAGATGAACAATTTAATATATTTCTGTAGTTACTATATTGCACAGGACATATTGTTCGAATAATTCTCTAAGTTGATTTTTATATAAAGACAATTGATTTAATTTACCGTTACCGAAATTATTTTCGTCTTCGTATTTAAACGACGAATAAATTCAATTTTAATAACGTCTTTTTCCAGGACATGATTATTGCAGTACCGTATTGCATTTGGTGTGTACTTTGAATGTAAAGTCCTACTCCCGCATTAATGTTTAATGTAAAACTAAATACCCGCTGCAGTCAAAGTACCTCATATTAAAATCAATATGGCTTTGTGGGCGATTTAAAAGAAGAGCTTAA
Organism: Pseudeuparius sepicola; assembly: GCA_963920635.1. Classification (NCBI taxonomy): domain Eukaryota; kingdom Metazoa; phylum Arthropoda; class Insecta; order Coleoptera; family Anthribidae; genus Pseudeuparius; species Pseudeuparius sepicola. Next base: position 9,973,503 of record OY987307.1, on the reverse strand, counting down.
TGACGTACTCCGTGGGAACGATGTTGTTTTATATGTTTTTATTTGAAACGTCAAAAACAAAACTAAAGCCACAAAAATGATACGGGTATGTTTGAACTGCAAACGACGAATAAATAAAGGCTTCGAAATGGAAGATCCTTCTGCGTTTAAATTCGAAGTTTTGGTAGAACGAAGGGTGCACACTCGTTTAATTTGTCAGCGGGTAGGTACTTTTAGATTAAATATTAATGCAAGAGAAGATTTTTATATTAAAACTAACGTATAGGGTAAATGCACCAGTAAATGAACGGTACCAGATAATGGACAAAAGCCAGAATTAAGCAATTTTTTAAGATTCGACACTCCTCTAACCATGTTTTTGATTGGTTAACATCATATTATCTCGAACGTATGTCTCAGCTTGTTCCTCAAAACCCACATCTGAGATCCAGTAAACAAACGTGTCACTGGCAGAAAGTTTTTCGTTTTTTGTGTGTTGTATCAGAGCAAGTCTAGTGAAACTTAGATAAGTAACTATGTACAATAATAAGGATATAGACCTCATGAGGATATAGACACCTATACACTCTTTTTGAATGCTAAACAACCTAAAAAGCACTACCGTTTCACCAAAACGAAGAATATAGTCGTTCATTCACTGGTGCACATTGGTAAATGAACAAGTCGTTTATTTACTGGGTTTTCCAAACATACAAGAGATTTCGATATGCTGAGGCGCAGCTTCAAGAGGCTCTAGAATTAATCAGACAATCAAAGATGAACATTTCTGAACCAAGCGTAAGTATGCAATTCCGAAAAGTACTCTGTCCAATAAATTAAAAGGCAAAGTGCCTGCAGTGCGAAAAATGGGACCGATCGCCATTCTTACAATGGAGGAGAAAGTCAATTTAGAAAAGTTTTCAATGTGGACGAGACAGGCTTGCAAACGTATCCAAAATCTGGAAAAATATTGGGGCCAAAGAATTACAAAAATTTTTATGAGCTCGCAAGTGGACCAGAGAAAGAGTGCATAACTGTTCTTTGTACCTTCTCAGCCACAGGTGTTTCTGTACCCCCGATGGTGGTGTATCCTTATAAAAGGATACCTAGGGACATTGCTATGCCAGAGAATTGGTAATTGGTCTTTTGGTAACAGGTAGGTTGCACCCTGTGTAAGAAACAATGGCATTTTCAGAGGATCGAGCAAGACTTCATTAATTAAGGCAGTTATTTGTTCATGCGTGCACCACAACTTCTTAATCAATAATTTTGGAGATGATCTGGACCTGGTGCCTTCCAGTTGTGGAAATTCTTGATGACATCGGAGACCTCAGCGGTTGTGAATTGCTCGTGTTGCATCTGGCTATAGTTCCGGCCCATCTCGCGTTCTTCGCTGATCCAGCTTGCACTGACATTGTATGGACCTGGTGTGGCAAGTTGATTTCTCCAGAAACCGTCGACCTGTTCTCTGCTAGGGTAACTCGCATTTGTGGCATCGGCGCTAGAATTAAAAGCACGGTAGAAACCCTTTTCTGATCGTTCAAAGAGTTTGTTGTCTCGTTTCCTGTTGTTACTAGCCTTGTATCTCCTCAGACGCCCTGCGAAAACAGAAAGTTTTTGTTTTAATGTGTCAAGACATTGTTGAGCAGTGATATTCGCGGGGTCATGCCGAGAATTCATTTGGGTGCGGCTCATTATTGCCTGCACCGCCCTCTGGATCCTTCTAGTTCTAACTCCTCTGATATATTCCGTCACTTGTCCTATGTCTTTACGGAGACTCTCGATCTTCCGACCTAGTCGCATTTCCCATTGAGCCATTCGTGGTTCTGGTCTTGCACGATTCAACTCCTGGTCCGTTCAGATCTTGGCACCCATTACAGTGGTGACTGCCGTTGGGGCACAGTAGATTAACAGGTGCATACGGTCTAATGTTGGTGTCACTGAAACATAGTTTGGTAAAATTCTTGTGTTCATAAGATCGAGCACGATCGCAAGTTTCCTGGAAGAATTTAATCTTGGTAGCGGTGGCCTGCTCAGTGGGTCTGTGCCTTCGTATCGCAATACTGCCTGTCTCATATGTGCGTTTAAGCCTTCAAAATGTTCTTCGTTAACCGATTCCAGACTCTCGGTTGTTGGTTCTACCGTTTCGGCTTCTAGTTGTTGTCCAGGCGCTTGAAGTTCCCCATTGTTGTTGTTGTCATCTATGTCTATGTGTTCGCCGTGGATCTCTAGCTCAACTTCCCGTTTGATAGCGTTATTATTATTATTGCTTAAATCATTTAATTTATTTTAGTTTGTGAAAACTTACTTTTGAGGCTTCCCTAAATGACATCCATCCCTCGCCTTTTTGGAATGCTGGACTACTAAAAGTGAACGCCACCCTGTCTGTCGGTAGTAGGTCCGATGTGGCATACAAAATCGCATCCTTGATGGCAGCTTTTGTCCAGCCGCTAGGGTCTTTGCATTCGGGCACCGTTTTAATTTTAAAATTAAGACGACGGGCAAGCAAATTGAAAAGCCTGACCCGCTGCAGACAGTCCTGGACAATGACAAACTTATCCATCTCGCTAAGACGAATGAACTTTTATTCTTCAAACACCAAAAATTAAGAAAAATGTACCTTGTTCGTGAAAATAGCTGGTATAAACGCTTCTTTAGACTAAAATCAAAACCTAGAAATGAGTTAATTTTAATTATTTCAATTAGCGAAAACTAAGAAGAATTACCTCTTAATGGTGATTTGCAGATTAGTGGTATAAGCACTCCTTAAACTAAAATGTAAACCTAGAAAGAAAAGAAAATTATGCCCTGTGTTTTTTCTGCAAGCTCCAGTCAGCCGAGTAAAAAAGTATGGAAATGGTTTATATTTTCTGAAATATTCCCGTCTTAGTATAGGTTTTTAGCAATTTTTATAAATTAGCGTCAGTTTAATAAATTTTGTTGTTATAGGGAGTAAATTTTAATTTGTTGAACCACTTGATAAACACTCCATAATTCTTTGCCCATCTACTACACAAAAACGTCTTCGACCCTTTTACTTAAAATTAATAGAATAATTAAACTTACTTTTGGAAAATTTCTTCGATAATGAAGCACGAAACACACTAAACAGCTCGAAATTGTTCTAGGCGAAGCGGCTTCAAGGATTGTAGACACAGACCCACAAACACTCGATGAAGGTAGATCAAAAACTATCCAAAGCTCGACGAACACGTATCACGAGGATTATAGACAATCAAATGATTTGCTATGACAAAAGTGCGCCATTTATACCGGTGCATAAATGCTGAGTTTACATTTTATTAATAAGTTACATACACCACTGTCCGCGACCTAGTTCTATTTTTGTTGTTGCTAATGACTTGTGCTAATTAATTGAATATTTACAGCTGTGCGAAAAAAGGCCTGACGAAGAAATTCTGCAAGTCTCTGCTTGTCACCAAGTCCCCGGTCCGCCGACCTCGCGCCAGGGTTCAGTAACCGACCTCATTTACGGTGTCACACAATTTTAAAAAACTAATTTCGCGAAACGTTTGTCTCTCAATTTTGGCTCAGTCTACACGTCGTTTACGGTCTCACACATACACCACTGTCCGCGACCTAGTTCTATTTTTGTTGTTGCTAATGACTTGTGCTAATTAATTGAATATTTCGAGCTGTGCGAAAAAAGAGCTGACGAAGAAATTCTGCAAGTCTCTGCTTGTCACCAAGCCCCCGGTCCGCCGACCTCGCGCCGGGGTTCAGTAACCGACCTCATTTACGGTGTCACACAATTTTAAAAAAACTAATTTCGCGAAACGTTTGTCTCTCAATTTTGGCTCAGTCTACACGTCGTTTACGGTCTTTTGGTATCTGCGAGATTCTGCTAACTTCTCTTTCACGCCATTAAGCTGGAAATTGTGGCTACAAGAACGTCGATTGTTTTTTGACTTAAAAATTGATTTTATTATTATTCAGTTCAGAATTTTTGCAGGTACCTAACTGTATTTTTATTGTCACGTGATGAAAGTAGGATTTTAACCGCGTTTTGTCCGCCTTGTATTAAATCTGTCACTATTAAGGTCCTTTGGTCCCACCCACGCATTTTGTTACACAGTGTATTCTTAAATCTAACACGAAATTAGGCCTTTTTGACCGTATGTTGCCCGTCTTGTATTAAATCTGTCACTATTAAGGTCTTTTTGGTCCATCAGTTGCTTTTGAAACACCGCGCATACTTAATTCTGTAGCGAAATTAGGCCTTTTTGGTTTTTGTCACACACATACATTTTGTTTTGTATTCTTAAGTCTACGTCGCGACGGGCGTTTTTTTTTTCAGAATTTGTGACGTCAGAGCGCGAGCGTCAGTTACGCCCTTTTGGCTTTTTGTCACATCTTGACGTCAGAGCGTGACATAGGCCAGCGGCGCACGTGTCTTAATTTTTTGTCACAGTCTGACGTCATAGCGTCGACGCATGCGCCTTTTTTGTCACAGTCTTAGTCAGAGCTTTTTTTGTCACAGACTGACGTCACAACGTGTATCGGCGCATGCGCCTTAGTTTTTTGTCACAGTCTTACGTCAGTTTTTTTTGTCACAGTCTGACGTCACGAAAGTGGAGGGGTAAGGGGTCAGTCGCCATTTTTTGTCACAATCTGACGTCACGAAAGTGGAGGGGAAAGTGGGCGTGCCCTAAGTGGGCGGGGCTTAAGTGGGCGGGGCCTAGAGGTGGATGGGGAAAGGGGGCGGGGCCTAGGAGGAAAGTGGAGGGGGTTGTGCCAAGTGTCCCCATACCTACTGGTGCAAGTTCGCAGTAGGTCTGGAGGAGGAACCAGAAAAATTTGTGTTCCGATAAATAGAAAAAAGGCTGAAGGACTGCACGCTGTTAGATTTTAAGCACAACAAATTGGACGAAGACCTTACTGTGGGCAAAATATTTGGTGCAACAAAACTAACAACTTTTACATTTTATTTGTCTACTACTACATTATTTTCGGAGAAGGAAGATAGACATATATAACGGCCGAATCCGAAGTCGTTAGTGTTTTGGATATGGCAAATTCCTCAGAAATAAATGAAGTGGAAATACCTGTGGTCGTAAATCTATAAAATGAAATTGTTTCTGAAAATTCATTAGCCAACTTTGTAGCCTTCGATGTTCGCACAGAGAACCATCAATCACGTGAATTACAAGCTTTACTTGAGTGTGCTGGAGATTTTAATATTATTGAAACTAGCAATTTGATATTTACGAATAGAAAAATATATACACATAAGAAATGTTTTTACTGAAATGATAAACACTTTCAAGTACCTAGAAAGGATAAATATCGATGCTCAAGTAGAGATGCTGCTAGCGAATGGTAAAAAGGAGTTAGCGTACGATGGCGGTGAAGTGTATAAAGATGCGCTATGCGAATTTTAGCTTCAGTTTTATGACGTTTTGTAGCAAGTTTTTTGCCAGTGTAAATATTTTCCAAGAGTTAGCCCGTACATTCATGGAGCACGTTATTTTTGGTGAAGTCAGAACCAGTATAATCAAATGTTTTCTAAATTATTTAGGCTCGAGGGCGCGGGCTTCGCGACGTCGTTGCGGCGGCTTCGCAGCCGCGGGGTTCGGCCGCTTCGCGGCCTCACGTCCGCCACACACGCCGGTCACCTTCGCTTCGCCGTCGGATCCGTAAACAATCGGATCGGGGTGACGTTTTAAAATCCCACTTTTTCGGAACACCCCGTAACTTTTTACCCCACAAATGTGGTACGGTCGGAAGCGTCTTGACAAGAGGAATCCAACGACGCCCGATTCGAGTTTCTATCTGCTTCCGTTCGAAAGTTACGACGGTTTAAAAAAAAAACATATAATGGCGATTTGCCGACGAACGATAAGTCCCAGGACTTCGCCACTGGCACCAATAGACGCGCCGGGTCGAGTTACATAAGAAACAACCCAATGGGATTTTTTTTATATCGTCCCGTTCGGCAAGGGGAATTTTTTTAACGAAAAACGGCCAAAGATTCCTTTGAAAATTCACGGATCTGGGCGACCTTTTAAAATCGCGCAAAAACCGTCCTATATTATGTAAGACGGCGAGAAAAATCGATCGGCGACATCGCCGAGGTCGTATCTCCAACCGTTTCGGAGATATAAAATTTTATTACCTTTTTTCGACGCTTTCTTTACAAATCGATAACAAAATTTTCCAAAAAGGACAATCTAACCCAAATTCATTATATATACGTATGTGTACATACACATATAATATATCGAATATTTTTAACGTTCGCATCTTTACCGTCCGATCAAAAACGCCGAATTTACGCCGATTTTATGGGCGAAAAGTGGGTTTTTCCTAAAATTAATCGAAAATTACTGCATTTAGGTATAGGAAACCTTACATAAAATTGTCATCATTTTTAGTGGTGAATAAGATCGCAGTAAAAAAATGGGGGTTTCCCTTTGAAAATTTCGAGATTTAAGCACATTTTGAATGTAATTTTTATCCATATTTTGTGAACACCCTGTATAAGAACGGATCTATTTCTCAGCGCAGATCGCTAGGTCAGGGCTTCTGTCACGCGAGTTAAATGATGTACCCGATTGAGTAACTTAAAAAAAAGGTTTTTTTTATTTCTTTTCTACACACTAGATTACAAAGAGAGGTCTTAACATCAGGAATCTAAAATCTAGACTAACTTAAAAAGGCGAAGGTTGCTCCAAAAGTGTCTTCTTGTTTTTCACAGATAAGTGGATTCTTATCCTACCTAATGGGGTTGTTTATTTATCTAAACACAGATAAGGGAATGTGGTGATTCCGTAATTCGTCCCCCCATAAGTTCTCAATTGCCTACATTGAGACCGGGTAAATACTATTAATTCTTTGAGACTCAGAGATTAATTGTATTTGCTCTACTGGATTTATTCTTTCTAGAGGTATCTCCTCTTGGGGTTTCGAATTGCGTTTACATAATTTGATTATACTTTTCCTAAAATGATACAAAACAATAAATGTAATAAAAACTATAATAAGTATAGGTATTATCGAAATGTATGTTTTCCATTGAATTTTGTTCAAGAGTAATTCTTGATTTTGAACGAATAATTGTCTTTTTATTTCACTGTAGTTTTCGATGTGCGGTAAGGATACATTATGTTGAACAGTTTTTTCGAATGACATTATATGAGGTGTTTGTATATTTACATAAGTTTCTTTCTGTTTATATATGGTATTATTGATCTCAATTAGCGAATAATTACTTATTAAGCTTGGTGTTGTTACATAGTGAGTATCTAATGTATCTAAGTCAAGTATTTTTTGATTTACATTAGTGTTTACAAGAACAGATTGACTATTTAGTAATACAATTTCTGAATAATTTTTAATTCTAGCTACTATACAATTTTGGAACGTTATTAAGTTACATGGGTCGAATTGAACATTGTTACAAATGGTCAGATTACTTAAGGTTATACAAGAACTAGTGTCTGCAATCAACGAAGTATTGGCATACCTAAGAGCATTGGTATTTTTATTTATAATCATTTTTGAGTCAAAAATAGTAAAATGTATTTTTAAGAATTGATAAGTGATTTCTGAGAAAATTGGTACGCGAATAATTATTATCATTAAACTATTTGTAATGATGACATGGCTTCTTAATACTGAAATAAATTCTGTTAAAGTTAATTGAAGAGTTCTTAATTGTTCAGGAGAATAAATTTTTTGTAATTCGTTTTGAATTTCTCTTTGAGTGTTTTCAAACATAATAAGGGGATATAGTTCATTTTTATGTGAGTATTGGAGAGTTAGAGTTAAAGTTTCTAAAAAGTGAGCCAATGATTCGATATGTAGATTTTCTTGTAAAATAAGATTTTCCATTTCTATTGTTTGCGATGCGTTAGAAAGTCTTTCAGCAGTTTGAGAAAAATATTGCGAAAGAGTTTCTATCTGATTTTCAAACTGATTTTCTAAATGTGAAAGCAACGTGACTGTTTTCGAATTTTGATCTTTTAGGAGAGCTTGATTATTTTCTAAAGTTTCCATGTTAGTTTTTATTTCCTGAAAATCTTCCTGATCTAAATTTCCAGTGACAGTTTTTACTACGGATCCTAGGAAGTTAAACATTCCTCTTTTTGTTCTCGGGGGTTTAATTGAGTCATAAAGATTTTGAACGTGCATTATCTTGTTATTCAATTGTTCGGTTAAATGACTGCTAATTTTGTTTTGGAGTAAATAATTGTTGGTTAATATATTCCTAATGACTACATTTATTTGTCCTAAATCTATCCTAAAGTAAATATTATGGTAAATAGAAGTTAATTTTGCCGGAGAGATATACTCAGCTATATAATGAGAATTTGATGGGATTCTACTTATCTGTATCGTCGACTGATGTAGACGTACTAGGTTGCATATAATCAGAAGTATCAGTATTTTCATTTTCTGCAAAGGAAGAAATTTTTATTATCTTTCTTGGGGTTTTAATTTTATCTATTTTATAGCGTCTAACTATACCTTTTACTTTGCCTGAGACGACGGAGGGTTTTGCGGTTATTGTTTTCATTTGCGTTTTCGTATACAAGGGTTTGGATTTTTTATGGAATTGTTTGTCTTTTGTTTTTACATAAGTTGTTCCGCTTATTTCCGGAAGATTTTGTTTTCTATTTTCGTTTGCCTTTTCTATTCTTCGTGTTTTAGATCGTTTTTCTTTATCATAAAGGGATTCATAGAAGGGTAATATTTCTTTCTTTCGTGTCTGATTATATTTTTGATAAATTCCTTTGTCTAGATTAATTTCGTGAGCGTTTAAATCATCGTAAGGGCCGTATAATAATGTAAAAGGGGTAAAACCATGCGTAGAATGTACGGATTGATTGTATATTAAGACAGCTGTGGTCATTAAATTTGAAGTGCTTTCATTTTTATCTTGATTGCGTAATATAATCAATTTTTCTTTTAAAGTGCTATGAAGACGTTCGATTGGTGAGAGGGAATTTGGGTTTTTTGTTGTGGATAAATGTAAATTTATTTTGAATAGAGCGCAACATTCTTTTAGAAGGTCATTGTTGAATTCTGTACCATTATCTACTGTTATTTTTGATGGCAAATTATGGTGTGTGAAAAAATGTCTTAATTTATTAGTAATAGTGATAGCTGTTTTGTTCTCAACTGCGTATGCTTGTGCGTATTTTGAAAAAAGGTCGAATATTGTTAAAAAGTTTTGGTTATCAAAGGTAAATATATCAAGAAATATGTGGGCAAATGGGCGATTAGAAACTAAGGGTCCTTCAAACGGGGGTTTTAAAGGGTTTCTTTCATATTTGGAAAGCAAACAGGTTTCACATTGATTTATATAGTTAGAGATTATCGTTTTTAATTTATACGCATCATATATTTTCCTAAAATGTTCATAAGTTTCATTTATTCCATTATGATTTGTTGAATGATATTTTTCTAAAACTTTCATAAACAAATCTGTATTTATAGTGTTAGGGGCATAGAGTACTTTATGAAATTTAAGGTTTGAGGAAAATTGTTCTTTAATTACTTTTTGGAATATTTTTTCGATTTCGTTATCACTGAAATATATGCCATGGATTTTATCTGGTAACAAATATTCTTTAATGAAAGTAGTTAATTGTTCTTTTTCTGAGCCTATTCTAATTGTAAGATTGTAACGTTTCGCTACTTTATTTCTTTTTACAATTTTTACTTCGTATTTATCTCCTAACTTAATGTAAATAGCGGAATTATACTGAGAAAGGGACTTTTCTGATATAGGAATTTCGACAATTGGGTCTTCGGCATTAGAGTGAATGGTTTGTGCTGTTTCTTTTTCGAGTTCTCGTTGGGAAAGTTGATCAGTTAATTCGTCGATTAAGTCATATAAGTTTTCTTCTGGAGGTTCAGGGGTGATTGAATCTGCGTCATCAACAAGAGGGTGAATTGCGTTAATTTCAATTCTGGATAGTGCGTCTGCTACGTGGTTATCTTTTCCCTTTTTATATTTAATTTCGAAATTATATTCCTCTAGCCTGAGCTTCCATCTAGCTAGTCGAGAGTTGGGTTCTTTGAGAGAAAATAGCCAAACTAAAGGTTTATGATCAGTTTCTATTAGAAATTTCTGTCCAAAAACATACGGTCTAAAATGTTTACAAGCATCTACAATGGCTAAAAGTTCTTTTTCTATTGTGGCATAATTTTTTTCTGCTGAGTTCAAAGTTCTAGAAAAGTATGATATTGGGTGTTGGTTTTGCGATAATACAGCTCCTATAGCGACGTTGCTAGCATCTGTGGTTAGGACGAAAGGTTGTTCGAAATCCGGATACGCTAAAATAGGGTGATTGGATAATAGTTCTTTGGAAAGTTTAAAAGCTTCAATGTATTTTGGATCTTCGGTATTTATTTTAGTATTTTTTTTCAAACAATGTGTAAAAGGTTTTGTAACATCCGCGAAATTTGGGATAAATTTTCGATAAAATCCTAAAAGTCCTAAAAATGATTTGATTTCTTTTTGTGATTTCGGAAGTGGGAATTCGTCTATAGCTTTTATTTTTTCCGGGTTAGGTTTTATTCCTTCGGTTGAAATTACGTGTCCTAGGAAAGGTACTTCTTTTCTTAAAAATTCACTTTTGTCTAACTGTACGCGTAAATTATTTTGCAATAAACATTCGAAAATTTGTCTGAGGTGATTTAAATGTTCTTGTAAGGATTTTGAGAATACTACTACGTCATCCATGTAAACAAAACAAGTTTTATGAAGGTATTTGTGTAGAACATGGTCCATCATTCGCTGGAAAGCCGCGGGTGCGTTTTTTAATCCAAAAGGTAAGCGTGTATATTCATAATGTCCATTTTCTACCGTGAATGCGGTTTTTTCCACCGAATCAGAATGTAAGGGGATCTGATGGAATCCTTGGGCCAAATCTAGGATTTCTTCAATGCGGGGAAGAGGGTACTTATCTTCTATCGTTTTTTCGTTTAGTTTTCTAAAATCTATAACCATACGGAATTTTCTTTGTCCCGACGCATCTACCTTTTTCGGTACTATCCAAACAGGGGATGAGTATGGTGATATGGAAGGTTGTATTATATCATTTTTTAAAAGCGTTTGCACTTGTTTTTGAATCTCTTGTTTTAAATGGAAAGGATATCGATAATTTTTTATATATATAGGGTTATCATCGGAAGTCCTAATAGAATGAGTGGTTGCTTTACAAGGTTGTAAGGTAGTTTCTGGGTCGTGGAAAACTTCTTTAAATTCTTTGCATAGGGCGATAATTTTATATTTTTCTTCGTCGTTCATGTGCTCTGTACGTATAGGTACATTAAGTTTTGCGCTTAAACTTTCGGGCTTAATTATTTCTGGGCTTAATAATTCAAAATTCTCAATGGGTTCACTTTCTATTGTGGAGAAATTTTTATTAGGTTTGTTATTGAACGGGAAAGGTGCTCTAAAATTTTCTACGTGGCAAATATATTCGGGATAAGTTTCTGAGTCATTTTTCATTTGAGGGATTATCACAATTCCGTTTTGGATATTTGTTATAACGCATTGCTGTAAGTGAGATTGTAGTGGTATATCAAGATGAGGAAATTGCAAAAGGTGCCTGCCTGCGTCTATTTTTGCTTTAAACTTAACTAAATCCTTCCAAGCTAAAAGACAATCAAAACTATCGTGCCAATCTATTATTATGAATATAATGGGTTCGAAAATATCAAATTCTTTTAAGATAGGGACTAGTATGGCTTGTTTACTTAAAATTTTATTCTTACATGCTAAAATTTCGCAATTGAAAGAAAAAGCTTGGTTTGGGAATAATTTTTGCGCAATTTTTGAGTTTATTACCGATATTGAAGCTCCAGTGTCAATTAAAATTTTTAATTTGTAATCTTCAGAGAAAATGAGCGGTAGATTTTCGAAATCGGTTAGACTATTGACATTGTGAGTTACTACGGGTTTTTCGAACTGCTCGAGGCCGTCATTAGAAAATTTTCGATTTGTGAATGTGCTGTATTTGTTTTTGACGAGCTACTGGGTTCAAATTCCATGTTATTTATTTGTGTTGCCGGAATCGTACGCGTTGACATAGGTTCGTACTGGCGGGTTGGTGCTCTAGACATGTTTGTTTGTTGATCATTTCTGTATTGGGGATTAAAGTTATTATTATAGCGATTGTTACTATTATTATAATTATTTCCGTTATTGTAGTTATTCCTATCGTGGTAATTATTATTACTAGGGTTATATTTCCACATGGGAGAGTTTGACTTGAAGTTATTTTGATTGAAATTCCTCTGATTTTGGTTTTGGAAATTTTGCCTTGTATAACTTTGTCGTGGTTGACTGAAATTATGCCTATTAAATTGTTCATTATTACGACTATAATTCCTATTGTGGTAATTATTACGTGGTATAGACTGTCTTTGGAAATTTTGTTTAGGTGGTTGCTGGAAACTTTGGAAATTATTCGATCTTTTATTGGAATTGTTTCTTACGAAATTTAACCAATTGGCTTGGTTTTGAACATTGTCATAATCTTGACATAAATTAATAGCATTTTCAATAGAAGCGGGTTTATTATTTAGAAGGTAAGAGCGATATGGCTCGTTTATACCTGCCATTAAACAGTTAAGGGCTTGTTCTTCATACATTTTGTTTTTTGTTTCTTTAACCGTAACTTTATTTTCATGAAGAGATATATGTTCCTTCAATTGTATTAACCGTTTTGTTATTTCATTAGCGTAATTTTCAATATTTTGACCTGGAAATTGGTAACAAGAGGTTAGCCTATTTTGGAGAGTAAGTTCAGACCTATTATCAGCGAATTTTTGTAAAAGCAGTGTCTTTAAGGTGGGCCAATCTTCGGGATCATGCAAAATTATCTGCCTACGTGCGTCTCCTTGTATTTGAGACAAAACGAAATTGAAAAAAGTGTCATTTAAACTCACATCAGAAAATCTTAATTCGTTTAGAAATTTTTCTGCTCGTTTTAAGAAAAAGTTCAACTCTTCGGTACCACCGCAAAATGTAGGGACAGTATTTTTTAACAAATTAAATTTCGCGTTAATATCATTGTAAGTCATTTGAACAGCATTGGACGATTCACCGTGTGTAGGCATCTCGTCTGGTTTTAAATATGGTGAAAACCTTTCAACTTTCTTTTCAATAAATTTCTTTCTTTCGATTTGTAGATCAATTTTTGCAAATAAAATATTACGGGTTGCTTAAACTATGACAGAGTCGCAATGAGAAATTCACACACTTTTCTCACCCAAGATTTGTTCAAAAGCCGAGTCCTCGGTGTGCCTTAGTGGAACAGCTTCTGCTGGTGAAGTCTCTCTTGTAGTCGTGGTGCAGCGTGAAGAAATGTTCGTGGAAGTTGTCTCGGAGGCCGTCCTTTTCCTTTGTGGATGCAGTGGAGGTTTTCCGATCTTACTTCTTTTGGAGATCCGCGCCGAACGATAAAAATCGACCGTACTGTGCAATCCCGGCCTTTTGGCTTAAACGGAAGCTTGTACGTGCAGCGGATCCTGTTCGCAGCGCCAGTTAAATGATGTACCCGATTGAGTAACTTTTAAAAAAAAGGTTTTTTTTATTTCTTTTCTACACACTAGATTACAAAGAGAGGTCTTAACATCAGGAATCTAAAATCTAGACTAACTTAAAAAGGCGAAGGTTGCTCCAAAAGTGTCTTCTTGTTTTTCACAGATAAGTGGATTCTTATCCTACCTAATGGGGTTGTTTATTTATCTAAACACAGATAAGGGAATGTGGTGATTCCGTAATTCGCGATGCAAAACGTCTCGGTAAATTCGTATCTTCTTTTCGAAAATTAAGTAGTAATTAAGTACCTAACAGTTTGCGTAAAATGTAAATTCGACAACGGCGACAAGAACAACGAAATTCTTTCAGATGAGGGTAGTGGTTTTGATAAAAACCGTTCATTTTTCGCCATCACTTTAAGTTTCTTCGTAAGTCCGGCTGTATGCATTTTAAGGACAAACTCTTTATTAAAAATATCGTAGTTCCGGGAGGAACTGGTGCGAACTGATATCCGTTCGCATATGCGTCGAGACGTTCGCGTCCAGCCGTCCGTCGCGCTATGGGAACTGAAGACGACCGGGGTAGCCGGGCGCATTTCTGTGGTACTAAGGCAAAACCCGATATGTCACAAAATATTGATTTTTCGTTTTTAATGCCAATATGTACAGTTAGTAGCGAAAAATATGATGGCAAAGCCCGATATGTGTCTCAAGCTCTTGGAAATTGTAGATTAATAAAATAAGATTCCGATATGTCCCTTACATTGCAATTGGTCGATGGCAAAACCCAATATATTTGACATATCGGGCTTTGGCGTCTTCGGGCAACAGCGAAGTAATTATGAATCCAGGTATGTCTGACTTATCGGATTATGGCACAGTTTCATTGTTGCCAACCGTAATGACATTCCGCTACAATAGCGTATTTTTTTAGCTCTTGGTCTTGTAGCGGCGGCAAGATCTTTATTTTTTAATGTAGCGGAACTTGTGCTTACCAAAAATAATAATATTTGACAAAAATGTTCAATGATCATATTCTATAGGTATTTTAAAGTATTTATTAAATCCCTTTATTTACATCGAAGTTATTAAAATTTCAGCAAATTTGTCCACCTTATCAATTGTTTAATGTACTAACACAATAAATTAGTTTTGTCACTTCACTTTTAAATCTTGTAATTCTATATTATTACTCTCTTCCTATTATAGAAAAGTCAGGTGTTAACGTTTTTTTGTAACATACATAAAGCGAAATTATGGGCCCGCGGTAGTAGTGGGATGAGCTAAAAAGTTGGCAACACTGCATAGTGTAAGCTTGTCGGTCATTCGAATGTTCTAGTGCAGTGCGCAAGTACGGCGTCACTTCTTATTGTTTGCTTTTCTGGTGAGCACGTGGTTCGTTTATTGTTCTTCTTTTTGGTGGACTACGGCTTTTATAAACTTCGTAAAATGTATGGAAATAGTAGGGGCGCTAAAATGCTCAACATGGCATTATGTGGTAAGTAGTAATATGGTTTTGGTTACCTATGTAGCAGAAAAATCGTGTGGTTAGAAGGCAAAACCAGATATGTCTGACATATTGGGTTTTGCCACCGACCAATTTCTACAATATAAGGAACATATCTTCTTTTGTAATGTGGTTATCAAAAATGTTTTTTCGGAAAACAAAAGTTTTTTCTAACCACAAAATTGAACTACGAGGATCTATCGAAGATAATATGTTCTATATAGATATCTGTGGCGGACTTATGTCTATATGTTTTTGGGTAATTGGTTTTACTAGACCTATCATGCTATTATTAATATTGCGAATTTGTTTTAGCTGATAGTTTAATGACACGAGAAGAGGAAGATATTGGAACACCAGATGTTTTGCAAGGTTAGTATTAGGGCTTGGTTTATCAGCTCTATTGATGTACAAATAAATAGTAACATTTCTGAGGGTTTTTTGCTTTTCTATTCAGAACAACTCCAGGGCGAGCAAGCTACTACAAATAACAACGTCAGAAGATCTGGCGAGTTCATTGAAGGTTTCGTCCCCATTTTTAAAGAGACTGTAATACAGGTGAGAGGTACAGAATGTACCAGCAATAGTCATTCTGATTTCTCCTCGGATGATTCGTTGGTGGACAAAGACTACGTTCCATCGTCTGACGATGATCATTCGGACAAAAGCGAAGGTGAACATAATAATACGCAAGAAGATGGCAGCCCAGCACGAAAGAGAACGGATGAAGGAGGTATCTCAGCACGGAAGAAAAGAAGAATTAATGTGAGAAAAGAACAGAAGCAGTTGCGTGACCATGGAAAAGAGGCGGGGAATAGAAAGGGAAAAGTTATTCCGAAAAAACAATTCCGACCCGCTGGTACCTGTTGCCGTAAAAGATGCTTCGAAAAAATAAATGTAGAACAGCAATCGTTTAGAATCAAATTTTGGCTGGAGGAGTAACAATTTCGAATAAAAATAGCGATAGAAAAGGTCGTGGGAAAACAAATATCACGCATAATCGCCAAGTCACTGCCCGGTATTCTTTAAAATTAAATGGGAGTATTGAATCAGTGTGCAAAAATATGTTTCAATCAGTTTATGGGCTTACGAAGTTCAAAGTCGATTATTTGGTGGAGAAATTGAAACATGCTCCTGCGCCCGTTACGTCTCTTGAAGATCGAAGAGGTCGGCATGAGCCGAAAAACAAGAAGATCGAGGAGCGGAAAGCTATGTTAGAGCACATAGAGAAGTATCCTAAGTATGAAAGTCATTATACACGTCGAGACACAGAAAAAAATATCTACAGAGCCACCTAAACATAACAACGGGTGTTTAAGTCAACGGGTTACTCATTTAAACAACCACAAGTCGATACATGCAAGACATGTGATTCTTTCATATTGAAAATCAAGCAAAGCACTGATCCAACTGAAAAGAACCAGTTGACCTTAGAACATAATCAGCACAAGGATATTGCAGATTTAGCATACAAGTTAAAAGACGCAGATAAAAAGCAGGCGAAAGAAGATCCAACGATAAGGGTTTTGGTATTTGACTTGCAACAGGTTTTAGACACTCCTTCACTGACGACCAACGTTTCTTTTTATAAACGCCTCCTTTCAACGTTCAACTTGACTATCCGTGACTGCACCACAGACGGGGGTACCACTAGCTGCTACATGTGGCACGAAGCAATAGGAAAAAGAGGGTCTGACGAGATTGCTTCCTGCGTTTTAAAAAAACTTGAAAGTCTACCCGAAACTGTGACCCAAGTCATTACATATTCAGATACGTGTGGCGGCCAAAATAGAAATATTAACATGGCCATTATGTTTTCATACTTTGTGAGCCAAAGCAGCCATGTTAATTATGTAGATCAGAAGTTTCTGTTATCGGGACACACGCACCTTGAATGTGATGTGGATCATGCCCGCATCGAAAGGTCAAAAAAGACTGCTGAAATACCTATCATGGTGCCACGAGACTGGTTTCAATTCGTCCGAACTGTAAGGGGTAAAAAGCCATTTCAGGTTCATGAAATAACTAGGCCTGAGACAAAATATCGATAAAATCGAAAGTATCGATACTATCGATTTTATCGATACTCGATATTCAATTTCGATAAATCGAAATATCGATCTTATCGATATTTTCGATCTTTTCGATCTTATCGATTTTATCGATCTTTTCGATTTTATCGATCTTTTCGATTTTATCGATCTTTTCGATTTTATCGATCTTTTCGATTTTATCGATCTTTTCGATTTTTTCGATATTTTCGATATATTCGATCTTTTCGATTTTATCGATTTATCGATTTTATCGATACTTTTTCAGTATCGATTTCCGATACTGAAATTCGGAGATCGAACAGCCCTAGAAATAACTCAACAGCACATATTTTCATTTTCGAAGCTTGTTCAGGATTATGTGACTCGAAGGCACGGCAATAGATTATACTGGTATAGAGGCAAGCGTCTCCGCGGTGACCAACGAACTGTAGACGCGCCGAAGAGAGAGACGGAAGATTTAGTCGGCCAAGATTATTAGGAGCATTGGCGCTTCCCATCGTATTTCTGCAATTCTCTTGTATGTTAGGGTTTGGAACAATGAATAACATATTTTCAATATTTTCTAATATAGGTAACCACTTTACTAAATACTTACATTGCGAAGAATAATTAAAAATTATTATATTCATGTACGTAGGTAAATTTAAAAGTACGAGCATACATCGACAATTAGTTCAAATATTCTTAACTTTTCGTTGTTATAGATAGGTACCCAAATTATATGATATGATATACTATAGTGGATCGAGTCTTTATGTTACCAATTAAAATCTATCTAAAACTTATTTTTCCAGGTTAGTTTATCTCTGCACAACCTAAAAAGCATATTTACTATTATTTTTAGTGCCCTGTGTACCGATGTGATATGAACTCGTTTAAAAGCTAAACCGGATTAAAGTAGAAAATAACCATAGAGAAATGAATTTTGATTGTATTGTCATTTTCTCTTGCTATTTTCTGTTTTAATCCGGTTTAACTTTTAAATTAGTCTAAACCACATATACAGGGTGTTTCGAAATTGCACCAAAATATTTTACAGGGTAATTCTCCCGTTAAAATTCAGGGGGTCTTTCATATCAATTTTTCCTCAAAACCCCTCCCCTTCCCAGTTACACCCCTCCAAATATGGGGGTAAAATATTGTTATTATTTATTTTCTCCACTATGGAAAGAGGTAAAAAGTTTTGAAATTTTGACACGTTAAAAAATTCTGGCAAAAAATAATTTAGGGGTTGGTTTTTTCATCCCCATCCACTTATTCTTTAGGGTTGAAAAAATGTCACAAAATGTCATTCCATGAGTGCAACTGGTCCACCATATTTCAACTTTCTACCTCTCCATAGTGGAGAAAAAATAAAAACAATTTTTGACCCTCGCATATTTGGAGGGGTGTAACTCGTAGGGGGAGGGGTTTTGAGGAAACCCCCCTTAAAATTAAACGGGAGAATCACCCTGTAAAATATTTTGGTGCAATTTAGAAACACCCTGTACAATAGGAGCATTTACAATTTACACGTTCGTCACTAAAAATTTGCCATAGCAATTGCGATTTTATTATTAACACTTAATTAAAGGGAATATCTGTAACCATGACGATAAACTAGAAGAGGAAGAGACCCAAATTTGAGACACTTTTTTTGTAAATTCGAAATAAAATTCATCGTTAATTCTTTTTAAATAATATTGTATTGGAATACTTCCTTAGTGTATTGACAAAACAGTGATGCAAAGAAACTACATTAAAATAGCGATCTAGACAAATTATTCAACTTAAACTTTTTTTTGTCAATTGCCCCATAAAATAAAAGGTTGCCTAATTTGAGACAGGCTGACTAATTTGAGACAGACGGACATCCCCAATTACGCACTTCCTTTACATCTTCTACTATAGCATGAGAGTCCCATTTCTTGTGTTTTTTGGCATCTGTAATCAAAAAAAGAAAATATTGTTTGGGTGCCTAATTTAAGATAGTCTCAATTGCAGAACCTATTTGGTATATCAAATTAGGAACTTTCAGTATAAAAAATTGACAACAGTATTTTAGGTTAGTTATACTATACTAACTACTACCACACTAAATTTTTTTACACTTCACCTTGACTCTAAATACCAGTTTATTTACACTATCAAAAAAAATTTAGCAGTAAAATTACACCAAACCTGCTTTTGTACAGAAACAAACGAACTGAAGCGCTCAACTACCACTTTAACACTACACCCCAGATTATTTTAATTAGTCTAGGCTATTTCTGTTAGATGGCGTTACATATCCTTTAATATAAGGAGCTATCTCAAATTAGCCAACTATCTCAAATTTGGGTCTCTTCCTCTACCGTGTCTGCAAATTATTTATTACAAAAGTGTCCACTTATGCAGTATGAAATTAAATTATTTTTTTTGAACCTTAGCTTCTTTCCTTTTTTATACGCTAGAATTTCTTTGTTGTTTCGTTTCTTGTTTATAATATTGTTTAACTCTCATAATCATATAATTATAAACAATTTTAGAGAGCACATCTGCCTGATGTGTTTGGCAGCTAAATTCTATGCAGTATTTGTTTTCCTTAAATAATATAATTTCATCAAGAGTTCTGCTCATTCACACCTATTCTATTTTAATTAAAAATTAATTTAGCCACCATAATATTGGGGTACGAAACAATGTACCCCCATTACTCGCGCACCCGAAATATTATGAAAACACTAGCAACTCCGCGGACCACAGCTCGGCCGGCTCGACTAAATTCTCTGTCTCTCTCTAAGGCTGATCTACAACTCGATGGACAGCGGCTGCCGCGCGGCGATGCCGCGGCCTACCCACCAGTTTATTTATCGCCGTGCTCGAAGGACCATTGACGCGGAAGGTATGAAAGTGAACTGGCTTGAAATGAAATGGATCAGGTATGAGAAAACCTTCGGACTAATCCAATTCAAAACTTCACTTAGTGATGAAAACTTCCGTGTACTCGATTTGAGACGATTGAAACGGGGCAAACCACCGAGACCTTTATTAACGAAGTGTTATGATGGACCACTGCCGATCAATCCACTAAAGAAAAAGGACCTACTTAGTCTTCTTCCACTGATTCATTCTGAGTGTCACAATTTTTACTTAAATGTGGAAACCAGCGCCAGAGTATCGGAATTACCGGAAGATCACTCTGAGGAAAACGAATGAAGATATTGTGTTTCGAATGTTTTTGTTGAAATAAAGAGTAGACAAGGAACTCTGTTTGTTTTTATGTTTAAATTGTTTAGCTCCTAAGATGTCTCGTAGTGTCTAATAATAAGTCAATAGGTGTCTATGTACCATAATACTTCCCTTCTTGCACAAAATAGCCCTACAGAAAAGAATAAGAAGTTGGCAATAAGTCCACTGAGAAAGACGGTATTAAGAATGCAAAAGCAGATATGGAGTCATCGTAAACTTATTCAAATATTTTTGTTATCCAGGAAAATTTTGCAGTAACTTGCCAGTAGGGAAGTGGGTGTTTTGTTTTGAATGACTAATACTGCCTTGTGGCGTTAATCTAAATAAAATCTTAATTTCGGCGATCCCTCGAACTTTAATAAGCGTCTCCTGAAAAATTGAGTTTTTTAACATATCTGGTTTTGCCTTAGTACCACAGATTTTATACCTCGAATCGGGCCCCACCTTCGACGCTCGTATCGGCCAATCGCAGATCGGTACGAGGGTATAAAGGGAAGCGAGCCCGGGCGGAACGCGGCCAGTACGTCTCGATCTCTCGTCGCTCGCACAGTTTCGAATCCATCGTAACGACCGACAACCAAGTCCTTTTCAGGACTAATACAAATCTACGAAAAGAATTATCGTAAAAATCCCGTCCCCTTATAATGGGAAAATTCTCTGAAAACGAAAACCACAAGGGACTTTTTTTATTTAAAACCTGTGACACCGCAGCATTAATCGGAACACCCCATAAGCCCCACATAAAAAAATAGAATGAAAAATATGCGACGAGTTCCATCCTGCGTGTCGAACAGAATAGAAATTTTAAAAAAGTATATAGCAAATCGAGTGTGTCATAAAATCCCCTCAAGACAGTCGAACTGTCAACTGTCAACTCGGCGTGTAAAGACCCAACTCAAAAATATACAAAGTGTTTGCGTGCGCGCGTGCCATCCTAAAATCAATAGTAATAAATATCGATCGGCAGTATAACTTTCCGTTTGTTTTCGATTTTTCTATTTTTCAATCGTATATGACCGCAACAAATTCGCCCGCTACCCGACTGATACGCCACGCGCCCAAATAGGAATCGTTATTATACCAGACGATTCCCGACGCACCGTACCTTCGAAAATTAAAAGTTATACCTAGCAATTTGCGTAAAATGTAAATTCGACAACGGCGACAGGAACAACAAAATTCTCTCAGAGGAGGGTAGTGGTTTTAATAAAAACCGTTCATTTTTCGCCGTCACTTAAGGTTTTTTTGTAAGTCCGGCTGTATGCATTTTAAGGACAAACTTATTAAAAATATCGTAGTTCCGAGAGTAACCGGTGCGAAATGATATCCGTTCGCATATGCGTCGAGACGTTCGCGTCCACCCGTCTGCTGCGCTATGGGAACTGAAGACGACCGGGGCAGCCGGGTGCGTTTAATACCCCGTATAAAGGAAACCGATCGTCTACCACCGACACACGCAGTCGTCACCGTCGTCATGCACGTTGTCGTCGTCTCGGTCGTCAAGGAGTCGCGGATGGGCCCCCGCTCCACCTTCACGTTCCTCGTCGGCTTGATTCGCCGTAGAAGATTTTGAAGATGCCCTACGTTTTCTCCAAACGACGGCAGATTCCGAATACCTTCTATTCACGCGTCTACCGATGCGGGAACGTGACTTTTCGACGTCCGCTTTGTAATTGGCGGCAACGATAGTGACGACTGGAAAAAACGGTCTTTCTCAAGACCAACAAACGTTTCATAAAGAATTCGCTCAAAAATACGAAATATCGTACGACACAATTGTAATTTATCTAATTATTTCTATACGTACATTTCGACATGGCTAAATTTCATACTTGACGGTTCTACCGCACTGTATCGTACTTTTGTTTTCGCGTTCAAAACAAATATCAACTCTACCTCGTCATTATTTGTCGTGTTTGTAACTCGATTAACCATTTCCATTTTCATCTTTGTCAAGAATTTGAATGAGGGCGTCAATGTTTTGTCTTTTACCCTAAAATGAATGAATATTTCACAATAAATAGAGGTTTTGGAGCGAGACTGTATACCTGTTTGAGATCGTTAGACCTCTAGGTGAGAGTCTTTAGCGATTGCCAGTTAAATTATAATTACCTTAATTAACTTAAAAGTTAGGGAAGAAAGAATGAAAAGGATAATAACGGTGCCAAGTGGGAAGCAGAATTCGATAACATATAATGTACGGTTCATTTTGTTAAAATGTTGAAAATTAAGGTTAGTCTGCGTCTAAAATGTATCTAGGTCTACGATGTGGAAGTCTTCTATTTAAATTATATATACAGGAGTCTAATAATAGTTGGTTCCGATGATTAGGGATCGTTATATCGTACACTTTTTGTGTGCGTGCGCTTTCATAAAGTCTTTGACGAGTGGGATATTCAAATCGCGATGCAAAGTGGCGTTTGAGACATACCAATCAGCCCCGAAGGCCAATCTAAGACATTTATTCTGTATAACCTGTAATTTGTTTAGATATTTGTTAAACGCAAAGCCCCAGGCGACGCATGCATATAACATAACATATATAACGTATAACGCTCCGATTATAAGTAGGGTGGTCGCATTTTTGTCTCGTTTAAAGCCGAATCGTTTCAAATCGAAAAGTTCGTTTTCTCCGAGGTAATTTTTTTTTTAACAAATCGTGGCTCTTAAAAGCACCGATCGATTCAACGTAGTACGTTTGCGAGATTCTCGCATTTTTCTTCCTAGATACATTAAGGGTCGAGCCGCAGTTCTCGACCGATCAGAATCTCCCGATTCGGATTCAGACACCACTGTTTTTCGTATCCCCGTCACGTCGAAACTGAGACGGACACCCGTCTAATTTCCTTTTTAAGGCGCAAAGCCGTGTAGCCACAAGCTCCGCCCACACGGTCCGCGGTCCGTTTCGACCAATCGTGACGCGCCGTCATCCCACTCGAAACTTATAAAAGAGAGCGACGAACTGGATTCGAACGCAAAAAAATCGCTCCCGACCGCCCGACGAGTTCGAATGATAGAATGCACATCACACATTCGGCTCTGTACCTCGAAGTGTGTGGTTGTTCCTGATCATCGTTTACCAACGGCTTTTCCCGGACTCTGTCGCGCGCCCCCTGGACCCGGCATCGAGATACGGATGTAGCGTTGGCATCAGCGACCTGCGTGGTGCTTCAGTGACGCTTTTGTGTGTGATATGTACAATTCTCGACATAGTGTGGTTGGCGTAGTTTCGTGCACATTCTGGACTATCCTAGGTGAGTGGCTAGCGATTGCTATTTATATAAAACATCTGGTATTTTCCTTGTTGTTTGCCCCAATGTAAAAATGTCGCCAGTCGACAAAACTAAAACAGGACCTCCTGACAAATCTAAATCGAAAAACGATAATGTAAATAAAAATGACAGTGATTCTGACAGCGCTTCGGAAACTGATGACAAAATGGAGCTAAAGCGTAAAGCTAATTTAAATAAACATAACTTACTACATTTTAGAAATGAATTAAAAAAGAAGGATCAACTGATCTTAGCTTTACAAAAACAAATTAATGATTTAACAAAAGCGGTACAGGATTTGACGGCTGAGCTCCGTGAAAAATCTAAACCAGACATTAAGAAAAGACCAGCGGCTCCTTTGTCGTCAGATTCCGAATCGGTGAGCAAGCAGGTTGTTACCGACCCAAATGCATTGAAAAAAGACAAAAAGAAAAAGAAAGTTGATTCCACTGCCTCTAATAATGTAAACACAATCAACAATGTAGACGATAGTGCTAATGTAGAAAGCGAGACCTCTGTGGAACAAGTTAAATACGTAACTCCCATATTCGTTAGACAAAAGTCAAAATGGTTAGAAATCTCTAAGGTGCTTGCCTCCAAGAATCTTAAATATAACAGGGCTACAGATACCCGCACAGGTATAAGAGTAGTTCCCTCCACTACGGATGATTATAGGGGAATTATAAAATTTTTCACTACGCAGAAAATTGAATTTCATTCCTTTCCTACACCTGAAAATAAGACTTTACATGTCACTGCAAGAGGTTTTCCAACAGAAATGAGTGTAGAATATGCCAAGGAAGAATTAAGTCACAAGGGATACGAGATCCAATCTATTATTCGCATAAAATCGCGAGGTCAAATTCCAGTCAACGCTATTGTCATTGTTTTACCCAAAAACGAACAATCCAAAGAAATATTCAATGAAACTAAAATTGGAGCTGTCAATGTCACATTTGAACCACAGAAAACGCGACCACATGTAGTGCAGTGTCATCGCTGCCAACAATTTGGACATATACAAACGTATTTTTGTATGCTGCCCCAAAGTGTTTAAAATGCGCGAGTAATCATCTCACGTTCCGCTGCGACAAACCGCGAGACCGACCGGCCCTGTGCGCTAATTGCGGTGTCCCTCGCCCGGCCAACCACAGCGGGTGCCCCCGCTATCCGGTAAAACCGGACACAGGTAATAATGATGCTCAAGATCCTAGCAATGTTAATGACAATAATCCGACTCGCTCTGATACTACCTATGCTAATGCAACTGCGGTAAACTCTGTAAGTACTACTCCCTCTAATGAACAAAATGTAATTATGCAGGTCACTAAGGCATTGCTTCAATTATTACCCGAACTACAAAAATATACTGGAAATAATAATAATAATAATAATTCTCACCCTCACAATACTCCAAACTAGGAGTACCCCAGAAGCAACCACATGCTTGTGCAAACATAAGTTTGTTCTGTATAAACTTGATTTAACCTTTTTCAAAACTATTAATGGATAATACACCTAACGGATATAAAATCACAACATGGAATGCCTCGGGTATCTCCGACAAGAAAATAGAGTTCGTAGATTTTTTAACTGAAAATGACATAGACGTGGCGCTTGTCCAAGAAACATTTTTAAAACCTCCTAAAAACTTTAGATTGCACCCCTACACTATTATCCGTCGTGACAGATACAATGGCCGCGGCGGCGGTGTTCTTATCGCGGTCAAAAATCAATTAAATTTGATATTTTTAGAGAATCTACTGATCAAAATTTAGAATACACATATATTATTCTTCGCAATGAGGATATCCCTTTAGTAATCTACTCAGTCTATAAACAAGTCTTTCGTGATTTTGAAATCAATGAAATCGCGGAAATCTTTACGGAAGACCTCCCCCCTAACTGCGCCGTTATAGCGGGCGGGGACTACAACGCTAAGCACGGGACATGGTCTCCCGCAGGTAGAAATAGAGCAGGGCGCTTAATTTATAATTTTATTAACACCACTTTCACGGAAATTTTAGCCCCGGAAGAACCCACCCATTTACGAGCTGGCGGCCCCGCCTCTACTATAATTGACTTTTTTCTTGTAAAGGACTTAAACAGAGACACTGAAATTTCTATCTCCCCGGACTTAGGTAGCGACCACTTACCAGTCACGCTTGAAATAGGCCCTTATGGCACACGTTATACGCAAAAAACCAAAACAATCGTCAATTGGGAACTTTACAAGTCATATCTAAACGAACATTCCCCGAATCTAGCCCACTTATACACTCCTGAAGAGGTAGAAAATGCCTCCCAAAACTTAACTGAAAATATTAAAAACGCATTAAATTTTGCAAAAGTAAACGTTCCAATTGGCCCTGCTAATAAACTTGCCCTCCCTGCCGACCTCAGGGAACTAATTAATAGAAAAAGAAGGGTTAAAAAAGACGCCATGAGGAATGGCGATAGAGTTGAACTAAATAGGTTACAACGCGAAATAAAAACAAGACTCCATGAGATACGCAACAATGACTTTCAGGCAAATTTAGAATCCCTATCCACCACCTCGCGCTCCTTTTGGAATATGGCGAAGGCTCTGCGGGGCGCCCCCCCGACTGCCCCTGCCCCCTATACATGGCCCAAGAGGCCTTGTGTACGGGGCGGCGGAGAAGGCGGAGTGCTTCGTGGACCACTATGAAATTCAATTTCGCGATAACGACGACCCGGATGATGACATCGACCGAGAAATTAATATAGAAAGATCAGTAAAAAGACGACTCCGTACTCTCCCTAATGAACAAATCCGCCACTGTGATTATGAGGAATTAAAATTTATCATACAATTTTTACCTAACAGGAAAGCCCCCGGCGTAGACTGTATCACTAATAGATGTATTAATTTACTCCCGAGGAAACAAACAGTAGCCCTCCTACAACTTGTAAATGGCGTCTTGCGCACATCTTACTTCTCGAATTGTTTCAAATTAGCAATCATAGTAGTTGTCCCAAAAAAATCGCGGTCGCGATTTCCAATTGACTATAGGCCCATTAGTCTACTTCCGGTACTGGGCAAAATAGTGGAAAAAACTATCCTCCCTAGACTTAGGGAGGAAGTAGAACAATTAAATATTATTCAACCTGAGCAATTTTGTTTCCAACCAATGCACAGTACGGAATTACAGTTAATTAGAGTAGTTGAAAAAATCACTCACGGATTCCAGAACCAACTTAGTACAGGGCTAATTCTACTTGACGTAAGTAAAGCCTTTGACACGGTCTGGCAGTGGGGGTTGTTATTCCGGCTCCTTGAGCAAGGAATAGCGATTCCCATGGTCAGGCTGTTAAGGTCATTTTTACAAAACAGGCAATTTAAAGTTAAAACGGACGGCGCGGTCTCGGGCACGCGGGGTGCGGAGGCTGGGGTCCCTCAGGAGTAGTGAGGCAAAGCGGTCGCTCCATCTTCCATCTCACTCGCACTCATGTATTTTCCCATATAAGATAACGACTTCCGGTCGAGTCTAATCGTGATGTTGTCTCTGTCGGTTCAGTGGCGACGTTGCCGGATCCTCGATTTTGTCGTGTTGGTGCGACGTTGCCTTTTCCTGGAATGAAATAAAAAAGTCCTAGCCTGGAATCGAACCTGTTCCGTTCGTGTCCCGATCCCGTCGCCTTGACCACTCGTCCACCCGTCCATTTTCTAATCGCACCCTAGAAACAGCAAGGTTTTGTCTCGCCGACGTCATCCGTTTGGGCGCGCGCGCGCTTGCACCTCGAGGGACGCCTGTCAGGTAACGTGAAAGGAGCCGGATCCGGGTTCCTGAAAGGCGGAGGAGTCTTGTCCGTAAGATGTCTTGAGATGTCCCGTGAGAGGAAGCGGGTCCGGGGGCCTGAGAGGCAGAGGAGTCTTGTCCGTGGGTGACCAAAAGTTAGGTTGAAAAAATATAGAATGAACAAAAGTTAGGTTGAGAAAAAATAGGATGGAACAAGAAAGTGAGAAATAGAGTGGTCAAATATTAAGAGAAAAAAGGGATGGAAGATAAATATACAGTGTGGACAAATATAAGAAAAAATACAGGGTGTCCAAAAGTTAGGTTAAATATGAGAAAAAATATATAATATATATATATATAAAAATATATTATTAATATAATAAATAAATATATTTCTCTTTATGTTCAGGATGGAACATAAAGAGAAATATATGACATCTCTTTGTCTAGGATGTCTTGAGATCGTTTTGAGGGAACGTCTTGGGTCGCTTGCACCTTAGGAGGGTGCCTGTCAGATACCGGGTCCGAGGGCCTGAGAGGATGCGATGTCTTAGAAGAAAAATGTCTTGCAAAGAGTCCCTTAAAGGCGGAGAAAAAGTTACAGGGCGGACAAATTGTCGACAGAAAACATTTAAACGGTTTTAGATGAAATGGATAATTGATGCAAAGTGCATATTTTCATTGTTCGTTATGTACACCAACATGCGAAGCGAGTAGACGTGTATTTTGTGCTGGCTCCAATAAAGTTGTTTTTTAGTGGGTAAAAGTGGCCTGACAAATCTCGGATTTGGACAAGTAACAAGTTATTGGTTACGGATCACAGTATTGTGGATACACATAGCTGTTGCTGTAAATTATCATAGTTTTATGGTGATTTCGTTAATCGGAAGAAGAAACATTAACCACTTCGTCGGTCTGTAGTCGTACCAAGGCGATCAAGATGACGTCTAGATCCAGGCAAGCAACACAAGTGCAAGAACAAATGCTAACTGAGGACTTAATTAGTAAAATTTGCAAACAACAAGCTGAATTGATAAGTAAGCAATTTGATGAGAAACTTGCTAAGATACAGGAACCAATAAAACTGTTTATGGAAGAATTGAAGGGGTCTAAAAAGGATATTGAAAGAATAAAACATAAATGTGATGATTTGGAGCGTTTATATAAAGCGAACAATTTGTTATGGTATGGAGTGGAGGAAGCCTCAGGTGAGGAGAAATTAATGAGCATCATTCGCAACAAGCTGGAGATAGATAATATATCTGCTCTAAATATTGATAAATGCTATAGACTGGGACAACGTAAACAGGGCAAACATCGTGCTATTTTTGTGCGCTTCTCATCATGTAAAATTAAAAGCATTGTGTACAATGTAAAGACACGTTTGAAAAAAACAGGCATTGTAATTAGAGAAGATCTGACTGAAACAAATCTTGGACTTTTGAAAAACGCGATTGATGTTTGTGGTTTGACAAACGTCTGGACAAGTGATGGCAGAGTATTTATGGTCCGTGATGGTATCAAAAAATCCATTCGTAGCGGTGACGATTTGCAAAATTTATAGTTGATGGTCACCACTTGGTCGACGCGACTTGGCTACAACTCTTTTTTGTTTCATTTTTCGTTTCGGATCCTACACAAGGCTTCTACTATAAATAATAAATAATATCTTTTTCGTTTGATATGCATTTCTTGTATTATGTTTATTGTTGCTTATAAAATTATTATTATTACATTGTGACCTTACTTTCTATTGTAGGGTAGGTTTGCAATCAGAATCCTTATTTTCAATGTATTTATTATGTAAATGTATTTCAATTATTGTATTGTGACTTACTTTCTATCGTAGGCTAAATTTGCAATAAGAATACTTGTTTTCAATGTATAAATACCCATAATAGATGTATATATTTGTGATTAGGAGACCGGTATGAAGGTTAGGAGTGAATAGCGAATGTATTCCTTACAACAATATGATATAATTGCTGGCGATGATGATGCAGAGGCGGATAATCTTATGTTATGTCACTTTAATATTCGTAGCTTGGTAACTAAGATAGACATCTTGAGGGATTTTATCACACACTCAAATTACGATATTTTCTGTGTTTCAGAAACATGGCTTAGACAAGAAATTCCAGACAGTTTTTGTAATATTGAAGGGTACAGATTGTTTAGACAGGATAGACCTAGTAGGGGCGGAGGTGTTATTTGTTATGTGCGGAATTGTGGATTCATACAAAATGTAAAAGTTATTAGTCAGTCTTCGCAATCGGATATAGACAATTTATGGATTTCAGTAAAAATAAACGGAAAGTTGGTGAGTATCGGCTGTATATATAACCCGTCTGTAGCGAATTACATTTACATCTGATTATGTTTTTGTTCTTGGAGATCTAAATATTGATTATTTCGCAGCAAACAGTATAGAGATGAGATTTTTAGAAAATATGTTCTCACACACATTTAACCTAAAGCAAATAATTAACAAGCCGACACGTTTAGTTAGTGGTAAACTTCTAGATCAATTATGGATAAATAGCAACATGAATAACTGTATAATTAAATCAAATGCTGTTGAGTTATCTGACTTTGGTAGTGATCATTCTCTTATCTATTGTGTGATCGATGTTCCGGTATGTAGACGACAACCGAAAGTTATATACACTAGAAAGCTCAAATGCATAGATAGGGATAGTTTTCATATACATGCAGGGGGGGCACACTGGAATCATGTTTACTCTCTCAATTCTATGGATGCTAAAGTAGAGTTTTTTGAGTATATCATAACATTCTTATTTGATCTACATGCCCCTATGAGACAAATAAAAATAACAAAGAAGCATTGCCCTTGGGTTACGCATAACATTAAAATGATGATGCGTGTTCGCGATAGTGCTTTATCTGATTATCGAAGGTCACTACGTGACATATCAGTACCTAAACCACAGTCTGAGTTGAAGTGGGTGTATTACAAGCAAATGCGCAACATAGTTACCTCTGCGATACGCAGAGAAAAGAAGGCCTATATAGAAATGCAGCTACATCGAAATTTTAGGTATTCCGGTTTTTTATGGAAAACATTAGATAAACTAAATATTCACAAGAAACGAAAACAAACTTTTGAGCTTCCCCAAGAACTTAGAGACCCTAATAAAATAAATAACTTTTTTGTAAATTCAGTTCAAAGAGTTGAAGCTGATCACAACACTATTTCATATTTCAATTCGGAAAGATGTGATAAAGTTACACGATGCTTCCAATTCACTCCAATCACGACCACTGATGTCTTAGAGGCAGTTAATGCTATAAAAAGTAATGCTATGGGCGTCGATGGAATAAGTGGAGAAATGCTAAGTATGTGTTTGCCATACTGTTTAAATGCTTTAACACATATTATAAATTATTCCCTAGTAAATGGTTGTGTTCCTACACGTTGGAAGTGTGCTGTAGTGAATCCCATTCCCAAGAAGGATAAAATAGCCAGCTTATCTGATTTGCGCCCCATAAGTCTAATTCCATTTTGCTCTAAAATTCTAGAAAAATTGGTTTGCTGTCAACTTCGGAGTCATATTAATAAATATCAAATTTTGCCTGAAAAGCAATCCGGTTTCCGAAGCGGATATAGTACATCAACAGTGCTGACTGATTTAGTGGATGATATGTTGAAGGCAATTGATCAAAAGAAGGTAACGTATGGTCATGTTAGATTACTCAAAAGCATTCGACTCACTTGACCACAAACTTCTTCTAGCTAAACTAAATTATTATGGGGTAATCGGAAATTCTTTTGATTGGTTTGCCGCTTATTTACAGGATAGATCTCAAATAGTAAAACTGACTACAGAATCCGGAAATCTTATTTCTGACGCCACGAAAATACCTACTGGTGTCCCCCAAGGGTCTCTTCTGGGCCCGCTATTGTTCGTCATATATACGGCAGATCTGCCGCAGAAAATACATAGCAGCATTCACTTGTATGCTGATGACAGTCAGCTATATCATTCCTTTAGTCCAGATGAACAAAATGCAGCTATAATAAAATTGAACAGCGATTTGGAAAAAATATCTGCTTGGTCTGTCAAAAATGCATTAAAATTAAATTCTGATAAAACGGTTGCTTTGGTTGTGGGGACTGATGCCCAGCGCTCCAAGCTTGATCTTACTAATAAAATATTTCTAAATAACATTCCCTTGTGCGTTAAAACTGAATCAAGAAGCTTGGGTGTTGTCTTAGATGAAAACTTGTCGTTCGCTCCATATGTCGACTCGCTTGTCAAAAAAGCTTTTCGTGTTTTGAGCTCTATTTATAGATTTAAGCATATCCTCAGTGTACAAGTTAAATTAAGACTAACGAACTAAAAGAGTCTTTGGTTGTGTCCTTGTTTGATTACTGTGATGTTGTGTATGGGCCTTGTTTGACACTGCAAAGCGCACAAAGACTGCAGCTACTACAAAACGTTTGTATGCGTTATTCTACGAGCGTAAAAAGGACGGATCATATTACTCCCTATTATTTGCAGTATCAGTGGAATAAATTACATATTAGAAGACAAATTCATTATGCTTGTTTTATCAATAAAATAATAAATTCTAAAACACCTTCCTATTTATATAGTAAGCTTACTTTTTCTGCTTCCATTCAAGATAGGCCAAGGCGTGACCCCTTCCTTATGCAGATACCAATTCACAGCACCTCTGCCTTCCAAGGTTCATTTAGTTATGTAGCTCCTTCTCTGTACAATTCACTTTCAATAGATATTAAAAATATTACTACATTTCCTGGTTTCCAATATAAAGTAAAGTGTAATTTTCAATCAAACTAGTTCTGATATCTGTCTCTGTATTCATCGTTGTTAGCTTGTCGTGTTGCCACTTAATTACAGTTATACGAGTAATTATCATGATATGTTAAGATACTTCTTGTCGGTGTACAGTTATTGTATTTTATAGTATTGTATTTATTGTCAAACAGAAAAATTAGTTTTTTTTACTTGTAATTAGTATACAATTTCAGGTTGGGCTAAAGCAGTCTATGACTGAGCCCCGCCTAATAAAGTCGGTATTTATTTATTTATTTTATTTATTTATTTAAAATAGAATGCAATGCAATGTTTCCGGAGACATTTGATAAATCCCACCAAATCAAACACTGCAGAAAAGTCTTCATTTAGTTTCATTGTTCCTTTGTAGCAAAATGGGTAAAGTAATGAGAATGCTTCCTAAAGATTAATCGTCTAATGAAAGTTTTTTTTTTTCAGAATTTATAAATTTCGTGAAACAAAGTGTGCAAACCTTACCAGTAAGTTATAAAATTAAAAACTATATCATAATTAAGGTGTATTTTGTAGCCAAACGGCCAATATGTAGTAATGTATGGGAAAAGGGGTGAGGCGCCCTTTGGAAAAGAGGGGGCACCTCCCTTCATAGGGGAACATGTGTTCTTTTATTTTGAGGGGCCCTTCGGAATTGTTTGGGTGTTCCCCAAATGGTATAACAATAATTCTTGTTATTTAACTCTTGTACAACCACTAAATTTGTTTCAGATTTCTGTATGGGGAGGGCGTCGAATGGTATAGTAAAAAAATTTTTGTTAAATTTTGCATGAACATGAAATTTGTTTTTTTTTTCAGATTTTGGAGCAGAATAAATAAAAAATTAAACCATTTTTTTTATTTTCTCATTACCCGTCATACAATCATTAAAAAATCTCCTTTTCTTAAGAATTTTTTATAACATTCACTAAGACATATGTCTTTTTAAAAAGATAAAAAAATTGTGCAATTTTTCCCACTTGAATGCTCGATTCATAGGAAACAAAACAGTGAATTTCTTGTGAAAAATTGTGTTCGTTAACATTTGAGTTTCGATGCTGATTAAAAGATAAGAAAAAAAAGATACCTATAGATATACATATTTTTTATTGATAAACACACACGCAAAAAAATATAATAATTACAAATATATAAAAATAACATTTGAGGTAATTTTATAAGGTAGGTATATAGGTTCACAGAGTCCTTATGTATATAATATTTAAAAATTTAGCTTAACGAAGACAAAAAAGAGTACAACGAACGCAAAAAAAGATCACGACGAATGCAAAAAAGATCACAACGAATGCAGAAAATTATATAAAAAAAACCTTATAATTTTGCAATATTTTTAAAAATATTTTTTCAACGCCAGTTTTTTTTTAAATTCAATAGCCGAATCATCATCGGTTTTATTATGTATGACTTCAAAACATAAATGTGGATCATACAAATCGAAGAGGGGGTTCTAGAACAATTTCCACACCATTCTTGCGGATTTTTAATCCATCTGTCCATGACTTGAGTAACGTGCGATGAGAAATGTTTGCGTTTTCTCTTGGGTGCGTGACGAAAATGCTGATACTCTTCAAATAAAAATTGAACTACACCTTTGCAGTAGAAACACACTTTCAAATGTTCTAACTGTGGAAACACAAAATATTCCGTGATAACACAAAAAGGCATATCATGTTCTTCCGGTAAAAAAATCATTCTATCATCGAACCAGAGATCATCCCACGCGGGGTGACTTAGTAAAAAAGCCACTTCCCTAGGTGTCATCTCATTTTCAAAGTGTATCACCTCCTGACCTACGCCTTGCCAATCGTGAATGGTTTCTTTGTAAATTTGTAACTTGTACTTCGTAAAAACGCTAATAATTTCATATTGTAGATGCTGCGGCAGATTCGTCTATAGAATGTGACACGACATTTTGAGATTTCGGACAATTTCTTTTTTGGAGAGATTTTGTAATGACAACATTTTTTTGTATGCCGCACTTAAATTGAACGATAAAAAACAACTGTGTGGTGACTCGAGAAGCATGCAATTTTTCCCAACGGTTTTTAAACCGCATTTCCCGTTGACGACGGTCTTATCAACCCGCACACCGCATACATTTCCTGTTGATGCATTTCTGGGAATTTGAAAAATGCGTTATGGTGAATTATCGTAGCCTAACGGAAACGTTCCTATTTTATCTTCAAGGATTTTGCGTTTGTCGTCAAAATTGCTTAAGGCATTTTTATTAACCGTAAACGAATAAATATTATGTTTTTCGGATCTTATCGTATTAAATTTGGAATACAGGTCCGAAGAAGTGCCGAAAAGAATGTCTTTATGATTTTGAAATGTTAAGTTATTAACAGCGAATTTTCCAACACCCTTAGCTTTCATTACCGAAATTTCCGAATCATCGTCTTCATTTTGAAATTTGAACGCGTACATTTTTGCGGCCAGACCGACAAATTCTGAAATGACTTTACCTTTTACTTCATCTTTAATATACCCGATTTTCTTGTTAAATTTTGCAATTATAAACACGTTCCCGTCCGAATAATCGCTGGTATCGAAAAATTTGATGCAGTCATTTCGAATGATTTCGTAAAAATCGTGACAAAAAATATGATACATAAGGGAATCGGTATCGGAATACAGCAGCTTTATTTCCCTTACAGGTAATTTTGTGAAATAATTATAGTGAAAATCGTACACGAGGCTTTTGGAAATGTCTAGCACGGATATACCTACATAAATCGGTTTATTAAACAACAATTCGGTTTTTTTCATTTCTACGGCTATCAGGTTTTCAGAGAAAATTTGTAAAGAATCAAAATTGGGTTGAGCAATAAGTTTTCTCGCACCGTATCTGCCGTCCCAGCTAGTGACTAGTCTAATATCCATTTCTTATATTCTGGAGCGTTTTACCGCAAATAATGTTATTTTTTCTTTTGTATAAATCCTGTTCAAATTCTGATTTTGCCTAAGCGCGCAAACCCGTGTTTAGATCCATATATTTTTTTAACCAGGCACTTTGTTTAAATTTTAAAACCCTATGAATTTGTATCAATTTAATACCCAAATTTAAAGCTTGAATAAGAAGTTTGTAATGTACAACGTACTTTTCTCTTTTGAAAAATGTGCTGGTCAATTTGTTAGGTTTTCCCGGCGTTGTTTCATAGTGATGGGGGAGCAACGGAAAGTCTCTGTGTTTTTCAAAAAGTTCTTGGGGATAATCGAGCGTTACTTCTAAAATATACCCAATTCCTTCGCCCCAACCGTTAATATCAATACCTGTTTCCGTGATATATCCGTGTCTAGATGATTTTATGAGCATTTCAATTTTTTCTAAATCATATTCCCATTCAAAATTTGAGACGGGAAGTGGGCAGGACATCGTCCCCATAAAAAATGTATGAGTCTGGTGATGATTCGTCATAATTTTTCATGTATTTATTATTCGCTTTCGCGTATCGATTGGAACAAATAACGAGCCCTCCTCTAATGCCCTTTTCGATAAACAAAATCATATTGTAATCGGTCAACAATTCCATTTCGACTTTCGTCGTCTTTAACATGGCTTCCCAGGAAAAATGAGCTGCGGCGAAGAAATGTGCAGCGTCTAGACCGTAATTATTAATGCAAAAATCGCGATAGCTCTCAAAAATGTCCGCCAGTAAGATTACATCAATTTGGAGATATAGATCACTATATTGCCCCAAATTTTGTATTTTGAAGGTTTTCCAAACATTTTGAGCATGCAGGTATTTTTCATCGGAAATTGTTTCTCCCGTCAATTTACTGTTAAAATGGTGCATGGTGGGCAGTTCGTTTTCAGTCAATTTTGAAACGGAATCGAGATAGTCGTAGGGAAAGACGCCCTTCTTAACCCGCGATCACACGCGTTGTTAGATTTTTTCTAACATTTCAACTTTTTTCCTTCATAAAAGCGCAATAATGGCAGTGCGGCAACGTTGCTTCAAGAATGCCAAGTTCATCGATCGTCGTACCCCTCCCCATATTGGATCGTGCGTGCCCTGGTCAACAAGATTTGTTTTAGTAGCTTTTAGGCGAGCGCTCCGAGACTGTTAGACGGAATCTAACGCGCGACTTATTACGTTGATGTTTTTTTACGAAGTTGTTAGAAATTATCTAACTACGCGAGTGATTCTGTTGAGACTATTTGAAGTTTTGTTTTCGCAAAATGTCGTACGAAAAGGAACAACAAGCACTATTAGCACTTTGGGAAGCTTCGGAAAAAGAAGATTTTTTGCCTGCAGTAGAGTGTGATGATGATGATGCACCGTCTGAACACAGTGACCATGACACGGACACGGAGCAATCTGGTGATGAGTTCTTGCCACCTGAACATAGCGAACATAACACGGACACGGAGCAACCCAATTATGAGCTTTTGCAACCTAAAAGGCCTAAAATGGAAACCCACTATAATTCATATTACATTGGGAAAGATGGTGTAACAAAGTGGCTAAAGCATAAAGACATTCTTCGAAGCAAAACGCGTTCTAAAAACATTGTCACAAAATTACCAGGGGTAAAAAATAGTGCTAAAAATGCCAAAACATATATGGATTGTTGGAAATTATATTTTCCTGACGAAATTATTAGCCTTATCGTGGAGTGTACAAATCTACAGCTTGACTTTATGAGAACTAACTATCAACGTGAGAGAGATTGTTTGCCGACTGACTTTGAAGAAATATACGCTTTTATGGGAGTTCTGTACTTAGCTGGTGTCAAAAAAGCTCAACATCTCAATACAAACGAGCTATGGCTTATAGATGGAACAGCACCAGAGTTTTTTTCGGCGGTTAGGTCTAAGCGTCGGTTTCACATGCTAGTACAGGCGATTCGATTTGATCACAAGGCAACCAGGGAGGAAAGACGAAAAGAGGACAATCTGGCTCCAGTGCGCTACATTTTTCATCATTTTGTGGACAAATGTGTTCGGTACTATTCTCTTGGTGAATACGTTACGATAGACGAAATGTTAGAAGCATTTAGGGGGCGTTGCCGTTTCAGACAATATATTGCCAATAAGCCCGCAAAGTATGGAATCAAAATATACGCGGCAGTAGATGCAAGAACATTTTATACCCACAATTTAGAGATATACGCTGGAAAGCAACCAGATGGCCAGTTTCAGTTACCTAATGATGCGGCGAGTGTTGTAAAGCGCCTTCTTAGGCATTGCAGTGAAAGTAGAAGGAACGTAACCGTGGACAATTATTTTACGTCAGTACCGCTAGCCAATGATCTATTTCAAAATCACAGATTAACCTTGGTAGGCACACTTAGAAAAAACAAACGGGAAATTCCTGATTTATTTCTAAATACAAAAATTCGTAAAGATAAAAGCAGTATGTTTGCATATGGAAAAGACCCAAATCAATGCATGCTTACATCTTACGTACCAACGCGTAATAAAAATGTTTTGATGTTGTCCACATTCCACGATGACGACGAAATAGACGTCGAAACTGGAGATGAACACAAACCTAGTGTTATTACATTTTATAACCTTACAAAGGGCGCAGTCGACGTTGTAGACAGGATGAAAACTGAATACTCCGTTACAAGGATAAGCAACAGATGGCCACTCACCCTGTTTTACTCCATGCTAAACATTGGAGGAATAAATGCCAGAATTATTTATACCAGCAACACCGGAGATAACGTTCCACGACGACAATTACTTAGCGAGTTAGCAAAACAGCTTGCCAAACCTCATTTATTAAAGCGTGCTAAAATTAAAACTTTTTCAATCCCCTTGCGGCAAAAAATTCGAAATGTCCTTGGTAATGCAGCACCTCCAGCAGAACGAGTCAACGAGGAACAAACTGGTACCCAGCGAAAACCAAGATGCTCTTTTTGTCCTATTAGAAAAAATAGATTTACAAATTACCAGTGTGATGAATGCTCAAAGCCTATTTGTAAGGAACATACCAAAAATTTTATGCTGTGACTGAATAGATAGAAGAATAGATTTATTAGTTGTCTTTTTATCTACGATTTTTTATTTCATTTTTTATTACGGGTTTTGTTTATTTAATAGTATTTTATAGACTGAAATGCGAAGTTTGGCTTATTTTACCAATGTGCTTTATAAATATTAACAAGAAATATGTTTCTGTATTTTATTCGAACATCAAATATTCGAAAATATTGTATGTTAGATAAAATCTAACACGCGCGAATTACGGAATCACCACATTCCCTTATCTGTGTTTAGATAAATAAACAACCCCATTAGGTAGGATAAGAATCCACTTATCTGTGAAAAACAAGAAGACACTTTTGGAGCAACCTTCGCCTTTTTAAGTTAGTCTAGATTTTAGATTCCTGATGTTAAGACCTCTCTTTGTAATCTAGTGTGTAGAAAAGAAATAAAAAAAACCTTTTTTAAAAGTTACTCAATCGGGTACATCATTTAACTGGCGCTGCGAACAGGATCCGCTGCACGTACAAGCTTCCGTTTAAGCCAAAAGGCCGGGATTGCACAGCACGGTCGATTTTTATCGTTCGGCGCGGATCTCC
The DNA here is from genome assembly GCA_963920635.1 of Pseudeuparius sepicola. Classification (NCBI taxonomy): domain Eukaryota; kingdom Metazoa; phylum Arthropoda; class Insecta; order Coleoptera; family Anthribidae; genus Pseudeuparius; species Pseudeuparius sepicola. The sequence goes on along the minus strand of OY987307.1, from coordinate 9,934,827 downwards.
AAAAGAAGTAAGATCGGAAAACCTCCACTGCATCCACAAAGGAAAAGGACGGCCTCCGAGACAACTTCCACGAACATTTCTTCACGCTGCACCACGACTACAAGAGAGACTTCACCAGCAGAAGCTGTTCCACTAAGGCACACCGAGGACTCGGCTTTTGAACAAATCTTGGGTGAGAAAAGTGTGTGAATTTCTCATTGCGACTCTGTCATAGTTTAAGCAACCCGTAATATTTTATTTGCAAAAATTGATCTACAAATCGAAAGAAAGAAATTTATTTATTTGAAAGGTTTTCACCATATTTAAAACCAGACGAGATGCCTACACACGGTGAATCGTCCAATGCTGTTCAAATGACTTACAATGATATTAACGCGAAATTTAATTTGTTAAAAAATACTGTCCCTACATTTTGCGGTGGTACCGAAGAGTTGAACTTTTTCTTAAAACGAGCAGAAAAATTTCTAAACGAATTAAGATTTTCTGATGTGAGTTTAAATGACACTTTTTTCAATTTCGTTTTGTCTCAAATACAAGGAGACGCACGTAGGCAGATAATTTTGCATGATCCCGAAGATTGGCCCACCTTAAAGACACTGCTTTTACAAAAATTCGCTGATAATAGGTCTGAACTTACTCTCCAAAATAGGCTAACCTCTTGTTACCAATTTCCAGGTCAAAATATTGAAAATTACGCTAATGAAATAACAAAACGGTTAATACAATTGAAGGAACATATATCTCTCCATGAAAATAACGTTACGGTTAAAGAAACAAAAAACAAAATGTATGAAGAACAAGCCCTTAACTGTTTAATGGCAGGTATAAACGAGCCATATCGCTCTTACCTTCTAAATAATAAACCCGCTTCTATTGAAAATGCTATTAATTTATGTCAAGATTATGACAATGTTCAAAACCAAGCCAATTGGTTAAATTTCGTAAGAAACAATTCCAATAAAAGATCGAATAATTTCCAAAGTTTCCAGCAACCACCTAAACAAAATTTCCAAAGACAGTCTATACCACGTAATAATTACCACAATAGGAATTATAGTCGTAATAATGAACAATTTAATAGGCATAATTTCAGTCAACCACGACAAAGTTATACAAGGCAAAATTTCCAAAACCAAAATCAGAGGAATTTCAATCAAAATAACTTCAAGTCAAACTCTCCCATGTGGAAATATAACCCTAGTAATAATAATTACCACGATAGGAATAACTACAATAACGGAAATAATTATAATAATAGTAACAATCGCTATAATAATAACTTTAATCCCCAATACAGAAATGATCAACAAACAAACATGTCTAGAGCACCAACCCGCCAGTACGAACCTATGTCAACGCGTACGATTCCGGCAACACAAATAAATAACATGGAATTTGAACCCAGTAGCTCGTCAAAAACAAATACAGCACATTCACAAATCGAAAATTTTCTAATGACGGCCTCGAGCAGTTCGAAAAACCCGTAGTAACTCACAATGTCAATAGTCTAACCGATTTCGAAAATCTACCGCTCATTTTCTCTGAAGATTACAAATTAAAAATTTTAATTGACACTGGAGCTTCAATATCGGTAATAAACTCAAAAATTGCGCAAAAATTATTCCCAAACCAAGCTTTTTCTTTCAATTGCGAAATTTTAGCATGTAAGAATAAAATTTTAAGTAAACAAGCCATACTAGTCCCTATCTTAAAAGAATTTGATATTTTCGAACCCATTATATTCATAATAATAGATTGGCACGATAGTTTTGATTGTCTTTTAGCTTGGAAGGATTTAGTTAAGTTTAAAGCAAAAATAGACGCAGGCAGGCACCTTTTGCAATTTCCTCATCTTGATATACCACTACAATCTCACTTACAGCAATGCGTTATAACAAATATCCAAAACGGAATTGTGATAATCCCTCAAATGAAAAATGACTCAGAAACTTATCCCGAATATATTTGCCACGTAGAAAATTTTAGAGCACCTTTCCCGTTCAATAACAAACCTAATAAAAATTTCTCCACAATAGAAAGTGAACCCATTGAGAATTTTGAATTATTAAGCCCAGAAATAATTAAGCCCGAAAGTTTAAGCGCAAAACTTAATGTACCTATACGTACAGAGCACATGAACGACGAAGAAAAATATAAAATTATCGCCCTATGCAAAGAATTTAAAGAAGTTTTCCACGACCCAGAAACTACCTTACAACCTTGTAAAGCAACCACTCATTCTATTAGGACTTCCGATGATAACCCTATATATATAAAAAATTATCGATACCCTTTCCATTTAAAACAAGAGATTCAAAAACAAGTGCAAACGCTTTTAAAAAATGATATAATACAACCTTCCATATCACCATACTCATCCCCTGTTTGGATAGTACCGAAAAAGGTAGATGCGTCGGGACAAAGAAAATTCCGTATGGTTATAGATTTTAGAAAACTAAACGAAAAAACGATAGAAGATAAGTACCCTCTTCCCCGCATTGAAGAAATCCTAGATAACTTAGGTAAATCACAATATTTTAGTACTCTTGATTTGGCCCAAGGATTCCATCAGATCCCCTTACATTCTGATTCGGTGGAAAAAACCGCATTCACGGTAGAAAATGGACATTATGAATATACACGCTTACCTTTTGGATTAAAAAACGCACCCGCGGCTTTCCAGCGAATGATGGACCATGTTCTACACAAATACCTTCATAAAACTTGTTTTGTTTACATGGATGACGTAGTAGTATTCTCAAAATCCTTACAAGAACATTTAAATCACCTCAGACAAATTTTCGAATGTTTATTGCAAAATAATTTACGCGTACAGTTAGACAAAAGTGAATTTTTAAGAAAAGAAGTACCTTTCCTAGGACACGTAATTTCAACCGAAGGAATAAAACCTAACCCGGAAAAAATAAAAGCTATAGACGAATTTCCACTTCCGAAATCACAAAAAGAAATCAAATCATTTTTAGGACTTTTAGGATTTTATCGAAAATTTATCCCAAATTTCGCGGATGTTACAAAACCTTTTACACATTGTTTGAAAAAAAATACTAAAATAAATACCGAAGATCCAAAATACATTGAAGCTTTTAAACTTTCCAAAGAACTATTATCCAATCACCCTATTTTAGCGTATCCGGATTTCGAACAACCTTTCGTCCTAACCACAGATGCTAGCAACGTCGCTATAGGAGCTGTATTATCGCAAAACCAACACCCAATATCATACTTTTCTAGAACTTTGAACTCAGCAGAAAAAAATTATGCCACAATAGAAAAAGAACTTTTAGCCATTGTAGATGCTTGTAAACATTTTAGACCGTATGTTTTTGGACAGAAATTTCTAATAGAAACTGATCATAAACCTTTAGTTTGGCTATTTTCTCTCAAAGAACCCAACTCTCGACTAGCTAGATGGAAGCTCAGGCTAGAGGAATATAATTTCGAAATTAAATATAAAAAGGGAAAAGATAACCACGTAGCAGACGCACTATCCAGAATTGAAATTAACGCAATTCACCCTCTTGTTGATGACGCAGATTCAATCACCCCTGAACCTCCAGAAGAAAACTTATATGACTTAATCGACGAATTAACTGATCAACTTTCCCAACGAGAACTCGAAAAAGAAACAGCACAAACCATTCACTCTAATGCCGAAGACCCAATTGTCGAAATTCCTATATCAGAAAAGTCCCTTTCTCAGTATAATTCCGCTATTTACATTAAGTTAGGAGATAAATACGAAGTAAAAATTGTAAAAAGAAATAAAGTAGCGAAACGTTACAATCTTACAATTAGAATAGGCTCAGAAAAAGAACAATTAACTACTTTCATTAAAGAATATTTGTTACCAGATAAAATCCATGGCATATATTTCAGTGATAACGAAATCGAAAAAATATTCCAAAAAGTAATTAAAGAACAATTTTCCTCAAACCTTAAATTTCATAAAGTACTCTATGCCCCTAACACTATAAATACAGATTTGTTTATGAAAGTTTTAGAAAAATATCATTCAACAAATCATAATGGAATAAATGAAACTTATGAACATTTTAGGAAAATATATGATGCGTATAAATTAAAAACGATAATCTCTAACTATATAAATCAATGTGAAACCTGTTTGCTTTCCAAATATGAAAGAAACCCTTTAAAACCCCCGTTTGAAGGACCCTTAGTTTCTAATCGCCCATTTGCCCACATATTTCTTGATATATTTACCGTTGATAACCAAAACTTTTTAACAATATTCGACCTTTTTTCAAAATACGCACAAGCATACGCAGTTGAGAACAAAACAGCTATCACTATTACTAATAAATTAAGACATTTTTTCACACACCATAATTTGCCATCAAAAATAACAGTAGATAATGGTACAGAATTCAACAATGACCTTCTAAAAGAATGTTGCGCTCTATTCAAAATAAATTTACATTTATCCACAACAAAAAACCCAAATTCCCTCTCACCAATCGAACGTCTTCATAGCACTTTAAAAGAAAAATTGATTATATTACGCAATCAAGATAAAAATGAAAGCACTTCAAATTTAATGACCACAGCTGTCTTAATATACAATCAATCCGTACATTCTACGCATGGTTTTACCCCTTTTACATTATTATACGGCCCTTACGATGATTTAAACGCTCACGAAATTAATCTAGACAAAGGAATTTATCAAAAATATAATCAGACACGAAAGAAAGAAATATTACCCTTCTATGAATCCCTTTATGATAAAGAAAAACGATCTAAAACACGAAGAATAGAAAAGGCAAACGAAAATAGAAAACAAAATCTTCCGGAAATAAGCGGAACAACTTATGTAAAAACAAAAGACAAACAATTCCATAAAAAATCCAAACCCTTGTATACGAAAACGCAAATGAAAACAATAACCGCAAAACCCTCCGTCGTCTCAGGCAAAGTAAAAGGTATAGTTAGACGCTATAAAATAGATAAAATTAAAACCCCAAGAAAGATAATAAAAATTTCTTCCTTTGCAGAAAATGAAAATACTGATACTTCTGATTATATGCAACCTAGTACGTCTACATCAGTCGACGATACAGATAAGTAGAATCCCATCAAATTCTCATTATATAGCTGAGTATATCTCTCCGGCAAAATTAACTTCTATTTACCATAATATTTACTTTAGGATAGATTTAGGACAAATAAATGTAGTCATTAGGAATATATTAACCAACAATTATTTACTCCAAAACAAAATTAGCAGTCATTTAACCGAACAATTGAATAACAAGATAATGCACGTTCAAAATCTTTATGACTCAATTAAACCCCCGAGAACAAAAAGAGGAATGTTTAACTTCCTAGGATCCGTAGTAAAAACTGTCACTGGAAATTTAGATCAGGAAGATTTTCAGGAAATAAAAACTAACATGGAAACTTTAGAAAATAATCAAGCTCTCCTAAAAGATCAAAATTCGAAAACAGTCACGTTGCTTTCACATTTAGAAAATCAGTTTGAAAATCAGATAGAAACTCTTTCGCAATATTTTTCTCAAACTGCTGAAAGACTTTCTAACGCATCGCAAACAATAGAAATGGAAAATCTTATTTTACAAGAAAATCTACATATCGAATCATTGGCTCACTTTTTAGAAACTTTAACTCTAACTCTCCAATACTCACATAAAAATGAACTATATCCCCTTATTATGTTTGAAAACACTCAAAGAGAAATTCAAAACGAATTACAAAAAATTTATTCTCCTGAACAATTAAGAACTCTTCAATTAACTTTAACAGAATTTATTTCAGTATTAAGAAGCCATGTCATCATTACAAATAGTTTAATGATAATAATTATTCGCGTACCAATTTTCTCAGAAATCACTTATCAATTCTTAAAAATACATTTTACTATTTTTGACTCAAAAATGATTATAAATAAAAATACCAATGCTCTTAGGTATGCCAATACTTCGTTGATTGCAGACACTAGTTCTTGTATAACCTTAAGTAATCTGACCATTTGTAACAATGTTCAATTCGACCCATGTAACTTAATAACGTTCCAAAATTGTATAGTAGCTAGAATTAAAAATTATTCAGAAATTGTATTACTAAATAGTCAATCTGTTCTTGTAAACACTAATGTAAATCAAAAAATACTTGACTTAGATACATTAGATACTCACTATGTAACAACATCAAGCTTAATAAGTAATTATTCGCTAATTGAGATCACTAATACCATATATAAACAGAAAGAAACTTATGTAAATATACAAACACCTCATATAATGTCATTCGAAAAAACTGTTCAACATAATGTATCCTTACCGCACATCGAAAACTACAGTGAAATAAAAAGACAATTATTCGTTCAAAATCAAGAATTACTCTTGAACAAAATTCAATGGAAAACATACATTTCGATAATACCTATACTTATTATAGTTTTTATTACATTTATTGTTTTGTATCATTTTAGGAAAAGTATAATCAAATTATGTAAACGCAATTCGAAACCCCAAGAGGAGATACCTCTAGAAATAATAAATCCAGTAGAGCAAATACAATTAATCTCTGAGTCTCAAAGAATTAATAGTATTTACCCGGTCTCAATGTAGGCAATTGAGAACTTATGGGGGGACGAATTACGGAATCACCACATTCCCTTATCTGTGTTTAGATAAATAAACAACCCCATTAGGTAGGATAAGAATCCACTTATCTGTGAAAAACAAGAAGACACTTTTGGAGCAACCTTCGCCTTTTTAAGTTAGTCTAGATTTTAGATTCCTGATGTTAAGACCTCTCTTTGTAATCTAGTGTGTAGAAAAGAAATAAAAAAAACCTTTTTTAAAAGTTACTCAATCGGGTACATCATTTAACTCGCGTAACGTCGTAATTATAAATAACGCGAGTGATCGCGGGTTAATAGCTAAATTAAAAGTCTTACGCGTTAAAACGAACTGATCGGCATTAAGCGATTCAGCTAACTTTTCCAAGGAAGCGGGTAAAAATCTCAAACTGTCCAAAAATCGCATATAAAGAGTTCCCGACCTTTTACTGAAAGAAATAAATTTTTCAAACGAAATCGGCAATAGGGAAATTGGCTGATCGTCGTAATCCAACTCTCTGATAATAAAATGTGCGTCATAGCCGCTTAAATTATGGAAAAATATAGATACAAAATTCGCGTTTTTGCATTGCAAATTACAGTTGTTACAAAGTGTTTTTCGATATTCACCCGTCAGATGATCATGATCGAAAACTTTCGGGTTACTTTCCGAAAATAATTCATCGCAAATCATATACCTGATGACGCTATCATGATTTATTTGCTGTTCTAGAGAAATTTTTGACATCGGTAGGTTAGTTTTTAATATGTCCTCAATTGTTTTCATTTCTAGACGAATTTTATTAACGTACCATTTTACTGGGGCTTCTCCCCTGTATATCTCAAAGTGTGATAATGTTTCATTGAACGAGCAGACTACCTGATAAGCTATGCTAAAAGGTTCGTGTTTTTGGTAGGGATTGGTGTACGATTTCGAGGGATTATTTTCGCAATTTTCTATATTGACCGTTAAACATTCTATGTCTGCATAAATGGAAAAAGGAACCTTTACGGTTTTTTTTTATGTCCTTAAATTTTAAAATGTTTTCATTTTTCTCAGGTAAAATAATTTTGACTGGATCTACTCTTTGACAATCCTCTAAATGTGTCGTTAGTTGTTCATTGGAACTGAAATTGCACAAACAGCGATCACATATGAATTTTTTTCGTTTATTTCCACTAATTTTATTCCCCGTCAAACTACCTAAATCTAAAATGTAGCAAAAATGTCCCGAACTCGATCTGAACTTGGTCAAATAAAGCAAATTTACGTGAATTTCCTTAAGTTCTTTTGTGTGATAAATTGGGCCGTTAATTTTTTTCTTTATGCTATCGTACCCAAAAACATTCACCGAAATGGTAGGATTTTGTTTTTCAAATTTTGACAAGTCTGTAATTTTCATAGGTAGTTCAATGTTTCTCAAATTTAAAAATTCGTGATAATTTTGCGGGTAGTCAGATGGTTCGGTGGATCTAATTTTGGTAACGCCTGCCATAATGCACCAAACAAAACAACGCCTATATTTAAGTCACACTGTTTTCTTTTTAATTCCACAGGTAAATAGATAAAAGATCCCCCATTTATCGGATCGTACTTATAAACATTAAAAGTTAAATTAATGATTTCTTTTAAAGCCCAACCCGAATCCCCCTCTTCGAATTCAGACATACTGTTCAAAATAAGATCAGTGAAAAAGTTAAAAACATCTTGTATGTGCGTTTCCTCGATAATTTCCTTGTTTGGTGTTGAAAAATGTTTAATTTCGCTTATTTCAACCTCTTCGGAATCCCTAACGGTTTTCTTAACAAAAACAGCGTATAAAATAACGTTGCACTTGATACATTTTAAACGTGACAGAAAATGATTTATCTTACTTTTAAAAATCGGGAAACAAGCTGACAGAAATTCATCGGGCAGAAGGTAGTCGCCGCTGTTGACTAAGGCACCTGTCACCAGACGTCTTGTAATGCTGAAGTAACCTGTAAATGCAGGAAGATGTAGAGAAATTATTTTTTTTTCATTAAAAAATAAACTAACCTCAATCCACTTTACTTTCTTGCTTGAAGACGTTTCCGGCAATGGTGCAGAAATAGCGCCGCCCACCTTTGCATTTTCCACTTTTTGAAAAAGTTTAAGTTGAAAGGATTCCAACGTCGCCAGGATGAATTCCAATTTTCTTTTTTCTGAGAGTTTTGCTGATCCGAGAAGGAGGCTTCTGCAGCGATCGATGTATTTTCCATTTTTTCAGATTAGGTCCTATAAGTCACCCTCTGTTTGTGCCAAATAATACAAGTTTTGAACGGACTGAATTGTGCTGTGATCCATTTTTTAGGCGTTTATCTGTAAAAACGGTTCTTTAGATATTCACCAGTAAAAAACCAAAAAACTTACTGTTTATCGGTTCGGGTCCTGATGTCGATTAGCGCACACTCTTGTCCCATCACCGTCTTCACCTCCTTCACGACTAACACCATTTTACTGGCCCATCGCTGTTTGAAGTCCTCCACGGCCGCCCGATCAAAAACATGCAGGAATCTCTTCGGTAGCCAGCAACTAAATTCACCCAAATTGACCAGGACGGCTTCTCCAATTCCCGTGGGTTTTCTATCAACGTCCAGAATAATGTACTCAGTGCCCAGTTCCAGTTCGACTAATTTTTTATCGGATTTAGGTTGAAATTAACTGCCTCTTCTAGTTTCTTGAAATCCATGAGGAAGCTGTTGACGCGAGGAGACCACAACGAACAATGAAACTCGGTTCGGCTACGAGGACTCGCGAAGGCTTATCGCCCGTCGCGCCGTCCGTTAAGGCGGAGAAATATTAAGGTCGGGATTCCCGCAGTGCGCAAAGCGTTCGACCCTAAGAGGGCACCTGCCAGGTAGCGTTAAAGGACGCGGGTCCGGGGGCTTGAGAGGGATAGAAAGATTTAAGTTTTTCTTAATCTTTATTCAAAAATATCTTGTCATGTACAGGTCGGATAACAACTTATTTTTATCGAAATGAAGCAGTTCGAATACGCAAAATGTTTCCAAGGTGAAAGAGGCATTACAAATTTCTAACATTATTTCTAAGGGATTCAATACATAATTACACCTAATAAGTAATTCGTTTACTCTATATAAAAAGTTATCGTAAAATTCGTTAATTTTCAGTTTTAACAATACGTCAAATTTCGTGGAAATAAACTTATCGATTACATTGACTAATTCAAAAATGTCGGATTCCAGAAAATAATGGCACACTTCGTTCATGGAGAGTACAGCAATCTTGAGACCGTCCAATCCGACCATCGTGCTAAGTTCCAGATTTTCGTTTGTGGTAAATTTCAGGGAAATGTCTCGTGTTGACGTCATCCCGAAGAATTATCTCGTAAATTTATTCAATAACGAAATAAACTCGTTCCACTCCTCTTGATCCAACGATATGGTGGCGAAATCTCTCGTATCCAAGTGGTTGGTTATATTGACCGTGGGCTTGAAATAAGAGTCCGGCTTCAGGCCGCAATGTATGGTGAAAACGTTGTTCGGGATTAACACAAAAGACGTGTTTAACACAAGTTGTTGTCTCTTCTTTATATTTTCTTGGTAGAGGCTCGTGCGCCCGACTTCGTGATTGCCATCGCAACATGGCCGCGAGGAACCGTAACCGCTATCGACGCTCATCTTTTGAAAACTAACGCGGAGGGTTTTTGCGCAACATCTTTTATCCCCACCATTTCACAAAACATTAACGCCATCTATCCACGAATCGTGAGATTTGTCAAGGCCAAGCCAGCGTACAAAAACTTTCCCTCCTTTTTTTCTCAAAATTTTTTCCACGAAATAAACGTCCGAATTTGCAGTTTTCTGTAACTCTTCGCCGTAAAAACCTCCTTTTATAGGGTTTCCGGCCGTATCCTCCAGCAAATACGTAGCGGGATTGGTCATTTGTACTTTGACTATTTTAAAGAGCCAGTTTGTCGTGTAACCTTTATTGAAAATATGCTTGGCTTTGCTGATTCTGACCATGTCACCCATTTTGAATTTTTGCCTGCCAAAAATCTTCATGTGACTGTAAACGGTTTTCTGCAAGCGTCGTTCACTGTCCTTGTTCACATCTTTAGGTTTCATTTGAATAGTTCTATGCCTTTGATTATTGTACTCTCCTATACTAGATCGGGTAGTACATCGAGCCATTTATATTTCCCGCTTAAACTGAAATATCTGAATAATTTTTCTTTTAAAGTACGGATCACTCTTTCCACAATGGCGGCTTTCGTATTGCTAAACGTGCTGTAATGGTTAATGTCGTATGACTTCATCAGTTTATTAAAGTGCGTATTATAGAATTCCTTTCCGTGGTCTGTTTGAAGATTTTGCGGGTGTCTAGAATTTTTTAAAATTTCACCAGAAGCCTTTGGGACCTCTTCGCCCGTCTTTGATTTAATTGGTTTACACCACACGAATTTTGAAAAACAATCGATCACGACCAGAATAAATTTAAAATTTCTATTTTGCTTCGCGTATTGATCCAATTGACCGAGATCTGCCTGCCAGAGATCGTCTAACCCTTTAATTACCGTCCTACGGCGAGGATAATTTTTTTGGGGCGGTTTATGCAACTCTTCGACAACTTGAATTTTTTCTTTTGAATGATCGGGCATATTTTAATTTTTATGTTTCTTTGCGGCAGGAGCAGACGTTTCACCCTGTTGTGCGGGCGTTTCTATTATTTTCCGAGCCCCTTCCAGCTTTTTATTGATTTTCAAAATGGCTTTTTCCGCAGCTATTTCGACGGAATTTACTTTAGTTTTAAGACCATTTTCTACGTTTTAAATTTTGCCGCGTAAAATTTTCATATCACTGTCAAGGTCTGTCAAACGTTTTATGAAGCCCGTTTCCATTTGTTGAATTTGTTTCGTAACGTCTCTTATGTCCTTCACTCTGTCATTTAGCTCGGAATCCATTTTTGTCTTTAATTCTTTTTGTATAGCGACGTGTTCAATACGAGATTCTTTTATGAACTTATTCGCGTCTATAATAACCGACTTTAATGTTTTGTTTACATTAATTTGCGTGTTTTTTACGCAACGATCGATATATTGTTTGGTGGCGGCGTCTCCGTTTTCGGTAGGTTCACTTAGGTTGGCAATTTTCAAATTTTTCGCATATATTGAAAAGAAAAACACCGCTATGGCCAGGAGCGCTGGGCAAATGTGGGTTCACGGTATTGGTCCTAAATAGCTTTATCCGTGTGATTTACTAATTTTCCTACACTCACTGGGATTACTACGGTTTTCTAGTGTTTTCCGTAGTACTTGAGCGAATGCTATCCTAGTTCTATCGGGAAAAAAGTCGGCCTTAGCCGCAAATGGCAACGAAGACAAAATAATAGTAATTGCCCCCCTCCCCCGCACAAGCCTGTGGTTGCTTCTGGGGTAATCCTAGTTTGGAATATTGTGAGGGTGAGAATTATTATTATTATTATCTGGAGTTAATTCCAAAATAACACCGCCCAAAGGTGTGGAGAGGTGGGAACTTTGACCTGTTTTGGATTGGGAGTACTCTCCAAACTTGTTGACACTCATTTTGAAAATAAACGAAAATGTTGTCGTGCACTTAATAAATAAGGTTGCTTTCTAGTAATTCGTTTAGGATAGCCACAATCTCGTTGTCGTGAAAATTATTTCCGGCGTTTTTGGATGCCACTAGCAGTCTCAACCTGTCCACTAATTCGTTTATATCGTCCCAGTACACGTACTCTATCGGTTTCTTGTTAAAAGCCAATTTCATACCCCCACCTCTAATCGATGACGTTGATTTTGAACGTGTAGGGGAGAGTCGGGTAATTGTGCGCGGAGGATAATCGTGCGCATTTCGATATTCTAAGCCCCAGTAGATAAAATATAGCAACGAATATCCCCACGCCATCTATTATCCATTTTCTCAACAATCCTAAATAGAGCACTAAGTGCGATTGCTCGGTCGATCCATTATGGCCGCTCATTTGTTTTGATCTGTTGTGTTGCAGTTTGGAGCTCCTACAAAATAAGTGGTAAGTACTTCATTTTTCTCAATTTTTAATATCTGAAAACATCATTATGTTGTCTAATAAGTTCTCTTAACAGTGTTATTTGCAGTTTCAGTGAAATTATTGGTTTCCATGTTTTTTACAAAAAAAAATCTTAAACTGTTACTGTCGGCTAATTGGGCGCATTGCGCACAATTAGCCGCTAACTGCGCACCATTATCCGCCTGTGAAATACCAACTGTTTTTATGGACAGTTTTTGAAAAAATATTCTTTCGACCCAAAAAAAATATTTTAGCTAAAAATATAATAATGTTTGTATTTTGCAGATGCCGAAATATCAACGAAAAACAACAAAAGCCGAATGGAGTGCTGAAACAATGAGAGAGGCTCTAGCTTTTATTCGAGGTGGAGGATCGATACGACAAGCTGGCAGAAGATTCAACATACCGGAATCTTCTATTAGAAAAAGAAAGAATGCATTCGACAGTGGATTGGACGTTGCAGAACCGCATATTGGAAGATATTGTGTCTTTTCATTGACCCAGGAGAAAAAATTTAAAGAGCATGTTTTGAAGCTGGCAAAATTATTCCATGGGATGACAAAAAACCAGCTGAAGCCGAAGCTAATCAAATAAGGCATAACTTTAATGTGAATACACAATTGGCCGGGAAAGATTGGTATTACGGTTTCCTGAAGCGGAACCCTGAGGTAACATTACGAAAGCCCGAGCAAACTAGCATTAACAGAATCTCGGCATTCAATAGGGAACAAGCTTCCAAGTTTTTTGAGAACCTCAAGAAAATATATGACAAATTCCAGTTTAAAGACGATAAAATTTTTAATGTCGATGAGACTGGAATTTCGACGATACAAAAGCCATCCAAAAGGCTGGGTCCAAGGGGTGTTAAACAATTTGGCGCTAAAACATCGGGCGAAAGAGGCAAAACAGTAACAGTAATATGTTGTGTTAATGCATCTGGGACATGTTACGTTCCTCCAATGTTTATATTTCCGCGTACAAGAATGACTAACACCTTAACAAAAAATGGGCCACCCAACGCAATGTTTTCTTGTTCAAAAAGCGGCTGGAGCAATGAATACCTATTTTACCAATGGCTTGAACACTTTTCAAAAACTGTAAAACCATCAAAAGTGACCAAATTCTCTTGCTTTTAGACAACCATTCTAGCCACATTTCCCTGCCGATATTCGACTACTGTAAAGAACATGGTATTATTCTTCTCACGATACCTCCTCATACGTCCCAGAGACTTCAGCCTCTAGACATAAGCTTTTATGGTCCTTTAAAATCAGCCTTCAATAGACAATGCGACTATTATTTAACAAATGCTGAAAGAATAACACAGTACGACTTGGCAGAAATATTTAACAGAGCCTACACTAACAGAGAAAAATTAGAGAAAGCAGCTGCAAAGAAGACGGAAAGACAAAAATATCTAGGAGAAAGACAAATAAAAAACCATAAAAAGACCAAAAAAGACAAAAAGAGCACAAAAAGAAAGGTATTTGACGAAAGCGAATCTGAAGATATTTCAGAGAGTGAGTTATGCGATGATGATGAATTGGATGATCTCGACTATGACGAAAATGACCGATGTATCATTTGTGACGATGGTAGCAAAAAAGACGAAATTTGGTTTAAATGCTCAGTTCGTGAAAGATGGGCACATGCTTTGTGTACCTCCGTAGATAGCCCTGAAGGTTATGTGTGTGACTTGTGCAACACGTAGAAATCCCCAGTTTTGATTAAGGCATTTATAGGGATATTGTATAGCTGTTATTTATTTTTAATAAACAATTTTGATTTAAATTTGTTATTTTTTAATATGCGCACTATTATCCTACACATGCGCATCATTGCCCGCATGCGTCGGATAATTGTGCGCAGTGCTACTTTTTTATATTTTGTGTGTCTCTGCCATAATTTATAAATTTATTCGAAATCTACTATAGATTATTATAACTAAAGAATCCTAGTACCTGTTTAGTTTTAAAATTTGAATTATAACGTTGGCCTGCGCGCCATCCCCACCACACTAGCCTGAGGCCGGCGACGACGCTGGGCCGCTAGTGTCTCTGTAGACTTGCTGCAATAAAGTCGCTTCGAAGGCACTCTTTCTTTTATTCAAATCCGTTCGGGATAAAATTCAAACAGCCGCGAAAAAACCGGGCTGTATCAGCAGTAACATTTCAACATAAAATTTTGGTCCTTCGAACCGGACTTTGAAGTAAAATCGAAGTATTTCTTTCAATAAATACGCGTGAGCTCCGTACCGGCCGGCAGACCAGCGGACCAGTGGGATCGCGGCGTTCGGGCGTCATTTTTCTTGGCAGTCGACAGCTGGGCGACGCGATATCGATCGCGGCGGACGGCGGCGAGACGGTGATGGACGTCCCGGGACCCGAAACCACCTGATCGAGAGGCGAAAGAGAGTCGGCGGCGTCGCGGACTTGCGGCGACGTGTGGGGCTGGCGGCCTGGCGGGCAATACCTAGAAAAAACTGTAAGTCCGTTCCTTTATACCTAATTTCCCCTCGAGTTTTCCTTAATATCAACCGTTTTTTCGCTTGTTTTTTAAATTTCTTTCATTTTTTGGTACGTAAATACACATTGAAGTGTATTACAGGCCTTTAAATTACAAGTAGTCAACTTAAATTAAAAATCACAGTGTGTTCTTTTCTTTTTCAATTTTTAAAAACATGGAAGAAGAATTAAAGGCATTAATTCGTAAGCGCGGAGCCCTCAAATCACGCCAAACAATATTTAAAAAGTACTTTGACAGTTTTCTATCGTCAAGTGCTGACGATAGAAAGAACTTCGGAAGGAGAAAATAATCGAGCTAGAGATGAGGTTGGAAGGGCAGGAGGGGCTCCTTCAGGAACTTGGACCAATACAAAACGAAATTGAAGAAAAGGCAGCTGATGCCGATATAGAAGCCCAAATTCTTGAAAGAGCGTCCGTCGAAGATGCGTATTTTTCCTTAACTTCCAGATGCAAAAAGTTTCTTGCAGAATATTACAATGCAATAAATCCTGTGCCAACATCGATGGTACAGGGTGGTGGTTGTGGTTCAGACGCGGGCTCGCAAAAATTGTCACAATCTCCTTTAGGTCCTGAAATTAATATTAAGCTTCCGGAAATAAAACTTCCAAAGTTTTCGGGGTCCTATGAAAATTGGTTGGAGTTTCGGGATACCTTCGACTCTTTAATCAATCAAAACACGTCTATAAGTGACATCCAAAGGTTTCATTACTTACGAGCAGCTGTAGAGGGGGATGCTGCTCAGGTAATACGTTCAATTGAATTTTCGTCCAACAATTATCAGGTGGCGTGGCGAAACCTGCTTCAGCGCTACAACAACGATAATGTTCTGGTGTACAATCACGTTAAATCTATATTTGAGTTACCGACTTTAGCAAGGGAGTCGGCTGTGGACTTGAGAAGGATGCTGGATGATGTTTCTAAACATTTACGTTCGCTACAAACCCTTAAAGAACCGGTTGAACACTGGGATACACTTCTTGTTTATGTTTTGAGCCACAAATTAGACAAAGTTACGGCCCGGGAGTGGGAGTTAGAAAAAACTTCAAAGTACAATTCGGGTAAAGTTTCAAGCGATTCAAAACAAGTTACTTTTCAAGATTTCAAAGATTTCTTACGTGCTAGGGCTGGCTTCCTCGAGACAGTGGCGTCGTCTAAGGATTCAAAAATTCAATCTCATTCTTATCAAATAGTATCCACCCCTCCTTCAACTCCGCAGAGCGGCCATTGCATTTTTTGCAAAAAACCCAAGCATTATATTCAAAATTGTTATAGTTTTACAAAGCTTTCAAGTCAAGAACGTATTCGGCAACTTCAAAGTCGAAAAATTTGTCTTAATTGCTTGCGAGGTTCACACCCTGTGGAAAAATGCTTGGCGGGCCATTGCAAAAAGTGCAAAGAAAGGCATAATACACTTCTGCATGGGGATTTTCAACAGGGTACAGGTATTACAACGCAGCAAAAGGTTACAACCGTTCAAGAACAGGTATCGGCCAAAACATTTGCCTGTGCCTATGATGGCTCTGCTTGTGCGGGTCAAGTGGTTCTTTCGACGGCAGTTATACAGATCAAGGATTCAAAGGGAAACTTTCAAGAGTTTCGCGCGTTACTGGACTCAGCGTCTCAGTCGAATTTAATAACGGAAGCCGCATGCAACCGATTAGGAATTCAAACGTTCCCTGTTGAGGTTAGGGTTTCAGGCATAACTCCGGGTATTTCAGAGTTGGGAAAACGTTGCAATGTTGTTGTTGAATCTAAGCATACTTCTTTTGCTGCAACAATGTCTTGTCTATTATTACCTGTGATCAACAACAACTTACCTAACCAAAGCTTTGATTTGGCAAGTTTGCCAGTCCCTCCACATATTCGGCTTGCTGATCCTTTACTTTCGGTCAGTTCCAGCATAGATCTGTTGATAGGAGCAGAATGGTTCTACAACATTCTTTGCATAGGCCAAATTCAGCTAGGACCGAACTTAATTTTGCAAAAAACCGTTTTCGGTTGGGTACTTTCAGGTCCTATTAGTTCAAATATTCCTTCCTATCAAACAATTTGCAATATGACCACAATTTCCCATCAAGGCTCCGACTTGCAAAACTTACTTCAAAGGTTTTGGGAAGTCGAAGAGCCACCGGTTCAACGGGATTCGATTTTATCTAGTGAAGAGCAGGCATGTGAAGACATATTTCAAGGCACGACCAAACGAGATACAACCGGCAGGTTTATCGTTCAAATACCTTTAAAACTCGATACTTCTACTTTGGGAAATTCTAGAGATCTGGCAACCAAGCGGTTTCATTCCATGGAGTCTAAACTTTCAAAAAATTCGTCAATAAAGGAACCATACGTGGCCTTTATGGAAGAGTACTTGACCCTTGGTCATATGGAAAAGGTGTCAGCAGATACCTGAAAATTCATACTTTCTACCCCATCATGCGGTTATTAATGAAAATAATCAAACAACAAAATTAAGAGTCGTGTTTGATGCGTCCTCAAAAACTTCGTCGGGAGTTTCATTTAACGATCTGCAATACGTTGGGGCGACCATACAGGATGATCTGTTTTCGATCTTGCTCAGATTTAGGCAGGGTTCGGTTGTCATTTGTGCGGACATTGTTAAGATGTACAGGCAGATTAATGTAGATTCAACACAATGGCACTTGCAATCCATTCTTTGGCGTTCCAACCCATGTGATGATTTACAAGTTTTTCAATTGCGAACGGTTACTTATGGAACCGCTTCGGCCCCTTGGCTGGCGGTTAGGTGCCTAAAACAGCTTGCCTTAGAGAATGAGCAGCGATATCCCGTGTCGTCAAAGGTTTTATCCAGAGATTTTTACATGGATGACTTGTTAACAAGTTGCAACTCCGAAGCAGAAGCCTTACAAATCTGTGGGGAGCTCATTGATATTCTAGCTTCTGGTTGCTTCTATCTTCAAAAGTGGGCATCCAACAACAAGGCAGTTATGGAACTAGTTCAAGGTCAAAATCCAGCTGCTATTCTTAAATTCGGGAATAACGAGAGCGAAAAAACTCTTGGAATTTATTGGTCTTGCCTTGAAGACCAGTTAATGTACCTTATCAGTGAGCCTTCTTTATCAGCGCCGGTAACTAAGCGAACGTTGTTATCAGATATAGCGCAAATATTTGACCCGTTGGGTTTTCTTGCGCCATGCATTATTTTGGGGAAAATCCTGCTTCAGTCTTTGTGGCAGCTCAAGCTGCATTGGGATGAATCCCTTCCTCAGCATTTAGATACCCGCTGGCGTAAATTACGTGGAGAACTTCCTGTCCTTAATACTTTAAAAATTCCACGATTTGTCTTGTGCCTGTCAGCTTCAAGGCTGGAGCTCCATGGATTTTCAGACGCCTCCATGGAGGCGTATGGGGCGTGTTTGTACATACGTAGTATTTCAGATGAAGGCGAGATTGTAGTAAGGTTGTTGACGGCAAAAACCCGAGTGAGTCCTTTGAAATCACTTACTATTCCCAGATTGGAGCTATGTGGGGCACTGCTTTTGGCACGGCTGGTCGAAAAGGTTCAAGCTTCAATGACCATCTCCTTTGATAACATATTCCTGTGGTGTGATTCAACTGTTTGCCTGGCCTGGATTAAAACGCAACCAAGTTGTTTACAAGTATTTGTCCAGAATAGAGTTTCTAAAATTCAAAATCTAACCCGGCCTGACAGTTGGTATCATGTACGAACCAACGATAATCCAGCGGATCTGTTGACACGTGGTGTATATCCCCACGCTCTAAAAACCACTTCCTTGTGGTGGTCAGGCCCCGAGTGGCTGAGTAAGCCCCAAGAAGAGTGGCCTATTTCTTCTTTACAGTTCGAAGGAGAACTTCCGGAGCTTCGGAAACAGGTCGCTTTATTTCCGGTATTTCAAGTATCCGATTGGGTAGACTTGGGTCGATTCTCAAGGTTATCTAAACTTCAAAGGGTAACCGCATATTGTCTTAGATTTATTTTCAATTGCAAAAATTCTGAAAAAAGAGTTGGTCCCATAAGTGCTGTAGAGCTTTCAGAAGCATTATCGTGCATTATCAAAATCGCTCAATCCGAAAGCTTTCCAGACGAAATTACCGCTTTAAAAAATAACCAACCACTTTGTAAAGGATCCAAACTGTTGTCCTTAAACCCTTTTTTGGATAGCGACGGTATCCTTCGAGTGGGGGGACGTATTCAACAGTCGAACTTTGAATTTGAGTTCAAGCATCCAGCAATTCTTTCTCAAAGACACCATGTTACCAATCTTATTTTTTCCGACGAACATCTTCGTTTGTTTCATGCTGGTCCACAACAGTTGTTGTATGCAGTCAGGCAGCGCTATTGGCCGCTTTCGGGTAGAAACTTAGCTAAACGGGTGGTACATTCCTGTGTTCGGTGCTACCGATGCAAACCTGCGCAGCATGCCCCTCTCATGGGTGTGCTTCCTAGGGCTCGAGTGATTCCCTCTCCGCCATTTCATACGACCGGTGTAGATTATGCCGGGCCAGTTTATCTAAAGTCAAAACAAGGACGAGGGGCAAGATTGTCTAAAGCGTATATTGCATTGTTTATTTGCTTCACAACAAAGGCAATTCACTTGGAATTGGTGAGCGATCTCACTAGGGATGCCTTCATTGCTACTTTTAGACGGTTTTGCGCCCGTCGGGGTAAGCCGAAAGACGTTTATAGTGACAACGGCACCAATTTTGTCGGAGCCGCCTCGGAGCTTCAAGAGCTATCAGCCTTTCTAAAAAAGGATGAGTTTTCCTTGCAAGAAGCGATTTCAAACACCGGGGTAAATTGGCACTTCATACCTGCCTTTTCACCGCATTTTGGCGGAATTTGGGAAGCTGGGGTGAAGGCTGCGAAAAAACATCTTACCAGAATCCTAGGTAACACAAAACTCACATTTGAAGATTATTACACTGTACTGACAGAGGTAGAAGCGATACTAAATTCCAGACCCATTACTCCCATCTCTTCCGATCCTTGTGACCTTTCTGCCTTGTCACCTTCGCATTTCCTTATCGGACGACCAGCTACTGGATTGCCTGACCCAGACTTGAAGGAAATTCCAATGTCGCGACTGTCCAGATTTCAATTGCTGCAGCAGACTCAGCAGCATTTCTGGTCGCGATGGTCGCGCGAATTCATCAGCGAGCTGCAGCGGCGCACTAAATGGAAGATTCGGCAGCAGGAACTGCAACTGGGCGCCTTGGTGGTGATCAGGGATGACCACACTCCACCACTACAGTGGCGACTGGGACGTATCGTCTCTGTACATCCTGGACCGGACGGTATAGCTCGTGTCGCATCCATAAAGACAGTAACCGGAATGATTAAACGGGCTTTTTCAAAAATCTGTGTTCTTCCAATTGAGACTTCTTTGGACTCTGGGCTTTCAGAGCGTGAATCCCGAATGTGACTTCCCGATGAGTGATTTAAATAACTATTTCCCTTCCAATAAGTGTTTGTTCTTATGTTGTGTTGAAAGGGACCCTTTCAAGGTGGGGGGTATGTTTAGTTTTAAAATTTGAATTATAACGTTGGCCTGCGCGCCATCCCCACCACACTAGCCTGAGGCCGGCGACGACGCTGCAATAAAGTCGCTTCGAAGGCACTCTTTCTTTTATTCAAATCCGTTCGGGATAAAATTCAAACAGCCGCGAAAAAACCGGGCTGTATCAGCAGTAACATTTCAACAGTACCTGTTTGCCAAATTTGAACTTGAAATTTTTCCTTGCTTCAGAAATAACTTCATTTTAGCTTAGGTGCGCACCAATACCCGACTCTCCCCTACTAGCTTTATTTTCGGGTACGGGTATGGCGCTAGGCGTTCTAAAGAAAGGTTTAATAATTTCCATGTACTTGTGACGAGTAGTAACCTTCAATCTGACAAGCGAATCGAGATGAATTCCAGTAAGAGTTAAGATGGATTTGTAATTTTTTCTGTCTTCTTCGTTGCTTTGTGGGTCATCGTGAAAAATTAAATTTTAAAGCCCTTTTGTACCTTCAAATTTATCCTTTCCGTCGACAATAATATCTCCTGTCGTTTTATCAAAATCGATAAGTTTGTTTCCTAGAAACCATTTTGACTGGGAGGCATCATAAAACGGTCCATACACCTTATCTACAAGCTGCGATTTATCATGATATTTTCCGATATAGGGTTGAGCAATCTCCGGGTATGATTCCATATATTCTTGGAAAACTTGTGGTGGATATTGTGATGTGTCAATATCGTCATCATCACGCAACGTCGTGTCGTCATCGGGACGAATGGGATCTTCCCAGTAGGTTTCATCTTGAAGGAAAGGCGAACGAGATCTGTCAATGCTGGCTTTCAAAGCGGCGAGTTTTCTGTTTATTCTGGCTTCAATTCCTTCTTCTTGCTCTACTTTTTCTATAATGTTTTCTGGTGCTTCTTGCTCTACTTTTTCTATAATTTCTGGTACTTCTTCTTTAGGTTCAAATTTTAAGTTATCGATCAACGATGTATTGGCTTCAATCTTTTCAAGTTTACGTGTTACCGGTTTAAACATTTTCTCGAGAGATTCATCCTCCTCGAATTTCCCCAATTTTAGGGCCGTATACTTTTTTCTGATGGAGCGCGCGAGTTCCTTGATTTTCTTGGAACGTTGTGCCTTTAGGATTTCTTCTTGCGTTGTCAAAGGCATATTGACAAGTGATTAATTTCACGATAAAGTCAAAGTTTTATATATTGATCGAACCCCTTTCTATAGCGCCCATTGTTCAAATTAAAATCCTTAATAATCACCAAAGTACCATAGTTGTCGTTCCAGCACTGCGAACATAACCTCTTAAATTCGTCATAGGTTAGATCGGGCGAAACGTGTTAGTCGTACACATGCCTGAGATTAAGATCATCCTGTCTAAATAGTACAATGACATTACAGTTGTCGCGAATCAACTGTTTACGTATTTTCGAATAAGTCTGACAAAGATAGGCCACGTCTATACCCCTGTGTCTACCCATGGAATAGAATTCCCTTATTTTGTTTTGTCTATCGCTGGCCACATCGTCAAAAATGAAAATGGAATTGCGACGAGCTTCCGATGGTTCTATAACCTCCTCATTATCTTTAAAAGGAAAATAGCCCACACATTTGATATTTTCTAGAACGTTTTGCAATAATTGATATTTCGGTTGGTACAGAGATTTGCTATACACAGACGTTTTCGAATTTGAGTCCGTTCAGGTTAAATATTAAACTTAGTAGCGCGTTCGTTTTTCCGCAGCCGCTATGCCCGCAAAAAATCGCCCTTATCGAATTTGGTAGCAGTTTACCATGTTTTGATTTTGAATGACCTTCCTCCTTTAAAATATCCAAATTTTCAATGGGAAGTGTCGTTTGTTGTTTCTGCAAGCGCATCTTAAGTACTAAGGAAAACTCGGGTATTTCACTCTTATATATCGCTCCCTTTACGGTTGCCTATAACGTTTTCGGGGCGCTGCGCCCGACCCTAAGAGGTTTTCGGGTTGCTTGTCGGGAAGTATGAAATAAAAGCCTAACAAAACAGAGTAGACAAAAACAAATAAGAAATAAATATTTAACGACAAAGAGTTAAACTAATCATATCTACTTTTTCATCCTGTAGTAAATATTTTGATATTTAAATTGACATAAACAATACAGAACGAAATATTACGCATACGTACCTACACAAGTATGCGTCTTACCATAAGCTTCTGGCAATAATCTTAATGGGACAGCCGAGGGGACAGCAGTTTTTACTAAACGTTTTCCGGACGAAGTGAATGACTGATCATCAAAATGTGCCTTGCAAATTCTTATAGGTTTATATGCCTCTTCAGGTGGAATATTCGCAAATTTATGTTCTCCCATGAACCCTAAGGCATTATTCCTTTGCTGGCACCTTCAAATTTTCAATATTTTAATATTATATCTACATTATTCTTCAATTAATACCTAAGTATTCAAATGTCACATAAAAATGTCTTAATTTTTGTAGGTAGGTACCTCAAACTCAATCTTACCTTTCAGGGTCTTTAGGAAATTAAAAAAGGGTAATATAGTTTTTTGAACTGGTTTTACAGCCATCCGCACTGCAGTAAAAAGCGTTACTAGGCATCACTACAACACAGTCATGGTCGGTCGGTAATATTTTGCGCGCACCCGGTGGAATGCGAACGAACCGCTCTCAGCTACACCGTGTACAGCTTATTTTCTTATATTATAAGATATCGATCGGATCGATGAGGAGGGGAGCGGGAGAGGGCAAGAGGGAAACGTTTGTTTACACAAGACCGAGTGCCCGGACTTATTAGTATATCTCTGGACGCTGGTGAAGTCATTAAAACTAATCTTCATATCTGCGAACATCTACATTCTGGATATGGAACGCGAACGCGGGTAAGGGCGTAGCATATTGGGCCCAAGTCAAACGAAACTTTCAAAAGTGATTCTTATTGTTCTTAGTGACTTCTCGCGCGTGACCTGAAATCCGCAGCGAGCGGATCATTTCGGCTTTCGCATCACGCCCCAGGATTCAGTTACCCAAACTAGGGGGGGACGGGTTCGTCTTACTTAATTTTCCTGTCGACCGCCCTCGATTTTTGTAGATAAGGCGGCTGTGGATGAAAAGTTAAACTCGCTTCCTTGTTCTTTTTTGTCTGACTTGAAACTTTAGGCATAGCTCAGAACTGGATAATAACTTGCTATATACATATTATTATTATGTAATTTGTTATTATAAAAAAATATTAATATTAAATAAAAAATTTTGACTAGTAGAAACTTGCGAACAGATAAGCATTATGCCATAAGCTGGTAATAAATAAGAATAACGCTTTAAAAACGCGTTAAGAAGAAAATATGACAAACAAACAGACAGGATGGATGGATGGATATAATATTATTGGTAGATAGGTATATCAATTTTCTATTTCAAATCAGGTGAAGAAAAACTAAAATTAATTTGAAATTTGCCACGTCTCTGTCATAATCTCAAGATGTTTAAAATTGATTACAACATTTCAAACATAAGATTAAAAAGCAGAAAATATGAATAAGTAATATGCTACCAGAACAAGGATTAATATAATAAAATAATAAATAACATAAAAAATGGACTAAAAAGTATAAAATAATTTTCTCTAGTCCTATAAAGATTCGAAAAACGTGGGGCCTTTGCAATAGATAATTGATGCACTTAAGTTACTAATAATACTCCTGTATAGACCTTACTATTTATTACATGCGCCGTACGTTTTTCGAATCTTTATGGAAAACATTATTTTATACGTTTTAGTCCGTTTTTTTATATTATTTTAATATACTTTTACTCCTTCTTAAAAACGTGGTACATTAATTTTTTTTATTTAAATTGTATGGTTTCTATCACTTATTGAACTGTTTCAGGATAAAACTCTCTAGAATTACGAAACACGGTGTATTTTAAATATTTCAAATTCATAAACTTAACATGTATCAAGCACGTGTTTCGAATTTGTAAAATTAATCAAATATATGTAGTCACGCGAAACTTGCGTCAATTTTGATAATGTTCCAGAACGATCGTTTTATAAATTGGTTTTGATCAGAAAGAATATTAATTATGCCAAAGAAAAATTAATAACATAAATATTTCCCTGGTGTCAAATAAGAGTGGAATAATAATATAGACTAAAATCGATAGGCAGTTTTAATTAGCCCAGGGTTTAAGCACCAGACTAGTAAATAGTAGGTCCCGAGTTCGAGTCCCACACAATGCCCCAGCTTTTTTTTTATTTTTTTTATTATCGCCGCATTCTGCCCCTTATATTTATAACTGATCTTCATTTTTAGTAATTCGACAAAGGTTTATTATGAAGATTATTACTCACAATCTAATCCATAGTTTAATTCAGAGTACCTATAATATAAAATTGGCAGTAGCAGGAAAAATGTAAGACATTACTTTTTATACAGGATGATTTTTTAGGACTACCACCGCGATTTTCTCGTTTACAAAAAGCAGCAATTTTGGACAGCTAAGTGGTGCCGCAAAAGAAATCGGCATCCATGGCCAACATGGCGCAATATTAAAAAAACCTCAAATTGAGCAAAACTATTACTGGCCGTGGAATGTTTATTTTAAGACACAGAGGAAAACTTTTGTATTGAAAATTGATGGCACTGAGCAGCTTTATCCATGCTCTCTTGAGACCATGAACATTTTTGTCGATTTTAAGTTTTTTTTAGTACACCCCGAAAAGTTGGGCATCGAGGCCCATTCCTTTTTAACGTCGCCGCGCTGACCAAAATTGTCATATTTTGTTTTCTCACGTATTTTCTGTGCGGCTTAAAATAAGCAAGAAAAGCGCTTAATAAGAAATAAATAAAAAAAATTCATTCAAGATCGTTTTTTAATAATCGAAAACAAAATTGCTAGTAAATGTCCTCTTGGCAATTTGTCGTATGGGTCATGACTTCATGGCATATTTGTATTATTTCAGGGTATATTTGAAAAATTGACTAAAAAAATTGTTAGATAGAAGACTCAAAGTAGAAAAAATGTGTTTCTTACTTAAATAAAGTAACTTTGTCCAATAAACTTACCCATTCAAGGTTTTACTTAGGTACAGAGAGGTACAGAGCGTAGCATTAATTTTATCTTCCCTAAGTGTTTTAGACCCAAATATGAAAATATACAACTGCAGAGTGTGTCATAGCACATTTTCTACCATTGTGAAGTGCAACTCTAAAATACTGACAAATGCAATTTGTCAAAATTTATCAAGACCCGCATTAAGGGAATATTTTGCCAAATCGTTTAAATATTTTCCCGACTCCTAATTGGAAACTTCCACAAGCAAAATCTGTTATAATACGGTAATAGGCCCACTGGCGAGTAGCGTATAATTAAACTGTGACTCCATGATCCGATATCTCCATAAGATTGTACCGCTAATAATTTTCTACCGAGAAATTTTTTACTGTATGTACACGCGCGGCCCTTGAAATCGTTCCAATACGTGCAGACGCAAAGGCGTTCAACTGACAACGTTGCAATTACCCCTCCCCTCTCTCGCGGTTTGAAAGCCAGCGATAACCTTAAAAAAGCGTAAGTGACGGCAAATCTAACATCTTATTACGCGACATTACACATTACATTAGCAAAGTTAATTTTTTAACTTTAAATTTCCATGGCACACTTTGCTATCCGTAGAAATTCATTAATATGTGATTTTTGGACCTTCAATTTATTTTTTTCGGGAATTTTTTATTTTTTGATTTTGATAAAACTATGGAGTTTGTTGGTGCTGGAGAATAAGCACGAACTCCACTTAAAATAATAACGATGTTGTCGATTTGACAAATTTTATTAAACTGATTTTACAACTGTTTACTTAGTTACTAAAATATTTTGTTATTTTTGTAACCGGCCAAATCTTCATTGTTGTGGCGAGGATCGCCACACCAGCGAGGGTCGCCACACCATCCCCCTGCGAAGTGAGTTGCTACGCCTTGTAGAACTCAGTGAAACGAACACGTCGGCCTGAACGAGTGACGAGTGTAGGGC
This sequence comes from Pseudeuparius sepicola, assembly GCA_963920635.1. Taxonomy (NCBI): domain Eukaryota; kingdom Metazoa; phylum Arthropoda; class Insecta; order Coleoptera; family Anthribidae; genus Pseudeuparius; species Pseudeuparius sepicola. The sequence goes on along the minus strand of OY987307.1, from coordinate 9,908,086 downwards.
GAGAGTTGTTCGTTAGAGGACATGGAGATAAAGACTTGGTGCTACCATCTGGATGTGCAGGGCAAAGTGGAGATGGAGTCGACAATGATTGGTTCTTGTTCTTGGACGGAGGAGACTTATTCTGGTCGGCTAGGTAGTAAGCGGGCTTAAGCCGGTCCAACGACACTGTTGATCGCTTGCCCTGGACCATGATGTCGAAGGTCTTGTCAGCTCGGGACAGCACTAGGTAGGGTCCAGTATATGGGGGCTGCAGGGAGGTGCGGAGGGCGTCGGTGCGTAGCATGACGTGGGTGCAGGTAGCCAGATCACGGTAGATGAAGACACCGGGTGAAGCATGTCTTGATGCTGGGACGGGACGGAGTCTAGACATAAGACCCCTCAGGTGTTCCACGAAGTCTGAAGGCTCTAGGGAAGAGGGCGACGGGGAGAGGAACTCGCCAGGAACGCGCAGTGGTTCGCCATAAACCAGCTCGGCGACAGATGACCTGATATCCGCCTTCCAAGCGGAGCGCAGGCCGAGAAGAACCAAGGGCAGCGAGTCTGTCCAGGACGGGTCTTCGTGGCACATGATGGCGGCCTTCAAACTGCGATGGCAACGCTCTACCATACCATTGCTTTGGGGGTGATAACTCGTCATTCTAGATAAAGAAATACCACACAAATTAGCAAGTGATTTGAAAAGTTGAGACTCAAACTGTCGTCCTCTGTCAGAAGTGATGCGAAGTGGACAACCGAAGCGGGAAATCCAGGTAGCCAGAAGAGCCTTAGCGACGGTTTCAGCGGAGATATCTTGCAAAGGTGCGGCTTCTGGCCAGCGAGTATAACGATCCACGGCTGTCAAGCAGTAGCGAAATCCGTTTGAAGAAGGAAGTGGGCCTATCAAGTCAACGTGCACATGGGCGAAACGGATCGGAGGAACAGCATAGTCACCTAATGGCGTAGAAACATGACGGGATACCTTGCTGCGCTGGCACTGGATGCAGGAACGAGCCCAATCGCGACAGTTCTTATTCAGGGACGGCCAGATGAAGCGCTGAGATACAAGGCGGCGAGATGCGTTGGTGCCTGGATGACTTAGTTGATGCAGGCTATCGAAAGCTTGACGCCGGAAGGAAGGTGTAAGGTATGGACGAGGTCGGGTACCGCTAACGTCGCAGAAGATTGATGAGTCACCACCAGGGATGGGAAACTTCTCGAGCCGGAGAGAGGAGCCGTGATCCAAGAGATCGTGAAGTTCCTCGTCCTCCTCCTGAGAGCGGGCGAGTGCAGAGAAGTCCAGAGGAGCGGTGACAACGTCTATTCGTGACAGGGCATCAGCGACCACGTTGTCTTTTCCGGAGATATGTCGGATGTAGTAAACTGCGAAATAAAATCTAAATGATTAAACTGGCGAGGAGAAAACTTTTCTTTCTTCTGTATGAAGGCGAATATCAATGGTTTGTGATCCGTGAAGATGGTAAAGTTGCGTGCCTCCAACATTGGTAGAAAATGCTTAACGGCTTCGTAGATGGCTAGGAGCTCGCGATCGTAAGCACTCCATTTTTGCTGCGAGGGACTGAGGTTCTTCGAGAAAAAGGCGAGCGGCTGCCAAGAAGTCGGGGTTTTCTGTTGGAGTGCCGCACCAATGGCTTGTTGACTGGCATCGACGACAAGTGCCAAGGACGCCGAAACATCTGGATGGGCCAGTAGAGTAGCATTTGACAGGGAGGCCATGCAATCCTTGAAGGCTCTATCTAAATCTGCAGTCCAAGTGATGGGATGTGAACCTTTTACTTTTGGACCAGAGAGGATAGCGTGGAGAGGTGCCTGGGCAGCAGCAGCGTGAGGAAGATGGCGGCGATAGAAATTTACCATGCCTAGGAACCTTCGAACCTGGCGAACAGTAGTAGGTCGCGGAAAAGTCTCGATGGCAGCAACTTTGTCGGGCAGAGGTCGACAGCCGGTAGCTGATACGGAGTAGCCCAGGAAGATGACGTCGTCGGATCCCAGCACGCACTTCTTTAGGTTTATAATGATGCCGTGTTCGTTGAGACGGCCAAACAGCGTGCGCAAATGGTCTCTGTGCTCTTCTTCAGATGTGGAAAACACAAGAATGTCGTCCAGGTAGGCAAAGCAGAATGGTAGGTCTTGTAGGACGTGGTCTATGAAACGCTGCCATGTTTGCGCGGCATTGCGCAGGCCAAAAGTCATAAAGATGAACTCGAACAGGCCTAACGGGGTGATGATGGCACATCTTCTGGGGAGACTGGAATCTGAGTGAAAGCTTTTGCACAGTCAATCACGCTGAAAAACGTGCAGCCGGAGAGAGCGTGCGAGAAATCTAGAAGGTGGCGAATGGGATACCTGTCTGGGACTGTCCGTGCATTAAGAGACCGGTAATCACCGCAGGGTCGCCAGCTGTTGTCCTTCTTAGGTACCAGGTGGAGAGGAGACGCCCACGGACTCTCAGAGCGACGCGCTGTGCCCTCGCGAACCATAGCTTCAAACTCGGTCTTCGCGATGCAGAGGCGGTCCGGAGCTAGTCGGCGAGCTCGACAGAAGACTGGTGGACCTGGAGTGGTTCTGATGTGGTGTAGCGTGGTATGGCGTATTTGTCTGGGTACACCGGGCGGGCGAGTGATGTCTGGAAACTCATCTAGAAGATTACGAAACGGTGAGTTGTCTGCAATGGTCTTTATGCTGGACTGGCCACAGTAGGCACGTCGCCCTGTAACAGAGAGACCAGTAACGGCATCGATAAGTTTAGCAAGCTTAACATCCGGAAGCAGGTGGTAATGGGCAAGGAAATCAGCACCCAGAATAGGTTCTGCAACATCCGCTATGACAAAGCGCCACTGAAAGTTCCGGCGAAGTCCAAAATCGAGCTTGAGAAGCATGGTACCGTAAGTCGCAATCGTAGAGTTGTTGGCTGCGGCGAGGTCGTAGTTTGCACGCTGGAGACGGTTCCTCATAAGCTTTCTAGGGTAGACAGTCAAATCAGAGCCAGTGTCCAAGAGAAAACGATGCTTGGAGATCAGATCAATGATGAAGAGGCGAAGTGAAGATGGTTGGCAGTCAAACGTCGCCCCAACTACTGACTGCTGTGCGCGTTTGGGGGTACAAAGCTGCATGGGGTGGTGCATTTCTGTGCTTTCTTACCATACCGACGATGGTACCAGCAAAACGGCGAATTTTCTGTTGAGGATGACCTGGGTTCATCTTGATGGCGACTGCTGGAACGAGATCTGCGGTTGGTACGACGAGCAGAAAGAACAGCAACTTGGCGCGAAAGCTCTTCGATTCTTTGTACGAGGTTTGTCATCTCCATTGATGAGGAGGCAGGGGCTACAGCAGCAACCTGGTGATGCGGGACAATTTCAAGCACTTTATCCGCTAGTTCAGCGATGGATTCCAAAGGCGCATTTTGCTGAGTGGTGATGACTACTTGAACATGCTGGGGCAAGTGGCCGATCCACAGAGTTCGTAGAAGCGTGTCCGGGACGGTCTCAGTACCAGCAAGACTTCGAAGATATCGGAGAAATCGTGACGGTTTCCTATCACCAATGTCAGCTTGAGTAAGTAATTGACGTATTTCTTGTTCTCTGGAAGCTGATACACGGCGGATGAGTTCTGATTTAAGTTTGATGTATCGATCGGCGGGTGGGGGAGAGGTGATAATGTCCTCCACTTCGGCAGCATACCTATGATCCAACTGGGAGATTACGTAATTGAACTTCGTTGTATCCAGAGTTACACGAGAGATCTCGAATTGAGCTTCTGCCTGTGCGAACCAAAGCGCAGGTTTATCAGGCCAGAAGGGTGGGAGATGAACTGCAACTCTGAAGACGCCTGCAGATCAGAGAATAAGCACGAACTCCACTTAAAATAATAACGATGTTGTCGATTTGACAAATTTTATTAAACTGATTTTACAACTGTTTACTTAGTTACTAAAATATTTTGTTATTTTTGTAACCGGCCAAATCTTCATTGTTGTGGCGAAGATCGCCACACCAGCGAGGGTTGCCACAAAACTTTGGATTTGGGATTTTTGGTTCATTGTAAACAACTTTTTTTAGTAAATTTTTTTGATAAAAAAATGCCTAATATGATTTCTTGAATTTTGGGGGTATAAAAAATGTCGCAATTAGCCAGGTGTTTGGTTTTCAAAACAATTGGAAGGTGTGTCAAATGGTATTTTCAGGGACCTATCTAACAAAAAAAAGTTTTTTAAAATCGGAGCAAAAATAACAATTTTACAGAGGTGTCTCCATTTTAAACGGGCCACACTGTATTTATTTCAAAACAATTTTTTTAGATACTACATTCCAATTCTTAAATCTATTTTTATTAGTAAAAACGTTCCTCTTCCATTTTTCTTCAAGATCGAGTTTTCCAAACATTGCCGTCATTTGATTACGTGACTCACGCATTTCCAGTAATCTTTTCACCTCTTTGATTTCAACTAGATGATTGTCTACAACTACAACTACACAACCATTTAGTTTTTTCGCTGTGGTACATACACAATGGTACTGCCCTCTCGTATTTCGGTATTTCCAACCAATCACCATTCACTAGATTCTCCACATTTATTATTTTGACTGTTTAGTCGACGACGGATCGAAGGAATGTCTCCTTCACTTTTCCCTTGACATAGACGCAGTCGACATTGAACAAAAACTTTTCTATTATTTCTCGTAGAAGTTCGTACGCCACATAGCCGCTCGAGTACCAAAAACCCAATAAATTTTGCTCCAAATATCGCACCTGTTTTTTATCTGAATCACCGAGTGTGAGAAAATCCCTGGGTGGTTTCAATAGCACATGCAACGTTTGTTTGTTGATTTTAATTGACAATTCTTTGGGGTAAAAACACCCCTCCAACGTGAAACCCTGAACATCTACTACTGCTACCTTCATTGTCTCATCACCAACTAGTTGGCAATATCTAGATCACGTTCCGAACAATTTCACTTAACGGCAAATACTCCATGACGCAATCGTGCACGATGACGCAATAGACTCGAGTTTTTTCCGGAAAACCCTTAGTGCTCTCTATGTCTATGTCTATGTCTTACGTCGACCGTATTGGATTTCATTGATTCATTTCTTCGGGAACAATCGATGACAAAGAGGGGAGCATCCTCTCCAAAATCATTATAGCTTAGTAGAGGTTGTTTGTCTCGAACGTTCGTAAAACTGGGATAAAATTCCACATAGTTATGGTAGGCGTCCACGTAGTCGTTTTTTGCAAAATTCAATCTGAGTCGCTCGAACGGATAATAGTCACCGTTCAATATTAATCTTACATCAGATATGTCCACGCGATCGAATCTTGACGAATCATTTTTAGCGTTCTCCTTACGATCAGTTTGAAACCCTACGATAACATAACGGACACTTTCCACGGCCGCCGAAGTTTTGACAGACCAGATTTCTCTTTGTGAGTCCTTGGTGAGAGCCGGAAGCTCGTGCACTTCCCATTTTCGAAATGGAATTATTATAGGTTTATCCAGTTTGATTGATTCCAACAGATCTAGCCTAATCATGTCGTTTGGCTGAATATGTTTCACTTCTAGTTCAATGTTATTAATTGTCAATTCTGCCGTTAATTCTACCGTCGTGTCTGGCGTCTGTTTCAACATCAAGAAGTTGTTATTATTGCGGGATCTTATTAGTCTTATGGTTTGCTTCCCACAAATAGCGTATTGATAATCGTTAAAAATTCCAAATAAATGTTTAAGTGGCATTCTTATATTGAACGTTCCATCGTCGTTTACTGCTAAACCTTCATGGGGATAAGACCATCCTGAAGTTATCAGATATCTGTCAGAGTTGGGAGGATAGCACAAATACGCTCTTATGGCGCTTACAATTCCCGGATCTCGCACGCTCTCCAATTCCTTACTATTTATTTCATAGGAGACAGAGTCAAATAAAAATCCGGCGGCGTTATTGGCGAGCTTACACGAACCAGTTCCACCGGTCTTAGTTAACTTTCCCTTAATACAAATTGCCGCATCATACATTAATAGCCAGGAATCACCTTGATTAATAGTAATCTCCACTATATCATTGTTCATGAATGATTTAACAAAGGGATAGTAGGTGCGCGTCTCCAGCCGTTGAATGGATTCGTCAAAATTTGGGTTTCGATGCACGTCAAAAACTTGGGGCGTTAGAGACATTGTAACCGAGAGATTCCAAAAATAAACGGTTCTCGAGAGTAAGATTTTTACCACGATCTAAACACCTCAAAGGTGCGACAGGTTGTGATCCTCGCGAATAACTTCGATCGTTTTTATATGGCTGGTATCTGTTGTCACAGACTAGACCCATCAAGATAATCTCTTTAATTCCAACCTCACAATAATTTCTTCTCCCCGAAAATTTACCAATTCAAAATTTTGATCGAGAATCGACAGGGTAATATTATTGATTTCTCGCTTAGTCACCGGTACGTAGAGAAGATTTCTTGGCGTTTCGTCAATGGCGTAACCGGGATCGGCTCCTATCGCAAACTCGTATATCGTATGCGTGGGACGATTATTATAATAAGCTCCGACTGTTATATTACTCTCTATATGCTATATAACTTTAACGATGTTTACGGGTAAATCCGACGAATGCAGTATGCCCGGCTTTAATATACGTTCCGAGAATCCCAAAATTTTTCCTATCGAACCTTCTGTTTGAAAATCTATCGAATCGTTTTGACTATAAATCTCACACTGGAGAGTGCTATTGTTGGCCTTTAACGAAAACTCGTTTTGAGGTTTGTCTCCTTTGACAAAATTTAATGATTTAATTATCTGAGATTCTATAACGCTAATCTCATATGAACCGGTGGGAATTTCTATGGTCTTTCTCTGATTATTTTTATGGATGAAGTAAAATTTGTTTATGCCCGCGCTCTTGTCAATATTCGGTATGCTGTTGTAGGAGTGAAATCCTAAAAGAGCTAATCCGTATTCGGCGCCCTGATCTAAATAGATTGGCGTGTCGAAATCAATAGTACCGTGCACAGTGAATATCAGCGAGGACATGACTGAACGTTTTTCACATGAAACCACATCTTTTATAGAGAAACTCCAAACAAAGATGGCCACAATTTATTTCGCTGTATTTTTGGTAGGGACTATTATTATATGCAATTTTCACACCTTTCCCTAAATAGGTAATCAGTTCGGGGGGCGGTTTTAATCCGCCAAAACTGATTTTTTATTATTCCACATGATTGCCGCGTTTCTTATAAGCTACCCAATGCGTTCCGCTGTTACGCACCACGTCTAAATTTACAATTGCCGATTCGTTCTTATGTGGGCCGTTTCGTGGAAGAGTGTCTCGCATAAAGACCCCTCTAAAATTTCTTAATTTTAACTTTTTGGTAAAATTTATCAAATCTCTGTCTGACAGCGGTCTATTAGGTAGCTTTATTGGAAGTTTTTTTTGTTGTTTTTTGAGAAAAAGACCAAATCCTCCACGATTATTTTTTCGTAGGTATAGTCCGGAACCGTCTTTTCCAATCTTTTCCATGGCTGTGTTGTGTCTCTTTTCCTCTTCCAACTTCTTTTGCGCTTGTTTCGCGTCTAGTATAGTTCTTACAACAGAACTAGTTCCTCCTGCCACCGACCCCAGAACTCCCAAGGCCCCTAGTAGAGGCAAAAGCGGTAGAAACCCACCAGTTTTTCGCTCGAACGGGATAATCCTCGGTATCCGAATATTTTTCTTTCCTCCTGCTTTCTTAATAGCTATGCGAGCGGCTCGGATGGCTGCCAATGATGATTCTTTCAAAATTTTCATATCGTTAAGTTGGTGTTCATCGAATGATCTTTTCAGGGACTTTGCAACTTTTTTTACGATATCTCGTCTAAATGATGTCGGTCTCTTTTGTTTTGTTCCCATGCCCAGCTTTTGTTTCGTTTTCATGGCTGTGGTGACGAACCAAGCGGCGGCCTTCTCTCCAAATTTAGCGTCTTTCGATTTGACCCTATCCCAGGCACGATTTTCCAATTCCCAATCGGCCTTATGTCGTTCTTCTAGAGATTTATTCTTAGAGTACGCCAAATCGTGATTTCTACAGGCCGAGTCAAGTTTATTTACACCGGAATCGCCCCTTTCGATTCTTTCCCGTAATTTTGTTCCTGGCCCGCAAACCTGATAGCCGGGGATATGCAATTCAACGGTTAGTTTGTTAGTTAAACTGTTTACTAGACCGGTGACTAGCAACATCGAAATGAATATATTCCCACTCGCGCGCTCATATTTATAAGAGAACATCAAATTCGTGTTCCCGAAATCGAGACGAGTCCTACGAGGTGCCGCAAGGGCATATTTTTTCTTATATTTGTCCACACTGTATATTTATCTTCCATCCTTTTTTTCTCTTAATATTTGACCACTCTATTTCTCACCTTCTGGTTCCATCCTATTTTTTCTCAACCTAACTTTTGTTCATTCAATATTTTTTCAACCTAACTTTTGGTCACCCACGGACAAGACTCCTCTGCCTCTCAGGCTCCCGGACCCGCTTCCTCTCATGGGACATCTCAAGACATCTTACGGACAAGACTCCTCCGCCTTTCAGGCCCCCGGATCCGGCTCCTTTCACGCTACCTGACAGGCGTCCCTCGAGGTGCAAGCGCGCGCGCGCTCAAACGGATGACGTCGGCGAGACAGAACCTTGCTATTTCTAGGGTGCGATTAGAAAATGGACGGGTGGTCAAGGCGACGGGATCGGGACACGAACGGAACAGGTTCGATTCCAGGCTAGGACTTTTTTTATTTCATTCCAGGAAAAGGCAACGTCGCACTAACACGACAAAATCGAGGATCCGGCAACGCCGCCACTGAACCGACAGAGACAACATCACGATTAGACTCGACCGGAAGTCGTTATCTTATATGGGAAAATACATGAGTGCGAGTGAGATGGAAGATGGAGCGACCGCTTTGCCTCACTACTCTCAGGGCTCTGTCCTGGGGCCTCTCCTCTACACCCTGTACATCGGGGGACTAACCGTCCCAGCGGACACGGATCTTTACTTATATGCGGATGACACGGCCGTGGCAGTTACGCACAAAAATCCCCACTACATTAGATCAAAATTGCAAACAGCTATAAACCAAATAACACTATACTTTCAAGAAGCCTTCCGCCAAATCTACGCAGAATTGAACTTGATGGTGACGCAATTGATTGGAGTGAATCGGCCGTTTATCTGGGGGTAACCCTAGATAAAGGACTAACCTTCTCCAGACACATTACTCCTAAAGCCAGACAGGCTAGGTTAGCGATGTTAAGCCTATATTCAATGATAGGACCTGATTCCAAATTAAATCTTAAAAGCAAAATTACATTATACAAAACTATTGTTAGCCCCATCATGACCTACGCCTGACAGGCTTTCTGCCACGCGTCTGCCACTAATTTAAACCGTCTCCAGGTTATTCAAAATAAATTCTTAAGAATTGCCACAAACGCAGATTGGTACGTCCGCAATGACGTACTACATAACGATTTAGATCTTGTCCCAATTCGTGACTTCATTCGCCAACAGGCAACAAAGACATACAATCTTACCGCCCCTGTACATCCAAATGTGCTTGTTAACGAGGCTTGCACCTATGTAATAGAATGCGACAAACCCCACAAGAGGCCTCTCTATGCACTTGAATAACTATTTACTATGTATAAATAAATAATAGATACACCAGATGTCGCTAGCCACATAACTGATACAATATGTATACAAGTATGAATGTGTGTGTAAAAGGAGAGTGCAAATGAAATAATCCTAAATTGGACAAAAAGAACGACACATCAGAAAGCAGGTAATACGCGCCAGTGCGCGGACCTGAGGAAGGACAAAAAACGAAACGATTCGAACGGTATTTTTATTATCAATTGTACGTCGAGACCTCGAACAGCAAGCATCGCATCGGTTCAACCAGCGCTCAGGCTTCATCGTTAGTGTTCTCCGTATAATAACCTTCCTCCGCCTTAACCAGTGAACAATTCGGTGCATAGACGTTCATCGCGTGTCCGAAATGTTTGTGTGGCAGTTCATCGCTCCTGTAAGGTGAAACAGACTGTTTATAATATTTTATTGTTGCGTAAGCTATATCCCCCATTATTTTTAACATGTCAACCTCAAATGTTAATGTCGCCTTGTAGCCTGGGTCTACTCTCGACAATGTGGAGTATGTCGACTCCGATATACTCCCTAAACACGTCGCAGATTACATCAATAAAATTCTCGCAGACTCTTTAAGAAAAGACGATCTAATTACGGAACTTACTGCTCAAATTGCCCAACTTAACAATCAAATGTCTGAGCACACCAAAGCTTTCAATGATTCACAGTCAAATAAAGCAAACAAAAAACGTAAAAAGTAAGTGATACTTTGCCGGACTCTGACGACGCTTCTCTCGCTAGTAGATCCAGGGCGACTACTGATAAATTTAAACACCCTAGAAATATAAACAACACACACATTAGGCCTATCACTCCTATCGTAATCAGGGACAAAGTCAAGTGGCTTGATATCTCCAAAACATTTAATGCAAAAAAAAATTCATACGATAAAGCATCTAATACCTCCGCAGGTATTAAAGTTATTCCTTCCACTATTGAAGACTGTCGCGCCATGCAAACATTTTTAGGCGCTAATAAAATAGAAACCATTCTTTCGCTTCACCCGATGACAAAGCAATGCACGTTGTTATACGCAATTATCCCGCCGATTACTCAATTGACACCGTCAGAAATGACCTTGTCGATAAAGGTTACGATAAGTCAATCATTCGCATGAAGGGGCCGAACCAAAAACCCTATGACATGCTATTACTAATCTTGCCTAAAAATCCGACTTCAAAAAATATATTTAATGAGACTGAAATAGCGGGCACTATTTCGGTAACTTTCGAGCCTAAGAGAACTCTTCCTAAGATCATACAATGTCACAGGTGTCAGACATTTGGGCACAGCCTGACATATTGTCATGCTGCGCCCAAATGCCTAAAGTGCGCTAAACAGCACCTTACCTTTCAATGCAAAAAAGCGAGAGACGTACCATGTATCTGCGCTAATTGCGGGGGCGATCACCCAGCGAATTACTCGCAATGTTCTTTTTATCCTAAATTCCCCAATAATAATAATAATTATCCCTCTGTTACTTCAGCTAATACTAATACTCAACACAAAACTTATGCGACAGCCACCGCACCTAATTACCCCTCAGTTAATCAAAATAATTACAACAGTAATCTACAAGTACAAACACTCAGTCCGAACCCTCATTTAAATGTTGATTCCACCCCAATTATAGTAATGACTAAGGCCTTGTTACAATTTATGCCGGCCCTACAGTCATTTGCAAAGCAACTTAACATCAATGTCTAATTACACGAACAATTTAAATATTTTTTCATGGAATGCCAACGGCCTTAATAAAATAAATTCACTTTTTTAGAATTAGTCAAAAACCATAATTTTGTTGTCATCGCGATTCAAGAGACTTTTCTAAAACCCGGCAAAAGATTTTCAATCCCTAACTATAAAATTATCAGACATGATCGAATTAACGGTGCCAAAGGTGGCGTATTGCTTGCTGTTAGGAAAAACATTCAATTTGATCGAGGTAAAGCTTCCACTCCTGACACACATTTAGAATACATCTCCGTCTCTCTAAATTTTTCCGGTAAAAAATACATTATTTATTCTTTATACAATCCTTCCTCTAGAAACTTCAATATACAAGAATTCAATAACATTTTTTCTGAACCCCCTCCTCCTCCAAATACCACAATTTTAGCAATAGGTGACTTCAATGCAAAAAGTAGGAGCTGGTCTGCCGGCTACCCGAACCGTACGGGTAAATCAATCGAAAATTACGCAACAAATCTCGACCTACAAATTACCGCCCCGCCCTCTCCCACACACTTTCCCCCTTTTGGCACTGCTACCACAATAGATAATATAGCTGTGACACAAAATCTACAGGTCTCTTACGAACTTAATACCATAAACGATCTTGACAGCGATCATCTTCCCTTATTATTACAAATCGACACTGACAACCCACGACAAAATCCCTCCCCTAAAACTAACATTAACTGGGAATTATATAAAACACATCTTAACGACAATAAAATACAAATCCGCTTTTTACACACTACACGAGACATATAAGATGCCTGCAATACCTTACAGAATAATATACAGACTGCACTAGATGCATCAAAATACGAACATCCCCTTCACGCACGAGACAAACCCCCCTTACCCGGACACATAAAAACCCTCTTACAACAAAAACGCGCTAAAAAATAGCACAACGTACAGGCAACAACCGAGAATACAACAGACTGAGATGACTAGTTAACTTCGAACTAAAGGAATTACATATTAACAACTGGACAGACAAATTGGAGAGTTTAGTTACAGCAGACAAACCATACTGGACCCTAGTTAAGAACTTAAAAAATCAGCCACGCACATCCCTTCCACCTATACACGGTGTCCGCGGGCTTGTCTACTCCGCACCGGAGAAAGCCGAAGCCTTCGCGGATGCTTTCGAGAATCAATTTACTGAAAATGTCTCCCCGGACGATGACGTCATATGGGAAGAACATGTCGAAAGAACAGTCAGGCGTCAATTATTGACAATAAATCAAGATCACCCACAAATCAATCATTGCGACTCTCAAGAATTAAAATCCATTATAAAATACATTCCCGTTAGAAAAGCCCCCGGCATTGACGGCATCACAAATAAATCTATCAAGTTATTACCGTTGAACCAATTTGCGGCGCTCCTGCAACTAATTAATGCCATCCTTCGATTAAATTATTTTCCCACTGCTTGGAAAACCGCTAAAATTGTGGTAATCCCCAAAATCCAAAATTCCATTTTCCCGACAGATTACCGCCCCATTAGTCTTCTTCCCATCCTCTCCAAAATCACAGAACGTGTAATTCTTTCCCACTTAAACGACGAAATTATTGATAACAATGCCATTACCCCGCATCAATTTGGTTTTAGACATTTTCACAGTACTGAACAACAGGCAATACGCTTAATTGAAACAGCTAACGAAGCGATGCAACTTAATAAATCTTGCGGATTAATTTTATTCGATATCGCCAAGGCATTCGATCGTGTCTGGCTTTGGGGGTTGCTCTACAAGCTTTTCTTAGCCGGTATAGCACCCCCCATGGTTCGGCTCGTTGGGAGTTTTTTGCGCGATAGAAAATTCTTAGTAAATATCGCGGATAATGTCTCGTCAAGTGTACGGAGTGCGGAGGCCGGGGTCCCTCAGGGCTCTGTTTTGGGCCCCGTTCTGTACACTCTGTACATTGGGGAAATTCCGAACCCACCTAATACCTCTTTATATTGAAAGTAGAAGCTGTATGTGCAATTGAAACTTGAGAAGTGAAAAGACCCTTGTATACTTTGCACAGTTATTTATATTAAAAATCCTGACAGAGCGCTTTCGGTTATACAACCATCATCAGTGTCATCTATAATGTATATAATAAAGTTTTTTTCAAATTATTTAAACTAATAGACTTACTTGTCGGATACAAACCCTACAGATGCGAACAACCACATGTTGGTAACCTTCAAGGTTAATTATGAATTAAGTCGTGGTGAAAAATAATATTAAAATATTCCAGTTACAACCTGATACGTTATAACTTATATAAAGTTCAGGAACATTCGATTGCAAATTAGAAAACTCATTAAAAACAAATTTTTTAAAACAATGGACAAGACATGGTTAAAATAATTTCGAGACGAGGAAGAGGTTGACGTCGAAATGACGGATGTCAAATATCAAAAGATTGCTGTCGAAAATTTGCCAGCGCATGGCCACTACAGCACCATGTGAGAAAACAAGTGCCCTACGCGACCTAAGTGAACCAAAAGTACTGGCTGGTGAGCAAATAGTACAAAGCGCTCTAATTTATTAAATTAGAAGAGAACTAAGTCTCCAGAAAACTGTAATCGAGCAATGAAACATTTGAGATGAAAAGATTTAGAAAATTTGAGAATTTTTGGAAAGTTTTTCTTTTTAACAATATTTATATTGAAAGGTAATTTGAATAATTATATTATATTATTTAAGAATGCAATGTAATGAAAAAATTTTTGAAAAATATATTTAGAGAGTTTGAGAATTTTGAATAATTGTAAAAATATTATAATATTTTTACATTATTTATAATAAAAGATGTTAGAATTATTATTAAATATTATTTATTAAAAAATTGTAATTTATTAGAAAAATATTCAAGTAAGTAAAGTTAATAATGGATACTTTCAACTTCAGATAAATTGCAATGAAAATAGAAAAGATAAAAGACAAGGATGAGTGGGAATTGCAAGTCGGATAATCCATCATCAGAGTGTTTTTCATCAATGAGAGTTAGTCCAATAATCTACGGTGTAAAGGGATAAAACTTCTATTTAAATTGACTTGTACATTGAGGCAATTATTGTTATTTTGTAATTCTTTTTTTATTTCTAAGTCCTCTAGGAAATCTAGTTTATTAAAATTTTTAGTAAAAGTTTGTATAATTATTTTTGAATTTTTATGAGGACTGAAATTGTGATTAGTATTTTTTAAATGATCTCCGAAAACAGAGTTGTCCCTCGTCAAATGTTCGTGAATACGAGTCTTTAAAGAGCGACAAGTTCTACCAATATAAGAAGCTGTACAAGACTCACAATTAAGCTTATAAACTCCACTCTTGTTTAGGTCTTCCACCTTGTCCTTATTATTAACTAAAAATTGTCCCAACTTGTGACAAGTTTTAAAAGAGACTTGAACATTATTGAAAGTTTGGCGAAAACGCCGGGCAACTTCTTGTGACAGATTTTCTTCAATAAAGGGAATAGAAATATACCTACTCTCTGATGGAGAAGTAGGGTAAGCTAAGTTATTTAGTTTTTTTGATTTAAATTTATGAATAATATTATCAACTATCGAAGGGTCATATCCATTATTGAAAGCGATCTGTTTGATTAAGTTAGCTTCTTTTTTGAAATTTTCACCAGACATAGGGATATTAAGTAACCTATTCACATAACAGTTGAATGCGGCCATTTTATGTTGATTAGGATGATTAGAAATGGAAGGTATGGTATGGTCTGTCTGTGTAGGCTTTCGAAAAATAGAAAATTCTAGCTTATTGGCACTTTTAGAGATTGTAAGATCTAAAAAATTCAGCTTATTATTTGACTCTACTTCCAAGGTAAATTTAACGTTGTTATGTAAGGAATTAAGTTTAAGTAACAAATTATTGGCTGTGGTAATATCACCTTCAATAAAGACTAGACAATCATCTACATACCGAAACCAGTGAAGAATTTCTAAGTTATTAGGAGTTATAATAAATTCGTTTTCTAAATGATTCATAAAGATCTCCGCTAGTAGAGGAGAGAGACTGCTACCCATTGCTAAACCATCCGGCTGTGAATAAAATTTGTTATTAAAAGAGAAAAAATTTTGAGAAAGGCAAAAATTAAGTAAAGTTAAAATTGTGACGATATTATCCTCATTAACGTCATTAACACGTAAGAGGTCACCCACTAACCTAACACATTCAACTTTAGGGATAGAAGTAAAAAGGTTGCTAACGTCAAAGGACACCAGCAGATAAGGTGTTGTTAAATTAAGCTCCGTTAGCTTTTTAGTTAACTCTAGGGAGTTCCGTATACCAAATTTAGGAGAAAACTTTGTAAGCTTTTGAACTAACTGCATAATAAACCTAGACAAAATGGACACAGGGGTATTAGTAAAACTTACAACAGGTCTAATAGGTATTTCGGGCTTGTGAATCTTAGGCAACCCATACATCCTCGGAATAGATGGGTTGCTGGATAAAAGCTCTCGAGGAGCCTCAAATGTGTCAAAGAAAACTTTAAATTGCTTAATATACCATTTAGTCTTGTTTACAAATTTGTTAAGAGGATTAGAAGTCAAATCTTTAAAGTTATTCTCATTCAAAAATGATGACGACGAGTTGGAGTTGTTAAGGTTAGGACTTAAATATTGTTTAACTTTTCCTATTTCTGAGAGAGACTTGCTCCAATTTGCCATAGAATTAGACGTACTCCTTGAACGTTTATCTAATGATTTTTCTTTAAAGAAACAAGTTAGGAGAGAACTCTACTTTCATTTATTCAAGTTTAATAAGAATTTGTCTCACCATAATTCCAGAGTCAACCACTTTTCCTTAAAAATTTTGAAAAAACTTAAATTGAAAATTAGAAATCAAGATTTAATTATCTCTAAGGCCGATAAAGGTAATTGTTTAGTCATTCTGCGTAAATCTGAGTACGTGGAGAAGGTGACTACTTTTTTGAATGAGAATAACTTTAAAGATTTGACTTCTAATCCTCTTAACAAATTTGTAAACAAGACTAAATGGTATATTAAGCAATTTAAAGTTTTCTTTGGCACATTTGAGGCTCCTCGAGAGCTTTTATCCAGCAACCCATCTATTCCGAGGATGTATGGATTGCCTAAGATTCACAAGCCCGAAATACCTATTAGACCTGTTGTAAGATTTACTAATACCCCTGTGTCCATTTTGTCTAGGTTTATTATGCAGTTAGTTCAAAAGCTTACAAAGTTTTCTCCTAAATTTGGTATACGGAACTCCCTAGAGTTAACTAAAAAGCTAACGGAGCTTAATTTAACAACACCTTATCTGCTGGTGTCCTTTGACGTTAGCAACCTTTTTACTTCTATCCCTAAAGTTGAATGTGTTAGGTTAGTGGGTGACCTCTTACGTGTTAATGACGTTAATGAGGATAATATCGTTACAATTTTAACTTTACTTAATTTTTGCCTTTCTCAAAATTTTTTCTCTTTTAATAACAAATTTTATTCACAGCCGGATGGTTTAGCAATGGGTAGCAGTCTCTCTCCTCTACTAGCGGAGATCTTTATGAATCATTTAGAAAACGAATTTATTATAACTCCTAATAACTTAGAAATTCTTCACTGGTTTCGGTATGTAGATGATTGTCTAGTCTTTATTGAAGGTGATATTACCACAGCCAATAATTTGTTACTTAAACTTAATTCCTTACATAACAACGTTAAATTTACCTTGGAAGTAGAGTCAAATAATAAGCTGAATTTTTTAGATCTCACAATCTCTAAAAGTGCCAATAAGCTAGAATTTTCTATTTTTCGAAAGCCTACACAGACAGACCATACCATACCTTCCATTTCTAATCATCCTAATCAACATAAAATGGCCGCATTCAACTGTTATGTGAATAGGTTACTTAATATCCCTATGTCTGGTGAAAATTTCAAAAAAGAAGCTAACTTAATCAAACAGATCGCTTTCAATAATGGATATGACCCTTCGATAGTTGATAATATTATTCATAAATTTAAATCAAAAAAACTAAATAACTTAGCTTACCCTACTTCTCCATCAGAGAGTAGGTATATTTCTATTCCCTTTATTGAAGAAAATCTGTCACAAGAAGTTGCCCGGCGTTTTCGCCAAACTTTCAATAATGTTCAAGTCTCTTTTAAAACTTGTCACAAGTTGGGACAATTTTTAGTTAATAATAAGGACAAGGTGGAAGACCTAAACAAGAGTGGAGTTTATAAGCTTAATTGTGAGTCTTGTACAGCTTCTTATATTGGTAGAACTTGTCGCTCTTTAAAGACTCGTATTCACGAACATTTGACGAGAGACAACTCTGTTTTCGGAGATCATTTAAAAAATACTAATCACAATTTCAGTCCTCATAAAAATTCAAAAATAATTATACAAACTTTTACTAAAAATTTTAATAAACTAGATTTCCTAGAGGACTTAGAAATAAAAAAAGAATTACAAAATAACAATAATTGCCTCAATGTACAAGTCAATTTAAATAGAAGTTTTATCCCTTTACACCGTAGATTATTGGACTAACTCTCATTGATGAAAAACACTCTGATGATGGATTATCCGACTTGCAATTCCCACTCATCCCTGTCTTTTATCTTTTCTATTTTCATTGCAATTTATCTGAAGTTGAAAGTATCCATTATTAACTTTACTTACTTGAATATTTTTCTAATAAATTACAATTTTTTAATAAATAATATTTAATAATAATTCTAACATCTTTTAGGGTAACTACCCCAGTGATTGGCCTATAGGTAGTCATTGGCCACATTGCTTTATTTTCTCAAAAGATAAAACGTAGGTGTCACAATCTGATTTTCCAATACTGCCAACTGATAGTTTCAAGCGTCTTCTTCCTTGCGGTTTTTATTGTTTGTAAGTTGGCAATGCATTTTAGTAATGGCCGCTAATAGAAAACCACGGTTTTGACGTCCGCCGCTAACTGAGCAATTGACAGTTCAATGTGATAAGCCCATGAGTATCCTTAGGTGAGTAAAATATAGTCAATTCTCTGTAGTTAATGTCTAACTATAATTTTCTCAATATTGTAAGATATTTACCGATCGTTTTAAAATATTTTAGAACACTTAACCTTAAATTATAATTAATTTTTTACCCGGTCACTAACATCGAATATCAATATAAAATCATATATTGGCCCTTCCGGCCAATGACTGGTAAAATGTAATTTTACAAAACTTGGGTGTATTATTATTAATTATTAAGGGCCATCAGTAGTTCATCAAAATGTTATAATATTAACATATTTGAAATACATTAGTCAGTCGTTGGCCAGAGGCCAATAACTAATTCTAATAGAAGGCCAATAATTGGATATCATGTTTAATTTCAGTTTGAATCACAAAAATGCCTAAAGTACCTGAGGGTAAGAGATATTCGAAAAGTTATTCTGAAGATGACTTGCAGAAAGCCTTAGGGGATATAAAACAAGGAGAAGCATTAAGAGAAGTGGCCAGAAAGTATAATATTCCAAGAGCAACGCTACAGTTTAGGAAAAGTGAAAAGTTTAGGAAGCCAAATTTTGGACCACCTCCTGTGCTAACACAAGATGAGGAAAATGTTCTTGTTGAGTGGTTATTCGAAAACGCAAGAAAAGGGTTTCCAAGACGAATGGAAGACTTGCAATTATCTGTCAAAGCTTTTTTAGACAAGGCACCCAGGCAAAATCCATTTAAAGATAATTATCCAGGTAGCACCTGGTATAAGGGATTTCTTCGTAGACACCCTAAAATAGCAAATCGGACACCTGAGGCAGTAACATCAGCCAGCTCAAACGTATCAGAAGCAGACATCAAAAAATGGTTTAATGATATAGAATCTTACCTTACTACGAGAGGGTATGAACATATTTTGCAAAACCCCACAAGAATTTTAAATGGCGATGAAACTTGCTTCTGTTTATGTCCAAAAACATCCAAAGTATTGGCACCAAAAGGCTCCAGAAATGTATACAAAGTAGAGCATGCTTCATCGAAACAGAATATCACAGTTATGTTTAGTTTCTCGGCATCGGGGTTACTAATTCCACCCATGATCATATTTCCAGGGAAAAGGCTGAGATCCGAAATTGCTCAGTCTATCCCTTCTGATTGGGGAATCGGTATGAGTGACTCGGGTTGGATGAAAGTGGAGTTATTTCAGGACTATATTTCGAACGTATTACACCCGACTTTGAAGAAAAATAATATTGAATTTCCTGTCATATATTTTGTGGATGGCCATAGTACGCATATTACATACGACGTAAGTGAACTGTGCAGAAATTTGGGCATAATTTTGATCTGCCTTTACCCCAACTCCACCAGAATTTTACAACCTGCCGACGTAGCAGCATTTAAACCCATTAAGACCGGATGGAAAAAAGGTGTGCTTAAATGGAGAAGAAATAATATCAATGACAATCTGACGAAAGATAAGTTTGCTCCTATTTTAAAGGAAGTAATAGAAGATTATGGAAAAGCAAGCACCTACAGGAGTGGCTTTAGAGCAACTGGGTTGTATCCCTTTAACCCAGAATCCATAGATTTTGTAAAATGTTTAGGAAACCATACTACAAGTCAACAAGCTCCTACTGTCAGCGAAGAAATAATATCAGACATAACCGCTGTAAGTATGGATTATGACAAGTTCAGTAACATTATTGGCCGAGAAAAAATTTGTGAACTTGAAAATTATTCAGCGCATGTTACTGGTGATGTGTCTCCTAATTTCGTGTTATTGCACAAGTTATGGAAAGAATTTGATGTAACAAAGAAAATAGCTAAAGAAGAAGCAAATATTGTTGGAAATACTGAAGAATCTACTATCAAAGAAGCAGTGGAAGATACTGTATGCGAAATAGATGACATAGATTTAGGAGACCAGGAAATCTTGAACACCGTCTTAAATTTATCGATAGAGAGCGAAGTTGAAGCTGAAACTAAAAAAATAAATGATGTCATGTCAAATCAGGAGTTTTCAGAAGAAATAGAAAGAGAAGCAGAAAATAACACATCGGAAATACCTGAGACAAATTCAGTGGATGAAGACAACCTGACAACTAAAGCCACGAATAGTGAAAAAGTAGTCTTCCGTATAGAAGACATTCCGATAATTTTCCAAGATGTCGCAGGAAATATTCCGGAAAATAATATAATAATTGAAGAAATTGAAAACACACCACCATTAGATATAAGTTTCAACAATAATATTGAAAACCATCCAATAGCCTTAAAGGATACATTAATATATGCTAAAACTCCTCAAAGGAAAGGAGCTCGCAATGTGGCAAGAACATCGTTTGTTATAACAGGGACGGAGTGGAGAGAAAATAAGAGGAAGCAAGATGAGGAAAGAGCACAAAAAGAAAGAGAGAAAGAAGAAAGAATTAAAAAGAGAAAAGAAAAACAAGAGGAGACAAATAGGAAAATGGGCCTCGCCTTAAATTTAAACACCGAACGTTTTGTAGGTTTATGCTATATTTGTACGGGTAATATAACACAGACAAATTTCGGTATAAAATGTGTAAATTGTATACGATCTTACCACATTAACTGCATACATAAACACAATATACATAAATCTAATTCAACAATATTTCACTGTCAAACTTGTTTAAAACGTAATATTCTGTAGTTATATCTATATCATTATGTTGTAGTTGTATATTATGTACAATAGAAGAATAGCTTCCTTTTTATATTTTTTCATATAACAAATAAACATGGATTGAACCTATAGATTTTAATTAAAAAAAAGTGCAGTTGTTTCGAACAATTACACAATTAGTAATAATTCACTGCATTAGTATTAACGTGCCTGTAAGAGAAAAGTAGGTTAATTATTATCTTTCATATTATTTCAGTCTCTAAACTTACATCCACTAATATCCCTAGTGTTCATCCTTCCATGTTTTGTTTAAACATCTCCTCCTCGTTTTCCCACATGAAAAACCCTGAAACGAAAAATAAAATAAGAAACACTTACCTGTAATACAATATAAAGATACTTACCTAGGTACAATATTTTTACTAAACTAAGGAGGTTTATTACTTCTGCGATTATTTATGAGTAGGTACATAGGTACTCTAGTTCTGGACATACCTATACCTACTTTGGCAATTCCCGAAAAGATTCTTACTTTCCTTATTGCCATGCGTTTTTTTTCTCGTTACAAATAAAACTTCCATAATACCATTATAAAAATATTTTTCCTTGATTTAATTAAGAGATGGAAATATTACCTTATACAAAGAACATTCCTAATTATTAAATAATTATTAAATGCATAAATTTCAGGTTTTTTATTTGTCGATATGACAAAAATTTAAGCCTTTGATTCAATTTTGTTAGCCGGAGACAAGTGGCCAATCACTGCCTATGCACTAGGCCAATTTCTAGTTTTAGGTGGCCAATAACTGAATAATTGGGTTACAATTGTTTAATAGCAAAATAATCAAATTACACAACCTTTGATGTAAATGAGCACATACTAATCTAAAACGTTGGAAACCTATGATGGATCTTCATTTCATTGCATATTTAAAACTTTCACAGTCTACTATTTTTTTAAAAAGTTGCAATAGCATTCTCTTAAAAGGCCAATCACTGGGGTAGTTACCCTATTATAAATAATGTAAAAATATTATAATATTTTTACAATTATTCAAAATTCTCAAACTCTCTAAATATATTTTTCAAAAATTTTTTCATTACATTGCATTCTTAAATAATATAATATAATTATTCCAATTACCTTTCAATATAAATATTGTTAAAAAGAAAAACTTTCCAAAAATTCTCAAATTTTCTAAATCTTTTCATCTCAAATGTTTCATTGCTCGATTACAGTTTTCTGGAGACTTAGTTCTCTTCTAATTTAATAAATTAGAGCGCTTTGAATTATTTGCTCACCAGCCAGTACTTTTGGTTCACTTAGGTCGCGTAGGGCACTTGTTTTCTCACATGGTGCTGTAGTGGCCATGCGCTGGCAAATTTTCGACAGCAATCTTTTGATATTTGACATCCGTCATTTCGACGTCAACCTCTTCCTCGTCTCGAAATTATTTTAACCATGTCTTGTCCATTGTTTTAAAAAATTTGTTTTTAATGAGTTTTCTAATTTGCAATCGAATGTTCCTGAACTTTATATAAGTTATAACGTATCAGGTTGTAACTGGAATATTTTAATATTATTTTTCACCACGACTTAATTCAGAATTAACCTTGAAGGTTACCAACATGTGGTTGTTCGCATCTGTAGGGTTTGTATCCGACAAGTAAGTCTATTAGTTTAAATAATTTGACATCAACTTTATTATATACATTATAGATGACACTGATGATGGTTGTATAACCGAAAGCGCTCTGTCAGGATTTTTAATATAAATAACTGTGCAAAGTATACAAGGGTCTTTTCACTTCTCACCTCTTTATATCTTTACGCCGATGACACCGCTATTATGGCTTCCGACAAATCTCTCATGTACCTCCCTGTAATTCTTCAGCCAGCTATAGATGAAATTGTAACATTTTTACGCAAATGGAAAATTAAACTTAATCCTGCTAAAACCCAGGCCTTACTCATTACTAAAAAAATTAAAATCCCTCCAAACCTTAGATCCACACGCATTGACGATACCGACATTCCACGGGCCAGAGAAGCCGTCTATCTAGGTCTGACCCTAGATAGGCGACTCCTCTGGCATCCTCACGTTAACAATGGACTACAAAAAGCTCAAAAAGTTTTCTTAGCTCTCTACCCGATGTTATCTAAAAACTCAAACCTACCCCCTCGCTGCAAACTGTTACTCTATACTCAAGTTATAAAACCAATTATCACTTACGCCGCCCACGCCTGGTGCACCGCCTCCCCCACCCTAATTAAAAAAAAAACAAACTTTTCAAAATAAATTACTCCGCCTAGTAGTTAGCGCGGAGTGGTACGTCTCCAACGCTACCATTCATGCAGATCTCAAAGTGCCCCTTATTTCAGATTTCATTAAAGACAGAACTCGCAAGATTTATAACTTAATTGCCCCACACCATCCTAATGATCTTTTAAGGCGCATTTGTGATTATCAACCTAATCCACTCCTGCCTCACAGGAGAACCAGAAACATTATAAATAATTAATCGGTGTCCTCTTGCATATCACACAAAACAATATATAATTATGTAAAAAGCTTACGCAATAATTTCGGGCCTATTAGCCCGCACTCTGTCCACTATTTCATTATAATCAAATTGTACTAAATCTGCCTCTACACAAGTTTTCTATTAATCGCGGAAAATGGCGCCAGTGCGTCCACCGCATTTATCAACTTAAAAAGCGTATTCGAACGGTATCATCATCGAGTACGCTGAGTGTTCGAATAGTAAACATCGTTTCGCTATACTTCGCTCCCGGGCTACACTTCGACTTCTTCTGTGTAAACAGCATCTCGATTTCCTGTGTAAAGTGTATCGTTTCGGCACATAGACGTTCATCGCATGTGTGAAATGGTCCAGTGGCAGAGCATCACGCCTGTAAGGTGAGGTAGACTGTATACCACATTTTCCGTTGCGTAAGCTAACTTCTCTAATATATTTTTTATGTCTAATACAAATGAAAATGTCACAAAGTCGCCTGGGTCCACCCTCGACAATATGGAGAACATGGACTCCGACATTCTACCACAAAATATTTCTAGTTACATAAATAAAATACTTGCTGATTCCCTAAGAAAGGACGAAATAATTAAAGATCTCACCGAGCAAATTGCCACCTTAAATAGACAAATGGTAGAACTTACTAATGCATTCAAAGAGTTTCAAAAATCTAAAAAAAATAATAAAAAAAGAAAATCGTCACAATCCCTTCCGGACGATTCAGATGACTTTTCTTCGGTAACCAGCAAGTCTACAACTAAGAGTAAATTCAAAAAACTTAAGGAAAAACCTGTAAAGCCTGCTGGCTATAATTTCCAAATTACAAAGGACAATAATGACCCCTCCTCTCAATATCAAAAAGATTTCCCCCCACTAAGAAAAAATAATAATGATATGCCTACAAATAATGTAAACGCAGAAGCGGTTAATAACGATAACAATAATTTTAGTGAACAAAATATGCAAGATGACTCCAATGTTTACAATTATGACGAAAATAACACACACATTAAACTCATAACTCCCATTGTTATAATAGACAAAATAAAATGGCTCGAAATCTCTAAAATGTTTAACTCTAAAAAAATCTCTTTTGAAAAAGCTTCAAATACATCCGCTGGACTTAAAATTACACCCCCCACAATCGAAGACTTTAGAGCACTGCAAAAATTTCTTTCCACCAATAAAATCGAATATCATTCTTTTGCTTCTCCAGACGACAGGGCTATGCATGTCGTCATCAGAAATTACCCGGCAGATTACCCCATCGACACGGTCAGATATGATCTTGTAGAGAAGGGGTATGAGCCTAAATCAATAATAAGAATGAAAGGTCCCAACCAAAAGCCTTATGGCATGCTTTTGCTCATCCGACCAAAAACCCGTCCTCTAAGAATATTTTTAACGAAACAGAAATAGCTGGCAACATTTCAGTTACGTTTGAACCCAAAAGAACACGCCCTAAAATTATCCAATGTCACAGGTGCCAGGTATTTGGGCACAGCCAGACTTATTGTCATGCTGCGCCCAAATGCGCCAAACAACATCTCACATTTTTATGCAAAAACCTAAAGATATACCATGCACTGGCGCCAATTGCGGGGGCGAACACCCATCTAATTATTCCCAGTGCTCCTTTTATCCCAAAATTCCCGTTAATAATTACACCCCCTCTAAATATAACCCACAAACTAAGACTTTTTCGGCAGCCACCACGCCTAATCACCCTCCAAAAACACAAAATAATATCGCAAATTCTCAAATTACCACTTTTAGACATAATCATAATCAAAATCAAAATTCACAAACCAATGACGATTCGAATCCAATTATAGTTATGACGAGAGCGCTGCTGCAATTTATGCCAGCTCTACAGTCATTCGCAGCTCAGTTAAATATAAATGGCTAACGAAATAGATAGTTTAGAATTTTTTTCTTGGAATGCCAATAGCATTGTACAAAATAAATACACTTTTCTCGAATTAGTAAAAATTCACAAATTTGATATAATCGCAATTCAAGAAACTTTCTTAAAACCGGGAAAAATATTCTCAATACCCAACTACACTATTGTTAGGCACGACAGAACAACTGGTGCACGGGGTGGTTTGCTACTAGCTATAAGAAAAAACCTACCTTTCGTTCGAGGCGACTCCTCAACTAATAATACTAACTTAGAATATACATCTATATGCGTAACTATCGCTAACAAAAAATTCCTTATTTACACAGTAGGGTAAACAACCTAGTTATTGGACAAATGGGAGTAATTGGACAGTTACAAATTAATAGTGTATAAGAAGGACTCTGTGTGTATTTCTGCTGTTGTTTGATCATAGATGGTGCCACCAATCATTCCCACATTACTTTAGTGCGCAGCCACATGCGTCGAAGGTCATGTTTTGGCGCGAATCCATTTGTTGTTTTAGTGTGTGCAGTGCTTGTCTCCCTGCTGTTATTTTCGTAAGGTAGGTGGCTAAAATATTTATCGAAAAATTGATTTAAATATAAGTCCTGACTAAAATTCTCATGAAATATGGAAAACTAGTATTGAAAGCTCGCGCTTTTTAAATTTAACGGCAATATATTTTTGTTAGGTTAAGTTCTAGGTGGGTGTCCAATAACTGGTTAAATATTTAACATTTCATTTAATTATTGGACACGTGTCCCATAACTGGTTTTATGCTGCTTTTTATGATGTATACACCATTGTGTAGGCCTTGATTTCGTGATTCATACCATATTTAAATTTAAGCTATATTTACATTTTGTGCAGTTATTGGACACGTGTACAATAGCTAGATACTGGATGTCCAATAACTAGAACAGGTCATTTTAGCTCTACACAATGCCTAAAAAGAACCCCTACGACATTATGTGCATCGAATTGGCTATAAGGGAAATACAATCGAATAATATGTCCCTAAGAGCAGCAGCAAAAAAATATGGCGTTCCGAAATCTACCTTAAATTTTAAAATTAAAAACCCTGGACATAAAGACACTTGCGGCCCTTCACCTATACTGACTGCACGAGAAGAGTCTGAACTTGTCAAGTGAGTTTTTAATATACTGAAACTTGATGTTATCAGGTCTACACACTTATTTATTGAACAAACATATTTTTTATTAGATGGATTGAAGAATTAGCGCCACGAGGATTTCCACGAAAAAAAGAAGACATTTTGAATAGTGTCCAAAATTTTTTAACAGAAAATCCTCGTCCCAATCCCTTCAAGAATAATAGGCCAGGCGAATGCTGGTTTAAGGTAACATTAGGAAACATCTCTTTCTTTTACTTACAAATATGTTTTCAGGCTTTTTTAAGAAGGCACCCAACAATTGTGCAAAGAACCAGTGAAGCAGTAAGCGCAGCTAGTGCGTGTGTGTCAGAGTCTGATATAAAAAAATGGTTTATAGAAATTGAAGATTATTTGAAATTGAAAAATATCGATTATAATGATCCTTCTAGAATATTTAATGGGGATGAAACTGGTTTTCAAATTTGCCCGAGCACGGGAAAAGTTTTTGCCTCAAAAGGATCAAAGAATGTCTACACGGTAGACAAAGGATCACAAAAAGAAAGTATAACCGTGATGTTTACTTTTTCTGCATCGGGAATGACGTGTCCACCCATGATAGTTTATCCTTACAAAAGGATTCCAGAGAAAATAAGTGTTACCGTAAATGCTGCCTGGGGTATAGGCAGATCGGACAATGGCTGGATGACGGCAGACACATTTTACGATTATATTAAAAACATATTTCAGCCATTTTTAATAGAGAAAAATATTCAGTTCCCAGTTGTACTATTCCTAGATGGTCATAAGTCTCATCTAACTTATGATTTAAGCTTACTATGCAGTGAGTTAAATATTGAAGTAATTGCATTGTATCCGAATGCAACCAGAATTCTCCAGCCATGCGATGTCGCTGTATTTCGACCAATAAAAATTGGATGGAAAAAGGGTCTTAGAGAATTTTATGCAAATAATCCAGGAGAAGTTCTAAATAAAATATCATTTGCGCCACTTTTAGAGAAGGTGGTAACAGAAGTTGTAAAGCCACAAACATTGATCAATGGATTTAGAGCATGTGGATTATTTCCGTTTAATGTCGATGCGATAGATTATTCCAAGTGTTTGGGAAAGGACAACAAACGTGAAAAAGTAGATTTCAGCTAGGTTATCATTTAAGTTTTTTTTATTCAATATTAACTTCTGTTTCAGGTGGAAGCTCTCCCTGAAACTACCATGGATTATAATACGTATCTTCAGTTTGTGGGGAATGAACGTGTTGAGAAATTTAAATCGTTGGGAGCACTCCTTAACGATGATGAATTAAACGCGGAATTTGTGGCTCTTTACAATATGTGGAAGTTTTTCCATACTAACGAATTCGAAAACAACCATACTGTTAACGAAACAGACCAAGCAGCTTATATCAAAGATCCTAAAATTGTGCAACAAACAAATATTCAGGAAGATGAAAACCTAGTAGTTGGTGATACAATTGATTTAGAATTTAGAAATGGTGATTTAGAAGATAATGTACACTCAGAAGCTAAAGTTGAAAATTCAACCAAAGTTATTGTATCAATGAAGGAAATCTTACAGATGCCTCTAAGAATCTGTCACTAGTTACTGAACCAATAAAACGCAAAAATATTAACGATTACTTGAATCTGCCAGATCAACCTCAACGTAAAAACAAACGAAATATAGAACGTGTTTCATATGCAATAACTTCACGACTTTACCAACAAACATTTGAAGCCAAGAGAGCTCTTAAATTAGAGGAAGAACGAAAGAAACTAGATAGAAAACGGAAAAGGGAGGAAGCGGCCACAGCGAAGCTTAACCGGGAAAATAAAAAAAAATTGTGTAAAGACAAAGGAAAGGATACAATTTGCTTTGTGTGTCAAAAGGTCGTAAAGAAAGCCTATCTGACCTTTGATGGATGCAAACAAATTATTCACCGTGGTTGTGTGCCAAAAGCACATAAAAGACATATTCCTGATTTGGACGACGTTGAGGATGATTTGTTTATGTGCCATGTTTGTTACAAAGAAGAAAGTGAAGAGGAGTATAACGAAGAAAGTGAGACAGTGACCAAACTGATAAAGAAGGTGAAAAGGAAGAAATGGCCATTGAAAATAAAGGTGATTTGACCGACTCAGAAAATGAAACTGAAGGCAAAGTAGAACTAGAAAAAAACATGGCGAATAATAAATGCAGACAAACTAGGTATAAAGAAGAAAGTGAGACTAATGACCAAACTGATAAAGAAGGCGAAAGGGAAGAAATAGCCATTGAAAATAAAGGTGACTTGACCGACTCAGAAAATGAAACTGAAGACAAATTAGAAGAACTAGAAGAAAACATGGCCAATAATAACTGCAGACAAACTATCGATAACCAATACCTTCAAAAGACTTACGCAAATGAAGAAGAGGAAATTAACGACCTATATAACCTGTATATGACCGAGAGTGCCAAATTTTAATTTACTAATACGATTCTGGACTGGATAAACTAGATGGTTCTGGATGAACAACCGCATAATCAGCAAATTCTTAATGTCCAATAACTAAATTTTGTGTGTCCGATACTAAATAAAATGTCCAATAACTAGTTTTTTTTAGTTATTTTTTTGTTAAAATTTTTCTATGAATTAATTCAGAATATATATAAAAAAATAAAGTATACAATGATAAAATAAACCCTCATACCAAATGTTGTGTAACAAACACACCCGTAACAACCTTAATATGACTTTGACAGCTTTGACAATTCTGGGAAAATCTAAACTGTCCCATAACTGAGTGGTTTACCCTATATAACCCTCCTTCTAGAAATTTCAATATACAGGACCTTAACGAAATCTTTCACGACCCTTCTACACCCAACACCACTGTTATAGCTATAGGTGACCTTAATGCAAAGACCAGAAGCTGGTCAGCTGGTAATGCAAATAGAGCAGGCAAATTACTAGAAACTTACACTACTAATCGAAACTTGCGGATCATTGCCCCGCCTACACCCACTCACTATTCCGCGTTTGGTGCGGCAACCACTATAGATATAGCGGTAACTCAAAACTTGCTAAACACTTATGAATTCTCCACAATCAACGACTTAGACAGTGATCACTTACCGACCTTGTTACATTTGAAAGTCATATATCGCTAACTAGGTTTATGTCAAAAAAATGGAGGAAACGCTGGGATTAAACCTCTAAATTTTCTGTCACAAAATAAGTAGGAACCTACTTTTTATTTCGCTAATTGTTTTCAAGTTTTTTTTTCTTCAAATACACTCTTTATATTATTTATTTATTAAAATCTAAATATTAAACAATAACTGTTCAATTTTACAATAGGCAAGTAGTATACATTCATTAGCAAATATATATAACCTAATAAATAACTAAATAGTTAATCACTACAAGATTTTAATCTTTGTATTATACTTATTTAGTTTATCAACCAATCTATCGCTGCTCTGCCATATTCCCTACTTTTTCTGTAGTCCATACAATTCAATTTTGAGCCTGAAAATAAATCAAATCATTAATTATTATTGTAAATTTATTAATTAGTCCAGTACTTACCATTTTGACTTAAATTGTCCGGAATATTTTCTTGTCTTGTGGCTTTGGAAGAATTCCTGAGGTGTGTTGTGGATTGTTGGTTGATTATGTAAGAAGTCGTGCATTTGCTGATCTCTGATATGAGCGCGATTTGTTTTGCACTGGTTTTTGGTGAATAGAGTGGCTAATTTTATCTGTTCCTTGTTATTTTGCCTGAAAATGAAAGGATTATAGACGTATTTGCGGGGAAATGGTTTGTTTACATTTGGAACTTCGGGCTTAATAAATAATAACCGGTGTTAAATGCGATATTATGAGTTGGGCGTAGGTTTGCTTACCGATTTCATCGCTTGGAACTTATGGATGAAGAATATGAGGCAGCCCGGATGGTTCTTGTGCGGAAATATGCGCTGGTACCGGCCACGCACTGTTTTGGTTCAATCGCCATGTTCGGCTGTTGACAATTCCGGTCGGCCTGCAGACTGCCTTTCTCCTGCCGCGGAAGTCGGTGATGCGCGTGCCCGTTCTACGCATGACGTCGTTAACGTAGCAGTCAAAATAGTATCTGCAATGTACTCCCTTTGGTAAATTATTTAATATTATTGTTATTTCGGTTATCCGGAAGGTCTTCAATATTATCTTGTTGGGCAAAGCTGTTTTACTTTTGGCCTTTATCTGGTTCTTTGATGGTTCCTGCATTCAGTTTGACGGGTTATTTCCGGTCACATGACACGCCAACGTCATTGGAGGGTCCTCGCCCCATTCCTGGAATCACTTTTTCAAGTTTGGTCGGCCAAGTGTGTGTGCAAATTTCTGGAAGTTGCCGAGATTGCGGCTCCACATTTTGTAGGATTTTTCTTCATGAAAAAATTTGACAAATATTGTGTACCTTGCAGTTTGGTTGTTGAGTTTCGTTGTGGTACACAATTAACGACTTTGGTCGGATTTATAACACACGTCGAACCGGTGAGTTGCTCCTCCATTTTGTCTTTTTTTTTTAATTTGAAACGCCTTTCGTTTTTGTAGAGCTTGATGAGAACCAAATTTATTGCCGGAAGCTGTAAATTCCAGGGGTGAATTGCAAGAAAGCCACCCACCATCCACGTAAGCCACCTTCACCTAGTATATTTTCGAGTTACGTAATCCCGTAATTTCTAGGGCTTTTTCCCATATAGTCTCCGAGTTTTGTTCTGTTTGTCCTGTTGAACACTTGGCTGCAGTTGCTGGGAGCTGAACCTTGGGTCCTGTGAGAGGCTGCGCGAGACTGTTGTGAGGTGTACCCTGCTTGTACCCCTACTACCACCCTACCTACAGCTAAGTGTAGTTTTAAGAAATACTAAGATAGTTTTTTTTAAATTAAAATCTCCGATCTCCCACAAGGAAACTTCCCTTCTGCAAGTTTTGTCTAGTCTGATTAATGTAAGTTTTTAAAGTGTGGAACACCTATCAGTTGCACCAAGGCATCAGTGTCCTATTAGTTGCTTCACAACATACCTACAAGATATTAACGTGTTATTAATTTAGTTCGTAGATATTTATAAATTTGTTTTAACCTTTAATGTTAACATTTTGTTACTTATTTTGCGGTGGCATACAGGAAATATCCCTCCATTTGGTAGCCCTACTGTAAACCGTGCTCACGTGAGAACTGGTATAAAGGAAAGTGATATTTAAAACTAAGTGGTTATCGTCTCGAAAGGTGCTCCACAATAATATTAATAAGAACCTATTATACAACGAGCTTGTGATACCCGCATTCTATTATTTAAATGTTTGCCACCTTTTAACATAATTTTTCTATTAAATATTTATAGACTATAGTAGCTGAAATTTTCTTTATTGGGGTTGCGCAGTCACCACTCCATATAATAATAACCCACTCCCATACGCCCACGTGAGCTGGCTAGTGGGCCGTTTCTCTCCCCATTTGGCCTCAAACGGCGCACTATAAAACAAATTTGTTTGGGTTGACACATACAGGGTGGTCATCTTTGACCCTGCCCCTTCGAACTTTATTGTGAATAAATTTATCTTGAATTAAATTTTCTTAATAATATATCAAGCCAATTAAACCCGTAACAATGGCGCCCAACTAATTTAGTTGTTTATATGGTACTGGTGATTGCGTAGGTCATTTTTTTTTGCCTTCAAAAATTTTCTAATCGGTTTTCTCATTTTATTTTAAAATAATTTGGAACTTTGTCCCTGGTGCTACTGTTTTAAGTCAAATTTATTAGGTGCAAGTAGGTTTATTTCAGCCGTGCGTAATTAATCGAACAGAGAAAAAAAAAGGTCAACTTTTTTGTTGCGGATATCAGTTTATTCCGCCGGTAGATAATAATATTTTTGAATAAAAAGTTAGGAGAGCAGTATTTGAGTTAATGCCGAATATGTAGTATATAGATTTGTTTTAGGATTGGGAAAGTACATACGCAGTTTTTTGTTGCGGGTGTGGAAAAACGCGGAGCTATTTGAATTTTATTGCATTGTTTGTGTAGATATATTAGTCGTTCTTTTCGTGCTTTTAAGATTACCTTTTTTGAAGATTATTATTTGTGGTAATATTTGGTGTATTTTCTTTGATCACTGTCGCAATTTTTTTTTCGGGAGGGGGTGATAGCAACTTTTTGGTTGCTCTTTTTATACTGTTTGCAATTTAAATTTTCGCTTAGAATAAATTTTACTGCTACTACCATTTATCTATAATCTCATTAATTTTTTTGTTCTATAGTTTTCTAAGCTTGTTTCTTTCGTGGTTCTCTTTGAAATATGATGGAGGTCAACCGCCTTTTAAGTGACGAATTGTCATATGAGTTGATAGTAAGGGGAATAGATGTAGGATCAAGTACGGTGACTGAAAAAAGAGCCCTATTGCGAGAGGTTTTAAAGAAAGAGCAGGCTGGTGCCGTTGGCGATGCTACGGTGAGATTGGAACCTGAGAGAGAGGTGAATATTTGTTCGGTTAAATTGGAAGAACTACTGGGTTGTATTCAGGACTTTAATGGGGATAATAAAGGTAACGAATATAAACGGATTCGTACGAGATTGATTCACGTTCGCGGTCGTGTACGACGAATCGTTACCGAAAACTC
Organism: Pseudeuparius sepicola; assembly: GCA_963920635.1. NCBI lineage: Eukaryota > Metazoa > Arthropoda > Insecta > Coleoptera > Anthribidae > Pseudeuparius > Pseudeuparius sepicola. Next base: position 9,874,841 of record OY987307.1, on the reverse strand, counting down.
TGAATTTTTAAGCGAACTTACAAAACTTAGTGAGCTGTGTGACAACTTGTTAGATTCTTTGGAGGCAACTTATGCAGCTGCAGTAATTACAGAGTTTTCTCAGACCCCTCCCCGCGAACAAACGCATACTTTAGTAAATGCAAACACTTCTGTGGTTGATAAAGATCCACGTGGGTCTTCGGTGCTGCTATAGCCTCTCAAGATGTTCCGATTTCACCTGTGGTTGGGACTTCGGATCCTATAGTCGATTTAGTCTCTCTCGAGAAAACCGTGAACCGGGTAATAACTCTAGAACCTATAGAGCAGGATCCTCTCGAGGTTTCACTGTTAGCGGAACCTCTGTCTCATTCAAGGAGGGCAGGAAATGGTTTCGGTGGTGGACTCCATGCTTATAATTTTAGTCATTGGCAGCCTTCGGCAGACCACTCGCGTAGCCCTCGCGTTTCATTTGCGCCGGCTGCAGGACAGCCCTGTCTTAATGCTATGGATGACATGGTTAACTCGACGCGATGTCAGCCATTTGTTCCGTGTGATGGATCTCGTGGGATAGATGTTAGTAAGTGGAACTTATATTTTAATGGAGAGTCTAGTGTCGCGAATTTCCTGGAAAGGTTGTAGGAGTTGCGGGTTTCTAGGGGAGTGTCGGAACAGCAACTCTTGCGTTCGGCGGCGAAGTTATTTACTGGGACTGCTGCCATTTGGTATCGATCTATTAGGCACACTGTTCGCAACTACTTCGCCTTACGTTTTTGCCCTACGATTATGAGGCGGCTTTGTGGGACGAGTTGCGACGGCGTACCCAAGGAGCAGAGGAGAGAATTGTTTTGTATATTGCGGTGATGGAGAACTTGTTTAGTAGGTTATCCGAGAAACCCTCAGAGGAGACACGCGTTAATTTTATTCGTCGCAATATGCTGCCATCGCTTCAGACTCGCCTGGCGTTGCACAAGATTTCAACTTTGGATGAGTTGGTTAAATTGGGTCGTGCGATTGAGGAGGCTAACGCGAGAGCTCAACAATTTTGTCCTCCACCTGTTAATCCTCGACAGGTACTTGAACCTGAGTTGGTGTATCGACGTCCCGGCTGTGTACGAGTTTCTGCAGTTTCGGTGAACGCTCCTGTCGATGGTATTTCTCCCGTAGTTCGAGTTGGCCCAGGGTTTGGTGGAGTCTCTGCCGAGGAACGAGCTAGGATTTGTTGGAACTGTGGTGTCTCCGGCCATGTGCGTGCTCGATGCCCTTCACCTGCAAAGAGGTTATGTTTTCGTTGTGGTAGGCCTGATGTAACAGTCCGTACGTGTCCTAGGTGAGCGGGAAACGGGCAACCGAGTCACTAGAGAGTGGTGGTAGTGACCCGAGTACTGACACCACTGCAAGCCATGAAATGGAAATACAATCGAATAATATGTCCCTAAGAGCAGCAGCAAAAAAATATGGCGTTCCGAAATCTACCTTAAATTTTAAAATTAAAAACCCTGGACATAAAGACACTTGCGGCCCTTCACCTATACTGACTGCACGAGAAGAGTCTGAACTTGTCAAGTGAGTTTTTAATATACTGAAACTTGATGTTATCAGGTCTACACACTTATTTATTGAACAAACATATTTTTTATTAGATGGATTGAAGAATTAGCGCAACGAGGATTTCCACGAAAAAAAGAAGACATTTTGAATAGTGTCCAAAATTTTTTAACAGAAAATCCTCGTCCCAATCCCTTCAAGAATAATAGGCCAGGCGAATGCTGGTTTAAGGTAACATTAGGAAACATCTCTTTCTTTTACTTACAAATATGTTTTCAGGCTTTTTTAAGAAGGCACCCAACAATTGTGCAAAGAACCAGTGAAGCAGTAAGCGCAGCTAGTGCGTGTGTGTCAGAGTCTGATATAAAAAAATGGTTTATAGAAATTGAAGATTATTTGAAATTGAAAAATATCGATTATAATGATCCTTCTAGAATATTTAATGGGGATGAAACTGGTTTTCAAATTTGCCCGAGCACGGGAAAAGTTTTTGCCTCAAAAGGATCAAAGAATGTCTACACGGTAGACAAAGGATCACAAAAAGAAAGTATAACCGTGATGTTTACTTTTTCTGCATCGGGAATGACGTGTCCACCCATGATAGTTTATCCTTACAAAAGGATTCCAGAGAAAATAAGTGTTACCGTAAATGCTGCCTGGGGTATAGGCAGATCGGACAATGGCTGGATGACGGCAGACACATTTTACGATTATATTAAAAACATATTTCAGCCATTTTTAATAGAGAAAAATATTCAGTTCCCAGTTGTACTATTCCTAGATGGTCATAAGTCTCATCTAACTTATGATTTAAGCTTACTATGCAGTGAGTTAAATATTGAAGTAATTGCATTGTATCCGAATGCAACCAGAATTCTCCAGCCATGCGATGTCGCTGTATTTCGACCAATAAAAATTGGATGGAAAAAGGGTCTTAGAGAATTTTATGCAAATAATCCAGGAGAAGTTCTAAATAAAATATCATTTGCGCCACTTTTAGAGAAGGTGGTAACAGAAGTTGTAAAGCCACAAACATTGATCAATGGATTTAGAGCATGTGGATTATTTCCGTTTAATGTCGATGCGATAGATTATTCCAAGTGTTTGGGAAAGGACAACAAACGTGAAAAAGTAGATTTCAGCTAGGTTATCATTTAAGTTTTTTTTATTCAATATTAACTTCTGTTTCAGGTGGAAGCTCTCCCTGAAACTACCATGGATTATAATACGTATCTTCAGTTTGTGGGGAATGAACGTGTTGAGAAATTTAAATCGTTGGGAGCACTCCTTAACGATGATGAATTAAACGCGGAATTTGTGGCTCTTTACAATATGTGGAAGTTTTTCCATACTAACGAATTCGAAAACAACCATACTGTTAACGAAACAGACCAAGCAGCTTATATCAAAGATCCTAAAATTGTGCAACAAACAAATATTCAGGAAGATGAAAACCTAGTAGTTGGTGATACAATTGATTTAGAATTTAGAAATGGTGATTTAGAAGATAATGTACACTCAGAAGCTAAAGTTGAAAATTCAACCAAAGTTATTGTATCAATGAAGGAAATCTTACAGATGCCTCTAAGAATCTGTTACTAGTTACTGAACCAATAAAACGCAAAAATATTAACGATTACTTGAATCTGCCAGATCAACCTCAACGTAAAAACAAACGAAATATAGAACGTGTTTCATATGCAATAACTTCACGACTTTACCAACAAACATTTGAAGCCAAGAGAGCTCTTAAATTAGAGGAAGAACGAAAGAAACTAGATAGAAAACGGAAAAGGGAGGAAGCGGCCACAGCGAAGCTTAACCGGGAAAATAAAAAAAAATTGTGTAAAGACAAAGGAAAGGATACAATTTGCTTTGTGTGTCAAAAGGTCGTAAAGAAAGCCTATCTGACCTTTGATGGATGCAAACAAATTATTCACCGTGGTTGTGTGCCAAAAGCACATAAAAGACATATTCCTGATTTGGACGACGTTGAGGATGATTTGTTTATGTGCCATGTTTGTTACAAAGAAGAAAGTGAAGAGGAGTATAACGAAGAAAGTGAGACTAGTGACCAAACTGATAAAGAAGGTGAAAAGGAAGAAATGGCCATTGAAAATAAAGGTGATTTGACCGACTCAGAAAATGAAACTGAAGGCAAAGTAGAACTAGAAAAAAACATGGCGAATAATAAATGCAGACAAACTAGGTATAAAGAAGAAAGTGAGACTAATGACCAAACTGATAAAGAAGGCGAAAGGGAAGAAATAGCCATTGAAAATAAAGGTGACTTGACCGACTCAGAAAATGAAACTGAAGACAAATTAGAAGAACTAGAAGAAAACATGGCCAATAATAACTGCAGACAAACTATCGATAACCAATACCTTCAAAAGACTTACGCAAATGAAGAAGAGGAAATTAACGACCTATATAACCTGTATATGACCGAGAGTGCCAAATTTTAATTTACTAATACGATTCTGGACTGGATAAACTAGATGGTTCTGGATGAACAACCGCATAATCAGCAAATTCTTAATGTCCAATAACTAAATTTTGTGTGTCCGATACTAAATAAAATGTCCAATAACTAGTTTTTTTTAGTTATTTTTTTGTTAAAATTTTTCTATGAATTAATTCAGAATATATATAAAAAAATAAAGTATACAATGATAAAATAAACCCTCATACCAAATGTTGTGTAACAAACACACCCGTAACAACCTTAATATGACTTTGACAGCTTTGACAATTCTGGGAAAATCTAAACTGTCCCATAACTGAGTGGTTTACCCTATATAACCCTCCTTCTAGAAATTTCAATATACAGGACCTTAACGAAATCTTTCACGACCCTTCTACACCCAACACCACTGTTATAGCTATAGGTGACCTTAATGCAAAGACCAGAAGCTGGTCAGCTGGTAATGCAAATAGAGCAGGCAAATTACTAGAAACTTACACTACTAATCGAAACTTGCGGATCATTGCCCCGCCTACACCCACTCACTATTCCGCGTTTGGTGCGGCAACCACTATAGATATAGCGGTAACTCAAAAATTGCTAAACACTTATGAATTCTCCACAATCAACGACTTAGACAGTGATCACTTACCGACCTTGTTACATTTGAAAGTCATATATCGCTAACTAGGTTTATGTCAAAAAAATGGAGGAAACGCTGGGATTAAACCTCTAAATTTTCTGTCACAAAATAAGTAGGAACCTACTTTTTATTTCGCTAATTGTTTTCAAGTTTTTTTTTTCTTCAAATACACTCTTTATATTATTTATTTATTAAAATCTAAATATTAAACAATAACTGTTCAATTTTACAATAGGCAAGTAGTATACATTCATTAGCAAATACATATAACCTAATAAATAACTAAATAGTTAATCACTACAAGATTTTAATCTTTGTATTATACTTATTTAGTTTATCAACCAATCTATCGCTGCTCTGCCATATTCCCTACTTTTTCTGTAGTCCATACAATTCAATTTTGAGCCTGAAAATAAATCAAATCATTAATTATTATTGTAAATTTATTAATTAGTCCAGTACTTACCATTTTGACTTAAATTGTCCGGAATATTTTCTTGTCTTGTGGCTTTGGAAGAATTCCTGAGGTGTGTTGTGGATTGTTGGTTGATTATGTAAGAAGTCGTGCATTTGCTGATCTCTGATATGAGCGCGATTTGTTTTGCACTGGTTTTTGGTGAATAGAGTGGCTAATTTTATCTGTTCCTTGTTATTTTGCCTGAAAATGAAAGGATTATAGACGTATTTGCGGGGAAATGGTTTGTTTACATTTGGAACTTCGGGCTTAATAAATAATAACCGGTGTTAAATGCGATATTATGAGTTGGGCGTAGGTTTGCTTACCGATTTCATCGCTTGGAACTTATGGATGAAGAATATGAGGCAGCCCGGATGGTTCTTGTGCGGAAATATGCGCTGGTACCGGCCACGCACTGTTTTGGTTCAATCGCCATGTTCGGCTGTTGACAATTCCGGTCGGCCTGCAGACTGCCTTTCTCCTGCCGCGGAAGTCGGTGATGCGCGTGCCCGTTCTACGCATGACGTCGTTAACGTAGCAGTCAAAATAGTATCTGCAATGTACTCCCTTTGGTAAATTATTTAATATTATTGTTATTTCGGTTATCCGGAAGGTCTTCAATATTATCTTGTTGGGCAAAGCTGTTTTACTTTTGGCCTTTATCTGGTTCTTTGATGGTTCCTGCATTCAGTTTGACGGGTTATTTCCGGTCACATGACACGCCAACGTCATTGGAGGGTCCTCGCCCCATTCCTGGAATCACTTTTTCAAGTTTGGTCGGCCAAGTGTGTGTGCAAATTTCTGGAAGTTGCCGAGATTGCGGCTCCACATTTTGTAGGATTTTTCTTCATGAAAAAATTTGACAAATATTGTGTACCTTGCAGTTTGGTTGTTGAGTTTCGTTGTGGTACACAATTAACGACTTTGGTCGGATTTATAACACACGTCGAACCGGTGAGTTGCTCCTCCATTTTGTCTTTTTTTTTTAATTTGAAACGCCTTTCGTTTTTGTAGAGCTTGATGAGAACCAAATTTATTGCCGGAAGCTGTAAATTCCAGGGGTGAATTGCAAGAAAGCCACCCACCATCCACGTAAGCCACCTTCACCTAGTATATTTTCGAGTTACGTAATCCCGTAATTTCTAGGGCTTTTTCCCATATAGTCTCCGAGTTTTGTTCTGTTTGTCCTGTTGAACACTTGGCTGCAGTTGCTGGGAGCTGAACCTTGGGTCCTGTGAGAGGCTGCGCGAGACTGTTGTGAGGTGTACCCTGCTTGTACCCCTACTACCACCCTACCTACAGCTAAGTGTAGTTTTAAGAAATACTAAGATAGTTTTTTTTAAATTAAAATCTCCGATCTCCCACAAGGAAACTTCCCTTCTGCAAGTTTTGTCTAGTCTGATTAATGTAAGTTTTTAAAGTGTGGAACACCTATCAGTTGCACCAAGGCATCAGTGTCCTATTAGTTGCTTCACAACATACCTACAAGATATTAACGTGTTATTAATTTAGTTCGTAGATATTTATAAATTTGTTTTAACCTTTAATGTTAACATTTTGTTACTTATTTTTCGGTGGCATACAGGAAATATCCCTCCATTTGGTAGCCCTACTGTAAACCGTGCTCACGTGAGAACTGGTATAAAGGAAAGTGATATTTAAAACTAAGTGGTTATCGTCTCGAAAGGTGCTCCACAATAATATTAATAAGAACCTATTATACAACGAGCTTGTGATACCCGCATTCTATTATTTAAATGTTTGCCACCTTTTAACATAATTTTTCTATTAAATATTTATAGACTATAGTAGCTGAAATTTTCTTTATTGGGGTTGCGCAGTCACCACTCCATATAATAATAACCCACTCCCATACGCCCACGTGAGCTGGCTAGTGGGCCGTTTCTCTCCCCATTTGGCCTCAAACGGCGCACTATAAAACAAATTTGTTTGGGTTGACACATACAGGGTGGTCATCTTTGACCCTGCCCCTTCGAACTTTATTGTGAATAAATTTATCTTGAATTAAATTTTCTTAATAATATATCAAGCCAATTAAACCCGTAACAATGGCGCCCAACTAATTTAGTTGTTTATATGGTACTGGTGATTGCGTAGGTCATTTTTTTTTGCCTTCAAAAATTTTCTAATCGGTTTTCTCATTTTATTTTAAAATAATTTGGAACTTTGTCCCTGGTGCTACTGTTTTAAGTCAAATTTATTAGGTGCAAGTAGGTTTATTTCAGCCGTGCGTAATTAATCGAACAGAGAAAAAAAAGGTCAACTTTTTTGTTGCGGATATCAGTTTATTCCGCCGGTAGATAATAATATTTTTGAATAAAAAGTTAGGAGAGCAGTATTTGAGTTAATGCCGAATATGTAGTATATAGATTTGTTTTAGGATTGGGAAAGTACATACGCAGTTTTTTGTTGCGGGTGTGGAAAAACGCGGAGCTATTTGAATTTTATTGCATTGTTTGTGTAGATATATTAGTCGTTCTTTTCGTGCTTTTAAGATTACCTTTTTTGAAGATTATTATTTGTGGTAATATTTGGTGTATTTTCTTTGATCACTGTCGCAATTTTTTTTTCGGGAGGGGGTGATAGCAACTTTTTGGTTGCTCTTTTTATACTGTTTGCAATTTAAATTTTCGCTTAGAATAAATTTTACTGCTACTACCATTTATCTATAATCTCATTAATTTTTTTGTTCTATAGTTTTCTAAGCTTGTTTCTTTCGTGGTTCTCTTTGAAATATGATGGAGGTCAACCGCCTTTTAAGTGACGAATTGTCATATGAGTTGATAGTAAGGGGAATAGATGTAGGGTCAAGTACGGTGACTGAAAAAAGAGCCCTATTGCGAGAGGTTTTAAAGAAAGAGCAGGCTGGTGCCGTTGGCGATGCTACGGTGAGATTGGAACCTGAGAGAGAGGTGAATATTTGTTCGGTTAAATTGGAAGAACTACTGGGTTGTATTCAGGACTTTAATGGGGATAATAAAGGTAACGAATATAAACGGATTCGTACGAGATTGATTCACGTTCGCGGTCGTGTACGACGAATCGTTACCGAAAACTCTGAATTTTTAAGCGAACTTACAAAACTTAGTGAGCTGTGTGACAACTTGTTAGATTCTTTGGAGGCAACTTATGCAGCTGCAGTAATTACAGAGTTTTCTCAGACCCCTCCCCGCGAACAAACGCATACTTTAGTAAATGCAAACACTTCTGTGGTTGATAAAGATCCACGTGGGTCTTCGGTGCTGCTATAGCCTCTCAAGATGTTCCGATTTCACCTGTGGTTGGGACTTCGGATCCTATAGTCGATTTAGTCTCTCTCGAGAAAACCGTGAACCGGGTAATAACTCTAGAACCTATAGAGCAGGATCCTCTCGAGGTTTCACTGTTAGCGGAACCTCTGTCTCATTCAAGGAGGGCAGGAAATGGTTTCGGTGGTGGACTCCATGCTTATAATTTTAGTCATTGGCAGCCTTCGGCAGACCACTCGCGTAGCCCTCGCGTTTCATTTGCGCCGGCTGCAGGACAGCCCTGTCTTAATGCTATGGATGACATGGTTAACTCGACGCGATGTCAGCCATTTGTTCCGTGTGATGGATCTCGTGGGATAGATGTTAGTAAGTGGAACTTATATTTTAATGGAGAGTCTAGTGTCGCGAATTTCCTGGAAAGGTTGTAGGAGTTGCGGGTTTCTAGGGGAGTGTCGGAACAGCAACTCTTGCGTTCGGCGGCGAAGTTATTTACTGGGACTGCTGCCATTTGGTATCGATCTATTAGGCACACTGTTCGCAACTACTTCGCCTTACGTTTTTGCCCTACGATTATGAGGCGGCTTTGTGGGACGAGTTGCGACGGCGTACCCAAGGAGCAGAGGAGAGAATTGTTTTGTATATTGCGGTGATGGAGAACTTGTTTAGTAGGTTATCCGAGAAACCCTCAGAGGAGACACGCGTTAATTTTATTCGTCGCAATATGCTGCCATCGCTTCAGACTCGCCTGGCGTTGCACAAGATTTCAACTTTGGATGAGTTGGTTAAATTGGGTCGTGCGATTGAGGAGGCTAACGCGAGAGCTCAACAATTTTGTCCTCCACCTGTTAATCCTCGACAGGTACTTGAACCTGAGTTGGTGTATCGACGTCCCGGCTGTGTACGAGTTTCTGCAGTTTCGGTGAACGCTCCTGTCGATGGTATTTCTCCCGTAGTTCGAGTTGGCCCAGGGTTTGGTGGAGTCTCTGCCGAGGAACGAGCTAGGATTTGTTGGAACTGTGGTGTCTCCGGCCATGTGCGTGCTCGATGCCCTTCACCTGCAAAGAGGTTATGTTTTCGTTGTGGTAGGCCTGATGTAACAGTCCGTACGTGTCCTAGGTGAGCGGGAAACGGGCAACCGAGTCACTAGAGAGTGGTGGTAGTGACCCGAGTACTGACACCACTGCAAGCCATGAAATGGAAATACAATCGAATAATATGTCCCTAAGAGCAGCAGCAAAAAAATATGGCGTTCCGAAATCTACCTTAAATTTTAAAATTAAAAACCCTGGACATAAAGACACTTGCGGCCCTTCACCTATACTGACTGCACGAGAAGAGTCTGAACTTGTCAAGTGAGTTTTTAATATACTGAAACTTGATGTTATCAGGTCTACACACTTATTTATTGAACAAACATATTTTTTATTAGATGGATTGAAGAATTAGCGCAACGAGGATTTCCACGAAAAAAAGAAGACATTTTGAATAGTGTCCAAAATTTTTTAACAGAAAATCCTCGTCCCAATCCCTTCAAGAATAATAGGCCAGGCGAATGCTGGTTTAAGGTAACATTAGGAAACATCTCTTTCTTTTACTTACAAATATGTTTTCAGGCTTTTTTAAGAAGGCACCCAACAATTGTGCAAAGAACCAGTGAAGCAGTAAGCGCAGCTAGTGCGTGTGTGTCAGAGTCTGATATAAAAAAATGGTTTATAGAAATTGAAGATTATTTGAAATTGAAAAATATCGATTATAATGATCCTTCTAGAATATTTAATGGGGATGAAACTGGTTTTCAAATTTGCCCGAGCACGGGAAAAGTTTTTGCCTCAAAAGGATCAAAGAATGTCTACACGGTAGACAAAGGATCACAAAAAGAAAGTATAACCGTGATGTTTACTTTTTCTGCATCGGGAATGACGTGTCCACCCATGATAGTTTATCCTTACAAAAGGATTCCAGAGAAAATAAGTGTTACCGTAAATGCTGCCTGGGGTATAGGCAGATCGGACAATGGCTGGATGACGGCAGACACATTTTACGATTATATTAAAAACATATTTCAGCCATTTTTAATAGAGAAAAATATTCAGTTCCCAGTTGTACTATTCCTAGATGGTCATAAGTCTTATCTAACTTATGATTTAAGCTTACTATGCAGTGAGTTAAATATTGAAGTAATTGCATTGTATCCGAATGCAACCAGAATTCTCCAGCCATGCGATGTCGCTGTATTTCGACCAATAAAAATTGGATGGAAAAAGGGTCTTAGAGAATTTTATGCAAATAATCCAGGAGAAGTTCTAAATAAAATATCATTTGCGCCACTTTTAGAGAAGGTGGTAACAGAAGTTGTAAAGCCACAAACATTGATCAATGGATTTAGAGCATGTGGATTATTTCCGTTTAATGTCGATGCGATAGATTATTCCAAGTGTTTGGGAAAGGACAACAAACGTGAAAAAGTAGATTTCAGCTAGGTTATCATTTAAGTTTTTTTTATTCAATATTAACTTCTGTTTCAGGTGGAAGCTCTCCCTGAAACTACCATGGATTATAATACGTATCTTCAGTTTGTGGGGAATGAACGTGTTGAGAAATTTAAATCGTTGGGAGCACTCCTTAACGATGATGAATTAAACGCGGAATTTGTGGCTCTTTACAATATGTGGAAGTTTTTCCATACTAACGAATTCGAAAACAACCATACTGTTAACGAAACAGACCAAGCAGCTTATATCAAAGATCCTAAAATTGTGCAACAAACAAATATTCAGGAAGATGAAAACCTAGTAGTTGGTGATACAATTGATTTAGAATTTAGAAATGGTGATTTAGAAGATAATGTACACTCAGAAGCTAAAGTTGAAAATTCAACCAAAGTTATTGTATCAATGAAGGAAATCTTACAGATGCCTCTAAGAATCTGTCACTAGTTACTGAACCAATAAAACGCAAAAATATTAACGATTACTTGAATCTGCCAGATCAACCTCAACGTAAAAACAAACGAAATATAGAACGTGTTTCATATGCAATAACTTCACGACTTTACCAACAAACATTTGAAGCCAAGAGAGCTCTTAAATTAGAGGAAGAACGAAAGAAACTAGATAGAAAACGGAAAAGGGAGGAAGCGGCCACAGCGAAGCTTAACCGGGAAAATAAAAAAAAATTGTGTAAAGACAAAGGAAAGGATACAATTTGCTTTGTGTGTCAAAAGGTCGTAAAGAAAGCCTATCTGACCTTTGATGGATGCAAACAAATTATTCACCGTGGTTGTGTGCCAAAAGCACATAAAAGACATATTCCTGATTTGGACGACGTTGAGGATGATTTGTTTATGTGCCATGTTTGTTACAAAGAAGAAAGTGAAGAGGAGTATAACGAAGAAAGTGAGACAGTGACCAAACTGATAAAGAAGGTGAAAAGGAAGAAATGGCCATTGAAAATAAAGGTGATTTGACCGACTCAGAAAATGAAACTGAAGGCAAAGTAGAACTAGAAAAAAACATGGCGAATAATAAATGCAGACAAACTAGGTATAAAGAAGAAAGTGAGACTAATGACCAAACTGATAAAGAAGGCGAAAGGGAAGAAATAGCCATTGAAAATAAAGGTGACTTGACCGACTCAGAAAATGAAACTGAAGACAAATTAGAAGAACTAGAAGAAAACATGGCCAATAATAACTGCAGACAAACTATCGATAACCAATACCTTCAAAAGACTTACGCAAATGAAGAAGAGGAAATTAACGACCTATATAACCTGTATATGACCGAGAGTGCCAAATTTTAATTTACTAATACGATTCTGGACTGGATAAACTAGATGGTTCTGGATGAACAACCGCATAATCAGCAAATTCTTAATGTCCAATAACTAAATTTTGTGTGTCCGATACTAAATAAAATGTCCAATAACTAGTTTTTTTTAGTTATTTTTTTGTTAAAATTTTTCTATGAATTAATTCAGAATATATATAAAAAAATAAAGTATACAATGATAAAATAAACCCTCATACCAAATGTTGTGTAACAAACACACCCGTAACAACCTTAATATGACTTTGACAGCTTTGACAATTCTGGGAAAATCTAAACTGTCCCATAACTGAGTGGTTTACCCTATATAACCCTCCTTCTAGAAATTTCAATATACAGGACCTTAACGAAATCTTTCACGACCCTTCTACACCCAACACCACTGTTATAGCTATAGGTGACCTTAATGCAAAGACCAGAAGCTGGTCAGCTGGTAATGCAAATAGAGCAGGCAAATTACTAGAAACTTACACTACTAATCGAAACTTGCGGATCATTGCCCCGCCTACACCCACTCACTATTCCGCGTTTGGTGCGGCAACCACTATAGATATAGCGGTAACTCAAAACTTGCTAAACACTTATGAATTCTCCACAATCAACGACTTAGACAGTGATCACTTACCGACCTTGTTACATTTGAAAGTCATATATCGCTAACTAGGTTTATGTCAAAAAAATGGAGGAAACGCTGGGATTAAACCTCTAAATTTTCTGTCACAAAATAAGTAGGAACCTACTTTTTATTTCGCTAATTGTTTTCAAGTTTTTTTTTTCTTCAAATACACTCTTTATATTATTTATTTATTAAAATCTAAATATTAAACAATAACTGTTCAATTTTACAATAGGCAAGTAGTATACATTCATTAGCAAATACATATAACCTAATAAATAACTAAATAGTTAATCACTACAAGATTTTAATCTTTGTATTATACTTATTTAGTTTATCAACCAATCTATCGCTGCTCTGCCATATTCCCTACTTTTTCTGTAGTCCATACAATTCAATTTTGAGCCTGAAAATAAATCAAATCATTAATTATTATTGTAAATTTATTAATTAGTCCAGTACTTACCATTTTGACTTAAATTGTCCGGAATATTTTCTTGTCTTGTGGCTTTGGAAGAATTCCTGAGGTGTGTTGTGGATTGTTGGTTGATTATGTAAGAAGTCGTGCATTTGCTGATCTCTGATATGAGCGCGATTTGTTTTGCACTGGTTTTTGGTGAATAGAGTGGCTAATTTTATCTGTTCCTTGTTATTTTGCCTGAAAATGAAAGGATTATAGACGTATTTGCGGGGAAATGGTTTGTTTACATTTGGAACTTCGGGCTTAATAAATAATAACCGGTGTTAAATGCGATATTATGAGTTGGGCGTAGGTTTGCTTACCGATTTCATCGCTTGGAACTTATGGATGAAGAATATGAGGCAGCCCGGATGGTTCTTGTGCGGAAATATGCGCTGGTACCGGCCACGCACTGTTTTGGTTCAATCGCCATGTTCGGCTGTTGACAATTCCGGTCGGCCTGCAGACTGCCTTTCTCCTGCCGCGGAAGTCGGTGATGCGCGTGCCCGTTCTACGCATGACGTCGTTAACGTAGCAGTCAAAATAGTATCTGCAATGTACTCCCTTTGGTAAATTATTTAATATTATTGTTATTTCGGTTATCCGGAAGGTCTTCAATATTATCTTGTTGGGCAAAGCTGTTTTACTTTTGGCCTTTATCTGGTTCTTTGATGGTTCCTGCATTCAGTTTGACGGGTTATTTCCGGTCACATGACACGCCAACGTCATTGGAGGGTCCTCGCCCCATTCCTGGAATCACTTTTTCAAGTTTGGTCGGCCAAGTGTGTGTGCAAATTTCTGGAAGTTGCCGAGATTGCGGCTCCACATTTTGTAGGATTTTTCTTCATGAAAAAATTTGACAAATATTGTGTACCTTGCAGTTTGGTTGTTGAGTTTCGTTGTGGTACACAATTAACGACTTTGGTCGGATTTATAACACACGTCGAACCGGTGAGTTGCTCCTCCATTTTGTCTTTTTTTTTTAATTTGAAACGCCTTTCGTTTTTGTAGAGCTTGATGAGAACCAAATTTATTGCCGGAAGCTGTAAATTCCAGGGGTGAATTGCAAGAAAGCCACCCACCATCCACGTAAGCCACCTTCACCTAGTATATTTTCGAGTTACGTAATCCCGTAATTTCTAGGGCTTTTTCCCATATAGTCTCCGAGTTTTGTTCTGTTTGTCCTGTTGAACACTTGGCTGCAGTTGCTGGGAGCTGAACCTTGGGTCCTGTGAGAGGCTGCGCGAGACTGTTGTGAGGTGTACCCTGCTTGTACCCCTACTACCACCCTACCTACAGCTAAGTGTAGTTTTAAGAAATACTAAGATAGTTTTTTTTAAATTAAAATCTCCGATCTCCCACAAGGAAACTTCCCTTCTGCAAGTTTTGTCTAGTCTGATTAATGTAAGTTTTTAAAGTGTGGAACACCTATCAGTTGCACCAAGGCATCAGTGTCCTATTAGTTGCTTCACAACATACCTACAAGATATTAACGTGTTATTAATTTAGTTCGTAGATATTTATAAATTTGTTTTAACCTTTAATGTTAACATTTTGTTACTTATTTTTCGGTGGCATACAGGAAATATCCCTCCATTTGGTAGCCCTACTGTAAACCGTGCTCACGTGAGAACTGGTATAAAGGAAAGTGATATTTAAAACTAAGTGGTTATCGTCTCGAAAGGTGCTCCACAATAATATTAATAAGAACCTATTATACAACGAGCTTGTGATACCCGCATTCTATTATTTAAATGTTTGCCACCTTTTAACATAATTTTTCTATTAAATATTTATAGACTATAGTAGCTGAAATTTTCTTTATTGGGGTTGCGCAGTCACCACTCCATATAATAATAACCCACTCCCATACGCCCACGTGAGCTGGCTAGTGGGCCGTTTCTCTCCCCATTTGGCCTCAAACGGCGCACTATAAAACAAATTTGTTTGGGTTGACACATACAGGGTGGTCATCTTTGACCCTGCCCCTTCGAACTTTATTGTGAATAAATTTATCTTGAATTAAATTTTCTTAATAATATATCAAGCCAATTAAACCCGTAACAATGGCGCCCAACTAATTTAGTTGTTTATATGGTACTGGTGATTGCGTAGGTCATTTTTTTTTGCCTTCAAAAATTTTCTAATCGGTTTTCTCATTTTATTTTAAAATAATTTGGAACTTTGTCCCTGGTGCTACTGTTTTAAGTCAAATTTATTAGGTGCAAGTAGGTTTATTTCAGCCGTGCGTAATTAATCGAACAGAGAAAAAAAAGGTCAACTTTTTTGTTGCGGATATCAGTTTATTCCGCCGGTAGATAATAATATTTTTGAATAAAAAGTTAGGAGAGCAGTATTTGAGTTAATGCCGAATATGTAGTATATAGATTTGTTTTAGGATTGGGAAAGTACATACGCAGTTTTTTGTTGCGGGTGTGGAAAAACGCGGAGCTATTTGAATTTTATTGCATTGTTTGTGTAGATATATTAGTCGTTCTTTTCGTGCTTTTAAGATTACCTTTTTTGAAGATTATTATTTGTGGTAATATTTGGTGTATTTTCTTTGATCACTGTCGCAATTTTTTTTTCGGGAGGGGGTGATAGCAACTTTTTGGTTGCTCTTTTTATACTGTTTGCAATTTAAATTTTCGCTTAGAATAAATTTTACTGCTACTACCATTTATCTATAATCTCATTAATTTTTTTGTTCTATAGTTTTCTAAGCTTGTTTCTTTCGTGGTTCTCTTTGAAATATGATGGAGGTCAACCGCCTTTTAAGTGACGAATTGTCATATGAGTTGATAGTAAGGGGAATAGATGTAGGGTCAAGTACGGTGACTGAAAAAAGAGCCCTATTGCGAGAGGTTTTAAAGAAAGAGCAGGCTGGTGCCGTTGGCGATGCTACGGTGAGATTGGAACCTGAGAGAGAGGTGAATATTTGTTCGGTTAAATTGGAAGAACTACTGGGTTGTATTCAGGACTTTAATGGGGATAATAAAGGTAACGAATATAAACGGATTCGTACGAGATTGATTCACGTTCGCGGTCGTGTACGACGAATCGTTACCGAAAACTCTGAATTTTTAAGCGAACTTACAAAACTTAGTGAGCTGTGTGACAACTTGTTAGATTCTTTGGAGGCAACTTATGCAGCTGCAGTAATTACAGAGTTTTCTCAGACCCCTCCCCGCGAACAAACGCATACTTTAGTAAATGCAAACACTTCTGTGGTTGATAAAGATCCACGTGGGTCTTCGGTGCTGCTATAGCCTCTCAAGATGTTCCGATTTCACCTGTGGTTGGGACTTCGGATCCTATAGTCGATTTAGTCTCTCTCGAGAAAACCGTGAACCGGGTAATAACTCTAGAACCTATAGAGCAGGATCCTCTCGAGGTTTCACTGTTAGCGGAACCTCTGTCTCATTCAAGGAGGGCAGGAAATGGTTTCGGTGGTGGACTCCATGCTTATAATTTTAGTCATTGGCAGCCTTCGGCAGACCACTCGCGTAGCCCTCGCGTTTCATTTGCGCCGGCTGCAGGACAGCCCTGTCTTAATGCTATGGATGACATGGTTAACTCGACGCGATGTCAGCCATTTGTTCCGTGTGATGGATCTCGTGGGATAGATGTTAGTAAGTGGAACTTATATTTTAATGGAGAGTCTAGTGTCGCGAATTTCCTGGAAAGGTTGTAGGAGTTGCGGGTTTCTAGGGGAGTGTCGGAACAGCAACTCTTGCGTTCGGCGGCGAAGTTATTTACTGGGACTGCTGCCATTTGGTATCGATCTATTAGGCACACTGTTCGCAACTACTTCGCCTTACGTTTTTGCCCTACGATTATGAGGCGGCTTTGTGGGACGAGTTGCGACGGCGTACCCAAGGAGCAGAGGAGAGAATTGTTTTGTATATTGCGGTGATGGAGAACTTGTTTAGTAGGTTATCCGAGAAACCCTCAGAGGAGACACGCGTTAATTTTATTCGTCGCAATATGCTGCCATCGCTTCAGACTCGCCTGGCGTTGCACAAGATTTCAACTTTGGATGAGTTGGTTAAATTGGGTCGTGCGATTGAGGAGGCTAACGCGAGAGCTCAACAATTTTGTCCTCCACCTGTTAATCCTCGACAGGTACTTGAACCTGAGTTGGTGTATCGACGTCCCGGCTGTGTACGAGTTTCTGCAGTTTCGGTGAACGCTCCTGTCGATGGTATTTCTCCCGTAGTTCGAGTTGGCCCAGGGTTTGGTGGAGTCTCTGCCGAGGAACGAGCTAGGATTTGTTGGAACTGTGGTGTCTCCGGCCATGTGCGTGCTCGATGCCCTTCACCTGCAAAGAGGTTATGTTTTCGTTGTGGTAGGCCTGATGTAACAGTCCGTACGTGTCCTAGGTGAGCGGGAAACGGGCAACCGAGTCACTAGAGAGTGGTGGTAGTGACCCGAGTACTGACACCACTGCAAGCCATGAAATGGAAATACAATCGAATAATATGTCCCTAAGAGCAGCAGCAAAAAAATATGGCGTTCCGAAATCTACCTTAAATTTTAAAATTAAAAACCCTGGACATAAAGACACTTGCGGCCCTTCACCTATACTGACTGCACGAGAAGAGTCTGAACTTGTCAAGTGAGTTTTTAATATACTGAAACTTGATGTTATCAGGTCTACACACTTATTTATTGAACAAACATATTTTTTATTAGATGGATTGAAGAATTAGCGCAACGAGGATTTCCACGAAAAAAAGAAGACATTTTGAATAGTGTCCAAAATTTTTTAACAGAAAATCCTCGTCCCAATCCCTTCAAGAATAATAGGCCAGGCGAATGCTGGTTTAAGGTAACATTAGGAAACATCTCTTTCTTTTACTTACAAATATGTTTTCAGGCTTTTTTAAGAAGGCACCCAACAATTGTGCAAAGAACCAGTGAAGCAGTAAGCGCAGCTAGTGCGTGTGTGTCAGAGTCTG
The DNA here is from genome assembly GCA_963920635.1 of Pseudeuparius sepicola. Taxonomy (NCBI): domain Eukaryota; kingdom Metazoa; phylum Arthropoda; class Insecta; order Coleoptera; family Anthribidae; genus Pseudeuparius; species Pseudeuparius sepicola. The sequence continues at coordinate 9,856,617 of OY987307.1, read as the reverse complement.
ATATAAAAAAATGGTTTATAGAAATTGAAGATTATTTGAAATTGAAAAATATCGATTATAATGATCCTTCTAGAATATTTAATGGGGATGAAACTGGTTTTCAAATTTGCCCGAGCACGGGAAAAGTTTTTGCCTCAAAAGGATCAAAGAATGTCTACACGGTAGACAAAGGATCACAAAAAGAAAGTATAACCGTGATGTTTACTTTTTCTGCATCGGGAATGACGTGTCCACCCATGATAGTTTATCCTTACAAAAGGATTCCAGAGAAAATAAGTGTTACCGTAAATGCTGCCTGGGGTATAGGCAGATCGGACAATGGCTGGATGACGGCAGACACATTTTACGATTATATTAAAAACATATTTCAGCCATTTTTAATAGAGAAAAATATTCAGTTCCCAGTTGTACTATTCCTAGATGGTCATAAGTCTCATCTAACTTATGATTTAAGCTTACTATGCAGTGAGTTAAATATTGAAGTAATTGCATTGTATCCGAATGCAACCAGAATTCTCCAGCCATGCGATGTCGCTGTATTTCGACCAATAAAAATTGGATGGAAAAAGGGTCTTAGAGAATTTTATGCAAATAATCCAGGAGAAGTTCTAAATAAAATATCATTTGCGCCACTTTTAGAGAAGGTGGTAACAGAAGTTGTAAAGCCACAAACATTGATCAATGGATTTAGAGCATGTGGATTATTTCCGTTTAATGTCGATGCGATAGATTATTCCAAGTGTTTGGGAAAGGACAACAAACGTGAAAAAGTAGATTTCAGCTAGGTTATCATTTAAGTTTTTTTTATTCAATATTAACTTCTGTTTCAGGTGGAAGCTCTCCCTGAAACTACCATGGATTATAATACGTATCTTCAGTTTGTGGGGAATGAACGTGTTGAGAAATTTAAATCGTTGGGAGCACTCCTTAACGATGATGAATTAAACGCGGAATTTGTGGCTCTTTACAATATGTGGAAGTTTTTCCATACTAACGAATTCGAAAACAACCATACTGTTAACGAAACAGACCAAGCAGCTTATATCAAAGATCCTAAAATTGTGCAACAAACAAATATTCAGGAAGATGAAAACCTAGTAGTTGGTGATACAATTGATTTAGAATTTAGAAATGGTGATTTAGAAGATAATGTACACTCAGAAGCTAAAGTTGAAAATTCAACCAAAGTTATTGTATCAATGAAGGAAATCTTACAGATGCCTCTAAGAATCTGTCACTAGTTACTGAACCAATAAAACGCAAAAATATTAACGATTACTTGAATCTGCCAGATCAACCTCAACGTAAAAACAAACGAAATATAGAACGTGTTTCATATGCAATAACTTCACGACTTTACCAACAAACATTTGAAGCCAAGAGAGCTCTTAAATTAGAGGAAGAACGAAAGAAACTAGATAGAAAACGGAAAAGGGAGGAAGCGGCCACAGCGAAGCTTAACCGGGAAAATAAAAAAAATTGTGTAAAGACAAAGGAAAGGATACAATTTGCTTTGTGTGTCAAAAGGTCGTAAAGAAAGCCTATCTGACCTTTGATGGATGCAAACAAATTATTCACCGTGGTTGTGTGCCAAAAGCACATAAAAGACATATTCCTGATTTGGACGACGTTGAGGATGATTTGTTTATGTGCCATGTTTGTTACAAAGAAGAAAGTGAAGAGGAGTATAACGAAGAAAGTGAGACAGTGACCAAACTGATAAAGAAGGTGAAAAGGAAGAAATGGCCATTGAAAATAAAGGTGATTTGACCGACTCAGAAAATGAAACTGAAGGCAAAGTAGAACTAGAAAAAAACATGGCGAATAATAAATGCAGACAAACTAGGTATAAAGAAGAAAGTGAGACTAATGACCAAACTGATAAAGAAGGCGAAAGGGAAGAAATAGCCATTGAAAATAAAGGTGACTTGACCGACTCAGAAAATGAAACTGAAGACAAATTAGAAGAACTAGAAGAAAACATGGCCAATAATAACTGCAGACAAACTATCGATAACCAATACCTTCAAAAGACTTACGCAAATGAAGAAGAGGAAATTAACGACCTATATAACCTGTATATGACCGAGAGTGCCAAATTTTAATTTACTAATACGATTCTGGACTGGATAAACTAGATGGTTCTGGATGAACAACCGCATAATCAGCAAATTCTTAATGTCCAATAACTAAATTTTGTGTGTCCGATACTAAATAAAATGTCCAATAACTAGTTTTTTTTAGTTATTTTTTTGTTAAAATTTTTCTATGAATTAATTCAGAATATATATAAAAAAATAAAGTATACAATGATAAAATAAACCCTCATACCAAATGTTGTGTAACAAACACACCCGTAACAACCTTAATATGACTTTGACAGCTTTGACAATTCTGGGAAAATCTAAACTGTCCCATAACTGAGTGGTTTACCCTATATAACCCTCCTTCTAGAAATTTCAATATACAGGACCTTAACGAAATCTTTCACGACCCTTCTACACCCAACACCACTGTTATAGCTATAGGTGACCTTAATGCAAAGACCAGAAGCTGGTCAGCTGGTAATGCAAATAGAGCAGGCAAATTACTAGAAACTTACACTACTAATCGAAACTTGCGGATCATTGCCCCGCCTACACCCACTCACTATTCCGCGTTTGGTGCGGCAACCACTATAGATATAGCGGTAACTCAAAACTTGCTAAACACTTATGAATTCTCCACAATCAACGACTTAGACAGTGATCACTTACCGACCTTGTTACATTTGAAAGTCATATATCGCTAACTAGGTTTATGTCAAAAAAATGGAGGAAACGCTGGGATTAAACCTCTAAATTTTCTGTCACAAAATAAGTAGGAACCTACTTTTTATTTCGCTAATTGTTTTCAAGTTTTTTTTTTCTTCAAATACACTCTTTATATTATTTATTTATTAAAATCTAAATATTAAACAATAACTGTTCAATTTTACAATAGGCAAGTAGTATACATTCATTAGCAAATACATATAACCTAATAAATAACTAAATAGTTAATCACTACAAGATTTTAATCTTTGTATTATACTTATTTAGTTTATCAACCAATCTATCGCTGCTCTGCCATATTCCCTACTTTTTCTGTAGTCCATACAATTCAATTTTGAGCCTGAAAATAAATCAAATCATTAATTATTATTGTAAATTTATTAATTAGTCCAGTACTTACCATTTTGACTTAAATTGTCCGGAATATTTTCTTGTCTTGTGGCTTTGGAAGAATTCCTGAGGTGTGTTGTGGATTGTTGGTTGATTATGTAAGAAGTCGTGCATTTGCTGATCTCTGATATGAGCGCGATTTGTTTTGCACTGGTTTTTGGTGAATAGAGTGGCTAATTTTATCTGTTCCTTGTTATTTTGCCTGAAAATGAAAGGATTATAGACGTATTTGCGGGGAAATGGTTTGTTTACATTTGGAACTTCGGGCTAAATAAATAATAACCGGTGTTAAATGCGATATTATGAGTTGGGCGTAGGTTTGCTTATCGATTTCATCGCTTGGAACTTATGGATGAAGAATATGAGGCAGCCCGGATGGTTCTTGTGCGGAAATATGCGCTGGTACCGGCCACGCACTGTTTTGGTTCAATCGCCATGTTCGGCTGTTGACAATTCCGGTCGGCCTGCAGACTGCCTTTCTCCTGCCGCGGAAGTCGGTGATGCGCGTGCCCGTTCTACGCATGACGTCGTTAACGTAGCAGTCAAAATAGTATCTGCAATGTACTCCCTTTGGTAAATTATTTAATATTATTGTTATTTCGGTTATCCGGAAGGTCTTCAATATTATCTTGTTGGGCAAAGCTGTTTTACTTTTGGGCTTTATCTGGTTCTTTGATGGTTCCTGCATTCAGTTTGACGGGTTATTTCCGGTCACATGACACGCCAACGTCATTGGAGGGTCCTCGCCCCATTCCTGGAATCACTTTTTCAAGTTCGGTCGGCCAAGTGTGTGTGCAAATTTCTGGAAGTTGCCGAGATTGCGGCTCCACATTTTGTAGGATTTTTCTTCATGAAAAAATTTTACAAATATTGTGTACCTTGCAGTTTGGTTGTTGAGTTTCGTTGTGGTACACAATTAACGACTTTGGTCGGATTTATAACACACGTCGAACCGGTGAGTTGCTCCTCCATTTTGTCTTTTTTTTTTTAATTTGAAACGCCTTTCGTTTTTGTAGAGCTTGATGAGAACCAAATTTATTGCCGGAAGCTGTAAATTCCAGGGGTGAATTGCAAGAAAGCCACCCACCATCCACGTAAGCCACCTTCACCTAGTATATTTTCGAGTTACGTAATCCCGTAATTTCTAGGGCTTTTTCCCATATAGTCTCCGAGTTTTGTTCTGTTTGTCCTGTTGAACACTTGGCTGCAGTTGCTGGGAGCTGAACCTTGGGTCCTGTGAGAGGCTGCGCGAGACTGTTGTGAGGTGTACCCTGCTTGTACCCCTACTACCACCCTACCTACAGCTAAGTGTAGTTTTAAGAAATACTAAGATAGTTTTTTTTAAATTAAAATCTCCGATCTCCCACAAGGAAACTTCCCTTCTGCAAGTTTTGTCTAGTCTGATTAATGTAAGTTTTTAAAGTGTGGAACACCTATCAGTTGCACCAAGGCATCAGTGTCCTATTAGTTGCTTCACAACATACCTACAAGATATTAACGTGTTATTAATTTAGTTCGTAGATATTTATAAATTTGTTTTAACCTTTAATGTTAACATTTTGTTACTTATTTTGCGGTGGCATACAGGAAATATCCCTCCATTTGGTAGCCCTACTGTAAACCGTGCTCACGTGAGAACTGGTATAAAGGAAAGTGATATTTAAAACTAAGTGGTTATCGTCTCGAAAGGTGCTCCACAATAATATTAATAAGAACCTATTATACAACGAGCTTGTGATACCCGCATTCTATTATTTAAATGTTTGCCACCTTTTAACATAATTTTTCTATTAAATATTTATAGACTATAGTAGCTGAAATTTTCTTTATTGGGGTTGCGCAGTCACCACTCCATATAATAATAACCCACTCCCATACGCCCACGTGAGCTGGCTAGTGGGCCGTTTCTCTCCCCATTTGGCCTCAAACGGCGCACTATAAAACAAATTTGTTTGGGTTGACACATACAGGGTGGTCATCTTTGACCCTGCCCCTTCGAACTTTATTGTGAATAAATTTATCTTGAATTAAATTTTCTTAATAATATATCAAGCCAATTAAACCCGTAACAATGGCGCCCAACTAATTTAGTTGTTTATATGGTACTGGTGATTGCGTAGGTCATATTTTTTTGCCTTCAAAAATTTTCTAATCGGTTTTCTCATTTTATTTTAAAATAATTTGGAACTTTGTCCCTGGTGCTACTGTTTTAAGTAAAATTTATTAGGTGCAAGTAGGTTTATTTCAGCCGTGCGTAATTAATCGAACAGAGAAAAAAAAAGGTCAACTTTTTTGTTGCGGATATCAGTTTATTCCGCCGGTAGATAATAATATTTTTGAATAAAAAGTTAGGAGAGCAGTATTTGAGTTAATGCCGAATATGTAGTATATAGATTTGTTTTAGGATTGGGAAAGTACATACGCAGTTTTTTGTTGCGGGTGTGGAAAAACGCGGAGCTATTTGAATTTTATTGCATTGTTTGTGTAGATATATTAGTCGTTCTTTTCGTGCTTTTAAGATTACCTTTTTTGAAGATTATTATTTGTGGTAATATTTGGTGTATTTTCTTTGATCACTGTCGCAATTTTTTTTTCGGGAGGGGGTGATAGCAACTTTTTGGTTGCTCTTTTTATACTGTTTGCAATTTAAATTTTCGCTTAGAATAAATTTTACTGCTACTACCATTTATCTATAATCTCATTAATTTTTTTGTTCTATAGTTTTCTAAGCTTGTTTCTTTCGTGGTTCTCTTTGAAATATGATGGAGGTCAACCGCCTTTTAAGTGACGAATTGTCATATGAGTTGATAGTAAGGGGAATAGATGTAGGATCAAGTACGGTGACTGAAAAAAGAGCCCTATTGCGAGAGGTTTTAAAGAAAGAGCAGGCTGGCGCCGTTGGCGATGCTACGGTGAGATTGGAACCTGAGAGAGAGGTGAATATTTGTTCGGTTAAATTGGAAGAACTACTGGGTTGTATTCAGGACTTTAATGGGGATAATAAAGGTAACGAATATAAACGGATTCGTACGAGATTGATTCACGTTCGCGGTCGTGTACGACGAATCGTTACCGAAAACTCTGAATTTTTAAGCGAACTTACAAAACTTAGTGAGCTGTGTGACAACTTGTTAGATTCTTTGGAGGCAACTTATGCAGCTGCAGTAATTACAGAGTTTTCTCAGACCCCTCCCCGCGAACAAACGCATACTTTAGTAAATGCAAACACTTCTGTGGTTGATAAAGATCCACGTGGGTCTTCGGTGCTGCTATAGCCTCTCAAGATGTTCCGATTTCACCTGTGGTTGGGACTTCGGATCCTATAGTCGATTTAGTCTCTCTCGAGAAAACCGTGAACCGGGTAATAACTCTAGAACCTATAGAGCAGGATCCTCTCGAGGTTTCACTGTTAGCGGAACCTCTGTCTCATTCAAGGAGGGCAGGAAATGGTTTCGGTGGTGGACTCCATGCTTATAATTTTAGTCATTGGCAGCCTTCGGCAGACCACTCGCGTAGCCCTCGCGTTTCATTTGCGCCGGCTGCAGGACAGCCCTGTCTTAATGCTATGGATGACATGGTTAACTCGACGCGATGTCAGCCATTTGTTCCGTGTGATGGATCTCGTGGGATAGATGTTAGTAAGTGGAACTTACATTTTAATGGAGAGTCTAGTGTCGCGAATTTCCTGGAAAGGTTGTAGGAGTTGCGGGTTTCTAGGGGAGTGTCGGAACAGCAACTCTTGCGTTCGGCGGCGAAGTTATTTACTGGGACTGCTGCCATTTGGTATCGATCTATTAGGCACACTGTTCGCAACTACTTCGCCTTACGTTTTTGCCCTACGATTATGAGGCGGCTTTGTGGGACGAGTTGCGACGGCGTACCCAAGGAGCAGAGGAGAGAATTGTTTTGTATATTGCGGTGATGGAGAACTTGTTTAGTAGGTTATCCGAGAAACCCTCAGAGGAGACACGCGTTAATTTTATTCGTCGCAATATGCTGCCATCGCTTCAGACTCGCCTGGCGTTGCACAAGATTTCAACTTTGGATGAGTTGGTTAAATTGGGTCGTGCGATTGAGGAGGCTAACGCGAGAGCTCAACAATTTTGTCCTCCACCTGTTAATCCTCGACAGGTACTTGAACCTGAGTTGGTGTATCGACGTCCCGGCTGTGTACGAGTTTCTGCAGTTTCGGTGAACGCTCCTGTCGATGGTATTTCTCCCGTAGTTCGAGTTGGCCCAGGGTTTGGTGGAGTCTCTGCCGAGGAACGAGCTAGGATTTGTTGGAACTGTGGTGTCTCCGGCCATGTGCGTGCTCGATGCCCTTCACCTGCAAAGAGGTTATGTTTTCGTTGTGGTAGGCCTGATGTAACAGTCCGTACGTGTCCTAGGTGAGCGGGAAACGGGCAACCGAGTCACTAGAGAGTGGTGGTAGTGACCCGAGTACTGACACCACTGCAAGCCATGAACTTATCGCCAGGATTCGTCCTATTGTAAAGTATATCTTAGCTAGCTGTCCCGGTGATACTCGGCCCTATCTTGAAGTTGGAATTTTGGGTATTAAAATTTAGGGTTTGTTGGACTCTGGTTGTAACGTGTTAAAAATATTCAAACATTTTTTTTTATTCAAGCACTGCTTCTTTCTAAATCAGTTACCCTCCTTTATTGGAAAACACTTTTATTCGCTTTAATCACAAATAAAATAAATTTCCGTACAGTTTATGCTATTCATGGCTCGAAAACCAAAACACAAAATAGCCACAATCAATAAATATTAAATTTGCTTCTATCACCAAATTACAAACTTATTAAAATCCTCCTAAGGAACTAGTTTCTTTGTAATCCTTGCATCCCTGCTATCTTTGTTGGGTCTGCGTTGTAATTATTTTGTTTTCGTTATCCTATGTGCCTCCGTGTATCGCTTGTTGTTTTTTTTTTTGGCTATCGGCTTGCAGGTTTTGTCGGCCTCCTTGGCTCCATCGCCGTATTTTTATTGCCCAATAAATTCTTAATAAATTAACTAACAATATTCGCATCAACCTGAAAGATAAGGTAAACGTCAAGTGTTAGGCTCAAGAAAATAACCATTATCAGGGTACTTAAATATCAAAAATATCTACGAATTATTACCTCGGATCTCTTTGGCGTTGTTTACAATAGTTTGCTTTTTTAATTCCTAGAATTGGTCATAGATTCTTCGATTATCTGTAGTGCTCAATACTGATCGGTTTTCTATCAGCTGTTTTCACGAAATGTCATGTCCACTGTCAACCCTGGCTGACAGTCTCTCACAAAACACCGAAAGTCGGCCTATTATATTCCGTATATTTTCTGCTAAACCCATGGTTACCAACAGAAGCCTTGGAATTTCCCCTGGTTTTGGCGCGGATTTTCCTGGTGAACTAAGTTGTTTTTGCAGATTTAAAATCGATTTTCCGTCCGTTTTCCCGTAGTGGAGTGACAAAAGTATTCATTTTGGAAACCAATAGCCCTGGGCTGATTTTATATGGGAAAAATCAACCGATTTATCAAGAAAATCGAAGTTTAGTATTCACACCAGGCCCCCCACCACCAGTGGTAAGTTTCCAACTTCTCAAAATTTTATTTTGGCGTGATATTTTACTTTTCTTCGGTCTTGGTAGTTTTATGTGTGGAAATATGTTGATTTTAGGCCTGTTCTGTTTTGCTGATTGCTGTTTTGCATTGCTGATTGCTGTTTTGCATTGCTGATTGATGTTTTGAATTGCTGTTCGATTCCTGTGCTGGAATTGCTGACTCTTGATCCTGACGGATACAGATCATCCTGCATGTTAGCTGCCGTTTTAGCTTGAGAGCCGGTTTTTGCAATATAATGGTCAATATTGCTTTATTTTTATGGCTGATGGAGTGAAAAGCTTAGAGCCTGAAACGTCGTGGAGTACCACCGTACCACCCTGTTGCTACATCCGTCTATCCCCGGAAATCTGGCAAGTCCATTCCATTATACTTATACCTATTTATCAATTTAACTTGTTTACGTATATATATTTTTTTTGTTGATATTATTGCATGAGATTGTTACGCTTAAATGCTGCAGCACTGCACCATCACTGCATGTTATTTTACTTAGATACTTTTATATGTTTTTTTATGCCTACCTTATACAACAAAAAGTTTCATTACCTAGTCATTTGTTTTTAGTGCATGTTGTGCACCGAATGTAGCGCTACATAAGGGGTTGTTTTATTTGAAATTTTATTAAATTAGGTGATAGTTGCTTGTGATATTTTTATAGATAATACCCACTTGGGTTCAGTAATATTATTGGTGTGGGCATAATAAATAAGGCTTTACTACAAGACCAAAAGCGTGATAGACTAATTTAAGTACCTAATATATAGCCATAGCCAAAAGTCATAAGTGTTCTCCAGGCTTTCACTTCATAATATTTAAAGATTGATTACTTATTTACCTCATTATTTACTTTGTTTATGCTTGCCTAATTTAATATAAGCATGTAGTATAATTTCTCTTAATTACCTGTTTTATTGTTCGAGTTGCCTCAGATTTTCCCGCTTTTTTTTGTTTCATAATCCCTTTCAACCTCTCTGACTCATAAGGCCTTTAAAGCGGGTGGCGCTATTTTGTTGGTTTTGTGATCTTTTACTCACGCCACTCTACCGAGTGTTCTGAGTAGTCCGGGATAGGCCAAAATAGAGAGGGTGATTAAAAAAAAATTGAAGTAACGATAAAACATTTGGAATCCGTGAAGTTAAGTCACCTTTCTCACAATCCATTGATATTAGTTTAAATGTTTGTCGCGGTCAGATAGTAGTTAGGTGATGACTTTGATTTTTAATTGATTGATTATGGATTTAATCTTAATTAATTATTAATTAATAGGTTTCCCTGCTTGCCATACCTCTTTCGTTTCTTTTTGGAATTGAGAAAATCTTGGCCGTGACATGGTTCCACGTCGACTGTTTTTGGGCGCAGGGGTTGGGAGTTGCTGCAGGATCTTGGTATTCGGTTGAAGCCGTCTCCAGTACAGTGCTGTCGGGTTGCTAACGATGGTGTGTTTGAAGTTTTGGGTTCTGTTAGGATTGCATTTACCTTGGAAGATAGGGTCAGTGTTCTTGATGCTTTTGTTGCGCTTGACGTACCGCAGTGCTTGATTTTGGGATGGGATTTTTGGCTGTCTATGGGAATAGTCCCGGCTATTAGTGAATGTTGGCATTTGCGAAGTCGGTGGTGGCCCAGGATGGTTTATCGAAGGACCAAAGTGATCGTCTGGCTGCTCTTAAGGATCGATATTTTGCACGCAAGGGGGAAAAGCTTGGTAACACTCCTAGGGTCGAACATAAAATCATTATAACCAATGCAGATCCAATTAAGCAAAGGGCGTATAGGGTTTCTCCCGCCATTCAGACTTTGATCGATAAAGAGATCAAGGATATGTTAGAGAATGATATTATAGAGCCGTCTAAGTCGGGTTGGTGTTCTCCTGTGGTTATGGTTCCAAAAAAGGACGGGACCTACAGGTACAGGAGTAACTAAGAAGGACGCATATCCCATACCTTTTGTGTCGGCTATTTTGGATAGACTTCGGAATGCTAGGTTTCTGAGTTCACTCGACATTAAGTCGGCGTACTGGCAGGTATCGGTGGCGGAGGCGTCTCGTGAGTACACGGCATTTACTGTTCCTGGGCGAGGGTTATTCCAATTTAAAAGAATGCCCTTTGGGCTTACGAACAGTCCCGCTACATGGCAGCGATTAATCGACAGCATTCTTGGTCCGGAATTGGAACCGCATGTCTTCGTATACCTTGATGACATTGTTGTAGTGACTGACGATTTTGATCAACACCTGAAAATATTGGAGGATATTTTCTGTCGTCTAGTTGAGGCTGGGTTAACACTGTCCAAAGAGAAGTGCCATCTGTGTCATCCGGAGTTGAAGTATTTGGGTTATGTTGTCGATAAGAGAGGTTTGCATGTAGACGTTATCGTTGAGATGCCTTCCCCCACAAATGTAACCGTAGTACGACGAGCAATAGGAACTGCTGCATGGTACAAGCGTTTCATTCCCGATTTTTCGATTGTGATCGCGCCGATGACGGCTCTGCTTCAGAAGAAGAGACCCTGGAGCTGGACCTCAGCATGTGAGGATGCTTTCCGTAAGATAAAAGATTGTTTGTGTTCTGCGCCGATTCTGAGTATGCCGGATTTTACAAAACCATTTACGGTTCAGACGGATGCTTCGGCATACGGTATCGGAGCGGTGTTGACGCAAGCGTCGGAGTCTGGAGAACATGTCGTGGCGTATATCAGTCGATCTCTGAGTCGTACGGAAAGGAACTACTCGGTGACAGAGCGCGAGTGTCTAGTTGTGGTATGGTCAATAGAGAAATTGCGTTCTTACCTTGAAGGGTACCATTTTACTGTGGTCACCGACCACCACAGTCTGATCTGGCTTCATAATTTGGCTCAACCGAGCGGGAGGCTCGCTCGATGGGTGTTAAGACTCCAACCTTTTGATTTTGACATCGTCCACCGTAAAGGACGAGATCATGTCGTACCCGACATGCTCAGTAGATCGGTACCGGTGGTAGGAAGCATAAATGTTAATATTATGCCTCCCACTTGTGACAAGCGGTATCTGAAGCAGTGGCAAGCGGTGCAGAGTAAGCCTTTGAAATATCCATCCTGGCGGACGCAAAATGGGAAACTCTGGAAACACGTCACGAATCCTTTCCCCAAGCTGTCTGGTCTTGCGTCAGAGTGGAGAGAGGTTTTGTCTAAGGACCGACGACTGGATGTTATTAAAGGGTGTCATGACATCCCAACGGCAGGTCACCTTGGTGTTTACAAAACGTACCACCGTTTATTAAACCACTATTATTGGCCGCAAATGAGAAGTGACGTTGCGCGTTACGTACGTAATTGTAAGGTGTGTTTGGCCCATAAACCTGAACAACGGGCACCCGCTGGTTTGATGCTGGGACGTCCAGATGTTGTACGACCGTGGGAATTAGTTTCAATTGATGTTGTAGGCCCGCTGCCAAGATCATCTAACGGTTATACTGCCATCTTGAGCATTCAAGATTATTTTAGTAAGTTTTGTATGTTTTTACCTTTGAGAACTGCGACCGCCAAAACTATCTGCAAACTTCTGGAAGAGCATGTGTTTCTTTTATTTGTGGCTCCTAGGGTTTTGTTGACGGACAATGGAAAGGTTTTCGTGGGTAAAGAAATTCAGGCGCTTGTGGAACGCTACAACGTTAAACTTGTTCATACTCCGAACTATCATCCGCAGGCTAATGCCTGTGAACGACAACATCGCACCCTAAAAGTAATGCTGTCTTCATATGTGCGGCAGAATCATCGTACTTAGGATACTCTCTTACAGAAAGCCGCTTGTGCAATCCGTACAGCCAAGAGTGAGGTCACGGGTCACACGCCATTTTTTATAAACTTTGGTCGAGAGATTGTTTTGGACGGAGAACGACATAAGGTGGCTTGCCTGGTGAGGTGCCGGAGGAACCTGTGCCACCAGCTGATCGGTCTAAGGAGTTCGAAAGAGTTTTCCAGGACGTGAGAACGCGACTCACGAAGGCGCAACAACGAGCCCAGAATTCCTACAACTTAAGAAGACGTGATGTTCGTTTTGAGGAAGGTGATCGGATCTGGCGTCGAAATTACGTCTTGTCGGATGCTTCCAGGCATTTTACGGCTAAGTTGGCTCCCAAATTTATTGGACCCTTAATAATCCACAAGAGATTAAACCCTTGGACTTATCGTCTCAGAGACTTGACCGATAAGGACGCAGGTACTTGGCACATAAAAGATCTCAAGGGGAACCCACAGTCTGTAACTGATTTGTCCGAATGATAACGGTAGTGGAAGGTAGTATGCTTCTGGATGTTTCTTGCTTTCTTCCTTTCGTTTTTCTTGCCTATCATGCTCTTTTTTTTTTGTTTTCGACTATTTCGCCGTCAGGTAAGGACTGTACTCATGAAATATTTTAGAGATCTAGGCTAGGGCAATTGTTTGTTTATGCTGGTAAATTGCCGAATACTTCGGATTTGTAGCGGTGGTCTCTTTCTATGTCGGATTTTTTGGTTTTATCGTTTGGTTTCGACATTAACATTAACATTGGACGGATTTATTGGATCGGTATTGAGTGCCTACTGATCCTGACTGTGATTGTCTTCGTTGGGTTCACACATGATTAGAAAATTTCGGGAAATTTTCTTACCGGGAAAGAGGGAAGTTTGTTACATTTGAAAGTCATATATCGCTAACTAGGTTTATTTCAAAAAAATGGAGGAAACGCTGGGATTAAACCTCTAAATTTTCTGTCACAAAATAAGTAGGAACCTACTTTTTATTTCGCTAATTGTTTTCAAGGTTTTTTTCTTCAAATACATTCTTTATATTATTTATTTTGGTAGGAGTCCGCAGCGTGGTGTAACCATCATTCAAAATCACTTTTCCATCCGTACTTAACTGCAGGGCAGGCAGCAACGAGTGTGCCTACCAACTTTGCAAAGTTTCGAATCCCACAATTTTGTTTCTCCTTCCATCTTTTGACTTTCATGCTTATGGCTAACTGTTTGTCACAAGGATGTTTAATTGTTAGGTCTGTTGTTTTATAAACGAATCCTAAGAACTGGCATTTTTTATTTGGTAAGTACTTTTTTAAAATTTAACTATCAACCCTAATTTTTGCAGTATATTTACAAATTTACTTGTGTGAGACATGCATTTCCGAAGGAAATACACGTAAATTCGTACAGCTTGTTCTCAAATTGGAACCTTAAATATTTTCTACATTTTTTATCAAGAAATATGCATCCTTCAAATCAATTTTGCAAAGAAAACTGTTTTTGATATTAAGTTCTGGGCTGTTTTATGATCCTCTAATTTGAAGTGAGGAGGTTTTATAAATTTGTTCAATTTTTTTAAAATTGAGGATAAACCTAATGTCCTCGAATGGAGTGACAATGTTCAATCGCCTCAATGTCTAAAAGCCGCTGTACTGCTTTTTTGTAATTATGTTTTTCGTTTTTTTTTATTTTTCTTTAGGCATAGAATGTTGGTGTGGTTTTTGTGAAACGGTATGATATAACCTTGGACCCAATTGTGTATAACTGGGTCATTGGTATATTTTTGCCAGTTTTTCTCATGTGACTGCAGCCTTCCTGCGTATTTGTTGCTTACCTGCTGCAGGGTCAGCATTGTTTCCACTTTTTCGACCGAGTGTCCTTCCTGTTCTCTCTCCGATATTCTGTATTGAACCTCATGTTCCTTATCCGAGGCACCTCTGCGAACATTTGGCTTACAATTTGTTTGTCTTGGTGCTGGTGTGTTAGCGCTAGGCACAATGTAGGCCCTCTTCCTATTTGGGGCAACGACGCTTAATTCTTGACCTGTTCTTTTAACGGCTTTAGACCTTTTAAGTTTTTCCTGAAGATTGCCACCAAATAAGCAGTCTTCAATTTCTTTATTGTCCTGTACCACGAAATTCTTCGTTTAAATGTGGCATGAGCAGGTATCTTCTGTGAAGAGAGAGTGAGTCGATAGCTCCCGATATCGCTTTTCTGCGTCAACTAACTTAGGTAGTAGATCCAATTTGTTATTAAAGTTACATTCTGGATTTTTAACAATTTGATCTAGAGGTTAACAAATTGCAGTTACTCCAGCGGCCAGTAATTGTTGCAGTTGGCCCAGGAACTTATCTTGCTTTATCATTGCCGGTTTTCCTCTAATGGCTTCCTCTACCTCCTCGTTTAAATTGGGACAATTAATAGATGGGGTGTTGGCGGTGTTGGGTATTTCTCAATTTGCTTCTGTTTTTCCTCTGTTGGCAACCCCTTTTTCCCATAGCCGTTTATTCTTTCGGCTAATTCTTTATGCAAAATTGGTCCAAAAGGGTAGAAGCGTTTTGTTTCTCCTTTAATACTAACAGGACATACTTATCAACGGTTACTTCAATTACTGCCGGTTCTACTGTTGCCCTTTCCGCTGACGCGTCGTTAGCAACCTCAGCCACCGATTGGCGCGGGTCAGGATGGACAATTGCCTCAACTGTGATCGGTTGGACTCTCTCTTCCGCATCTGTAAATGCGAAATTTGAGATAATGTACTACGTCTGTAAACGAAGTATCTAAGTAAGTATAGGAACTTTCGCCTGCCCCCTCCTAGCAAGAGTACATAGTGAGGGTCGGGCCTACACAGACTGAAACTATGCCTGTTAATGTTGTCTGAGGCTATGAATTCGGTTTATATGTCAGTTTATTTACCAAAACCCGCTTTTTTCCGATATAATTAAATTGGTTTTTGCTTACCGTTATCTGTATCCGTCGTGCTGATTTGCTCCAATTTGCGGCGCATTTTTTCTAGTTGTTTTTTCAGTTCTTTGTATTTGGTATCTCTCCGTCTATTCTTGTGTCTACGTCTGGATCCAGGCACAGGAGAGCACACTCGGAACATAGAGCGATCGTGGCTAGATGCTAAGGTCAGGATATTAAAGAAGATGCGTGGTGTGCCAATACAACACCTTCAGTCACATTTGAATTTTTTTGCATGGAAACGGCTTCACCGTAACGGTGTAAATTTATTTATTACATTTTTGCGAGATATTTGCTGTTTATCGGTTGGAAAAAATTAAATCTTGTGTTTTAAATAAATGTTTCATGATATACAACCCATTTGTTTTCATAAATAAAATTAGACAATGAATAGCATTTATTAATCTTTAGGTGCCTGTACTTGTAGAGCACACGTTACAGTCCCGTAGAGCAACAGGTACCTGTAGAGCACACGCTGTAGTGGCACCGGATATTGTATTATTAAAATCTGTAGATACAATTTTACATGTCGAGTACTTGATTATACGGGATGTGTCCTTTAGAACTGGTGTAAAAAACATAAGTAGATAATTAACCCAGAGCCTTCAAACATGACTATTTGTAGATTATTTGTAGCCAAATAATTCCCCCTAAAATTTTCTACCTGTCTAGGGGATCACTTTATTGTAAGTATTGAATGCAGTAAAAGATGGTTATACGACAGAGACTATTACATATATTACATTCGACGCAGAGGAAAACCGACTACGAGATCATCTGGCAAAAGAAGGTGTGCACAGAAATTATGTCTAAAAACTATGTATTTTGCCAGTTTTGTCATGTTTGTTATTCTGAATTATTGGGGAGTTTCAAATCTCAATTTGAGAGATGCCAAAGTTCAAAAAGTATACTCATAGTAGCAAAGAAAGTTCAAAACATTTCGTTTTAAAGCCTGGTCCAGACGCACCGTCTTATCGTACGTTTTATCTGAGCAGTTTTGAACTGCCAGGTAAGACGTTGCGTGTGGACAGGAAAACTGTGGTTTTGTTACAAGTGCGCGGAGTCGGAACACAAAGCAACAAGACGAATCCGAGCGGCATTGTTTTCGAAGACTTGCACGGACTTGTCGGTGCGAGCGGACGGTCGGTCGTTCCGTTTTCAATTCAGTTTCACTTATTACGTGAAGAGAGGCGGTTGTTGGTGGTAATTAGATATGGCTGATCTACGACAGTGTTCTCGGGAATTACTAACAGAATTTATAGAATTGTACAAAAGTTTTCCTTGTTTATGGAAAATTAAGCAAAAATCAGGCATATGAAACCCTTGTTGAGAAAAATAAAGAAATTGATAAGGCGACAACGAGAGACATGGTCACTAAAAAAATTAATTCTTTACGATTTGAGTAATCTGTTCGGTGTACAACTGACTGGGTCTGTTCCTATGACCCAGTGCAACCTTTTGTATGGTGCAGGTTTGGTTTTCTGTCAGAGCACTGACGTCATTGGATAGGGAGCCTGACTTGTTTGTTTTTTTGTGGAACCAATCCGTTAAATATCGAGGGACATCTGACAGGGCTCTCTGGTTCCGTTGGTCTTCCGAAGCGAGAAAACGTCTGTCAGGTGAAAAGGGGTTGTACCAAACGCCGTTCGCATATCAGTTTTTTATCGTCCTATATCTGTGGCTGATTGATTTTTTGAATCCGTTGAAAACAGGAAAGTCTGGATTCTTTCAAATGATCCAAGCTTGGATCCGGAATATCCATAAGTGTCCTTCCGATCAAAAAGTGAGCCGGGGTAAGAGGGGATAAATCGGAAGGGTCTGATGATAATGGAGAGATGGGTCGCGAATTCAAAACTGATTCAATATGTACCAACAAAGTTTCAAATTGTTCATAAGTTAAATTTGCGCTTCCCATTGTTCTCTTTAAGTGGTGTTTCACGGCCTTGACGCCTGCCTCCCAAAGTCCTCCAAAATGGGGCGAACGAGCAGGTATGAAATGCCATTGAATCTGCTCTTTTTGATAAGCCATCAAAAGGTTATCTTGGTTGTCTTTAATGAACTTTCCTAATTCCTTTAGCTCAGAGGCTGCACCCACGAAATTTCTACCCTGATCTGAATAAACATGTTGAGGCTTGCCTCTGCGCGAAACAAAACGTCTCAATGCCATTATAAAAGATTCAGTACTGAGATCTGTGACCAGTTCTAAGTGAACTGCTTTACACGCAAAGCACACAAACAAGCTGACATAACATTTGTTTACTTTCGAACCTCTGCCTTTATTCACCTTAACAAAAAATGGCCCGGCATAGTCCACACCGGTGTGACAAAATGGAAATTCAATTGACAATCTGGACTTGGGTAAATTGCCCATCATAGGATTACAAATGTTAGCATTGTGCCTAAAACACGTCACACATTTGTTAACTACTGACTTTGCCAAGTTCCTACCAAGCATAGGCCAACATTTTTCTCTTACAGATGACAATAAAAGCTGTGGTCCAGCATGACATAGACGCAAATGTTCAGTCTCGAAAATTAACCTGGTTAGTTTATGTTTCGCAGAAAGAAGAATTGGGTGTTTCTTACTAAAATCAAATTCTGAATTTTTTAGCCATTTTCATCGAGAAATGGTGACAAAGACAAAATATGGCTTTTAACACTTAAACCCTTTCCATTTTTTAAATCATCAATTTCTCTTGAAAATAATACTTCTTGAGCTAACCTGACCATAACAAGAAAAGCGTTTTCCGATTCAAGTAGAGTTGGTGGACCAAATTTTCTTTCGTTTTTGGGCTTTAAACTATTTTCCTTAAAGCGCAACATATATGCAACTACTCCCTTTAATTTTGACAAACTTGAAAATCTCTGAAATGGAAATGCTATTTGATTTTGAGATATCAGAATACTAGTTTTTTGACTACGCAATTCAGGCAAGTCACCTGTACAAATCTGTATCTTGTTTGGCCAATCAGAACCTTCACACTTTAGAAACCCAGGACCAAACCACCAAATATCATTTTCCAATAATGAATTTGGATAAAAACCCCTTGATAAAATATCTGCTGGGTTATCAGCAGTAGGAACATGTCTCCGTTCAAAGTTACTTGTTATTTCCTGAATTTCCGCGATTCGATTTGTCACAAACTGTTTCAAAGTACTTGGTGTTGCTTTCAACCAACCTAACACTATTGTCGAATAACTCCATAGATACACAGTGCTGTAGTTCATATTTAATGAACTTACCACCTTTTGAGCAAGCCTAGCCAATACTAACGTCCCACACAATTCTAAACGTGGTATAGAAAGCGTTTTTAAAGGCGCCACCTTCGACTTTGCTGTCAATAAATGAGTAAACACCTTACCGAATTTATTTACAGTTCTGACGTATATACAACCTCCGTACGCATTTTCAGATGCATCAGCAAACCCGTGGATTTGTATATCACATTATATATCATTTGTATATTCACAAATTAGCCGTCGTGAAATTTCCAAACTATTTAATTTTGTAAGTTCTTTATTAAACTTCACCAAAGAGTTGTGTAAATTATCTGGTAGGGATTGATCCCACATCAATTTTTCTAACTAAAGCTTTTGGATCAAAATTTTTCCTATAATTGTACACGGACTAAGCAATCCTAGCGGATCATAAATCTGCGAGATTTGCGACAAAACTGTACGTTTAGTTACCCTTTCATTGTCCAAATCTGAACTAACACTGTACATCAATTTGTCTCCATTTACAGACCAAATTAAGCCCAATGTTTTCGTATTACTATCTGCCCCAAATTTTAAGAAACTAGATTTCAAATCCTGTTCATTGACAGATTGTAAAATACGCACATGATTAGACTGCCACTTTTTCAACTCAAAGCAACCTGCTTTCAAAACCTTATCTACATTTTCACAAATATACGACGCCTCTTCGATCGTATCCGCTCCAGACAACAAATCATCTACATATATGTCATGTTCTATTACTCTTGCAATATCTGGTAAAGATTCTTTACATTCGAGTGCTAATTGGTGTATACAACGCGTAGCTAACCACGGAGCACTTGTTGTGCCATAAGTCACGGTATTTAATTGGTACATTTCCAATGCTTCGGACATGTTTCTCCTCCATAAAATTAATTGCAAATTTCTTTGTTTTGGGTCTATAAGTATTTGACGGTACATCTTACAAATATCCGCAGATATAACAAATTGATGTTGTCTAAACCGCAATATGATTGATAACAAATCATCTTGAACAACTGGTCCTACCATTTGTAAATCATTAAACGAATAACCTGTCGAACTAATTGCCGAACAATCAAATACAACACGCAATTTTGTCGACAAAGCATTTTCTCTAAAAACACCGTGGTGTGATGCAAAATAAAAAATCTCATTCTCTATCTCTTTTTCTTCAACTTTACTCATATGCTTCAAATTATTATATTCTGTCATGAATTCTACATACCTATTTTTCATATCAACATTTTTTTCTAACTTTCTTTCTAACACCATAAACCTTTTATTTTTTGAGCTTGATCTCTAGACTCTCCTAACAAATTTACATTCTGTTTCAGCGGAATAGAAACTACAAATCGTCCCTCCCTATCGCGATTTGTCGTTTGCTCAAAATAATTCTCACACAATTTCTCTTCAAGAGATCTTTCCTTTACCTTGGTAATCTCCTCTAATTCCCAGCTAGCTAAATAGCTAGCTGATCCTGAATATCTAAACTTTGAGACAAATTACAATACACCTTTTGTGGACCTGGATCCTGACTACTCAATTTCTGAACATCTAAAGCCTCACCAGATACTACCCAGCCCAATCTGGTTTTTTTTGTAGTATTGGCATGTCGTTACTTAAAATAATTTGCTTCATACAAAGAAGCCTCCAAAATTTATCTGCGCCAATCAAAATTTGAACAGGCCTAGGTGTCATAAATTCAGGATCCGCCATTGTAATATTTTTTGGAATTTTCATATTCAAATTCTCTAATTTAATATTTGGAATATTACCTGTTATTTCTTTGACATCTAAACAATTTAAATCTGTAGCATAATCACTGTGAAAGGACCTTATTCCCAAACTACACTTCAAATGTACAGTCGACCTCATGTTTTCTAAGCCTTCGGCTATTACATGGACCTTACTAGTCTCCAAACCCAAATTTCTTACTATATCTATGGTTACATAGCTAGACTGACTTCCAGCATCCAAAACTAAGCGAACTGTTCTGGACTTACCATTCATATCAAAAACTTCAACAAGTGCTGTAGCAAGAAAAACATGGTCACTAGTATTATATGAGCCTAACGTAATTTCTGTAGTTGTTGTTCCTACATTTCTTGCAGAAGTATTTTCCCTGACATTACTATTAGCATTATTTGAAGAATTGCCTGTTTGTCGGACTGCTACATTTTCTGATTCACGTACCGATTTACTTCCACCTACATCTCTGTGTAGCAAAACGTTGTGTTGTCTACCTTTACACTTTGAACAAGAATTATTAGATTTACAAAATTTAGCAATATGTGCGAGAGTCAAACAATTTAAACACAAACGTAGCTTCTGCAAATTTTCAAATTTTTCGTCACAACTTAATTTCAAAAATTTTAAACAATTTTCAATTACATGATTTCCCTTACAAAATGGACAGTTCTCAAATTTTGTGGATAAAAAACCTTTGGTACGATTTGTATCTGTTTTCAAAAAATGCCCTTTATCATGTTTTATATCAGATTGCTTACTAAACACGTTGTTAGACAATTCCATAGTTTCTAAGAAAGTCGCTCGTTCTGTTAAAAACAATTTCAAATTTTCCCAACTGGGAAATTTTATCGAATACTTCAATTTTTCCCACTCACGCATGGTACTCGAAGGCAATTTTGAAGACACTATGTATATTAATAACGCATCCCAATGCAAAATTGGTTGACCCAATTGTTCCAACGCCCTAAGGTGTTTTGACACCGTATGTACAAGTTTTCTAATGTGTGCTGCCGTTTCTTTAACAATATTTTCTAAAGAAAAGAGTGCCTTTATGTGATTTTGTACAAGCAAAGGATTATTATTGTACCGTTCACACAAAGTACCCCAAGCGGCTTCGTACGTAGTGCCGGAAAATTCCAAAGACTTTATAACCTCAGCAGCTTCACCTTGCAATGCCGACTTCAAATAGTGGTATTTTTCAATATCAGTGGCATTGGATTTGTGTATTAAACTTTCAAACAAATCTCGAAATTCGATCCAAGCCTAATTTGCTCCATTAAATTTAGGCAATTCAATTACAGGTAACTTTAAACTCCCTGGGTGCGCCCCTGGATCATTGACAAATTCATCAACCTTTTTTGACAACACTTTCGAACCCTTTGATGACGATTTGTTTGAGCCTCCTTCAAATTCAGATACACAATTTTTACTTTTGTTCAAAAGACATTTCGCACGAGCTTCTTGAGCGAAAAATATAGTTTCAAACCTTTTCCTTTCCGTATATTGCTCTTCTAAATTTTCGAAAGTATATTATATCTCATTTTGAACTTCGTGAAATTCTATTAACAATTGCTGAAGCTTGTCAAGGCGTGAATCTAACTGAATAACCTCTTCGTCACTCAAAGAGTCCTGTTTTAAGACTTCATCCAAATAATTTTTAAAACTAGTTAATCTAGCCTTAATTGAAGCCCTTTTCCTAGTCAAAATTTGTGTTTGTGGCATAATTATTTTAAACAATTTTCAAGTTCAAAACTTTGCTGATACAAACAAAACAGCTTCTCAAATCAAAGGATATCAACAAGTAAACAAGGGAATATCAAACAACAAGGGAACGGCTCACCAATTTTCTCGTCAGGACAACCTTTGTCGCTATTCAACTGCCGGTACTCTTCAAACTCTCAATAAATTCAAATTCCAGCAGCACCAGTATTCATCACTTCAATGTCTCAGTACACTCAAATTTAAACTATCTAGCTACTAAATTTTTTAACAATTTCGCTAGTCAAACAAGTTTACAATAATCACGAACTTTACAGTTTCGCTACTCAAATGTTTCTAAACAATCAAAGTACAGTCCACAGGGCAAAACAAGTTTAACAAAGCAGGTACAAGTGCGAACCAACACTAGACAGTAATAAATACAAATAATACAAAGTGTGGCTCCAATGATACAAAATCCTGCTCGACTGGGCCAAAATCTTACTGTAAATAAAAATTTACCCTTCAAATTTAGTTTGGACTGTATTAAACCATAAATTTCCAGAGTGCATTATTTGCAACTCGGTCACAAATGCAAGCAAGACACAACTAATATTATTCTAAATCACTAATTCCTGCAGACTGCCTTACTTTGAGTGCACTGTCCATCAACCTCGTACAGTCTAAATCGCGAGCACAAGGTTCTTCACTGACCATCAGATCCGTTCCAGAAGATGCGTGGTTTGAGGAACAAACTACATGCAAAATACAACTCCTACCTTATAACAAGGATAGGACTTCGTGGGAGTGACTTAACAGCGCTCTCTTCTTTCTTGAAAAATACGCTCACGAGACTTTTTTAAAAATTATGTCATTATGACTTGTTCCTTTTTTTACTGGTAACAATCAATTCCTGCTTTTACGAGGGAAATTATAAAAACTGTTGAGGAATTCGCAACAACCCGTTTATTCGTTTTTTCTTGAAGCAAGACACAGGAGAGGACGGAGCAAAGGAACAGGTTACTTTTTAAATTATCTTTGGTAATTTTATTGTGAATTTCAAAAATGTTTAAAACTCATCTGTCTCTGACCAGTGTTTGTTTTTGGAAAACTGCTGTTGTCGCACCTATACTATTACAAAACTAAGCGTAACTGCTTTTTTCCTTTGTAGCTTGGGAAGTTTTTTTATTGGTAAATTTGGTGGTGATTTCACGTATTTTGGGGCACACAAGACTGTCATACCTGACAGAATTGTTATTGTATATCCCCTTTGCCAGTATCACCAGTAATTTAATGTCGTAATTTCAGTAATCAGTAATTTTGAAGACCAACGGGAGTAGCCTTTCCGTTGCGACTGATTGTCGTTTTCTGTATAATTTGAAATTTTTGCAAATTTAGGATTAAATCGAGAGTATCGTGACCTCATATATTTTTTTATATCAGTTCCGTCAAACGTTGGAACGTTTAATGTCATATAACTTTTAGTTTGGGCTTGCCACTAGTCAGTCCATTTAAATTGTCATTTGCTCGTATATACATAGATATACGTTTAGGGTGAATTCATGTAAACGTCTATAACGTCACTGGTTACAGCTGTTAAGGGGCTTAGCACAGTCTAATTAGCCTGATTTATTTTCTAGCACGAAAACCACACCTGGAACCAACACCGAGCTGATTCACACGTCTGAGCCTCCGTCAAGGCTGAGCCTCCTCTGTAGGCCACCAGCTGGGACAGCCGCAGCTGAACTTGGCTAACGACTGAGCTAGTAACATAAACGCCACCATTGTAGCTGCCGACCTGTCAATTTGGGTCGCAGACCACGAGAGACCTGAACAAGCGTTAGTAGCATCAAACATCCACGTAAGGTATCTCTGGCCTAAGTATTCCAAAATTAAGATCAGACGTGCAGAACATTGTCAGTTTTGAATTTATCAAACTTTACGTAGTCTCGAATCAGTGCTTAGCTGCTTTAGACTTTCAGTTTTTGTCTCGTAGCGATTAAATTCACTTTAGTTGACCCTAACTTTGTATATAATCAAAACTTGTAACTTTATTAACCAAACTTTTAATTGTAAACAACTCTCAGGTTTTCTAAAATAAACCACCTATGTAAATAGTCTTAAATGTGTGTTTCATCCCTGGTGTGTCAATGGTCGATCTTACCGTGAAGTTGCAGACATGTTTGGAAACTCAAAATCAACAATCCATCGTAGTGTGAAACGTTGGAGACAAACTGGAGAAGTAAGCTTACTGTTAGAAGAAGACTCAGGGAAGTTGTTCTAAAACCTCGTAGACCAAAAAAGCTCCACAACTCCAGAGACGTCATCGATTATCACGACTAGCTTTTGCTCGAGACAACCAAAACTGGACCAATAATCAGTGGAGCCGTGTTTTGTTCACGGACGAGAGTCGTTTCTGTGTAAATTCAATTGATGGCAGGGAAAGATTGTATCGTGGTCCAGGAGAGCAAAATGAACCATTTAATTTTAATCCTACTATCTCTTTCGGTGGAGGTTCAGTATGGTATTAGATGGCATAAGTTTAGGGGCCACTGATGACGGTAAACAACAAAGCAATACATAACAGATGTTCTACACGATAATGCTGTGCCTTTTGCCCTACATATTGGAGACGTATTCCTCTTAATGCACGACAATGCTAGTCCACACGTGGCCCGTTGTGTAACTGATTTTTAAAGGAAATGCATACACCGACAATGAATTGGCCTGCATGTTCTCCAGACATGAATCCGATTGAACATGTCTGGGACATGCTAGGCAGAAGACTTAGGTCAAAAATCCCTGATGTTAAAAATACAGCAGAAGTAAGAACTGAAATATGAGAAGATTTGCCTCAAGTCATGATGGACAATGCCATTGAAAGTATGGAAAGGCGGATAGCTGCAGTCATAGAAGCTCGTGGAGGAAATACACGCTATTGAAAAAATAATCCTTGTAAATTGTGACTAATCATCAAATGTTTTAGACAAGTGACACAATTATTTTTTCGAAGGACAAAATGTGGTTAGATTATTCTAAAAACGAACTGACATGATCAAGGGTATTAGCTAGTTTCTCGTTTAAAAGATTCTGGTCAAGTTTTAAATTTTATTGAAAAAATATTACGAAAAATTAATTTTTATCTCCCGTTCTTTTAAATTTGCCGGTGTGTGTAGCATACATAGTCATTTAAAAAATACCTACGACTGACACACAACCTGAAGAATAAGAAGTTTTTCTAACATTGTCATTTCTCAAACCGACAGACTTTACACTTCCCTATGGCAATTTAGAATAACAAACTATATATATTTTTTAAAACCTTTATTTTTACTTTTTATAATTTGCAAAGTGCTTTATACTTAAACTAATCTTACATGCTATTAGTTAGTTATCACAGATAGGTTTAAACTAAGTTTGCTTAAAAGCAGAAAATATCGTTTGAAAAATTCCCTATCTTTTCCTTACGGATTCTTTCAAGTCTGTCTTGTCTTAGCATCTGAATAAACTGTTCCTTACTGCCTTAGATACTTATACACTGTGGCCCGGATAAGAATGAACAGCATGGGGATATTGCAAACGGTGAGAGATAGGGCAACGGTTAAATGGGGAAAAAGTTGCGCAATTTTGAGGTCAATTAAATGGCACAAACAGATTTTTAACATATTTTTTCATTTTTGAGGTATTTTGAAAAAAATAAAATTTTGAGTTTTCGATTTTATTTTTTTCTGAAGTTGTTATCACAGATAGAGAAAAAATAAAAACACTTTCTTATGGCACTTTTTAACGGGCCTTAAGATGGCGTTTTTAGATTTGTTCTACAACGTTTCGTTTTTGAGAAACCATCATCAACTTTATTTTTTTAAATACGGACTTGGATTTTTTTTGTAGATTTTGAAAGCACTTTTCATTGGAAATACCATGATGTATGGCACGAAATATTTTTAAAATGTTTTGAGACAATTATACTGAAAATCCTTTTTTTTTCATTCATTTTTGTCTAATGCGGCCCTGTATTTAATAATAAGGAGTCTAAATATTAATCAGTATTAACAACAATTTAACTTATAGTTTATTTTTACTTCGAAAACTTAATATTTTTAAATTTTACGGCCCTGCGTCTGGTAAAGTGTTTTCCTCTGTTGTTGTACAGCAAACAGTGTCGCATTGTGTTTTGGAGTAAATTCTTCGCTTTTCCTAATTGCGAGAAAAAAGCTTTAAGCCAACGTAATCAATAACTTTTGCCATTTATTAATTGCAAAAATACATTCGTTCGGCCTCTATACTATTTCTTTGACACAAGATATAACATGCTGACATGTTAAATTTGTCGTCATTTGAAAAAGCACCCTCCATTTGTAATGAAATAAATTGTTAACTAAATGATACAGTGGGAGTTATGACAAAGACAAGGGATTGGTTTCGTTGTTTCAAAGCCTTCTAGGTGGAGGATTTTTATTTATTTTTTATTATCGTATGTGCCGCCCTTTTTTTAGTTCTCCAATTGAAAGATAAGTTGTAAGTTAAATTGTTGACAATACTGATCCAAAAAACATGGCGGGCGACACAGACGTGTGTTCGCGCTGCTCTGATAATTTCATGGTAAATTCGAAATTTTTAAAGTGCAAATTGTGTGAAGTAAAGTTTCATCTAATGTGCATATCTGTTAAGGATGCATGGTTAAAAATTTTCACCGAAAATAACAATATTTTTTGGTTTTGTGACGCCTGCAAGAAGACGTTACAATCATGGGATAATGGCCTGGAAATCCTCAGTAAGGAGACTGAATGCCTCAAGAGAGAATTAACGCTAACTAAAAAACTGTTGGAAGAGGTAGAATATTCCAGTAAGTTGCAGAAAACAATTATTCAGGGTTATGAGGGACGTTATCACGCCCAAAAAAGTATGATGGGTGAGCCTGAGGCCTCGTTTTTTGCTGAGACCCAAAAAAAACCTCATTCTTCGCGGCGGGCAATCAATAATTCGGCAGTGATGGTTCCTGATTTGCGGGCAACCAGCAATACATCAAATTTGAAAGCTAGTTATAGCTCAGTGGTCTCAGATGTCAATAATGTCAATGGTGCCAAGGCCAGAGACCCCCAGGGAAATGATAATGCTAAAACGAAAAGTACGAAAGATGGGACTGCTGATGGGAATGCTGCTGCTGCTATTTGCCCACAAAGTGGTGAGTCGGTTGACCAGAGGGCGGTACAATTGGCTATCCTACAAGCCCAACAAGGCTGTACTATGAAATATATGCAGCAACTAGCCTCTAATACTGAAACTACACAGAGTGAAAATACACAGAATGAAAAGGGCTGGGAGCTAGTCAGCAGAG
Source organism: Pseudeuparius sepicola (assembly GCA_963920635.1). Taxonomy (NCBI): domain Eukaryota; kingdom Metazoa; phylum Arthropoda; class Insecta; order Coleoptera; family Anthribidae; genus Pseudeuparius; species Pseudeuparius sepicola. Next base: position 9,829,060 of record OY987307.1, on the reverse strand, counting down.
CTAAAAGTAGCAGTAATAAGAGTAAAAATAGGAGATATGTTGTGGGGCGAGGGGATGCTACAATGGGAATACAGACTGTTCCTAAATGTGTGGCACTTCATGTTTCTAGATTAAGTCCAAGCACCACACCCGAAGACCTAAAACGGTTGCTCGTCCAAAGCTTTCCTGAAGTCGTATGCGAGGTGCATCGGTCGAGGCGCCCAGATTTATATGCATCAATGAAGGTGACAATCAGTCAAGATAACTTTAAAAGAGCCTGGAGGAAGGAAACGTGGCCAAATGGTGCATTGGTCTCTCGTTTTTTAACGAAGAAGAGGGTCCCGCTGCCGACACCGGTAGATCCTCGGAGATTGAATGCTTCCTAGTCGGTAATAAGCACACTACTGGTGTTACGCCAAGCAGAATTAAAGACTTCGTTATCTATTATCAGAACGTAAGAGGACTCAGAACAAAGACGGAAGACTTGTATACTAACGTGTTACTGGAGGACTACTGTGTGATTGCCCTAACGGAGACGTGGTTACAAGATGGATTTTATAATGCAGAGTTGTTCGATGAAAGGTATAGTGTGGTTAGATGGGACAGAGTGTCAGATAAGACTAGAGGTGGTGGTGTCCTCCTTGCAATTAAAAAGGACATATCTTTTGAGGTTGTCCAGACAGAATGTGATGCCGAGTGTGTGTTAATTAAAATTAAGCTTAAGAAAACGATTGTATACTTATCTGTTGTGTATTTTCCACCAAGTTCCGATGTACAGACATATGAGAGCTATCTCAGTCTCTTCGATGATATACTCTCGGTGGCTAATGCTGATGTTATCATTGTGGGCGATTTCAATCTGCCACATCTCTTAAATAACAACTCTGAGACAAGTGTTTTGATGCGGCAATTTTTGAATGTATGCAATTTACAACAACTTAACACCATCCCTAACTTTATGAATAGAATTCTGGATCTAGTAATTTCAAATACATTTGTGACAGTAACTAGGGGCTCAGGTGAACCCTTGGTGACCGAAGATCTGTACCACCCGGTCTTAAACGTGCATGTGCTGGTAGATAGGCCTCGGGGCGATTCAACATACACTAAAGAGCTTACTTATAACTTTGCCAGGGGGGATTTCCCGCTGCTGTACCGACTCTTGGGGGAGTGTGATTGGTCGGATCTGTTGGAGTGTGGGGATGTTGATCGGAGCGTGGAGGTTTTTTATAGGAACATGTATATTTGTCTTGACAAAAGCATACCGAGGTTTGGGGCAACAGGGTCTGTCAGGTCTTCTGGGTATCCCTCTTGGTTTTCTACTGGACTAGTTAAAAAAATTAAAAAGAAAAATAGGTTGCATCGCTTAATTTCAAAGGGTAGGGCAACTACTTTAGATGTCAATGAATTTAATGCCATAAGAAAAGATATTAAACTTCAAACTAAATCTGAGTATTCGTCTTATCAAAAAAATATTGAGAATGGTATAAATGTAGACCCAATTAGTTTTTGGGCGTATATACGTAATAAAACAAATAAGGGTGGAGTGCCAGAGGAGATGACCTATGGCGATAAAAAATATAACACACCGGGGGGTGTGGCCGATGCGTTTGCGCAATATTTTAAATCTGTATATGGGACCTCAGATGTCACCGACGGAGTCTTTGGCGACCTTAGTGGCTTTGGAAATTTTTCCTTTGCGACAGTTACTGAACTAGATATAACTAATAGTATAAGGAAGTTAAAACCTAAACGATCTACTGGGCCCGACAACATTCCCTCGTATATATATAAAGGCTGTGTTGATATTCTGGTAAAACCTTTAACTTACATTCTAAACCTGGCTATTACTAAAGGCTGTTTTCCTAAGGTTTTGAAACAAGCAACAATTGTGCCAATCTATAAAAGCGGCAATAGGAATAATGTAGCTAACTACCGTCCCATAAGTCTCTTGAATAGCTTGGCAAAAATTTTTGAGACTGTTATATACAACAATTTGTGGGATCACTTTAATGGTAAAATTTCACCGCTGCAGCATGGCTTTGTAACCGACAAGTCTACAACAACAAATCTCTGTGTGTTTGCCGAAAATGCCTTCGAGGCAATAAATAACAAAAAACAGCTAGATGTGATATATACGGATTGCACAAAGGCGTTCGACAGGGTTGATCACCACATTCTCCTGAGACGGTTGATTGATTTTGGATTCTCTGCTCGTGCCTTGGAGTTTCTTGCATCTTATCTGTTGAATCGCATGCAGGCCGTTAAGGTGGCTGGGGCACTTTCGGGGCAGATCACGGTTACGTCTGGGGTTCCCCAGGGGAGCAACTTGGGCCCCCTCCTTTTTATTATGTTCATTAACGACTTACCGGCCTGTGTAACTAGATCAACCTGCTTACTTTATGCCGATGATTTTAAATTATTCAAAACTATTTTCGATGAAAATGACACCGTCGAATTGCAATCTGACCTGAACTCTGTTATGGCATGGTTTGCCAAAAATAAGTTGGAAGTCAATGTTAACAAGTGCGCGGCTGTTACATTTACCCGAAAGACTGATTATTTTGTACAAAATTATCATAAAGACCATGTCATATTTCAAAGAAAAGAAGAGGTGAAAGATCTAGGTATAAATTTTCAGACAGGTCTGAAGTTCAATACTCATTATTGTTACATTACCAATAGGGCATATAAGGTTCTTGGATTTGTGATGCGTAATTCTAAGAATTTTGAAATAAGTACTATTATTAGGTTGTATAATGCTCTCGTGAGACCACATCTTGAATATGCATCTAATGTTTGGCTGCCTACGACAGCTACTAACGTCGACCTGATTGAAAAGGTTCAAAAACGTTTTTTAAGATACTTATACGTCAGGAAAAACAATGCATATCCATACTTGGTCTCTTATAGGGCCATGCTCGAAAGTTTTCATTTTAAAACTTTAAATGTAAGAAGAAAAATACAAGCTGTGATATTTGTTTACTGTATTGTGAATAATATTAAGTATAAGGGTTGTGCAATAATGAATTTCATTAATTTTAGAGTACCTAAGGTGCACTTGCGAATTACGGATAAGGACCTCTTCTGGGTCAATCCAAGTAGGCCAACGCCACTAGGACACATGTTGAGTATATCCAATGACTTTCTTAGGATTGAGGGGTCCTTTGACTTCTTTGCATCGGATATAAAATGTCTAAAACAGCATTTGCTGCTGCATCAAGATTTGTGATATAAGGTTACCTTACTGAACCACTTTTAATATTATTCACTTAATTTTAATATGTTGAAAATGTGATTCTAGATTTTAGTCCTTCATGTTTGCTGACGGAGTCAGCTGTTATTACTAGTGCTTGTTCTGTCTTTCCTTTCCTTGGCATGTGAGTACCGTTTGGTGTTTGTTAAGATGAAGATGAAAATAAAATAAAAATAAAAATAAAATATTTAGACTTCTTATTATTAAATAGAGGGCCGTATTAGAAAAAAAATTAATGGAAAAAAGGAATTTTCAGTATAATTGTCTCAAAACATTTTAAAAATATTTCTTGTCATACATTTGCAATGAAAAGTGCTTTCAAAATCTGCAAAAAAAATCCAGGTCCGTATTTAAAAAAAATAAGTTGAAGATGGTTTCTCAAAAACGAAACGTTGTAGAACAAATCTAAAAAAGCCATCTTAAGGCCAGTTAAAAAGTGTTATAAGAAAGTGCTTTTCTTTTTTCTCTATCTGTGATAGCAACTTCAGAAAAAAATAAAATCGAAAACGCAAAATTTTACTTTTTTCAAAATAACTCAAAAACGAAAAAAGATATTAGAAATCTGTTTGTGCCATTTTATTGATGTCAAAATTGCGCAACTTTTTCCCCATTTAACCGTTGTTCTATCTCTCACCGTTTGCAATATCCCCATGCTGTTCATTCTTATCCGGGACACAGTGTATACATAATATGTTATTGAAAGTGTTGTGTATATTTTCATTTCAGCACTATTACTAAAAAACAGAATTTTCGAGATAGAGGCTTAACCTGCACGTTTCTTCTTTCCAGATACGTGGATCTCTCTGGGCCGGCCGTGGAAATAATTTGTTACTTATAATCGAATATTTTTGTACTTAATAAACCATGTGAAATTTGTCAAGCCACTCTTATTTGTACCTTATCCTCGATTCACCACAGACCTCTGGAATTAATTTTCTCTGACGAAAGCTATCCTGGGCACAGGAGATTAAATCGGATTAAAATACCGGCTCCGCGTTATATTTATAGAAATCGCCGGCCGCCGGACGGCGCGCCGGTGGAAAAAAGTCTATATGGTTTTTTATCTCCACTTCATTTTTTGTGGGCCACCGCACGCTATATATCTACACACATTAATAACAACTTGCCGGAACCGAAATAAAAACAGTTTGTTGATTTAGGAATCCGTATTAAGTTTTGTTTGAAAATATGAGTGAGGCACTGCCTATCCCCGAGGCCGAGATGGCAAACCGGATGTTCATGTAGGGTGGATTTACCAGTTAAGGAGATCCGAAATAGATGTCGGGTTAGAAAAATTTTCCTTGTCAATAGAGGGTACGGTAGAAGGGCGCAAGCGGTTAATAAAGTTTTTCCGAGAGGGACAAGCAACTCCCCGACCGACGGGTTTACAGTGGACATTTCCACAATTGGGACCCACTACCACGGTTAGTGCGCTGATTTATACGATTCATATACAGTTCCCAGTACAACCATGATCGCGACAACATGTACGACCGCTACTATTTCGTCGCTGGGAAATTTCGCGGTACCGACGGCACAAGTACAACTCCCGGCCAAACCTTTTAAAGTACATGACTGGCATAGTTCTTTCAACGCGAAAACCGACCCCGCGCTTTTTCTGGAACGCATAGAGGAAATTTGCGCGTCGGAGGGTATACACCCGGACAGGATGTTGCCGCATATGCCCGAACTCCTGGAGGGGGACGCGGCGTTGTGGTTCCGGAATAACCGCGAGAGTTGGCAAACCTGGCAGGGATTTGTAAATGACTTTAGGATTTTTTATTTTCCAGTTAACTACCAGGTCGATTTAGAAGCGGAAATCGGGAAAAGAAGACAGCGTCATGGCGAACCAGTCGCCAAATATATTACAGATTTCCAAACTCTGATTCGCCGACATGGTAACGTACCCCCGCCGCAACAACTGGCGTGGCTTTATCGTAATTTATTACCCGAGTACCGCGTCTATATCCGCCGGGATGACTTCACCGACTTACCATCATTTTCGCGTGTTACCCAAGAGTTTGAAGTTCTCCAAACAGAACTGAATCGCGGCCGAAACTCCGCGCCGCCTACACTCTAAAAAATGGATGTAAATTTATGTAAATTTCTATTAAAATACATTTTTTACTGTGTATTTTTTACTGCGTTGGTAATGTGTTTTTTTTTCATTACTTGTATTACCATGGTAAATTCAGGAAACATGGTAAATAGAAGCAAAATTACAATTCCCTAAATTTTTTTACATAGATATATGTATATCTATGTGAATGAGTTTACGTTAAAGTACATTTACATTTATTTACAGGAGGAAATTTGAATATATGTGAAATAAATTAAATTTACATGAATTCACAAGACGAAATGTAAATCCACGTCAGATAATGTAAATTTACTTGTTCGGCTATGTGTTCTTCCTTAACCTTCCCCATTCTGACAAGGTCAGACCTGCGCCCTCGGGAATTAATGCGGGCAGAACCGTATATTAGTTAGACGCTTCAGTCGCATCAGATCATTCGTCGCTGTTGTTATCGGTCGATCGTCAGATTATAATTATTTTTTTCATGGCGAACGCATTTGTGACTAAATAGTGTAGCATATATATAGGTAAGTACGTACAACATGACGTATAAATGTTCGTTTTGCAATACCTCTTTTGTAACAATTCGCAAATACTGTTTACATCCGTATTTTCACAGACAAAACAAAAATTTATTATTTATTATATTATTTATTATGTAAATAATATTAGATAAATTATAAATATATTATATAAATTATTGTTGGGGTATTAAAAAAACATTCTGGGGAATCTTTTCTGCATGTCCAAGAACCTAGGAATCAATTTTGACATAAGTCAAATCATCACCAATATGGCGGCAAATTAAAAAAACTACCATTAAGTTAAGAAAAGTGAGACTAAATGACGAGGTATCACAAAAAGTTATTTGAAAAAGTTGTTTTTAGAATATAATTTTAGGCCTTTGTGCAAACTTCGGGATATAGGTATCCATAAAAAATTTAAAATTAACATTTTTTCAAAAATATTTTTTCCTCATTCATTTTTTTTTTCAATTAAATACAACCAGAATGGTATTTCTAATGTAATTGCCGCAAAAATATGGATTTGTTCTGGTTTTTCAGAAGTAACTAGACCTTTCATCTATATATCCGCGTTGTTGCAATGCCTATCCTACGGCTGTATTCAATTTTTTTTAGTGCACACATTGTAGATACAAGGTTATTTTTCAATTAAGTCTGGCTATTTGTGAGAAACCAGAAGAAATCCATATTTTTTACGGAAATACAGTAGGAATAGCCTTCTGGTTGTATTTAATTGAAAAAAATTAAAAATTTTATCTACAAGGAAAAATATTTTGACATAAATGAAATTTTTAATCTTTTTGGTAATACGAGTACCCCAAATTTTGCACAAAGATCTAAAATTACATTATAAACAACTTTTCAAATATTTTTTTTATTTTTTTTTGTGATCCCTCGTTACTAAAGCTCACTTCTTTAGTTAGTTTTTAGCATTTTGAAATTGTCGTAATATACGAATATTTTATTGAGTCCATGTTGAAAAAAGTCTACGAAAAGGTTCGTGACCTCGAAAAAACTGTAAACAAAGATACCGAAAAAATCAAAACATTGGAATCGAAAATTGAAATCCTGCAGCAAGATAAGAAACTAAAAAAACCTTTGTTTATATGGGATTACTGAAGAGAAAACCGAACAATTGTCTACTAAGGTGTTAAAAATATTTAGAGACAATATGGGACTTGCCTTGAAAGAGGACGATCTGGGTAGCTGCTATAGAATTGGGAGTAATAACAATAAAAATAGGCCAAATTTTAATTAAATTTGGTAACATAAATGCTAAAAACACAATTATGAGAAACAAGAAGAAACTTAAGGGCACTAGTATTGGAGTTATGGAGGACTTGACCAAAGCTAAAATGGAGTTGTTTAAGAAGGCTCAAGAGTTATTCGAACGGAAAAATGTTTCGACATTGGATGGAAATGTAATTGTTTATGTAAATAACAAGCGCATAAAAATTAAGAAGGAAGAAGATCTGAACCATATAACAAGAAATTAGCCTTGTATTTAATGTAATTGGTTCAACATAAACATACACTGTAACGTACTAGTATTACGGGGAGGGAAATATAGATATAAAATTACTGCTTAGTGTGTAACATTTGGTGGGTGTAGTCTTTGGAAGGTTTATTATATTATTACAGTTTTTCTCTTTTCTTTTCATTTGTTTTTTGTTTGTATAAGTACTATCTGGAATTGGTTTGTATAGATATAAGTATTTAATCTTTTTTGTGTGATGTTTGATTGCATAAGATTTTAGCGACATGGATGTACAACAATTTGAATCATATTTGGAGGCGTTGGATGATGTTGGGACTTATGTAGTAAACGATCATAGTGACAAAATTCTGAAGTCAGACAAGGAAACTGGGCTGAGTTTGATTCATTTGAATCTGAGAGGCATTAAAACAAATTTTGATAACTTTCTCGTTTTAATGGAGAGTATTGGTGAAAAATTTGATGTTATAGTTTTGTCTGAGACTGGAATTCTTCGGGACTTGGAACTGTATGCAATAGAAGGGTATGACACTCATTATTCTGCGGGTGAGTTTAATAAGTGTGATGGTATTCTGGTTCTTGTGAGGCGGTCCCTTCTGGCAAATTTCAAAACTATTAAGCGTTCTCAAAATACTTTTGTAAAAATATATTTCGTCAAAGACAACATTGCCTACAACATCCTCTCCGTATACAGGTTGCCTTCAACCAATATCGATTTGTTTCTTGATGATCTTACCGAAATATTGCCGGGGGAGGGTGGAGCAGGAATTAATCTTTTCGTGGGAGATACTAACATTCACATTATGCAAAAGGAAACCTTATTATTATGCCCAGTAATGGGTTTGTGTCACACATAAACAAACCGACGCGTGTAGAAGGTAGGAGCGAGTCTTGTATAGACCACTTGTTTATAAAAACCCCTGTTCATTTGAACAGTGCAGTTAAATACATTCCCATCATACTTCAAACTTTCGAAAGCGACCATTATCCCATAATATTAAAAATAAATTTTCCGAACAATTCCTCAAGTCGGCAAAAATCTGTACCCTACAAAGTATCGTCGGTGAATAAAGATAAATTAATACAAACATTACAAAGTACTAGTTTTGAAGAAATATATAATTGTGGCGAAGTTGACAGAGCGTATGAGTTGTTCGAGAACATAATAAAAAAATCTATAAAAAATGCAACAGTAACAACACAATTAAATCCAAGGAAAAGACCTATAAAACCTTGGATAACTGTAGGTCTTGTGAATAGCATACGCAAACGAGATAAAATGAAATTAGATATCCTAAAAAAGAGGGATATAGGAAATGAATTCACTAAAAACTATAAAGACTATAGAAACAAGTTGAATGGATTAATTAAGAAAGTTAAAAAGGATTATTACACTAACAAAATAAACGACAATAGGGGAAATTTGAGGAGGATGTGGGAGTCGGTGAATGAATGTATGGGTAGGAAAGCAAAAAAAAGTGAAATTACAAAAATTAAACAGGGTGATCAGACTCACACCTCGGAGTACGATATTGCAACTTTATTCAATAAATATTTTATAAACATTGGTAAGGAAATGGCAAAGAATATTACACCTGAAAAGCTTATGAATGACAAAGTTAATTATAGTACATCCAATATGTTTTTAACACCTGTTTCATCTGATGAAATAAAGGAAAATATATACAAACTGAAGAATGGCTCAAGCTCGGGAATAGACGGGGTATCCGCAGTGACCATAAAAAGCATTAGTGCGTTTATCCGTGAACCGTTGGCATTTTTGTTTAACCTAAGCTTCTCTACTGGGATATTCCCCAATTCGCTAAAAATGTCTGTGGTAACGCCAGTTCACAAAAGTGGTGATAAACTAATAATGAATAATTACCGACCTATTTCCGTTATAAATAATTTTGCAAAACTCATTGAAATGTGTATGAAAACTAGATTGATTAAGCATCTCCAACATAATAGCATCTTGTCGACAAATCAATTTGGATTTAGGGAGGGAATGAGCACAGACGACGCATTATTTTCCGAAACAAAATTTCTTTATGAAGCCATAGATAATAACTCTAAGCCGATAGCTGTTTTTCTAGATCTGTCAAAGGCGTTTGACACGGTTGATCACAGCATACTAGTAGAAAAAATGAACAACTATGGCATACGAGGAATTCCAAATAAACTTTTTCAAAATTATTTAGAAAACCGAAAGCAGTGTGTTAAAATTAATAACCTACTCAGTGATTTTGACATTTCTAATATTGGTGTCCCGCAGGGTAGTGTGATTGGGCCATTAATGTTCTTAATTTATATAAATGATCTCTTAGCTCAGAAAATAAATGGTAAATTAGTGTCCTATGCCGATGACACTGTTCTTCTGGTGCAAGGAAAAGATTGGAATGAGGTATCCAATATCGCCTCAACAGAATTTGCCCGGATTGGTCAATGGCTAAAACAAAATAAACTTACTTTAAACTTGAATAAGACCTCTGTTATGTATTTTAGTTTGTACGATATGTATCTTCCAACCTCTGATAACCTAAAAGTGCATGATTATAACTGTGTAATAAAAAGTATGGACCAAACAAAATGTAGTTGCTCAAATAAACTTAGAATTGTTACTGACATAAAATATTTGGGCATTTATTTAGATCGAAATCTCAAATGGGCTAAACAGCTTGTTGAATTAAATAAAAAATTGCGTAAACTTACTTACAGTTTTTATTACATTAGAAACTTCATGCTGGTGCATACCTTAAAAACACTGTATTACGCTTTTTTTGAATCTACTTTAAGGTACGGGATGCTCGTTTGGGGGGGTGCTTACACTACCAGTGTTGAGGTCTTAAAAGTCACTCAACGAATGATCATTAAGACTATTATTGGCAAAGAAAAAAGGTATCCAACAGAACTTTTATTCTCTGAATTTGGTGTTTTGGATGTAGCGTTATTGTATGTAAGGACTGTATTGATGTATTGTTATAAAAATAAGGATCAGCTTACCTTGCTGGCAGACGGACACTTGCATCCTACGCGAGGAGTGCTTGCTGGGCGAGTGACTGTCCCTCGAATGCTACATACCTCAACACAAAGATTCGTGTCATACTTTGCACCTAAGTTTTACAATTTACTTCCAGTGACTTTAAAACAATTGTATAGTCCCAGTCTATTCTACAAGAAAGTTTCCCAACATCTACAACTTAACAAACATGAATTTGTAAAAGTACTTTCACCATCCGCCTAAAAACTATCGATATTATTATTATTATTTATTATTATTATTTTATTTTACAATTGCGTTACGTTAATATACTGCGCCCGCCATCATCCACCGCATCCGCTTTTCTTTTCTTAGTTTTTTCCCTTTTAAGAGGGATACCTAGTAAGTAGATACTTTGTCTCATGCCTTATAAATATATTTTTAGATAGTTTAAAAACGGCTACCTCGTGGATATACACGCACAAGCATTATTGCTTAGGTGTATACATAACGATTATCGCTATAAATGTATGTAATTTTCACGAAGTCAATAAATTTATTATTATATATTATTATTATTATTATATTGGTGGTGATTTGACATATGTCAAAATTGATTATTAGATTAATGGATATGCAGGAAAGATTCCCTGACATATTTTTTTAATATCTCAATAAAAAAAATTCCCATTTGTTGCCAACCCACAATAAACAATGTATAACGAAGAATATTATTTTTTAGTTTTTATAAACTGTGTTGGTATCCTTAAGAGAAGAAAATATTTATTTTCGTATACCTTATAGGTATAATAGCTAACAGGTAGATAATCAATAAAACATGTTAAAAATTTCAATAGGATGTTTAGCTTTTATTTCAGTCCTCATCCTCCGCAATAAATAAATAAATATATAATATACTTTTCGAAGACCTATCCAACAAAAAAGTTTTACAAAAAACACTTCGTGGGTTTAATGTGTTTAAAGGGGACACTCTCTATAACTAGGTATAATTTTAACTATGAAATTCAGACTATATAGGTATATATTATAAGTCTGCAAAATTTTAATCGGTATAGAAATTCTATAGGTAGTTTTTAGAACATACAGTTGATCTTACGAATGTTTAGACCTACGCCATCGTTATCAAAAATAGAGAAATGCCTTTTATACGGTCAATTTTGTTTGTTTATATACAGGGTTTATATACAGGGTGTAATATAAAGGTTGATGGAAATAAATTAAACGGTGGATTTTTAGGCAAAAAAATATTGTTTTCGTTAGGACCTTTGATTTACGGGTTTTCATTTTCAAGCTACAGTACCTTAAAAAATTTCAAAAAAATTAGTTTTTCTCTAATAACTTCCGAACATTAGAAGAAATATAGAAATCCTATTAATAAATAGGATTTCTATATTTCTGACGGAGGCGGTGAGGTATAAAATTGATTTTTTCATATGGACTTTTGCTCTGTGGGTTTTCGTTTCCAAGCTACAGGGCGCTAAAAAAATTCAAAAATTTAGTTTTTCTCTAATAACTTCCGAACATTAGAAGATAGTGAAACGAAATTTAAGCTACTGCTAAAATTCAAAAAATTCAAAGTATAGATATTTAACTTTGCATGGAAAAGCAAGTAAAAACACAATAATGCACAAACGGATAAGAAATTACTTACTTATCTTGGAACAATTACATATCTAATTTAGAAAAAATACATGGAAGTTCTGGTATATTAATTATGCCAGTAGGTAATATATACTGCAAAGCAAAGTTTATACTTAACTACACATCTAAAATTACCAAGCATTCAACCAAAATACATGCAGAGTTAAGGAAAAGTCCCATGCAATGCAAAAACATTTACATGATTATTTAGGTAATGTTAAATAGCTAGCATGTTATGTTTTTATTTTGTGTTCCACGTAAATTATTATATGACTATCCATGGCAATAAATTACCAATATAGGACCTGGTAAAAATATTTTGCTCGCGGTGTGGCAAGCTAAGAATTATGTCTCGGGACTGCCCTTGTGGTATTCCGGGAAACGGACAGGGCACTGCCTCAAACCGGGGACAGGGCAGCAGCCGCCGCTAATCACCGCCCCGTTTGCCGACTTCGGCTGTTTTCGGGCGGAAACGCGATCGCACGCCACCGCCCTTATTCTTGATGATTGTTATAGCGCGCTTTTAGACACCGGCGCTGCGGGTTCTTACATAGGGGAACGCGTCCCTCACGCTATTAGAAATCAGGGAACCCGTAGCGAAGTGCCGTGTATGGATTTCGCCCGCTTAGCCGACGGGCAAACGATTGCCGTAACCGAATCTTACGCCGTGCTACTTGAGATCGGACGGCAAAAGATAACAGTAAAACTCACGTACCTACCACAGTTGGCCTCTGAGCTTGTGATAGGAATGAATGTAATGCGTCCATTACATTTTGTGCTAGATTTGGGCACCGGGAAAATTTCTGCGAGGGACGAGATGCTGCAGCGACCCGTAGGCGCCGCTGCGGGTAGCAGTCTCGATCTCGTAGAAGTTTGCCGCCGCGAAACAGACCGCTGTCAGCAAGTTTCTGCGAGGGACAAGAGATTCAAGGAATCCGCGGATACCGCCGTAGATTTAATAATCGACCTAGCGAAACCTTCTACCAGCGGGACCGGGAAATTTCTGCAGGGAGCGACGAGTGGCGAAGATCCGCGGAAACCGCCGCGGGAGCACATCCGACCTTATAGAAGTTTCCAACCGCGTCCGTGAAACCTGCCGAGAAATTTCTGCGAAAACCAATATGTCGCCGGAACCTGTGGAAACCGCCACAGGTGATATAACCGGGCTTGCAGAAGAACTCGCGGAAACCGACCGAGGGGTATAAGTTCACCGTAGTAACCGATCACCCGTCTCTAGGGTGGCTCCGATCTCTCAAAAATCCGTCCGGACGTTTAGCGCGTTGGGTTGTATTTTTACAATATGATTTCGAAATAATAAAGTACCGCCGAGGCACGCTTAACCGAGTAGCAGACGCTTTGTCACGCGCACCCATCGAAACTCCGCCCTCCGACGACAACTTCGAAGTATTACTTATTATTGATACTGCTACGTGTAAGTGGTATGTCCGTAAACAAGCGGAAGTAGAGCGCGATTCTGAAAAACACCCGGACTATTGCATTAAGCAGGGTCGTTTGTACCGTCACATTTGGGATCTTTTCGCCCCGACCGAACCCGAACTTTCCGAGCCGTGGAAATTATGCGTACCAACCAAATCCCGGCCGCGAGTACTCCGGGAATGTCATGATCTGCCGACCGCGGGACATCTCGGAATCTCGAAAACTACGGCGAGAGTCGCCGCGCGTTATTATTGGCCGGGGATGCTACGGGACGTAGCTACCTACGTTCGCCGCTGCACTTGTTGTCAGCAATATAAGGTTGAATCGCAGAAACCGGCTGGCAAAATGCATCCCTCCCGTAACCCGGACCCGTGGGAAATAATCAGTACAGATCTAGTAGGGCCATTACCGCGCTCTAGTAAAGGTAATTCTTACCTAGTATTTTTCCAGGACAGGTTTACAAAGTGGGTAGCCGCCCGTGCAATCCGAAAAGCTACCACTAAAGCCGTTACGCAAGCATTTTACGAGAAAGTCATTATTCGTTTTGGGTGTCCAAAAATAACTATTACCGATAATGTAACCCAGTATACCGGTCACCTTTTCAAAGATTTTCTTATCGAGATGAATATCCAACACAGACTTACCCCGCCGTACACCCCACAAACCAACCTCGTAGAGCGCACCAACCATACTTTAAAAACCATGATTGCGCAATTTTGTCGCGACGACCAAAATAAATGGTATGCACATCTCCCAGAATTATTATTTGCAATAAATACCGCTCGTCACGATTCTACCCTTTTCAGTCCAGCTTTTCTAAATTTTGGGCGCGAATTTTACGTACCTGGCGCGTTATACCGATCCGGCGAACTTGGTTCCAACCCCGTGGAAAATGTAGAAACCCAAACGAACCGCCTAGTCAAACTTCGCGAAACTTTCGAGCTTGTACGCGTAAATTTGGGCCGAGCATTCACACAGCAAAGCCGGCATTACAACTTACGCCGCCGAGAGTGGCGATGTTTTCTGCAGGATCGCGTAATGAAACGCGAGCATCATCTATCGGATGCTTCAAAAAGTTTTGCGGCAAAGCTTGATCCAAAATATTCCGGTCCGTATACCGTGGTGAGAGTACATTCCCCTGTGGTATTTGACTTAAAATCCGACACAGGGAGAATACTTCGCCGTGTCCATATTAAGAACTTGAAATCCGCCGCTGATTCCGAGCTTACTTTGTCTGTCACAGGTTAAAAGTCAAGTAAAAGCTAACCGCCGACCGAATGGCAACCAACCGTGCAGCCGATGACCGCCCGCCGGGCGTACCCGGACCGATGCCCGCGCACCCCCCTTCCGAGGGATCGGTTACCAGGGGTCCGGTACAACCAGACTCCCGTATTAACATCCTGAGTAATATCATTGTCCGGCCCGCGGACCCCGAAGTTCGATTCTGGACTCCCACTATTCTGGCGGACTTGGTAACCACCTACTCCGAGCCGCACCGCTGGTCCCGCAATATGTGGGAGATTTTGAACAGTATGCGGCCTCCCGATGCGCTCCCCGGACGGCCCCACCGGGTAAACTTACGGACGTCTAAGGGGAAAAGAGTCCGGGTGCTCGTACCGGCACCACCCTCTCGGCACCCCGGCTGAGCTGCGACCGCTTAACTGACGTTAAAAAAAAGAAAAGCAGAAAGAAACTTGAACATAACAAGGCCGCGGGACGGTTAGCGGCGGACAAGTAACGTTATAATTTTGCAAGCTTTTCAACCGCCATGAGCCTTCCTGGTAGCCCGTTCTTGGAAATCAACTTGGAGGCCGAAGTCGCCTCCGAGCTTGGGGAGTACGTCACCGCAGAACTCCCACCAAGGGACGGTAGCGATAAAAACTCACCACCTGCAGGGCGGAAACACGAGTGATGCCGCTCGACGAGGGTGCCAGCTGGGGTTGGACGAGTTGGGTCCCGAAGACGATCCCCCACCGCGGCCGCTCACCATCACCGAATATTATTACAAGCAAGCTTACGCTGTCGCCGCCAATTCTATTTGGCGTGATCCACCGCCCCCAGCCGCCGCGGGGCTCCCGCGATGCCTCCCCCGGCCAGATTTGCTGTGCTGGAGATGTGGCCACCCGGACCATTACCGTGAAAACTGCACGGCCCCGGCGATTAAATTTTGTTCCAGATGCGACCGCCTAGGAAAGCTGTCTGTGGAATGCCCGTGCCCGCCAGTCGCGGTGCGCGTGCGGCGAGAGTACGCTGACGGGCCACAAGCTTGGTGCCCACCTTTCACCAGCGCCGCCGCTCCGGGCCGAAGTCGCCCCGCACCCGCCACCGAGACGCGGTGCCCCGCCTGTTGCTGCCGTTCGTATCACTGGGACATCTATTAGTGAGTGCGGGGTGCATATAAAAAAATTAAAAATGACTTTTCAATTTTTTTCCGGGAGAAAGAGGGGTGTGTAACGAAGTTACCATTAACTTTCCGCTACTTGTGAATTTTCATTTTTATTTCATTAAATTCTTTGCCGCGTTATTTGTAGCAGCCGGCCGATCGCCGGAGTTTTTTATATTCATGCGAATGATTCTTCTTTTTTCTACATGGGAGACCGGCGGTCGATATTTTAATTGCATTTAATTGGACTTTGGTTTTGATTGTTTTCCGGCTTTCCGCCGCTTGTAAAAATTGCTTATGTTACTATAAGGGATGAGGGATACCGAAAAGGGGTAGAACCTGGTTACTAACTCAACTTGCAGCTAGATCCGCCGTTCTTTTTCGGAATCCGGGTATATAGGACATGCCCGATCCAGAGAGACCACCGTCCGAGACCTGTAGGGGGTGCAACAACCTCTAACTGCCTGTTTAGCCTCTGGCGGCCGTTTTGGGTACCAGAGGAGTGGGGACGATCACCTGAGTCTTCGCCACGGCCCCGACCAATGGGCGGCCGGCGCACTCTCCAGGAGAGGGCGCCACCCAGGCCCATAAATACGCTGCGGCCGCCGAGGAGGCTCTCTCTGATTTCCGTCTTATTTCCGGGTAAGTATTGCTAGGTAGAAACTGTCCCGAACCGTGTTGGTGGCGCGAGTAATTATTCCAAGCCAACATCGGTTTATTTCACCCCCAGACCAAGGTTAACTAGAGCCAGGCTTGGAACCGTGTTGGTGGAGCGAGTATCATCCCAAACCAATACCAGACATTATTTAATCCTGAAACACAGTTTGCACCAAGCATAGTATCACTAAGCGTGTACGATTTTCCCGCGTTCTAATAAGTATTCCGAGTTTTCCACTAGTTACCGTGAGCTTGCTTACCGCCTGTAGACAAAACCGTGTCAATAAGAAACAGAATTTTCGAGATAGAGGCTTAACCTGCACGTTTCTTCTTTCCAGATACGTGGATCTCTCTGGGCCGGACTTGGAAATAATTTGTTACTGTTAATCGAATATTTTTGTACTTAATAAACCGTGTGAAATTTGTCAAGCCACTCTTATTTGTACCCTATCCTCGATTCACCACAGATCTCTGGAATAAATTTTCTCTGACAAAAGCTATCCTGGGCACAGCGGAGTATACCGCTCTAAAGAACTGGCGCCTGAGCAACCGCTCCGCCGGAGGTCCGATTTTCTCGTTCTCAAATAAAAGGAGGCTATGAGGAAGTCCACCGAAAAATCTTAAAAAGGGAAAATCGGACAGGTAAATAAAAAGAAACGCTATAAACTATAGTTGACAATGCTGAAATTGGATATTTGTCTAGACCAAATTATCGGTCGAGATCAGCATCCTCTTCCTCCGCTTCAAGTGTTACATTTGACGATTATCATTCTGAAATTGTACTCTAGCCCTTTGGACCATCTGCTATACCCTTATTGTTACCCGAGGAAATAGATGCACATGATTCTACTGTTTCAACCATTTCACCCTATTGTAGTTTTTCATTTTTAATGTATTTAAGACTAATAGAAACTTTTTACTATTATTATCTAGTTTAAGTATATTCTCTTACCACTTAATTTCTTTGTTATTCAATAAAAAGCAGAATAATAACTTAGCTTAAAAAACATACTTAATTTCAGCTCAGGTGATAGCAGATTTGGAATCCGATTTGTGGCTTTGGAGGTAATATCATTTTTTATATAATTTAATACGTGATTAAACAATTTTGGGGTTAGGCGAAATTATTACCTACATTTATTTGTGTTGGTATTTAATACGTGACGACTAATTACGGTTTTGAAATATTATAGATTCACATTGTCTTTGAATCTCTTCTTCTAGGTCATAATCTTCAAACATAATTAAAAGTGCAAGATCTAGAATATATATCCATATTTTAAGAATACGTGACACTAAAGTACACAAAACACGACTTTCTCTTTGCGAACGCAACAACTCAATGGTTTCTCTGACTTTACATCTATATTTCACCGTTGTGGGCCCATTTTATTCCTACTGATTATAGCGGGATGGGATAAGAAATGTTACACGCCGCGGAGGTGACGTTCGTAGCGTCGCGAACTCTATAGATTACATGTTTCTCTGCCCTCGACCTTGCTTCGATTCGAGATCGAAGCAGAGGGTATGAGCAACATGTCTAGAAAATAGAAAAGCACCGGTGATGGACAAGAGCGAGGGTGAAATGTAAGTTCGCAGTACTGCTCTTTGATAGCTTTATCTGTGTGGTTTACTAATTGCCCTATATTCATTGGAATTACTACGGTTTTACACGGTTTTCCGAGGTACTTGAGCGAATGATATCTTAGTTCTATCGGGAAAATGTCGGCCCTAGCCGCAAATGACAATGAAGCCTAAATAATAATAATTGCTTATATGAAAATCATGAGGTCTTTCAGCACATATAATTAAATTTGTGAAAATATGAAAGAGTGTTTGTTGTTATTTTCTAACATTTATTTGTGGCGCAAACAGATCCATTTAATTTATAACATAAAAATTAAATGGAAGTGTTTGTTGTTTTTGGGGAACAGTTTCCCAGTTCTTAGAAAGGGAGTTATTTTGCACGATACTATAGGTAACTAAACGAATTTTATGTTTTCAAAGAATCATATGAATTTTATTAAAATTATTTATATAACTCTCTTCACAAAGCATTTCTTGACACAGTCTTTAAACAGTTAAATAAAACTAGTTTCCCCTACTTTCCAATTTGAAAATGACACTCGTAATGAAGATGGCATACACACAGCCATTTCCGAACAACCTTTCTGCTGAACTAAACCCAAGAAGTGGAGAAATCTAGACGATAATAATGTTGGGGCACTATAGTGGGTAATAAACCATGGCATACAGTATACATTATATCTTATTAATTGGAGAGAATAACACCAGAACTCAAATTAAGAAATATTTAAGAAGTAAGTTTATAGAACAAACTGGCTATATTTTTCGATATTCTACTGATCCGAGGGGTTTCGGTATTATACTTCCACCAGACCGCTAGCAGATGGTACAGCAGCTTATTTACGTGGAAGTGATTATGATTCCAGGGTAAGAATTGTTAAAGCTGAAAAAAATAAACAAAATTTCCCTTGATATAATGTTGCAGCCAAGTCGCAGCTATCCTAGGCAAAATGGCACAACAAAAGGACGCTCCTTACTATAATACTATTTCCACTTACGCCAAAAATGTTCTATTATTGAATCCAGTTGTTCTTCTGAAGGACGAAATTGCATATGTGCAGTGTTCAAGTTCTCCCAAATAGATCTGCATGTTTCTTTGACTATTCTTCCAACTGTTGCATCTGATATTCTAAACGAATACCCCAACGTCTTAAAGGAAGAACCTGTGGCCAAGTACCTGTAATACATAGCAAATATGTACTTACTTCTCTTGTTAGTTTGCATTTCTTTGCATGAATAAAAAAAGCCTGTGACATGATGCATTGAAAGCAAAGAAAATAATACCTATCTTCAAAAATACGAAGGTTAACAATAAGGTTAATTATTTGGTACAGTCTGCGTGCATAGCTTCTACTACAAATATGTATTTCTAATAAACATGTCTTTCTTATTTTCGATATTACCCAAAAACTGTAATATTCTTTGTTTTAGTGAACGAAGTAAAGAAAAAGTGTAAAGGGCTGCGCGATGCATTTAGACGAGAGTACAAAAAAGTCTATGAAACTGGAGAGGAGGTATCGGAGGAAGGTTCTTCTTCGTGGCAGTTCTTTTACCGAATGTTGTTCCTCTCCGACATAATTGCACCAAGACAGCTCACATGCGTATGAATCAGCAATTATTAATTTAGATGTTAAAAACAATAGAGGCACTAACTAGGTAGCATATAAGAAAGATAATAATATTGTTGAATACTTTGATAGTTTCGGTAACTTAAAACCACCGAAAGAACTTGTTAAATATTTAGGAAAAGTTAAAATTGTAAATAATAACGACGCATATCAAAAATTTAATGAAATAAACTGTGGACATCTTTGTCTCGAATTTCTTTATAAAAAGAGCTGACCGACTTAAAACTATTAGTCTTGTCTTTGTTATTCACGTTGAAAGGCTACAGCTCTGTGCTCTTGGTTGATTACAATAATTCCATTTATTTAGACCCAACTTTACAATACGGCTTAGCGTTGCGATACTAACACTCTGCAGTGTGAAATATATAGTGATAAATATACGATTGATTTTCGACCAAAAGACTCGATTGCCGCATTGCTTGGTTATTCCAATCGTTTACTACCTCCACTAGGTGTCCACGCATCAGATTTACCGGTGAATATCGTCAAAACCAGAACAATACATATTGACAGCAATTTAACCTCTGGAGCGTACTATAACAACAGACCTACTCATACTATTTACGAGTTTTCTCCTGAATGTAATCCAGGGGACGCCATAGACGAAACCCCCAGAAACCTACTTTACTTACCTGTCAGTAAACGGGAAATAAATAATATAACCTTATCGATTTTGGATCAAAATTTTCAGTTATTAAATTTCCGTGGAGAAGAAATAATTGTATGATTAGAAGTAAAACCTTTGTAATGGGTCTAGTTTTCGGTGAGGGCCTCACATAAAAAAGTGAGTTAAACCTCTTTATAAACACACTCTCGTCTGAACCTCACAAGCGTCAACCTCGCAACCTGACGCCTACACCTAAAAGCATAAATACTTTAAAGTCGCTCGGATATAATGTCGTTGGCACCAAATGTATTCGACGTGTATCAAAGTCCAAAGTATGATGAGTCAATCCAACGCATAGAAAGCCGTACTTACTATCCTTTCGTCAAGTCTTTTATGAATAATGACATCATGAAATAACAATTAACCAGGGAGATGCTTGGTTGTTAATGTATAACGCCGCAATTTTTATTAAAGGAGAAATATAACCTACACAAGGAGAAGGCACTTGTGAATTAGTTAATAATGCCGCGGCTTTCTTCTTCGACTCTATATCTTACGAACTTAACGGACAAGAAGTAGATTCTGTGAGGGACCCAGGCATTTTAAGCAGTATCAGAGCGTATCTTTGCTACAACCCCACCGATGAAACACGCACCTCAAGTTGGTTGTACCCCGGGAAAAAACCCATTTTGAATAGAGACTCAACGTTTATTTTTAGAGTTCCACTTAAACACCTCTTTGGCATCTTTAACGATTACCAACATGCAATTTCTGGTAAACAAACAATACGGTTAACGAAATGACAAAAACTCTATATTGCTGGAACAGACACCTGGTACAACTCCAGATCTAACGGTTAAAGTAACCATTACTAACATCGAGCTGAAAGTAAAACATATAATACCAAACGATAAAATTAAGTATAACTTATTGCAAGCCCTCAAGAGTAATAAACCCATCTTGATACCGTTTCGCAAATGGGAGTTACATGAATTACCTAATCTGACCGTAAATGCAACCAAAGAAATATGGTATGTTAAAACCTCTGCCACAGTAGAAAGCCCAAGGTTTGGTATTGTTGGCTTTCAGACCGACCGCAAAGAAAATTCAAAAAAGGATCCGACATACTTTGATCATGTAGATATTTCCGACGTACGCAAGCAAACGCAAACTTCTACCCAAGCTTTATGAATAGACGCGATAAGAGTCCACTACTTAATTATGCTGACTTTAAAGACCGGGCGACGCTGTTCGTTATCGACTGCTCACGTCGCAATGAAACAATTAAAATGAGCACTGTTGATGTTAAATTGGATATTGAGAGCTCTCAAAGATTTCCAGATAAGACCCGTGCATATTGCATCATTATTCATGATAGAGTTGTGGAGTATTTGCCCTTGAGCGAAACTGTAAGAAGCTATATGATCCCGGATATAAATGCAGGAACATCAACACCATACCAACAGTTTTATTCGAGAACTAAGTTAAGATGAAGACTGCTGTAATAGACATTCAAGGTTTCTCGGTGGAGAATGAGTTTTATCCCAAGGAATTGACAATTAAAATTAATGGGCAAGTGATGCATATGGTTATAGCTCCCCCAAAAAGTTTTACGTCTCTTAACAATTTAAATAAGAGGCATGTGCGGGTTATGGAAGAAAATTTTCTGGGGATAAAATATTCCAGTGGACATGTTGAGTACAACAAATTTGTTGAAATACTGCAAACTACTCTACTAGACGTTCACATAGTTTTCGTGAAGGGACATAAAAAAGAACGTTTTCTACGTGAAATAATCAACAATAAAGTGGTTGATGTTGGAAATTTGCAAAACAATTGGATAGAGGTCCCGCTATTTGAAAGACATTCCGATGTGCCTCCACCACGATGAAAGTAAAAAATGGATGTGTAGCTTTAGGAATTGTGAGAAATTATATTCTTGGTTAGAAAAATACTTAATCGATTACTAAAACTTGTAAGTTTTTACTTAAATAAAGGCCTTTATTTGCATTTTGTGGTTTGATTCCTATAAAAGAGAGAGAAAACCTAAATGGGTCACACTTTCGAAAATGATGTTGAGTGCAGAATACCTGTTACTTCATTCTCTGATTATCAATAACATAATATACGTCTATAAACCGTTTGACGTAAACGATGTTGCTATTTGTATGGATGATTCATTAAATTGCATTTCATTAACTCCTACAACTACCACTGATGAAGTTGTAATGACAGAGATATCAAGTAATATCAAACAGTGTAAACTTCGAATGATATTTGAAAATGGTACAGTTGCTGACACAGAGTGGGTTACACCAATTTCTAAAACGTTAAATGAGCTGCAACAAGTTACAACAGGTCAATCCCTAGAAAGCGTAGTTTATTTTATTGCCACATGTTCCTCACTCTTGATTTTAAAATGGATGATTAAATTAATCCATAAGTTGGTAGAAAATCAATGGATTAAAAAGCTAACATCAGTTGTGGAGCTATAGTATTTGTGTAGTCTTAACACATAATAAAGTATAAAAGTAGTTTCATTTTTGTCAGCAATATTTTCCCGGTATTCTGGCGGTCATTCGTTGAAAATAACTAAA
The DNA here is from genome assembly GCA_963920635.1 of Pseudeuparius sepicola. Lineage (NCBI taxonomy): Eukaryota > Metazoa > Arthropoda > Insecta > Coleoptera > Anthribidae > Pseudeuparius > Pseudeuparius sepicola. Next base: position 9,806,191 of record OY987307.1, on the reverse strand, counting down.
CATCGTATAAAAGCGGGCCGACGTGAGAGATCACATCAACATTCTCAGGGTTGACCATCTGTGTTTTTTAAACATTCAACTGACGAGCTGATGGAAATTTTGTCTCAAAAACATTCTCAGGGTTAGCCATCTGTGTTTCGTAAACATTGAAATCAGCGATTTTGCACGCCCGAGGAGTGGTAATTTTGGTTAGCTCCACCTACTTGCACATGCGCAGCAAGCCTTTAAGGAGATAAGCCCAGCCCCTTTGTGGGAAACACGCCTGCGCATTTAGACGAGGAAAGCGTATGCACTATGTGGATTGGCTTCTCGACTGGTTTTTGGGTGTCTCTCAAGAATAAGACAATATAAACAATTTTTCTAATATATATTTGTTCTCAATCGAAATTTCTTCAGTTCAGTTCTCTAACTTAACATTAGTCATTTCTGAAGTGAAAAAACTTGACATCATGCAGTGCAGTGGGGCTAATATACTCCAAGACATTATCATAACGGTAAGTTGAATGAAAAATATTATTTTTTAATTATTTTGATGGTTTTCTCGTTGAGAAGATGAATTTTTATTGGTTATTAATTTGACAGAGTTCATTTTGTCAAATACATCAAATTATGTTCGACTTTAACTGCAATTAATCTATTATAGATCACTATGGATCTTCTTTCTGGGTTTTAACTTAAACTATAATAATAAATGAAAAATGCAATACTTCACAGTTTATATGTAAACAATATATCAGTAGTGTGGAAACTAGTAAAAATGAGCTCTCTGTATTCTGTTCTTCTCTGTAATGAGATGCAAAATAATTTTAAAAAGTTAAAAAAAATTAAAGGTGAAAAATATGCTCATATTAATGATTTTTCTCATTGTTACAGCCCTTGAACCAGAACAATGGTTCAACGGTCGATCTGTTCACCCTGCTAGGAGGGCAACAAACAACACAACCTGAACCTCAACACGAACCTCAGCCAGCTCCATCAACGAAGAATCCATCACCAGCAAGGAGTGGCAAAGGCAAAGGCAAGGGGAAAAATATGGCCCTTTTAGAAGCAACGAGGGAGGAGGACGACAACATAAGTTGCATCAGCGAGGCATCAGCTCGATGTAACGAGGAGGATTTCTTCACCACACAAGAAATCAGGAGGCAAAGCCCAATGGCATATTTGCTTAAAATTAATAAGCAAGCAAATGTGTTCTGTAAAAAGAAGAACGAGGACATCAAGGTGCAGAGGAATTCTCTCCGCGAACAGCTTGCAAAGGTGGATGTGAGGAAGAAAAAAATTCTGCAATAAATGGAAAGATTAACGCGAGAAGAATCTGAAAACAACAACCTGATGAAGAAATTTCAAGAATTTTTTGAGTGTAATTTTTAGTTTTACATGTATTATAGTTATATTTTAATATACATATAATTTACCAATTTGATCATCATTTCTTAACCTAAAACACACATTTTGAAACTTAAATCTCATTAAAAAAGAATTCAAGTGATCAGTGTCTAAGCAAAAACATTTTGAAACTTTGATATTATCTGAAAGGAAGTGATAAGAAAAAAAAGGTAAGTATACACATTCATTTTCTTTATACATGATACAGGTGAAAAAAAAAACACTCACATTTTAATAGTTTTTATTAAATTCAAATTAATATTAGCAATTTTCTTATTTATCTCATACATTTTAATTTCATGCTTTAAATCATCTAGAGATTTCCAATACATTTGAAGTTTCTTTCGATGGTACATATTCAACAGTCTAATCTCGACGGAAGTTTTCATTCTTCCAGGGAAAATTCAAAATTCGTGGTTCTACCTTCTGTTGGCCCAAGGCTTATTAAAAACCCCTTCAGTCCACGCTCAATTTCCCTATTTATTTCTATAATTCGTTGCGTAGTGAATTTGTCTATAAATCTTTGCGGTAGCACAGTGTAAAATGTAAAAAATTCCACAGAAACTCTTTCTGTATACTGTGTGCAAACTCTTCTAAACGATAATACTTGAAGCTCGCATCCAATTTCTATACGTCGAGCCTTAATGAATGGTTTAATCAACGATTTCTGATTTAGCTGATTAAAGAACGTCTCCATTTTAATTCGCAAAACTCACTGGAGAAATAAATGAACTCGTTAATGTATTTCAACTTGAATAAAGCAGTGGGGGAATACTCAGTCAACTATTTAAGTTATAACCTTTTCGGTTTTGTCTCATTGCTTTGTCATACTCACACATCTTAAAATGTCAGCAGAAATCGGGACGGTAAGTGATGACATTATTAAAACGCTTGAAAAAGTGTTTAAGCTTATTAATAACTCTGATGACGCTACTTTAGCACATTGGAAAAAAATAATAAATGTAAACATCCGGTTAGTTCATAAAGCATTGAAAAAGGCTGACTGTAATCATGGCACTCGGATTAAATTGCAAACGAACTTGAGTCATTTGAAACGATTTAAAGTGTACTTAAAAAAATTACAACACGTTGGAACAGGTCAACGTAAGCGGGAAAGTAGAAGTGATAGGGTAAATTGGGAGGATATAAAATCTATTTTTAATAATCGTATACGCACAGGTGTTATAATTAATTTAAAGCACATAGATATTCTGCAGTTTTTTAAAGACGCGTTTTTTGTTTTTAAGACTCGCATTAATAGGATCTTAAGATCATTCAATATAATTAAAGTAAATGCGGTCTTTTGTGGGGAATTTATTAAAGCGTCTGGAGATCAGGAGACACTTGAGAATAAGTATTTTAATACAAACAATGAAATAATCGATCAAGGAGCACAGTTAAAACAATGGTTTGAAAGCAATATTATTGAAAATGGTAGATCTTACATAAAGCTCCCGGAATCAATATAATCTAAACAAGCTTGTATTAACATTCAAAATGATGATAATCTTTGTTTTGCTTGGAGTGTTGTATCAGCTCTATATCCACCTGTTGGAAGACCAAATCGTACATCCTCATATCCCCACCCTTCGACCGTTTTAAACCTAGATGGCCTTGAATTTCCTGTAACTCTAAGTCAAATAGCAAAATTTGAAAAAATGAATAATATATCGGTAAATGTGTATGTTCTAGAGTTAGTGTGTGTATGTTCTAGAGTTAGTTACAAATGAAGACAAATCAAGCTCTTTTAGAACTTCTCCGGCTCGCTTAACTAAAAACAAAATGGAAAAACATGCTAATTTACTTCTAGTTCAGGATACATATTTTCCGAAAGTTGGTGAGCATGAAGCTCTCCCTGTCGATGAATCATCAACCGAAATCAATTATCATTACTGTTGGGTTAAAAATTTATCGAGATTAAGAGCATCCCAAACTAATAAACATAAAGGTAGGATGTTTGTTTGTGATGTGCTTAAATTATTACTCATCCCAAGAAAGTGTACTTAAAAAAATTACAACACATTCAATATTGTCAAGACATAAACAACTGCAAAGTATCATTTCCGAAAAACAAGTATATCGAATTTAAAAATTATATCCATAAGGAAAAAGAACCATTTATTATTTATGCTGATTTTAAATCAATCCTAAAACCTTATAATGAATCTCAATGTTTAAAAACCGCTAGGTATCAAGAACATGAAGCCTTTAGCGCAGGATACTATTTTAAATGTGATTATGACGATACATTATCTTTTTATAAGAGTTATCGTGGTATTGATTGCATGACTTGGTTTGCGAATGAAATGGAAAATATAGCACTCTCTGTTGCTTCAAAGTTAAAAAATAACGAGCCAATGAGGGAATCTATAAGTTCAAAAAATGCAAGTGCTACGTGCCACATATGTGAAAAACCGTTTAATTCTAACAATATAATAGTACGTGATCATAACCATCTGACATCCCGTTTTCGCGGATACGCACACCAAGCTTGTAACTTAAATTACAGAAACTCCTTTGTAGTACCTATAGTATTTCATAATTTCAGTGGGTACGACAGTCATTTTATTATAAGAGATCTTGCTAAAAAGCATAATGTGACATTACTTCCAATAAACAAGGAAAAATATATTAGTTTTACAGTTTCTGATACCGATACTGAAGTTAAATTTAGATTCATCGATTCCTTTAAATTTTTAGGCTTCTCTTTGGATACATTAGCATCGCCTATCAATGAAGGGGACTTTATTAATAATCAAAAGGAATTTAGTGATGTATCTTCCAACAATCTAGATCTGTTAACCGAAAATGGGATATTTTGTTATGATTATATCGATAATATAAATAAACTTAATGAAAAGTGTTTACCACCAGTCGAGCAATTCTATAGCAAGTTAAACGATACTCACATTAGTCAAAGCGATTACAGACATGCCCAGTTAGTTTGGGATAAATTTAATATTCAAAGTTTAGGTGAATATAGTGACCTAGATCTCAAGACGGACAATATGATACTTACCGATATATTTCAGAACTTTAGGAAAACTTGTATAAAGAATTATGGTTTGGATCCGGCTTGGTACTACACTTTACCGGGATATACTTGGGACTGTATGCTTATATATACTGGGTGTCGATTAGAAACCTTTCAAGATATTGATATATTAATGTTTTTTGAGAAAGGGGTGAGAGGAGGGATAAGCCAATGTTGTAATAGATATTCTGAGGCAAACAACAAATACATAAAAAATTATGATCCTAACTATCCTTCCAAATACTTACTTTATCTGGATGTAAACAATTTATACGGGTGGGCAATGGGGGAATCTCTTCCTTACGGTAACTTCCAATGGGTTGATACAAACATTAACGTGATGAATATTCCGGATAACAGTCCAGAAGGATACGTTTTAGAAGTCGATTTAGACTATCCGGAAAATTTACATGAGCCCCATAAAGACCTACCGTTTTGCGCAGAACATTCTAAACCAGCAAATTCTAAACTTCCCAAACTTATGACAACTCTCAATTCAAAAGAAAAGTATGTTGTACACTACAGGGCTCTTAAACAAGCGTTAAGTCACGGTTTAACTTTAAAAAAGATTCATAGGGTTTTAAAATTTAGTCAATCTGCCTGGTTAGCTCCTTACATTAAATTTAATACAGAATTGAGGACAAAAGCTAAGTTTAATTTTGAAAAAACAGTAATTAAATTGATGGTTAATGCTGTATACGGTAAGACCATGGAAAATATTCGCAAACATAGAAATGTAAAATTAGTTAGGAAATGAGAAGGTAGGTACGAAGCTGAGAATTTAATTGCTAGCCCGGCTTTTAACAGCCGATTAATTTTTGATACAGATTTAGTTGCAATTGAACCGAATAAAACTGAAATTGTTTTTACAAAGCCCCTGTACATCGGGATGGCTATACTCGATATCTCAAAGACGTGTGTTTATAATTTTCATTATGATTACATGTTGCAAAAATATTCAACTGAACAATGTAAACTACTTTATACGGATACGGATAGCTTACTTTATGAATTAAAATGTGATGACGTGTATGATGAAGTTATAAAGCTAGACTTGCATCGTTTCGATACCAGCGATTATCCGGTTGATAATCAGTATAATATACCGCTTGTAAATAAAAAAGTACCAGGTCTTATGAAAGATGAACTTAATGGAAAAATAATGACTCACTTTGTTGGCCTTAGGATTAAGTATGGTGTTGTTAAGAATTATTTAACTTTCGACGATTACGCAAATTGCTTATTTAAGAAAAAGCAAAAAACCCCTACTCAATGCACTATTCTTTCATTTGCTCATAATGTTTTCAGTATTAAACAAACAAAAATTGCCTCAGCCCTTTCGATGATAAGCGATACTTAGTTAATAATGTTGTCACTCTACCGTGGGGACACTACAGTATTCCACAAATCGAGAACTAAGCTATTGTATATAGCTAAGAAACAATAATTGTGTCATTTAATCCCTCCCTGCTAATAGATTAGTCATACCTCCCACAACTTGCAGAGTATATATAGCAGAGAAACCTAACAGTCTTTACAACATTATCCAAAGTCGACATGTTCAACCAACAGCTAGCAGACCAACAGGGATTGGTTTCCTGTCCATACGTCAACAGTCATAAAATTAAGAAGTCACGCCTACGGATGCACTTGTTGAAATATCGGAGGCAGTTGGATCATGTTCCCGAAGTCAACTGGCAAGAGTATTTTCGAACGAATTAATAAAGAAGAATTATTCACAGTAGTTAAGCAAAGCGGGCATCAGGACAGTGACGTCACGGCCTCGGCCGCTACGTGGCAGATGTTTATTTCCGACAGGTGAGGACTTGCATTTTGACCTGGCGTGACCCCCGGGAGGTTATTAACCTTTTCCGACAGGTGCGGACTTGCATTTTGACCTGACGTAACCCCGGACGGGACTTGACCTCGATAGGTTATTAAGAATTGTTATGGCATGTTCAGCTCCCCCTCTCTACCACTAGGTTAGGATATAAGGTGGTCCGTTCTAGCTGGAGAACTCAGTTTAGTTTGAAAGCAGACAACATGGATCTACAAGCAATCAACAAGTTGACGTGCCTCAATCGGAAATCCAGCATCAAGTTGGCGGAATTACCGCAAGATTTGCCATTGAAAATATATTCAGGCAAGCTGGTGAAGACAAAATTCGGGGAATGCGTCTTACTGGAATTGGAGGAGAATGTTGTATTCCTACCGCAGAGAGTCACGGTAGCATTCAAGCCACACTTGGAGGATTTCTCATCTGAAAGATATTCCCTCGTGTTTAAGGGACAACTCAACACAGGAAAGCATTATCCAGCGAATCAGTTTGAGATTGTAGAAAATAAAAATATTTAAATGGAAATATTTTTTTATTTATTAAACCTAAATCTGTTACTAGCGTCGATGAAACGTTAACGAAGGCGTCAACGAAACGTCAACGAAACGTCGACGAAACGTGGACGAAACGTCGACGAACGTCGATGAAACGTCGACGAAACGTCGACGCTTGGACGAAACGTCAACGAAACGTCGACGAACGTCGACGAAACGTCAACGAAACGTCGACGAAACGTCGACGAACGTCGACGAAACGTTGACGGACGTCGACGAAACGTTAACGAAACGTCAACGAAACGTCGACGAAACGTCAACTAAACGTCGACGAAACGTTGACGGACGTCGACGAAACGTTAACGAAACGTCAACGAAACGTCGACGAACGTCGACGAAACGTCAACGAAACGTCGACGAAACGTTGACGGACGTCGACGAAACGTCGACGAAGCGTCGACGAAACGTCGACGAAGCGTCGACGAAACGTTAACGAAACGTTAACGAACGTCGACGGAACGTCGACGGAACGTCAACGAAACGTTGACGAAAAGTCAACGAAACTTCAGAAAAGTGAATGTTGAAAATAAAACAATATATTTACGTTAATAATGTTTATTTATCTGTGAGAGTTGATAAGAACAAAATTGTCTTCTTATAATCCTTCACTTTGGTAGATGGCCAGTGACCGGAGTCTGGTCCACAATCCCATCCTAAAAGAGCTTTTGGGTTTACCTTATATTTTCTTACGTTTTCTTCCAACCAATTCAAGATTCTTAAATGATTTTTGTTTTTAGATGGTTGAAACTTATATGATAATTTCATAGCAGTTAAAGCTTCAACAAATATTTTTAAATTTTTATGTTTCGCTAAGTAGGCAGCTTGACATATAGAGTCCTCCAAATAGTATAGATTAAAATTTGATATTAAGCTAAAAACGTGTACTTTATATGCAATGCTATCTTCCAGGCAATGATCCTTCATAAGCTTTTCGACTGTGGTAAAATTCATTTCTTCAATATTTTCTTGATCACAAATGTTGATTATGATCTTAATATAATTATCAATTTTTCGCTTCTTTTCCAACATTAGGCAACACTCCGCAACACTACATGCTCCTTCAGCAACTTCTGTGAAGCTTTCATTCGGTATTATAAAATCTGGTTTACCAAGCAAATATATTAATTTTTCACCACTACAGGAACGGTTGTACACTTTTTGAGAAGCAACGTATGCATCTACTTCAATTTTAATGAAATCCATTATTACTTTACTATTGTATTAAATTTGTCTACCGTATATATAGATCTATGTGGCTGCTCCCTCCAATCTTGCCCCCACTAGTTAGTATAATATTTGCTTACGTAAGTATGAACTTCACAGTTTGATTATTAAAGAGCGGTAAGTTAAACCCCCACCATAAAAAGATAGTATAAATAGGTACGTATGTATACAGTGACTTCAAACATCATTAAAATGCGATTTCAACAACAGCAAAGGACTTTACCCATTGAAAATTTGGATATTGCAGATGCAGGACATCACTAAAAATCTAAACATGGTGAACTACTTCCAAATTCTATTAGAGCAATTTTTTGCGGACCGAGTAACTGTGGTAAAACCAATGCCCTTCTCAGTCTTATATTCAGTGAAAATGGTCTTAAATTTGAGAATATATATGTATACAGTAAATCGCTATTCCAACCAAAATATCAACTATTACAAAATGTCTTAGAAAAGGTTGGTGATAAAATTAAATATTTTCCATTCAAAGCTAACGATGATGTTATTGATCCATCGGAGGCTCTGGAAAATTCTGTTTTTATTTTTGACGATGTAGCTTGCGACAAGCAAGATAAAATACGATAATTCTATTCAATGGGTCGTCACAAAAGTATTGATGTAACATATCTTTGTCAAACCTATTCAAAGATACCTAAACAGTTGATACGAGATAACTGCAACATGATTGTGCTTTTTAAGCAAGATGATATCAATTTAAGGCATGTATATGACGAGCATGTAACTCCAGATTTAACTTATGAACAATTTAAGGATTTGTGTCATCGATGTTGGAGTGATTCTTACGGAACATTAGTAATCGTTAAGGATTTTGGGTTGAATACCGGACGATATAGAAGTGGTTTTGATAAGTATATAAAGCTGTAAGTTAGTGTCATAAGTTAATTTGGAAAGATGCCGCTAACATCGCAAGATCAAATTGCAAATGCGCAACGCGCGAAGAAAATTAGAGAACTCACACGCTCGATTAGAAAAAAATATACTGCGTTAAAATTAGGGAGACTTGAAGAAGATGAGTCGCTCGAGAAAGTTTTTAAGCCAGTAACAAAATCTTTAGAAAAAATGATAAAATCCAAGAATGAAAATGATATCAAACTAGAACCTAAAGAAGAAGAAGATGAGGATGATAATATTGATTTAGATAAACAAACAAAATTAATACAAGATGGAATTGAAGATAGAATCAACAAAAAGCTTGATGCGCTGAAGTTGGGCATTAATAAATTACAGGGATCGTTTACACTACCCGAGAGTCATTGGGAAAATTCTAATGAACCCAATCCGGGAAACGTTTTTGAAGAAGATGATGATAATGATATGTCGAACTACCCTCAGGATGTTATAGACGAATACCTAGAATCTTATCCGGAAATACTAAGACCATATATCCGTGAACATGGGGACAAGTCATCTAAAATTGATAAGGTATACGGACCTGTTTACGATGCTTCTAAATCAAAATGGATACTGGGAAGAAAATTTATTGACTTTGATAAGCCTACAGGAGACATACTCGTTGATGGGTTGTATCGGTTTCCGGGTACAGAAGGACTTTACAATTTAATTTTTTATGATGATCCACAGTGCAACCTTGAAGACAGAAAAAATTATAAAAAGATTTTAACTTTAACTAGTGTCCACCTCAACTCAGCGGGTAAATTAAAAGGTTCAAATCGATTTAAATATAGTGATATTATCAAGCCTCTAGTTAGAGGTGAACAAGAAACTGAAATACCTAAACCTAAAACACGTTCACAATCGACGGCATGTGGTACCGGCATGAACCTTACCTACAATAAAAAGCCTATAGAATTCGTTTATTGGGATGATGTAAATGAGTTGATAGATAGATTAAGGCTCCTCGTAGCCTCCAAACAAGCTGGAAACACCTCTCACGATAATGAAATTGTTGCTATTATCAATGAGTTAACAGAAGCTAACATTATTCGCTAATATAAATATAAGGGCGAGCCAAAATTATCATCATATCCACTATGAGTGTCAATAAGTTTGGACAATATTCTAATTCTAAAATTTATTCATCACATTTATCTTCATCGATCCATACAAGTAACACTATTTTCGAGTTTACTCCGAATGGTAATATAGATGTAAAGAATTTGAAGATTAGTAATCTTCAAACTCCAAACGAAAATAGTGACGCAACAAACAAGCGATATGTTGATCAAACTGTTAATGAAATGAGAACCAAAATTTTCGATTATATTCACAGACAGTTACATAAAATAACTACTGCTACGGTACATGAAAATACACTCATCAAAAATTTTAAGGAAGAATTGTATAGTGAAGTAAATAGACTACAATTGTGTATCGAACAGAAAGATAAAAAGATAGTGGAACTATCGAATAAAATTGATAATCTAAAACCATTTTACAAATATAATAATGAAAACACAGCACAGTAAAGAAAAAATTCAGTTGGTTAAGGAACTACATACACCGGCTAGAAAAAATTATTCTCGCCGGCGAACTATTATCAAAGGATTAGACGATCTCTGGCAAGCTGATCTTGCGCAAATGGATCAGTATGCGACAGTTAATAAAAATTTTAAATTCATATTGGTAGTAATTGATTGTTTTTCAAAATACGTTTGGTGCGAACCGCTGAAATCAAAGTCTGGGGAAGAGGTTACGAAAGCTTTTACAAATATTCTGAAAAGATCTCACAAACGACAACCTCGAAATCTACAAACTGACCTAGGAAAGGAATTTTACAATACGCATTTTAAGAAACTCATGAAACAATTTAATATAAATCATTATAGTTCATTTAGTATTAAAAAAGCTGCAATTGTGGAGAGGGTTATACGCACCCTGAAAGAGCAAATGTTCAAATATTTTAGTTTGAATGGTAAATATAAATGGATTGATATGTTACTTTCAATAGTCGACGAATATAATAATAGGAGACATCGTACTATACATATGAAGCCTAAGAATGTAAATAAGAGTACCGAAAGTCATTTACTTAAAACTGTTTATAGTCACTTAAAGATTTTTAACAAACCAAAATTTAATGTGGGTGATATGGTGAGAATTAGTAAAGCTAAACATATTTTTGAAAAGGGTTTTATTCCTAACTGGACGACAGAAGTCTTTAAAATTATTAAAATACAAATAACTAATCCGGTAACATATGTACTCGAAGATGTAAGAGGAAATCCTATAAAAGGAGGATTCTATACAGAGGAATTACAAAAAACGGCAGATCCAGATATTTACTTAGTAGAGAGGGTACTACGTAGGAGGGGGGGAAAAGTGTTGGTGCGCTGGCTTGGTCTAGATAAAACACACGACTCATGGATAAGTGCCACAAACGTTCTGTGAGTTGTTGGTTGTGTAAATCAAAATTCGAAGATGAGTGACTCTGGATACAGCACAAGAAGTGAAGAAAACAATGAAATTAATCGAATCCTAGAGCTTTATGAAGAGGCTATTCGAAATGAAAAGCACATGCTCTTAAGTACACGATTTGTGATAAAACCAGAGAATTTGTTTACGGTTCATTGTGGGTTGAGTCCCGTACGCTTCTTCCGACCAGCAGTCAAAATTGTACATGAACTAACACAAGGTATGATTTCTATGGACCGCTTTGAATGGAATGTGAAAATCGATTGCAGCACTGACTTATACCACCCCGTATACCCTTTTCGAAAAACATTAAAACATCGATATCTTAAAAGGTTTCTAACTTACAACCTGTACATTTAAGCATGCAATCCCAGGTAAAACCTGGGAGAGTATAACACCAAGCTGGATCTAAACCATAATTTTTTAGACAGGTATTTCTGAAATTTTCAAAAATATCTGTAAGTAACATAATGTCAGTCTTTAGGTACAAGTCTGAGTATTCACCTAAATTTTGTATTTCAAATGTGTCCCAAACTAATTGAGCATGTCTATAAGCATCTTCATCGATCCCAATATCATTTAATTTATTATAAAACTGTTCTATGGAAGGTAAAGAATTTTCAGTCAATTTATCTAAGTTATCGATGTAATCATAGCAAAATACACCTTTCTTGGTTAGCAGTTTAAATCTATCTTGAGATATACCACAAAATTCTTTACGAGTATTAACAAAGTCTTCACTATTGAGAGACGAGGCTAGGGTGTCTAGGGAGAAACCTAAGAATCTAAACGAGTCAATGAATCGAAATTTGACGTTTGTGTTATTATTAAAAATAGTAAAACTAATGTATTTTTCCTTATTAATTGGAAGCAAAGTTGTGTTGTGTCTTTTAGATAGATCTCTAATAATAAAATGACTGTCGTACCCACTGAGATTATGAAATACAATCGGTACTACAAATGAATTTCTATAATTTAAATTACATGATTGGTGCGCATAACCTCTGAAATGAGATGTTAGATGACAATGATCACGTACAATTATATCATTAGGGTTAAATTCTCTTTCACAAATTTGACATGTCGGTGTTGAGTCTTTTAGATTGACAGCTTCTTTCATCGGTTCGATGTTTTTTAATTTCGATGAAACTAAATTTGCAATTTCATCTAGCTGATCTGCAAACCAAGTCATACAATCAGCTCCGCGGTAACTTTTGTAAAAAGATAATGTGTTATCGTAACTACATTTAAAATAATATCCAGCACTAAAAGCTTCATGTTTTTGATATCTAGCTGTTTTAGTCATTATTTGTGGGTCATTGTAGGGTTTCAGAATGGATTCAAAATCCGCTAAAATAACAAAGGGTACTTTTTCTCTATGAACATAATTTTTGAACTCGATATATTTATCTTTAGGGAAGGATATTTTACAATTATTTATATCTTGACAGTAGCTTATATGTTCGTCGAGCTTTTCTTGAGAAGAGTAATAATTAAGACACCTGTCACATATAAACATTTTACCTTTATGTTTATTTGTTTGCCTTGAAATCAACCTAGATAAATCTTTAATCCAACAATAATGGTAGTGAATGTCTACTATTGACTCATCGATAGGAACAGCTTCATGATCATTAATTTTTGGAAAATATTTATCTTGAATTAAAAGGAGATTTACATGTTTTTGCATTTTACTTTTTGTAATTCGCCCAGGTGAAGTAATAAACGTTGCAGACTGATCGTGTTTTAGTAGATCTAATATGTACACATTTACAGATATATTATTTAATTTTTCAAATTTTGGAATTTGATTTAAAGTTAAGGGAAATTTCAAGCCCCTTAAATTTAATACCGTCGAAGGGTGTGGATATGAAGAAGTGCGGGACGGTACCTTTTTTCCATGAGGGGTGTATAGAGCGGAAACTACAGCCCATAAGAAACAAAGATCATCATTATTTTTAACATTTACGCACGCTCGCTTAGCTGCTATGGATTCCGGAAGCTTAATATAAGACTTACCGCCGTTTCCTACTTCAATTTTGTTGATATTGATTTCCAAGCTCACAATTTTATGTAAAGCCCAACCGGAATCTCTTTCCTGAAAAGATTCTAGTTTGTTTAAGATTTTATCTATAACACAGTTTTGAAACCATTTTTTAAGCTCTGTACTTTGATCAATTATTTCGCTTTTCGTATTAAAATATTTATTTTCTAACACTTCATCATCTCCTATTTTTTTAATAAATTCACCACAAAACACTGTGTTAACTTTAATAATTCTAAGAGTTTTTAGGATTCTGCTGATACGGTTTTTGAATAAGAAAAAAGCATCATTAAAAAATTGTAGGATATCTTTGTGTTTTAAGTTTACTATAATGGCTGAGCGAATGCGACTTTGAAACACCGATTTTGTATCCTCCCATTTTACCCGGTCATTTCTATTTTCTATCCTACCTTTACCTGCCCCCTCGTGTCTATATGCTTTCAAATAAGTTCTGAACCTAATTAGATGTCCTAAATTTGTCTCCAATTTTATTAAGGTACCATGATTGTAAATTTTCTTCTTTAATGCCCTACGAATTAACTTAATGTTTGCGTTTATTATCTTTTTCCAATACTCTATAGTTCGTTGATTTGTATTTCTTCGAAAAAGTCTAAACCCTTGTTCACAAACTTTGATAATGTTGTCACTCACGTCAGAAACTTCGTCAGACATTTCTAAGTTGATCTATACCGTGATGTATATCTCTCGGAAATGTAAACGCATATGAAAACTTTACACCAGTTTAAATGTTGTATAACTGTTCTTCCCCCCACCTATTTGCGGTACTATAAATTCAGTGACGGTGTTTCTGAAATTTATTAGTATTCCACTATTGTTGAACATTATACTTATTAAAAACATGAACTCATTCCTAAGTTATTTAAACAATAATTTATTAGTGAAGAAGTTCGTAAGTGTGCGAGATATGGAAATTGGAGAAAAGTATAGAATATCATCTTTTAGTAAAATCCATACAAGGTTTGGAGAGAAAGTGTTAGTAGAATTTTTGGAGTTCCGTACTTTGTTACCACGTAGATTTACTGAAGAATTTACCCCCCAACGTATCGCAGAAATAAACAAGAAGATCGAAAGTGGAGAAACATTTTTTTGGCAAGTCTTGGACCAGCACCAGGTAGAACAACCAACATAGAATTTTCGTCTTACGAATGACTCTAACGGAATCCAAAAGGAGGTCGAATAGACTCTACTATAGAAGAAAATTAGAAATGTATATAAAATCTTTACAAGAATTAAAATTTGAAATTATATTATATGAATTAAATAAGAAAGTTGATAATATTAAATTAGATTAAGGATTATTGTTAATGCAAAAATTATAATAAAAATTATAATAAACAATAAATGAAAGTACCTATTTTAATTTACCTTATCATCTAAAAAATATACAATGAATTTGAAATGAGAATTTTAATGCGATAAACATAATTAGTAAATGATTAATGATATAATTGATTATAAAACTTTTGAAACCTTATTTGTGCATACTAAATTTCAATTAAAAATATTTGACTGTCTCACCTATTGTTAGTAATTATTGCTAACTATGATTAATTCAAATTTGAGAATATCATGATTATTATAATTATTATTTTGGGTAACGAGTGAATCAAACAAATTTTTATGCTTATCCTGTTTATTTGTTCTGAATACTTTTGTTTTATTATATGTTTTTTGTTAGTATGATGGTGAATAAACATATATTAATAATATATCGGTAGGTAATATTATCTTTTATGTGTTTTACAACTAGTGAGCTGTTACATTCTTCACCTTATTTTTACAACTTTATTTAAACTTGTAACTCTCTCTTCTCGTGTATCTGGGTGTCCGTTCCTCGAATGAAATTAATTCACACAGGTTAAGGTATTTATTGGCACTTCCGATAACAGGTGAGTTAGTTAAATAATAATACAATAAGAGATGGCCACGATGTGAAGAACTTGCCGCGGTTCGGCCGGGCCGTAGGGCGCCGGGCAGCGAAGGGGTGTTGATCGCACTGTTCTACTGGCTCGGGTCCGGGCAGAGTTCCCAAGGGGGGAAAGCAGAGCCTGAAGCGCCGGGGCAGCAGAGGTCTCGAGTCCAGTCAATGTTCCAAGGGTGGAAGGCTGTTGACTGAAGAAGCTCGAGAGCGACTTGCTCCTTGAGGGCTGGCTGGCTTTTCTTATACCCGTCGGCGCTGGCCGGACGGATCGATGCGGGGGTGGAGTCTCGGCCGGGTCGCGTAGACGGCGGTACCGACCGGCGCGCCCTCGCGAGGGGTAGTACGGAGCGCTTTCGTACTACCCGGGGAGCGAGGAGTGGCGGCGTCCGCGCGTTGAGACACGGGCGGTCATGGTGCTGGATCCAGGAAGGTGGTTGGTTGTGTTACAGTCTCCCCCTCTGGATTCTCCAGCCGTCCCGGCAGAGGATCCAGGAGATGGCTGTGGTTGCTTCCGTGGTCTTCCTCGCTTGCGGATGGGTCGCACTGGGGTCGGGGATGTGTCCCCATCGGTCCTGAGGAGTTGAAGGGCCGAGGCGTGATACTTCCCCACTGGTTGGGGAGGATCCGTTGAGGGGTCCCCTACTTCGTATGAGGTGGGTCCTACCTTCTTCAGGATGACGTAGGGTCCATCTCGTCGTGGGGCTAATTTAGACGAGAATTGAGCGGACTGTTGGCTCAACCAGTGTGTTGCTACAAGAACCTGGGTTCCAGGAGAATAGGTCGGGGTCGGGCGCCTCTTTGGGTCCGACCTGGTTTTGCGACTGTCCTGTTTACGCTCATGCCGTTCTCTAGCTTGGTTAAAGGCGTCAGCTAACCTTTGAAGGCGTGGGGTGGCTTCGGGGACAAAGTTTTCCTGCGAGACGATGGCGCGTAAGTCGCGCGTGGCATCTTGGAAAGTGTTCATCTCCCGGCCGAAGGTTAAGTAGGCTGGAGTATATCCCGTTGATTCACATAGGGCGGAATTCATGGCGAAGCGTATGGGGGCCAATCTCTGAGGCCAGGTGGCGTGATCTTGGTCCACTTGTATCGCGAGCTGAGTCTTCAGCTCCCTGTTGCGGCGCTCCACCGGATTGGCAGCCGGGTGATATACCGGGGTCAAGTTCTGGTGAATGCCGAGACAGTGGGTGATCTTCTGTAGCACGGCACTGGTAAACTGGGGTCCATTGTCGCTGATCAGTCGTCGGGGGCACCCGAAGCGTAGTATGACTTCGTCGACTAAGGTCCAGGCGCAAGCTTGCGCTGTTGCCTTTGCTAAGGGGAATAGTTCTACCCATCGGGACGCGGTGTCTTCCACAATTAAGACCCATCGGTACCCCTCAGCCGAGGTAGGTAAGGGTCCGAAGAGATCTATGGCCATGACTTCGAATCGCTGGCGCATTGGGGGAGTCTGAAAGAGTCCGGCTGGTTTGAGGTTCGTGGCTTTATATCGCTGGCAGGATAGGCAGTTCTGGACATACTGGGTGATCGCGCGCCTCATGCCTGGCCAATAGTATTTAGTAGCGATGCGGTGTATGGTCCGCTCTGCTCCATAGTGGCCGGCGGTTGGGGCGTCGTGGTTCTCCTGGAGGATAACTGGCCTCATTTGTAGAGGTACCACTAGCTGGGCATCCTCCTGGTCTTGATCTTGATCGTATCTGTACAATATCCCTTGTGCGATCAGGTATCCTCGGGACGTCCAGCGGGCGACTTCCTCGTCCTCGTTGGTGGAAAAGGCGTCCATGATTTTGCGTAATTCGGGGTCCTTAAGTTGTTCGTCTCGGAGCTCTCGTGGGCTCTGGGACGGGATATCAACCGTTAAGGTGCAAACGTCACATGGGGATGTGATCTCCTGGCAGGGGGGCCGTGATAGCAGGTCCGCGACGACGTTGGCTTTTCCGGGTATGTGCTTGATTCTGAGGTCGTAGGGTTGCAACTGCAATGACCATCTTGCCAGTCGTCCTGAGGGGGATTTGAGGGTCATTAGCCACTTGAGGGCCTGGTGGTCCGTGATGACGATCACGGTGCTTTCCTCGATGTATCCCCGGAATTTGTGGATAGACCATACGATCGCTAGGGCCTCCCTCTCGGTAGTGGTGTAGTTCCTCTCGGCGGGAGTAAGCAACCTACTAGCATATTCTATAGGGTGGTCTTGAGGGGCCTCCCCCTGTAGTAGAACTGCTCCGATGGCGTAGCCACTAGCATCTGTCCGTAGGGTAAAAGGTTCGCTGGTGTTAGCCTGTCTCAGTATGGGTTCGGTGGTGAGAACCGTTTTCAGCTGGCGGTAGGCCTTCTCTTCGTCTTCACCCCATTGCCATGGAGCGTTTTTCCTCGTTAACCTGGTGAGGGGTCTGGCTACGTCGGCAAAGTGGGGTATGAATCTGCGGAACCAGGAGCAAGTCTGTACGAAGGATAACAGTTGCCTCAGGTTCCTTGGTGGGGCCATGTTCTGGATGGCCTCTACCTTGGAGGGGTCCGGTCGGATTCCGTCGAGCGTCAGCAGGTGACCTAGGTATTTGATCTGGCTGCAGCAGAAATGGCATTTTTGTCGGTTTAGTCTGAAGCGGAACCGGCGTAAGCGGTCAAAGACGCTTCTCAGTTCCGTTAAATGTCCCGAGAAACTTGCCGACAGTAGGATCAGGTCGTCTAGGTACGCCAGGACTCGGATATCTCTTAGTCCGCTTTGGAAGTGATCCATAAAGCGCTGGAACGTGGCAGGAGCGTTCCGGAGTCCGAATGGCATGCGTCGAAACCGGTACAGGCCCAGGGGGCTGATAAAAGCGGTTTTGTCGCGGTCCTCGGCTCGGACGGGGATCTGCCAGTACCCGGCGCGCAGGTCCAAAGTGGTCATGTATGGAGTGCAGTTTGCGGCGTGTAGGAGGTCGTCGATTCGGGGAAGCGGGTAGACGTCCGGCTTCGTGACTGCATTTAGTTTCCGGTAATCGATGCATACCCGGGTGGAGCCGTCAGGCTTGGGGACCAATACTACCGGCGAGGCCCAGGCGGATTCGCATTCCTCTATCACTCCTTGGGCTAGCATTTCCTGGATTTGATGTCGCAGAACTTCCTTTTTCTGGGGCGAGAGACGGTACGGAGGACTGGCCACGGGCGGCGCGTCACCTGTTTCAATGGTGTGCTCTATTAGCGGAGTGGGGTCTCCTTGATCTATGAAAAGATCCTGGGATTCGCGTAGCAGTGCTTGTAGAAGGTCCCGTTGCTCCTCTTGGAGGTGGGAGGCTTCGTCTAGCCTGAGTTCCACATCCAGGGAGGCCAGGTCGAGGGTGTTCGTCAAGCGGGCTACCCGACGTTCTTCTAATGTTGGAATCTGTGCTGGCGGACTCGGACCCTGATAGCTGTGTACGGCCCACCAAGCGCTGCGGCGCAAGTGAGGTATGAATCTGTCATCATACCCTGGTAGGGCTGCTGATGGGGAAGCGGTCGCCGGCTCCAAGTTTATGGGCGGCCCGTATGCGTCTAGTTCCTCGAGCTCCATCGGGACAGGGGGGCTGTCAATCGGCGAAAGTAACCTTGGTACCTGGTAGCTCTGCTGTATTTGGGCGAGGTCGAGTCCGTCGTCGTCCTCGGTGGGTGTGTTGCCGTCCTTCCGTGTGAAGGTGTGAGGTTGCTGTAGTTGATCCCCAAAGTACCATACGTCTCGGCGCAAATGGAGCAATATGTCTGCGTTCCATATGAAGTCGACGCCCAAGAGGGTATGGTTAGTGGTGGCGTCCGGCAGGATAATGAGCGTGGTCGGGATGATCCTACCTTCGAGATGGATGTCTACGTGAGTTACTAGGATGACCTGGTCCTTGGGCTCTCCGTCGGCCAGTGTTATGGTTGACCGAGTTGGTTGGAAGCGGTACTGCTTCTGTACCAAGAGGAGGTACAAGGCGTAACTGGCGACACTCACTCGAGCTCCTGAGTCGACGTAGGCGGTTCCCGATATCCCTCCGATGCTGATATCCAGGGCCGGTCGTTCCCTTAACGTCATGGGCTTCTGGAATTCGATGGCGCAGAAGCTGAGTGGGGGGGATGACGCGGTCTTGCTGCAATTTGGGCATTTGCTGCGGATGACCCCGGGGGCGTTGCATCCATAACAGAAGATACCTGTTGCTCCTGTGGGCGTCTTCGTAGGGGTAGGTTCGGTTTTTGCTGGTTCCGGATCCTGTTCCTTCTTCTTCTTCCGGCATTCCAAGGCGGTGTGTCCGAACCTCCGGCAATAGCTGCAGCGGGTACGGTTGGTCGGATCCTGCCTCTGGTTGCTGGTAGATGGCTTGTTTTCCTTGCTTGGTTGCTCATCTTCGTAAGCTTCTTCGGCTGCTTGAGCCCGCCGCAGGAGGGCATCGAACGTGGCCGCTTCTTCACGGGGAACTTTGGAGCGGATTCGTGGGTGTAATAACCCGTAGATCAGGTTTATCTGCTGTTCCTCCGTGTGAGTGTTGGCCGGTAGTTCCGCGAGGAGGGCTCTCTTGTGACACAGGAAAGTAGCGGTCGGTGTCCGGGTGTCCTGGCGGTGTAAGAACAAGTCCATGTATACCTTGTGTGCCGGTCGTGCTGGGGCGAAAGCTGCCTTGATGAGCCGAACGGCGTCATTCCAAGTTGTGGCGGTGTCTTTCACCCCTTGCCACCAGGTGCTTGCAATTCCTTGTAGTAGCAGTGGGAGTCCTTCTAGGGCCTTCGCGTCGGAGATTCCTTCACATCGTTTGTAGATGGTGGTGACCGTGAGGAATTCTTCTACCTGTTGAATTATTCGGGAGCCGTCGTACCGCGCGGTACACTGAGCGAAGCTCCCTTCTCGTTGCGGCAGTTCTCTGGACGCGGCTACGGCGTCCAACAGCCGCTTGAACTGTTCTTCTGAGAGGGTCGTCATGTCGGCGTGTGGCTGCTGCTGGTTGGCGGCTGAACGGGTTTTCATGCAGGTTTGTCCTGGCAGCGGTCCTCCGGGTGCTTAGGTACGTAGGTGGTGGGCGAGTTCTACCAATTCGATAGCTGACAGTGGTGGTGCTGGATCTGACCTCAGGTAGCGGTAGTAACGGTGTAAGCACACTCCCGTAAACACTAGGATGCTGATGAGTATTAGGATGACCCGCCACATGGGGTTTTCCTGTGCTCTCCGTGTGGGTGGTAGTGATGCTGTAGTTTCGTCACTTGCCTGTGTCAGCTACGAAGGTTGGCTTGTTGTCGTCACTTCTGGCTGGGCTTTTCTTCGGCTGTCTGGTTGGTGTAGTTCGGGCCACTACGTTGGGCGCCACTTGTAACTCTCTCTTCTCGTGTATCTGGGTGTCCGTTCCTCGAATGAAATTAATTCACACAGGTTAAGGTATTTATTGGCACTTCCGATAACAGGTGAGTTAGTTAAATAATAATACAATAAGAGATGGCCACGATGTGAAGAACTTGCCGCGGTTCGGCCGGGCCGTAGGGCGCCGGGCAGCGAAGGGGTGTTGATCGCACTGTTCTACTGGCTCGGGTCCGGGCAGAGTTCCCAAGGGGGGAAAGCAGAGCCTGAAGCGCCGGGGCAGCAGAGGTCTCGAGTCCAGTCAATGTTCCAAGGGTGGAAGGCTGTTGACTGAAGAAGCTCGAGAGCGACTTGCTCCTTGAGGGCTGGCTGGCTCTTCTTATACCCGTCGGCGCTGGCCGGACGGATCGATGCGGGGGTGGAGTCTCGGCCGGGTCGCGTAGACGGCGGTACCGACCGGCGCGCCCTCGCGAGGGGTAGTACGGAGCGCTTTCGTACTACCCGGGGAGCGAGGAGTGGCGGCGTCCGCGCGTTGAGACACGGGCGGTCATGGTGCTGGATCCAGGAAGGTGGTTGGTTGTGTTACAAACTTGGTTATTTTATTTGTAAATGGGTAAAAGGGAGTAAAATAAAAATGTTATAATTAATTTTGCATAAATCATTTATTAATTAAAAAAAAAACAATATTTTTATCGTTATGATATTTACTATCAACGAACTTTGCCATTCGAACACGTTCACGATCACGAAAGGCCCTTTTTTCACTCTTACTTCTTTTTGCAGGAAACCTTATTATATTTTTTTCATCGAGTTGTGGTCGATACATTGTTTCACCATCTTTTCCCCATGCATTCCAGTAATCCTGCTCTTCCTTTTCCTTCTCCATTTCTATTATTTTTTTATTATTATCCTCGTCTTGCTTCCATAACCACGTCTCTTCCATTATCGCTCTCTGTAGTACTGAACTCATGTTTGTTGGTTCATCGTCGTTCCCCCATGCGTCCCAGTAACCCTGCTTTACTTTCTTCTTCTCCATTTCTATTGCTGCTTTATTATTTTCCTCGTCTTGCTTCCATGACTTCGTCTCTTCATCAATCGCCTTCTGTAGTGCTGAATTCATTTTATTGGTTAACTGAATGATATCCATCTAAATTCATACCTTTTTATAGTCAATTCCCCCTTACAACGTAAAATATATTCTGCTTGATTAACAGATTTAGAGCATCGTCAACTTTATGGAATTTCTATAGAATATTAATCCGTTTTCAAAATACGGTCAAGGTTATTTCAGGTCATTTTAAGTCCCCACTCTTCGATTTTGATATAAATTGATATAATAGACATAAAAATCTAGCAGTTGGTTTCTTACGTACAGAAATGGAATTAATTTCGGAATATAAAAAATTTGATAATAGACTAAAATCGTTCGAAAATTGGCCGCAAGAGCATGTGTTTAAGGTAACGAGAAACCTGGCGGAGGCAGGCTTTTTTTATACGAGCTCCGATGATTCAGTACAATGCCCCTATTGCTTCATCGAGGGTTACCAATGGAAGGTTGATGATGACCCTATGCAAGACCACAGAAGTTGGAGTCCGAATTGTCCATTTATCACAAATCGTGGAGATAGTGAAGTTTACGGTATCGAAATTCATCCTAATGCCGTTACAGAAGATGAAAGTTTTTTCTCTAAGCCTGCTCCAGAAAATGTATATATCACCAAACCTACTCCAGAAACGGAGTATATGAGTAACATGTTATGTAAAATCTGTTACGAAAATAATATAGAAATCCTGATGATACCTTGTGGACATCTAGTATTTTGTATGAAGTGTTCACCATCGATAGAAACATGTCCGTTGTGTAGACAAATTGTAACCAATAGGGTGCGAGCATTTCTACCGTAAATATAATATGTATGTGTGTTATTTTAATCTGTAATGTAGTATAAAAATAAATTTTCGATAATACTTAATCGTTTATTTCAATAAAATTCCTGCGATTTTGCCTGGAAAGATCACGAATACAAATTGGTCTTTTATTTTTGATAAAACCCCCAGAGCGAAGCTCGAGCTTCGCTCTGGGGGTTTTATCAAAAATAAAAGACCAATTTTGGGCTTGTAATTTGATACCCCGGTGTCAGATTACACGTTTCCGGTGTCGGGTTTCAATCGAATGTAATATGATACACCGGTGTCAAATTACATGTTTCCGGTGTCGGGTTTCAATCGAATGTAATTTGATATCCCAGTGTCAGATTACACGTTTCCGGTGTCGGATTTCAATCGAATGTAATTTGATACACCGGTGTCAGATTACATGTTTCCGGTGTCGGGTTTCAATCGAATGAAATTTGATATCCCAGTGTCAGATTACACGTTTCGGGTGTCGGATTTCAATCGAATGTAATTTGATACTCCAGTGTCGGATTACACGTTTCCGGTATCATACTTCATGGTTCTATTGTTCGTGTGAATGCAAGATTGCATTCTCTTTTGTCGACTCATCAGTTCTCAGGAAGTAACCCTATGCCTGTGTTAATGAACTCTGCGAGTAAGCAGTTATCATATAGCACAAGATGCAATCGTATACCTATACAAATTGTGGATACTGCAGGAAGTAACTCTACGCCTGTGTTGATGAACTCTGAGAGTAAGCTGTATAGAAAGGAATCCCCTACCTATATAAATTGTGGACACTGCAGTTTGTATCAATATAATAATTCACTGTTAGCTTATTTCTTCAGTGTTCGCTGAACATCAAAACGATTCCTTGTACCTCCGCGTGCTCCGTGCATCTTCGTGCTTGTGTTTGTGCTGTTTGTTGTAATGGATTTTGGAAGGAAAATTAATATCGTTGACCAGATTGTGATTGTAAGTAAAAATTATCATTTTCAGTTAAAAAAAAATACTTTTCATTTTCTAATTAAAGGTGCCTTTTTAATATTTGAGGGTGTAGAAGGTTTTCGGTTTTTCTAATAAAAGTATGTTTTTGTATACCTACTTTTAACTATTTGCTTTATACACATGTGTATTAAAGATAATTTTAATTTACAGCCACCTGGCATGACTCTGGGTGAGATCGATCCATCTCAATGGTATGCGGATCGGGGTTTCAGCCCGATCAGCGCCGCGGACGCAATATCGCCAGGTCCGTCCAGTTCGGCTAGGGGTAGTCCAATATTGCTACCGGGACCGTTCAGGTCCGCCAGGACTGCAACGAGCTCCATACCATCACCGCTCCCAGACTCATCATCAGCCGTCGTCGCCGCTGCCACGCCGCCGCCCTGCTCCGCTCTTGGACCACCCGTCTGCTCCGCCGCTGTCGCATCGATGGAAGGCCGGTTCACCGCTCCCTCGAAGCCAACCAGATCCCGGTTGTCGCTGTCGATGGTGCGAACTTCTGCTCCCGACGCCGTTGCCGTGGAACCCCAAGCCGGTCCGTCGGGGCTCTGTAAATGCAAGGGCAAGGGCAAGGGCAAAGGCAAGCAGTTGGCGATACAGTCACCCCCTCAACAACATGGGCAACATGGACAACATGCTAAGAATTTATCGAATTTGTATAGGGACAATAACAATGATAATGATAATAACAATGACAATGACTCTGACAATGACGATACCTACAGCCTACTATCTATACAGACTGTTGGTGTCACGTCTAGACAGGATGAAGTTGATAGTGCAGATGAATTTGAGGACAGTGAGAGTATGAAAGAAGTTCTAGGCGTGACCCAATATCTGTTCAAGACTCTTACATTTTTGAGAAAGAAAAGTTCTGTGGCTAAAAAAAAGGAGTTATGCGCGCTACGAGAGAACTAAACCAATTAGAAAAACGTAAGAAAACTTTATTAAAGGAAATTGATCAACACAAAAAGGACGATAAATTATGTACTAAACTTTTACAGCGATTAAAATACAAATAAAATTAGTTCTCTCATAGCGCACACAATTCCTTTTTGGTAGCAAAATGACTTTACATAACGTGACTTGACAAATAGCGACTTGACAAAACGGGACTTCACATAAATTTTTGTATATAGTCAGTTTTAATTTTTTATTATAGTTTTCTTTAGTCTTATTTTATATATAGTCTTAGTCTTATTATATATATATTATTATGATTAGATTTTTGTAAATATACCTATATTTTATTTTCAATACATATATTAAATTTATGCTAATAACTTTTATTTTTATCCCTATTCCTAATCCAAAAAGTTGAAATAAAAAAATTAAAAAGTGTTAAGTATAAAGATAGTGTTAAGACAATCATGAAAAGATAACTTTACAGGTAAGTATAATACTTTTTAGCGTTTAATACTCTAAAACCACCATCAATAAATATCCTTATACTTTGCTCTTCTAACTTGAATAAAATAAAAATGTCGCTCTGCAACAGATTATAGAAATTATAGATAGGGTGTAAATGAAATACTTGGTATATTTTTAACTTTTTTATTTAATACGTATGATACAATGACAGATTTGGTTTTAGTTTTTTCTTAATATTGTTGTATACCATTTTCGTTCACTAAGTAGTCTCTGAATAAGTTTAATAAGCAATTTCACGACTAATAATGACGAACATGTTGTTATAAAGTAGATCATGTACAGCACGTTCACTTCTCTCATACACCCTGAAGATTCCTGCTGACTTCCTTGTACGTTATTAGAAGTCAGAGTAGTTTTATTGTTATAGATTTTTGAGCAATGGATTAACCATTCCGTATCAGCAATTGTTCGATTTTTAAATGTCATTCTAATTTTGTAGTATGCAAAACTTCTAGGTAGATTTACCATTACAATATCCTTAGTATCAGGTACAGGTATAAAAGGAATCCATTTTATAGGATGTTTATCCACACAAATTGCAAATTCGTCTACATAGGTTGGTTTATAAATATAGAACACGTTGTTAATTATAGCATGCAAAAAAATGTATTCTGCTTTTAACAACATCTTGAATAAAACTGTAGGATATTTGTTAAGATTTTGTAATTTATACCTATATGTATTTGGAGGGGGTAATTAAAATAAACAACTAAGTATTATTAAAAATTTAATTATTTTTATACTACATTACAGATTAAACTAACATAATATATTATGGTAAAAATGTTTGTAGCCAACTATATAGTTTTTCACAATTACTTAAACTGCATAACCATTTCTTATGTTCTGTGTGACACAAGCATGATGGTATCTCCTTCTCAAACTTTGGTACTTGAATCCAATTGTTCTGAAGATCTCCAACATCAACTATTTTCTTGTCGATAACATTACGTAAAAATCTTGCCTTTTGATCACCTTTAACATAGACTGAATTGACGTTGAACAAAATATTTTCTACTATTTTAGGTAATTCACTATAGTCCACATATCCACTGGAATATTTAATTCCTAAACGATTTTTTTCAAGATTTCTAACATGTCTTTTATCGAATTTACTAAGTGAATTAAAATCTCTGAACGGTTTTAATAATATGTGTAATATTTGTTCGTTAATTTTAATTGTCAGCTCTTTAGGATGGAATTCATTTTTTACCATGAAGCCTTGAATGTCAATAACTGCAATTTTCATGGTTAAGTTTTATCTATACTTTTACAGAGAATGGTTTTCTTCACTAACCGATACGTTTTTATATCCAATTGATATTTAAGCAAAGGAGAGGGGGTTTGTTATTTAAATCATTATATTTCTAACAGTTTCGCTCAACGGTAAATATTCTAGTATACAATCATGAATAATAATACAATAAACTCTAGTTTTAGCTGGAAATCCTTTGGTGCTCTCGATATCTAACTTTACGTCAACCGTGCTGGTTTTTACGGACTCGTTTCTTTTGGAACAATCGATAACAAAAAGCGTTGCATGTTCTTTAAAGTCTTTGTAACTGAGAATAGGACGCTTATCTCGAGTATTCATAAAACTTGGATGAAAATCAGTATAATTATTGTATGATTCTACATAATCCTTATTGAAATCTTGCCTTAGCCGTTCAAATGGATAATAATCACCGTTTAAGATTAACCTAACGTCCGAGATATCTATATGATCGAACTGTGTAGGATCTTCTTTTGAGTTCTCTTTACGATCTGTCTGAAATCCAACTATAACAAATCTCGAACTCTCGACTGCTGTAGATGTTTTCACCGACCATATTTCTCTAGTGGCATTTTCGGTGAGATTTGGTAATTCGTGTAATTCCCATTTACGAAACGGAATTAAAATAGGTTTATTGCTTTTGATTGCTTTCAACAGATCCAGTCTAATCATGTCATTGGGTTGAATATGCTTTACCTTCAGCTCGATACTGCTAATGGTTAGTTCTGCAGTTAATTCTGGGATTATTCCTGGAGTTTCTTTTAATAGCAAACAGTTGGCATCATTTCGGGATCTTATGAGTCTTATGGTTTGCTTACCGCAAATAGCATATTGATAGTCATTAAAAATACCAAATAAGTGCTTAAGAGGGATTCTTAAGCTGAACGAACCATCCTTATTCAAAACAGAAAATTTTTCTGGATAGGTCCAACTCGAAGTCATCATATGTTTATGATCATTAGGAGTGTAACACAAATATGCTCTAATTGAACTCATGATACCAGGATCTCTAACAGCATCCATTTCTTTACCATTCAGTTCATAAGATATAGATTCAAAGAAAAAAGCAGCACCATTATTGACAAGGCTGAAAGTACCTGCTCCGCCTGTTTTCTCTATTTTTCCTTTAATAAATATCGCGGCATCGTACATTAATAGCCAGGCATCACCTTGATTGATAGTTATTTCCACTATATCGTTATTCATAAAAGACTTAACAACTGGGTAATAGGTACGTGTCTCCAATCGTTGAATTGATTCATCGAATTTTGGTGAGCGATACACGTCGAACACTTGAGGTGTTAACGACATCGTACCCAAGAGATTTTAAAAACTTTAGATTTTCAGGTGTAGGTATAAGATTCTTCTCACGAGGTTCACACTTATGAGACCTTTGAGGGAGTGATTTTTGAGAATATTGTGATCTCCTTTTATACGGTTGATATCTAGCGTCATCAAAAACTAGACCCATTTTATAACAACTTTTTTAATTCTAATCTTACAATTATTTCTTCACCTCTGAAATTTACCAACTGGGAATTTTGATCAAAAATTGATAATGATAAATTATTAATTTCACGCTTGGTAACGGGTACGTATAGCAAATTTCTTGGAGTTTCGTCTATCGCGTAACCGGGGTCGGTCCCCACAGCAAATTCGTAAATAGTATGCGATGGTTTATTATTATAGTATGCTCCAGCCGTTATATTACTATCTATATGAATCGTTCTAACTTTAACAATGCTTACAGGTAAATCTGATATGTGAAGTTTCTTTGATCGTAGTAAGCGGTTAGAGAAACCTAACAATTTTCCTATTGAATCCTGCTGAAAATCAATGCTGTATTGATCACTATAAATTTCACACTGAAGCGTACTATTGTTAGCTTTCAATGAAAATATATTTGGATTGTTATCTAACTTTTTCAAAGATTTCAATATTTGTCTTTCTATAGCACTAATTTCATATGACCCAGTAGGTATTTCTATAATTTTTCGTTCATTGTTTTCATTGACAACATAAAATTTGTTATTAGGCGCCTCAATATTCGGAATAGTATTGTATGAATGAAATCCTAACAATGCTAGACCATACTGAACATCAGAATCTAAATATATTGTATTATTAAAGTCAATACTTAGCGTTGAAGTGAAACCATGTAGGGTGAATATCAGTGACATGACTGAGTTGACTCTAAGCTTACCTCTGCTTTTTATAGAGAAATGCGAGGCACAGGTGACCACAATTTATTTCATTAAATTTTTGATAGGACTCGTTGTTGTATAAAATCTTAACCCCCTTACCTAAGTAACGAATAAGTTCTATAGGTGGTTTTAAGTTACCAAAACTATCAAAATACTGTACAAAATTATTCTTTTTTATATATGCTACCCAGTGTGTTCCCTTATTGCTTTGAATATCTAAATTTATAATTGTAGACTCATTTGCATTTGGTTTTGTTTTTGGAAGCGTGTCTCTCATAAATATACCTTTAAAATGCGGCACTTTTATTTTTCTAGCAAATTTATTTAGGTCAACATCAGTTAATGGTCTATTAGGAAGCTTTAGAGGAAGTTTTTGAACTAAGTTTTTTTTTTTGAAAAAAACAAACCAAATCCACCACGATTATTTTTTCGCATATAAAGACCTGATCCTTTTTTTCCAATAGCTTCTATTGCTCGATTATGTCGTTTTTCTTCAACCATCTTTTTTTGAGCATTTTTGGCATCGATTATAGTTTTAGCAACAGCACTAGCACCTCCAGCTACCGATCCAAGAGCTCCCAATGCAGCTAGGATTGGAATCAACGGTAGAAACCCACCGGTTTTGTGCTGAAATGGGATAATTCTTGGTATTCGCACCTTTCTTTTTCCTCCCACTCTTTTAACAGCTAGTCGTGCAGCTTTGATGGCAGCTAATGTTGTATTTTTAATATTGTTAACGTTATTCAGCTGATTGTTGTTAAATGATTTTTTCAACGATTTTTCAACTTTTCGTACTATATCTCACCTGAATGAATTGGGACGCTTTTTTAGACCCATACCTAACTTCCGTTTAGCTTTCATTGCCGTTGTTACAAACCAAGCAGCAGCTTTTTCACTTAATTTTGCGTTTTTGCTTTTAACTCTTTCCCAAGCTTGATTTTCCAATTCCAAGTCAGCTTTATGTCGATCTTCCAGCAACCCAATTTTTGAGTAGAATATGTCGTGTTTTTTACATAAAGTGTCTAATCTATTAATTCCACTGTCACCCCTTGCTAATCTTTTTTCTAGTCTAGTACCAGGTCCACAATATTGATATCCGGGAATGTGGAACTCAATTGGTAATTTATTTATTAACGAGTTAAATAACCCTTCTCCAGTGAATGATAACATTAGACTGAAGTCGATTCTCTCTAAATATCATGTATTTATATTTTTCTGTAGTTCCTATTATTAATATTTATCATATTAGTTGGTTTAGGTTGGATAATTAAAAAAAATTTTTTCGTTTAAATATTTTTATTTTCTACAATCTCAAACTGATTTGCCGGGTGAAGTTTTCCAGTGTTGAGTTGTCCCTTAAACACGAGGGAATATCTTTCAGATGAGAAATCCTCCAAGTGTGGCTTGAATGCTACCGTGACTCTCTGCGGTAGGAATACAACATTCTCCTCCAATTCCAGTAAGACGCATTCCCCGAATTTTGTCTTCACCAGCTTGCCTGAATATATTTTCAATGGCAAATCTTGCGGTAATTCCGCCAACTTGATGCTGGATTTCCGATTGAGGCACGTCAACTTGTTGATTGCTTGTAGATCCATGTTGTCTGCTTTCAAACTAAACTGAGTTCTCCAGCTAGAACAGACCACCTTATATCCTAACCTAGTGGTAGAGAGGGGGAGCTGAACATGTCATAACAATTCTTAATAACCTATCGAGGTCAAGTCCCGTCCGGGGTTACGTCAGGTCAAAATGCAAGTCCGCATCTGTCGGAAAAGGTTAATAACCTCCCGGGGGTCACGCCAGGTCAAAATGCAAGTCCTCACCTGTCGGAAATAAACATCTGCCACGTAGCGGCCGAGGCCGTGACGTCACTGTCCTGATGCCCGCTTTGCTTAACTACTATTCACCTTCAGGAATCCACCTCGGATTAGGCCAGAGTAAATATTTTGTGTGAATATAAAAAGAAGCGTATTTGATAACTTTATTATCACAAGTTCCAACTGAATACAACACCATGCCTGTGTCAATAAAATATAAATGTACAACATGCGGTGGGGCAACAGATGCACCCAATACTTCATGTATTCCATGTAGCACCAAGAATTTATTCAAGGATGTGACAAAACACATTCCTTCACATTATTTTAGTCCAAAATAAATGTATTAGGGTAATAAAAGATTTATTAACTTTGTGTGTATTTTATTTAATAAAACCTCCTCCTATACAAATCAGCTAATACAAACTCTTCGTTGAATGAGAGAAGCTCAAAAATACAGTATGCATTAATATTATCTGATATAGTACATAGTGATTTTATAATATCTATAGCATTTATATTATAGTTATATTTTAATAATAAATCATTTGTCTCATCTAACATATTATAATAAAAATCCAATGAGTTATATTTTAATATTAAATTAATTTTTGAGGTTATTTTACAATCAATTGCAAGCAATTGCATTACATCGTTAGCAGTGAAATAAAAATGAATATCATGTTTAGAAAGCACAATCATAAAATAGTTGAAACCTGGGTAAACACTCAATTTCAAATTGGAGCTGAATTCTTTTGGTGGTATTGCAACATCTTCACCCAATTTTTCAAGGATTTTGTTGAATTCCTCTGTTAACTGGAACCATTCAAAACGGTCCATGGATATAGGATTTGACGGATCCAGCAGGTTTATAATTTGCACTGCTGGTTTGAAGAATCGCAGGGGGCTTAGTCCACAGTTTTTCACATACAGATTTAACGGCTTGAGCACAAATTGTGTACTTAGCAACAGTGTCTTTTCATTGTGGACCGCTTCCTCGTAATCATTCAAAACACGATTAACCTCGTTATGTTCGCTGCTAGTGCTGTACCCTGATTCACTCATGGTGTCAAACTACATCTGTGGCCCTTATCCAGGAGTCATGTGTTTTATCGAAACCCAACCAGTGAATCAATACTTTATCCCTCTTAAAACTTTCTCCACAAGGTAAACATTTGGATTTGCTGCTTTTTGCAATTCCTCACTGTAACAGCCGCCCTTTATCGGGTTCCCCTGTACATCTTCAAGCAAATAAGTTATGGGTGTGGTTTTTTGATTTTTAACAATTTTAAATAATTCCGTGCTCCAATTAGGGGTGTAGCCCTTCTCAAAAACATGCTTGGCTTTGCTGATGCGAAGCATATCGCCCTTTTTTAACTTTGATATTTTAAAAGCTGTAGGATAGCTGAAGGTTCTAAGTAAAGCAGCCTCGTTACTTTTATTTACATCTTTTGGCCTCATTCCAGTAGTTCTATGTCTTCTGTTATTGTATTCATCAACAATTGTAGATAATATATCCATCCACTTATATGTGCCATTTAGACTAAAGAATTTAAACAATCGTTCCTTTAACGTACGTATGACCCTCTCCACTATTGCTGCTTTTGTTATGCTAAATGTACTATAATGATTAATTTTAAACTTTTTCATGAGATTTTGAAAATGGGAATTGTAGAATTCTTTTCCATGATCACTTTGCAAGTTTCGTGGGTGCCGTTGAGTTTTTCAGTATTTTATCAAAGTAGACAAAGGCCTTTGTCACTTCTTCACCAGTCTTAGATTTAAGGGCTTCAAACCAAATGTACTTGGAAAAACAGTCAATTACTACAAGAATAAACTTAAATTTGTTATTGTGAGCTGTATATTGATCTAACTGGGCGAGGTCAACCTGCCAGAGGTCATCCAATCCTTTAATAATGGTCCGACGACGAGGGTATTTTTTCAATGCTCGTCTGTGCAATTCATTCACAATTTGAATCTTTACTATGCTTTGTTTTCGTTGCAGAACTCTATACTATATAAATTTCACGCAGTTGTTTTTCTTGAATTTCAATATGTGACTGTAAGGCTTTTTTTATTTCAGAAATTGAGTCATCGACGTATTTCTTGTTAGTTACGTCACCTAATGCTTTCGGAGCCTTAAGATTGCTGATTTTTAAATTTCTCGCGTCTATATGACCTTCAGGAGTAAAAGTTAAACCGCCTGTGTGAATACTTGGCCGTGAATAAATTCTTGAATATTGACCAAACTTATTGACACTCATGTTGTGAATGGTGATAACCTTGTAATGTGCTTGTATTTATATTATGAAATTATGTGAGCCTCTTTTAATTCTGTCTCTATAGCGGTTATTTCATTATCGTGAGAGGTGTTTCCAGCATTTTTAGAAGCAATAAGAAGCATTAATCTATCCACTAATTCATTCACATCATCCCAATAAATATACTCGACTGGTTTTTTATTGTAAATTAAATGCATACCAGTACCCGAACGTTTTTGGTTTAGCTGGAGATTTTCCTGGTTTGAAAATAGGTCTAATAATTTTAAAATATTTTGATAGTTTTGAGCCTTTTAATTTGACTCTGGTATCAAGATGTGCCCCAGTTAATTTTAAAATCTCGATATATTTTGCAAAGTCTTCGTCTGTGTATTTTGGATCAATATAAAAATCAAATCGTATAGTCCCGAAGTTCTCTCAAAATTCTTTTCCTTAACAATTATATCTCCACTACTGTGGGCTTTCCGGCTCCTCTTTTTTATATTTTTTTGTGAAGTTAGGTAGTTTGATTTTGCTCAGAGATTGCGTAACTGGTGTGAACATTTTTTTAATCGAATCGTCTTCTTCAATTTTACCTAATTTGAGTGCCACATACTTTTTTCTAACAGCGCGAGCGAGCTGACTGACTTTCTTCGCACGCTGCATTTTAAATAATTGATCTTGCGTTGTTGATGGCATGATTCAAAATTAGTTAATCTAGCTGAGTTACAGCTTTATATACTTATCAAATCCATTTCTGTAACGCCCATTATTTAACTCAAAATCTTTTACAATTACTAAAGTACCGTAAGCATTATTCCAACACTCGCTACACATAACTTTAAATTGATCATAAGTTAAATCTTGAGACACGTGTTCATCAAAAACATGACGTAGGTTCATATCATCCTGTCGAAATAGTACAATAACATTACAGTTATCGCGTACCAGCTGTTTAGGTATTTTCGAGTAAGTCTGACAAAGATATACGACAGCAACGCCTTTGTGCCGTCCCATCGAATAAAACTCACGTATCTTATCTTGCCTATCACAACTCACGTCATCGAAAATAAAAACTGAATTTTCCAAGGCCTCAGATGCTGCAATGACGTCATCATTAGCTTTGAATGGAAAATATCTGATTTTAGGAACTTTTTTTAAGACATCTTGAAGTAACTGATATTTTGGTTGATATAGGCTTTTACTATAAACGTAGATAGTCTCAAACTTCAAACCATTCTTGTTAAATATTAAACTTAAAAGGGCATTTGTTTTGCCACAGTTGCTAGGACCTATAAAAGCAGCTCTAACGGACTCTGGGAACAATTTACCATGCTTAGATGCCTGTCTGATCCCTATATCTGCAATGTCTAAGTTTTCAATAGGGAGAGAGCTTTGTTGTTGTCTTATTTGCATTTTGGACTCTTTTAAAATTAATAAGACATTTGATGTCTATTTATACTTTCTACAGTTTTGTGTAAAAAAATTCAAATAAAATCATTTAAAAATTGTTGGCCTTTTTAGTGTGATCCTTTTCCTAACGTGTGATAATCTACAACAAAACAGTGACCTCTCCTGAACATATTAAAAGAAAAACATATTGAACGCTACTTGAATCTAAGAAATATAATCGACAAGTGCGCGGCTCCGCCCGGGATTATATTCTCACCGCGTCGGCTTTCGCCTTCGCTCGCGTCACAAGCAATCTTAAAGCCGGGTCGAGTCGGGTGATAGTCAACTGGTCTCATAATTACGTAATGCGCTTGAAAGTTGAATATCCTATAAACTAAGGACTCTACAAAAAAATGTTTCAAATAAAAGTCGTAGCATATGAAAGGGGCTAATCAAATGTTTATAAAAGAAAATTTACAGATAACGTTTTCAAGGTCATATGACAATTAAGTTGGTTTTTTAAATGACACCCTGCTGTTTCTATTTTATAAAAGCATTTAGCTTCTTTCTCGGAATATATTTCATTAGAAACATTTTTTCTAGATTGTAGGTTTCAGGACATGAATTTTTGCTTCGTTGCAAAATTAAATTTTCTATCGGTTGCACCTTGGTATATAAAGAGCGCATGGTTTATCCACATAGCAGAGCTGTGCAAACACTGAACCACATCGACATATTTGTAAATATGAGTGCCTTTGTAAATATTGACTTTAAGGTGTATCTTGCCTCACACAGAGTGTTATTTCAGCATTGCCACGGTGATTCATTGACTTATATACTAGAAAAACAAGATTTTATTATCCCAAACGAGTGGTTTGAAAAAGTTGCCAAGCAAGAACTTCATGAAATTTGTACCTATCGTTAAATGTTGAAAAAAAAACAGCATATTGATAATTACGTGAGACAAATCATTATTATATGTGACGCAGAAAACATTGAACAAATAAATTATTTTACGCTCGATGGACTTCTAAAGAAACATGGTTTGGACTCTGGGTTCCAATATAAGATGTATATTCTTAACATATTAAGTGAAGAATACCTTTTAGAACGTACCCTACCAAGAACTTAACTTTAAATTATAGGGATTTATTAATATCTATTGATGATTTTATATGTGCGGCCGCTTATCTTGCAAGATATGAAAATTTGAGGGATTTTACAAAGGCACTAAATGATATGAAATTAACCTATAAATTTGAACCTATACATATTGAGCGTCATATGCATATTTTGAAATGGCTACAAAAGAATATAAAAAAATATGAAGAGGATTCAAAAGCTATTCTAGGACGGGATTGTGGTCCAGACTCCGGTCACTGGCCATCTACCAAAGTGAAGGATTATAAAATGACAATTTCATTATTATATACATTTGTACATAATATTGCGTTGGGATATTAGACATGTGAATTCTAATTTTTTAATGGACTTCGCTTGTATCAGATATTTGGCTAAATTTTGTTTATTTCTGGCGAGGTGGTCTGGTAGAAATGCGACGTGAAGGTAGTTCGTATTCCCAGATTTGAAATTCAGCTATGGCAGTGGCTGGGATAGGTGACCGAGGGCTTTTTTTAAAAAAAGTTCGGGATCAGATGTTTTTTAACACTGCACGTGTCACTGCGCGTTCCTCGCTGCAATGCCTTGAACCGTGTGGGGCAGTGACGAGAGTTTGTAAACACCATTAGGTTTAATTAGTTTAAGTTTACTTTAGGTTAATGTTACTTTAGCATAAGTTTACTTTAAGGTAGTTGGTGTTTCTTGGATCTGCCTGTACCCACCAGTTGAAAACAAATATGCGTTTGTATATACTGACCGTACAAGTACCATTAGTTTTCGGTAAATTGAGGTGGCACAGAAAGTTTGAGGTATTGAATTACGACGTAAGGATAGGATTCCCCCCTACCCGGAGGTTGTACCGCTTACGTCGGACCACGTAATTCCTTTGGGTATGTGGGGGATCAGGCCCCTTGCAAAAAGGCAGGGGGTTTTGCTGCCGCGGCATTTGGCAGGGGGCTCGGACCCAGGCCCCCGACCGGCAATTCGCAAGCCCCTTTTCCAAGCATTGCGCTACGCTTGGACCTTTTCCGAAAGCCGCCGCCGCCGCTGGCTGAGGTTGCCGCCTCCGCCGCCACGCTGGATGAGCGCCGCTCCCGCCGGCCCGATCACCGCCGCCGAGAACGCCGCGCCGCCCGTTAGCCGGGCTTCCGCGCTGGGACGGCAGGCAAGCGCCGCTGCTCCCGCGCTAGAGTAAACATTATTAAGTGCTGTGATATGTATACGCTACCAGTTTCATTTGTTCAATTCATAGCAAATAAAGATTGGAATTTATATGATTCGTTTCGATGCTACGTTATTAATAATAAAACGTTGGCTGATGTTTAAACCTTTATTAAAAATAATTATGAGATATTTTCAAACACAGGCTACCATGACGCTTTTATATTCCTTTATTAAGTACGTTTAATGACTAATACATTCAAGATTAATTTAACACAAATTACAACAAGACTATTTATTTGAAGTATACTCAGAATTCCATGTTAATTTTCTATTCCCCCAATATTTCAAACTGATTGGCCTTGTGTTTTTTTCCTATATCCAGTTGTCCTTTGTAAACCAACGCGTATTTTTCACTGGAAAAATTTTCGAGGCACGGTTTGAACGCCTGTCACTCTGTTCGGCAGGAAAATGACAATATCCTCCAACTCCAGCAAAATGGTCTCCCCGAACGTTGTTTGCACCACCTTGCCCGAGAGAATTTTCATCGGCACGCCTTCATCCAATTCCACTAACTTTACCGTCGGTTTCTGAGACAAGCAACCAACTTTGTTGATGGTTTCCAAATCCATTTCTTTGCTGCAAGCCATCTTAACTCAACTCGGCTTCTGAACTCCACACAACAGCAAACTGTGTCTTTTATCAAAGCTAGAGGGGTGGGGGAAACCCCGCCCCACCTTGAGCTAAAATTCCCAGTGCGACACTTCAGAGCACTTTGACCTTTGACCTCTAAGCCCCGCCCCCTGACCTTGAAAGCGATTCTAGGAAACCTTGAAACTATTCTAGGAAACCACGCCCGCCTTCAATTCCAGAAATTAACCTTGAAGCGATTCTCGGAAATTAACCTTGAAGCTATTCTAGCCACGCCCCTTGACCTTGAACATTCAATCGCGACTTCGCAACAAACAAACAACCTTGACCTTGGCGGCCATTTTGTCCTCGTACCCGCTTTGCATCACTACTTTCTACATATAATTTCACAGTGTATGAACTTAAAAACAAATAAGCTTTTTCAATGTATGGCAGGAAGGTGAGGCAGGTAGATGCTCAAAAGAGATTGCTTGTGTGTTCTAAAGTACATTGAACAGAAAGCAAATTCAACAAATGAAGACGAGCATTTTATATTTTATTCTGATAACTGTTCAGGACGACAACAAAAAATAAATACGACTGAGGGGGTGAGAAGCCAACGGATCTAAGTAGCAAAACTGTAAAAATTAATTAAGCGCAGAAACAGTAACAAGATCCATCACTTTACTTGGAAGCAGATAGATCTAAGTATAGATTTTTTATAGATTTCTCTTAGTGGCAGAGGGATCTAAGTATACTTGGGCTACTTTGACACAAATCATAACTTCCAAAACTTTCAGTTGGTGACAGATGTGTATCCGATACTTCGATATCTTTACGTTTTTATTGATAAATGGACTTTTCGTGGCGGCTCACGCCCGGAGATGTCTGTTCGCGGTGTGGCCGCCCCGGATATTATCGTAACCAATGTTATGGCGGACAGTCACACAAAAATCTAGGATCAGATTTGAAAATAATATTAGCTTTGAAAATAGTTATGTACTTTTAGGATATAGCCTAGCAATAAACTAAAATTAACACTTACGGTTTAAGATAATCTTATTTTGAAAATATGTTAGACTAATATTCAATTCAAATTTATAGTAAAATGTAAACTCAGTGTAACATCACTTCGCATTGAGGTCAAAATAAATCTAAAAGTTTTCTTAAAGCTTCATATTAATATTACGAGATTGCCAATTTAATCCTAAAAACAGTAGTGTCGTTTTGACTATACCTCGCACAACCCCGCCACCCCGTCTTTGCCTAGTCGCGTGTTATCAGTTCCTACATTTTGAATACGTGCCGATCTGTGAACGCTGCAACCGTTGACGCGTATTTTAAGTGAAGTGTACGTACAGGATGGAGGATTTTTTACGTGGATGGCGCTTCTCTGAACAGATATGTCAAAAATGTATTGGTAGGTTGATATTATAGCATTCAAGTACTTATAATAAGTACATGTGTGCCTTAATGTACCGTACCCCACAATGAAAGTCGATTTATAATGGTTTTAGTTGTCGTTAGGGAATTTCCGTTAATACTTGATTGCAACAAAACTCAGTATTCATTCTTGTACAGCACATAATTTAAAGGAATTCATTTATAGTTATCCAAAATCGCTGCCAATAAAACCAAAACCAATATAGATTTCAGATGGTGCAAAGGAATGATTTAGTTTAAAAAAATTATTATTCTCTGTGCTGTAGTAATAGGTACCTAGATATAACATTCTTTTTTACCTGTATCAAGATGTCTCAACATTTGCTATGATACTATGCTTAAAAACACTTACAATTTTAAAAAAAGCATCATAAATAAACCTAGAGAAACAAAAATAAGTTTCAGTCAGCGTTTCGATGTTTCAGTCAAAACGAGTATATAATAAAAATTACATTTTATTTAACTATACGTATATAGTTTTGAAAACATTAAAAAGTATTCTGCTCAGTTTAAAAATTTGGTTATGGTTTTATATTAACAATAATGCGAATTTGAATTGAAATTAATTGTGAAATTTGTATTGCGTTATAGCGTTCAATATTTCAAGACATCGTATATTGAATAAACACAGTAGGTAATAGATTCTTACATAAATGATACAAAATAAGTCCGGCCAGTCGCGATCGGGGGAGCCTACGGGAGTTCTGTAAATAAAAGAAACAACGCGACTTTAGTATTAATCTAGGGTTGCTAAACGTGGCTTGCTTACGGTACTTTAAATGCCCTAAGGGTTAACGTAAGCAACGGAAAATCTAGAAGCAAGCTCAAAATATTCGGTTCGGATTCTAGGTTACGGTTAGGTAACGGATTTGACGGCTAGCAAAGTTCGGATAGCTAAGGGCCGCGGTAGGCAGTAGGTTGGGGCAAAGTTCACACTTTTCCCCCTGGTAGCGAATATTCGAAGAGTGAAATTACTAGCACGTTCCTCGGTTGTCTAACCTGAACTAAATTGTTGGTAAATGCGTAATTAGCTAGAGGGCCGCGGCAGACGGGCGGTCGGGGCAAAGTTCACACTTTTCCCCCTGGTAGAGACTATTCGAAGAGCGCAAATTACTAACCCGTTAGCGGGCAAAAGACAAAAGACGGAAGACGCAAGACGCAAGACGCAAGACGGAAGACGGAAGACGGAAGACGGAAGACGCAAGACGCAAGACGCAAGACGGGCCCCGTGGCGGCCGCCGGCCGTCTTATAGCCGGCTCCCACGCGACCCAGCGGTGGGGCGACGGCGGCTCATTGGTCGGCGTCGCCGACGGGAATTCGCAAGCGATCCCCTCCGCATCGGTCTCGCTGCGGCGGGTGACGGCCGGGCGGCGCGCCTAAGGGATGAACCACCCCTGGCGCGTCCTCAGCGGCGGCTCCATTGGATCGGCGATGTCCTAAATACCCGGTTTCCCAAAAAGAACGGCGATTCTAGCTGCAATTTGAATTAGTAACCCGGTTCTACCTTTATCCGGTATCCCTCAACCCTTATGGTAACATAAGAATTTATTATTAAGCGGCGGAAAGCCGGAAAATAATCAAAACCAGGATTTAACTAACTGCAATGGAACTCTCGAATATCGGCCTACTATGTAGAAAAAGTCATCGGTGTGAATATATAAACTACTACGGCGGATAGCCGGCCGCTGAGAATAGCGCGGCGGAAGAATTAAGTGGGTGTACAATAAAAATTAAAACTGAAAATTAGTAACTTCGTTACAGCGTTGAGATATTGTATACAGTGACCGACAAAATAAGCGCTGTTACGTATCTCAGAAAGTATAAGAGCTACAAAAAATAGTAACAACTCAGTAATAATAAGAATTATTTCTAATTAGCGGAACTTTTTTTTATGATTTTTTAAGTTATATCGGTACAGAATATATTTCAAAATTTATACGCTATTTTTTGTAAAACTATCTTAGACATGGAATATATTGCTATTTACATTATTTAAGTAAATTAAATACGGGGAACCTGAAAGAAATAGTCCAATCAGTAGGCATGATAATGATAATAGACAAAATAAAAGAATACTTAAGGGTAGGTGTTGTATGCAAAAGCGGGGTTGGGAAAACTTCAGATATTCAAAAAAGGTCGAGCATTTTTTCGTTTTTTTATCACAACTTCTCTAATATGTAATAATTTTTTCAGAACGATATGGAGCAAAGAAAACATCATTAAGTAATTTTATTGAAGTGTCGATTTACACGCAATAAATGAGTTATGGTTGTATGAAGAACTGAAGGGGATTTTCATCGGTGTACAAGCTGATCATCGGCCTTCCCATTTAAATTTTTTGAAGCGATGCTGCTTAAATTTAATAATTCTGTAATATACAACATTACAGAATTATTAAATTTGTGTAAAAAGTGCCTCACTACCAAATGAAACTGGGTCTTTCAGAAAAAAAAAAGTTCCCAGTTGTTATATTTTCGTTAGGCCACCATGTTCCTACTTGTTTATACATATAATACCTACGAGCTATGTCCAGAATTGTATGTATAAATAAAATATTATAGCCCTTTCAAATATGATTTTAATTTACGAACTTATACTAAGTCTTATACAACTTACTATAAAAAACAGGAATATTCTTTTGAGACTACTATATGTTTGGAAAAAATATCAAAAACTAATTAACATGAGGCTCAGAGAATTTGAGGCTATTTGCATTTTATTCAAAAAATTTCGCAATCTGTACATATTCAGTTTTATGCATCAAAATCTAAAAGCGAAGTTAAAGGCGTGTACCTATATTTTGAATAAAATAAAATAACTTCAGGTTTAGTGACTTTAACGTACAGGGTAATCCACATAACATTGTACCCCCTCCTTAACTTCTCTATTTTTTTAATTAAATCTATGTTGAGTTGAAGAAGTTAAGGGCGGGGTAAAATGTTATGTGGATCACCCTTGGCATTTGATACTAAAGCCATCTTATAGTCAAATTGATCCATGTGAAATATTTTAGGTTTATTTCAAAATGTGGAAAGTAGGAAGTATTATAATAATATTAATAATAAATCATTTCATTCTTTTGTATAGTCAAAATAAACAAAAATTCAGATTTATTTGAAATTATTATAGTTTCACACTAACCCTATACATTATTTAACTAATTACTTCTAAATAGAGTAAAATCAACAATAAGCAATTACAGATTTAATGCTAAATTTGTTTCATTTCACTAAATTTTATAGTTATTTAGAATGCAAATTGTGTTTTAAACGCCTCTTTGTTAGATTCGTCTAGATAATACTGTAGGATGGAAATGATCCGTAGCATTATACTTTGATGGAATTTAATTTATTTTCGTTTTAATCATATTATTTGCTAAACTGTGAACACAAAGTTATTATTCAATTTATATTAAACTGATGATACATTTGAATTAAAATAACTATGCAGTGTATTCAAAAATACTCTATATAGTGATACTAATAGTAAAATCGTTCTGTGCCGAAATTCGTGTAGGTTGTATAGGGTGAATAAGATATGGTTAAAGCCATATATATTATATTCGGTTTAAACATAGATTTTTTTGTGTAGATATTTGACGGACTGTCACCTTTACGCCGAATATCTATCTGATTGACCGCTGTTGGGAAAGAACCGTTAGGTATTTGACGGGGCTATCTCGCACCGCCGAGTTCATAAAATCCGACAGTTACTCGGGTAGTGCCGGGAGATAATGTCGTCTCTTAGATCGATATCCGACTGCTGCTAGGAGAGCCCCGTTAAGTTTTCACGGGACTGTCTTATCCGAATAGTAAAATAAGAAGGTGAGCTGTATATGCAGAATCCAATAATCTCTGAAGAAATACAGCGAAAAAGAAAACCAGAGAAGACTGAATGGAACAGTTAAATTAACGAATTCGTTAATTCGTTTTTAAAACCATTTTTATACTGACAGTTACAGGGCAGCAATTCGTGCTACAAGACAAGATAGAACTGATGAACAATCAGGACCGTTGTTCATATGGCCCTAACTGAACAGAGAAAAAAACAATATTGAAAATAATGCAAGAAGAAGAGTATTTATGTTAAACATGAACAATGGATGGCAAGGTATTCCATAATAAAACGAGGCAGCCAATGGGACCCCTCCCTTTACTTCAACGAAATGCGTTAAATATAAAACCAGGTTCTGCAACATCATAAATTTGGAGACAAATATTCAAATTTTCTAGAAATTTTTGACAGAATTATAATGGGATCAGAAAAAACTATATAACATATTTAGTGGCGATAAAAAACACATCCAGAAAATTTGTAGCAGGAAACTCAAGAAGGTCTTTTAGTTCTTGTCAACGCTGGGTCTGAAAGAATAGACGATATCACGCTGGTGTTCAGAAAACATTCATGGTATGCACAGCCCCCGAATCGTTATCAATGCCACTAGAAAACAGGAACGGCCCCAACGAATATTAACTCAAATCGCTGAGGAACAAAAAATATTTTTCAGGTCATTCTTGGATAACTTACCGAAAATGCGCTGACATTATTATAGAAAGGATAGTAAGAAGTTCTATCTAGAAGAGGATTTTGTTTCAAAAATGGACGTTTTTAGGCTCTACAAAAAACATTGCGAGGAAAACAACCAGCAAGCCGTGAGTACGTTTTCATTTTGGGGACTGTTGGAAGAAATGAACTTGTCCTTATTTCGTCCTAAGAAAGACTAGTGCAATATTTGAGTGTCTTATCGCGCTGGAAATGTTAATACCGAAGAATATAAAAGGCATATTGCTCTAAAAGAGTGAGGACAATAAAAAAGCAGGAATTGCCGAACAATATGCTTTTGTTATGGACGTACAAGCAGTTACGTTATGCCCAGTTAATAATGCGAACAAGTTCTACTTTAAGACAAAGCTTGCCAGCTGGACGACTGGCGTCTTCAAGACGACATTTTTTGTGTTCGTCTCAGATGTCTTCCTGACGAATAATAACGTCCCTTTTAGGACGTCATCAGATGTCTTCAAGACTGCGCTTTTAGGGACATAGAAGTCCTATAGCTTGATCGTAATGTGACGTCTTCAAGACAGTTCCCAAGACGTAATTAAAACTTTACATTTAAATTTATTTTGTTTAAAAAATACGGCTAGTGCCTTGATCCACAGGTTTTTGACTACAAAAATTTGCATTCCTTAATTTTTGAATAAAAAAAAATTCAACATACCTATACAGGTTTCACATTTTTAGTTGTAATATTGTGTGTGCCGGAGGACTGGACTGACCCCCACGGCTTGCCGGGATCACTGAGAGGGGTCGCTGGCACTGATGAAGCGTAATCCAAAGAGACATACTTATAAACGAAAACAACTTGTATTCTCCAGAACTCACAAAGACGTTTCTAACAGCATCTTGGCTACTTAAGAGAGGCGGAGCGGAGCTGTGGACCAGCGGAAAC
This sequence comes from Pseudeuparius sepicola, assembly GCA_963920635.1. NCBI lineage: Eukaryota > Metazoa > Arthropoda > Insecta > Coleoptera > Anthribidae > Pseudeuparius > Pseudeuparius sepicola. The sequence goes on along the minus strand of OY987307.1, from coordinate 9,762,423 downwards.
GTGACTGACAGACGCGTGTGGAACCTAGGAGCGAAGGTTTCCTGGCTAGCGACCGCGGAGACCGATCTCCAACAACCGGGTGATCACCAACACTCCAGCAGGACCAGCGGGATCCACTGATGCCCAGCTTTGACTGTCCCTTCATTAAATTGTTATTGTTAGCCTTACTTTTGTTTTGTCAGGGAGACGTTGGTTTGAATAATTCGGTCACTGGTCCACAGATGTCATTTTGGTGATATATGCCCCCACCCTTGAAAGCCTTGGTCCCCAAGTTCAAAATACTGTTTTTTACAAAAATTACAAAATTAAATTTACCAAAAAATACAATTTCAATTATCTGAAGTTAATCCTGAATAATTTGTGACTATATATATTCAATCAGAGAAAAAACTAAAATTATAACACCAACCGTACAATTTCTGGAGTTCATCAGCCCACTGGTACAGTTCCTAATCACTTTTCCATTTCATCCATGCTGTCAATTTTCTGATTCACCTGGTACATCTGGTATGTATTGTTTTAGGCCGACGTTCCTCGTGTAGTTGGTTGTTTACAGTTTGCATGCGTGAAAGAAAAATAAAAAATAATAATTTTGTTTAGATTAGTCTACATTAATTTAAACACAAAAATGTCATTGTTTTGTGACAGTGAATATCACGAATCGTAGGTTTATTATTTCTCTACTGGAAAGTTTCTTTTTTAATACTAATAATTTTTTTCTAGAATTTAAACTTTCCCTATTTCGGCATTTTGTTCTTCGCATTTTTCAAAGCTACAGGCCGGCTTATCCTATGGTAATATCTATCTTCTTATACTTGAAAAAAATGATCCATATCTGTGATTTTCCTTTTTAGACTAATTTAGAAATGCTCTATATTACCTGGGCGAGGGCTAGTGATCATAATGATATTCATTCTAATTATTCTGAACCTTTAGTACCGCCACACTGGGAGTTTATATGGCAGGGTTTTATTTTAAGAAAATATTGTCAGATATATTTAAATGATCGGCCCCGTCGGCCTACAATATACGTATTTTATCTTTACCTACTGTTGACTTGTGGGAGGCAGTCCCGAATTTTACATGTACTGGGTGTCCCATTTTGGGTGCTTTTCTCAAAAATCTCGGTTATTATTAAAGCTAGAGGGTTGCGGTTTTCACGTCACTGTACTACTTTTTTGAGAAGAATTTGGTGGACCAATCAGATTTTAGATAAGTTTTATAGTTTCCGCGCATTGGCGCAGGGCTGAAATTTTCGATTTTTTTGGAAACCTCTCTCCTGGCAACATCTTATACATATCGACAAATTTAATCAACTATTTTTATAGATTTTTTGGCGTAGAATCGAATGAAATAATTAGTTTTTTGGTAGCGTTAATAGTTTTTGAGATATGAACCAGTTATATTTTTTTTAAATGGAAACCATAGTTCATATCTTAAAAACTATTAACGCTACCAAAAAACTAATTATTCCATTCGATTCTACGCCAAAAAATCTATAAAAATAGTTGATTATATTTGTCGATATATATAAGTTGTACCCAGGAGAGAGGTTTCCAAAAAATCGAAAATTTCAGTCCTGCGCCAATGCGCGGAAACTATAAAACTTATCTAAAATCTGATTGTTCCACCAAATTCCTCTCAAAGTAGTACAGTGACGTGAAAACCACAACCCTCTAGCTTTAATAATAACCGAGATTTTTTAGAAAAAAACCCAAAATGGGACACCCTCTACTTGTTAAAGCAGGTCTGGTTTATTATTTGATGATTAACTATTCTTAAATTACTTCAATAGCGATAAAAAACTTAATGGATTAAAACGAATAAAAGCAGGTGGCATAATTAAGGGTATAGGTCTCCTACCACAGGTGAAATATTCACTATATTTGTCACAAACTGCCAAAATTTTACACTTTATTTGAAAATATTACAACTGATGAAAAGTTGGAGGGATTTAGAGATAGGTGCATCTTTAAGCAGTATATACCCAATAAGCCGAACAAATATGGTATAAAGATAAGTCTTTTACCTCTCTAATTTGAAAATTTATGCAGGCTTGCAACCAGATGGTATATATATATAGTATGAGTAATAAGCCCGAAGATGTAGTTATGAGACTATTTGAATCAATTATCAATACAGGAAGAAATGTAACCGCTGATAATTGGTTTAGTAGCATCCCTATAATAAAAAAAAAACTGCAAGAAAAAAGTTGCTCAATGTCGGAACCTAACAAAAGACAAGAGAGAAATCCCACAAGAATTTTTATCAAAGAAAGTGCCATTTAACCTCCCGTTCCCTTAGATCTCAGTCTTCTAATTTCTCGGATTTCAATGTATGTAGATTCTTCATTAGAAGAAGTTTCTAGCATTTATAGTTATAAAAATGATTCGAAAAAAGCCAACAAAAATAAATTAAAAAACAATATAACAAAAAATACTCCCCCAAATAAAAAATAAACGAAAAAGGCAACAAAAATACAAAATAAGCTGAATGCTCAAACTTAGAAAATAATCTAAAAGTAAAAGGAATTAATAATACCAATTATTCAAATTATATTGAATGGAATTAACTCAATGATGGCGTAACGCCTGAACATGGCGAAACTAATGAAATCACAGTTAACCAAAACACTTCTTACGACGGGGCAATCAATACTCAAAATGGTATAAAAATTTCCCCAAGCAGTATTGAGGATTACAAATTCATCCAGAAATATTTAACCACCAACAAATGGAATTTCACTCTCATACCACTTGATGGGATAAGGGTACGAAGTTAAATCAGTCATAATATTAAAAGGTAAAAACCAGAAGGTTAGATAACCTCCTAATTGCCAAAGACGCAAGAATCGAAAACCCGAGGTTGAAATTAGCGACAATTGGGTTACTTTTGAGCCGAAAAAGACCAGGCCATTAGTAATCCAATGTTATCGATGTTCGAAATTTGGTTACACGCAGACATACTGTCATGCGATCCCCAAATAATTAAAATGTGCCATGAACCATGCTTCTTTCAACTGTAAGAAAGTGTCCAAGACACCTTTCAAGTGCGCAAATTGAGGGAAACCGCCAACTACAGCCAATGCAAATATTTTCCAAAACTCTATAATAATAATAATGATAAAAATCCAATTTCAACAAAAAACAATATATTATTATTACGAATATTTCTTACGCCGCTGACATCTAAAAACATCGGTAATATTTCCCAAGAAAATTCACAGGGCAAGTTCCTTTTGAATGTCATGGAAGGATTATTAAATGTTTTCCCAGCACTTTAAAAAATTGTAAACATTTGTAAACAATAATAATGTAAAAAATGCACAATAACACTCCCGAAAGTTCAGTTCAGTATAATGCATAAAAAAAGATGAACTATTGCATTTTTTAGTCGAAAATTATAGTCTTAGCCGTACAAGAAACTTTTTTAAACCCGAATTATAGATTTAAGCTTCAAAAGTTCAGTATCGTACGAAACGACAGGTTAAACGGTCGAGGAGGCGGAGTCTACTAGCGACACATAAATCTTTAAATGTCACAACATATAAAAAAGCGACTGCGGATGATTTGGACGATATTATTGCTGACGTAAACGCTGATAATACATTGATACTGGGTGGGGATTTTAATGTCAGACATGAAGGCTGGCCACCCCCCTTATTATTTTTTTCAATTGTGGCCAATGTTTAACAACATTTCCTCTTGGTTTATTGTAGTCATGGTTCGTACTTACAAGCGCAAAACTGCACCGCCTTGTTATGCCAGCGAATATTTGTAAAATGCAATTAAAGCTGTAAAAGATGGAGTTTTAACAACATATCGTGCCGCAAAGCTCTACAAAATTCTAAAGGCGACCCTTTTCAAACACGTAAAGGACCAGAGAGGTGTAAAGAGTAAGACACTAAGCCGACCCACTGATATTTCTCTAGAAGAGGAGAAAAAAATTGCTGATGGGCTCAAAGTTATGGAGAGATGGGACTTCGGCCTCTCTACGAGAGAAGTTCTCGAAACCATGGGTCGACATGTTCGAGAAAACAACATAAAAAACACCTCTATGGAAGGTGTTCCTGGCGATGATTCCTTTGATCGTTTTAGAAAACTCATAAATTAAGTTTCAAGAAGCCTCAAGCTGTGGAAGTTGCTAGAAAAAAGTATCAATCCTTCATGAATCATAAATCATGAAGATCTGGAAACTTTAGATGTTTTTTTGTAAAATCTTCCAGAGAGCTTTACAAATTTCAAGAACTATTTTTCCAACTGCAGTTTTTGATACGCGAAAAGATAATCTCAGTTGTCTAAATGGTAGCAGTAGCCAAATATGTAAAAAATATATAGAAGTTTACAAATTGTATCATAATTTAGTTAATTTGTATATATGTTTTATAATACTTATTTATTACTTTCGATATTTTCATTATACGTATTTTTCAGAGGATCGGCTAAAGTCTAAGTGGAGAATTTACGTGACGTCATTCAGAATGAAATTAAAAAATGAAGAAACCACGCTCTGGGGTCTACACCTAGAAAATTATACCGGAAAATGGTGCTATTTTGATCGAATCTTTTCCTTAAAGGATACGCTTTGTCCTCACCGAACCGAAGAAAACTATTCTATAGACACTGAGGTACACAACAATGAGGCTGAATTGAAGGTTTCGCAATTGCAAGATGAAAATATTGAACAACTAAATCAAGACTTTTCTATGTTTGAAAGTAGCCAGTTTGCCGAAGAAATTGAGTAATCGATACAAGAAGTTGAACAGATCACGGAATCAGTCCCAGAAACAAACTCAACTACTCGTTCGTCCACCACCAGCAACATCTACGTGGAAGCCTGAAATAAAGCCGTTTGAACAACCCATGCTCTCAATTGAAGATAGTTACAGCCTTACTAAACAATAGTAAAGACGATAACGATTTAGATTTGTAATTTCTAAAATCTCTATTACCATTTTTCAAGAAATTAAACCCATGTCAAAAATTATCAGTGCGCAGTAAATTTCAAAATATTTTAGTAGCAGAAATATCATCAAACGATACTGTACCGTCCTGCACCCCGTCATATTATTCATCTCATTCATAACATTCATCTATTCATCCTACACAAATCTTTATTAAATAAAAATATTATTTAATACGTCTTTGTATTTTAATTTAGTTTGCAAGGAAAATGTTCATACCTACATATTATTTTATTTCTTACCTCAGTGTCAATAAAAGTCGTTCTTCAACAGGTATGGGTGTCTTGAAATTTGTTGTACCATGGCTGCACTCTTGTCGGATATGCTCAAGAATATAATCAAAAGAGTCAAGCGTCATTCTCGTGTAACGAACAAAAAAAGCCGGGTCCTGTCTTAGTTCTTTATAAAAATAATAAAACTCTCCAAACTGTTGCCGATTTTGATGTATTGAATGTTTATGTGGACGTCTATTTCTCCTTTTTTAATAATAGTTAAGTATTTTAAGTAAATGATCTCGCAAAGTAAACGATGTCTGTACTGCTCGCGTGTTATTTTGTGACTACACATTCGATATTCAATTTGGATATAATGAATTCAGTTCTGGCTGCTGAATTCATTCTGCTTTCAACCACCAGACTAACCTTTTTAATATGTTTGTATCGTCATTTTACCATAGCATTGATTGTTTATAGATGTTATCTGTTACCTGATTTATATCATTATATATCATATATATATATATATATATATAAGGATGTAAGATTAGCGAGTGTAAATGTAACAATTACAAGAAAAGGTGATAATGGGCAAACACTCAAAGTTAACAAAAAGAAAAAAAAAATAAAAAATAAAATAAATAGCATGAAACACGTGTATGCGGTTACTAGTTTTTTCTTTTTGTTAACTTTGAGTGTTTGCCCATTATCACCTTTTCTTATATATATATATATATATATATATATATATATGTAACAAAAACTTATAAAAAAATACTATATAATATATATATAAATACTCTTAACAAAAAAACAGATATTCAGGACCTTAATATAATTTTTTCAAATTTACTTTTCTTAGAAAACAAACCAAATTTTACTAACAACAATAATAATTCAAATGTACCTAGATAAAGGTATAATAATAGTAACTAGTGACATTTATATACCTTTAAAAATAAACTATTTTTAAGTGTCATATTGAACTAGATTTTTGTCAAAACTAAATTTAAAAAATTTTGTACTTTTGCCCTGTCCAATGGAAAATTCAAACATTAACATCTCTACATTATATTAGGAACTCACTTAATTGTAAGTAATTTTGAAATTTATATAAAAAAAAACTATTTTAATGTAATTTTAGAGTGACTGAAGAAGCAGTTAAACAACTGCGAAAGCTTTCACCAATAAAAAGAGTCTTCACACTTAAAAAATGGCTTATTTCCCACTAAATTTGGTTTTTGTTGTTTAACTAGTCAAGCCACGACTACCCCTCCTCTTAATTATATATATATATATATATATATATATATACACATACAAGCAGCGGTATGGCTGCTTCGTGGTGTTTTTTGGTTTATTTACATTTTGCGTTCTTATACTATTATACCATACCTATATGAAAATATGTAAATAAACATTATTATTATTATTATTATTATTATTTATTTTTTGACAAAAGGAAATTACTAGTTGGGTAAGGATTGCAATTTGTACCTTGTTTTTTTGTTCCTCTTTTTTTTCCTATATTTTAATTTTTTAAGGAACCTTATTATGTAATATCTTTGTAGAGCCCTGATGATGGTTATAAAATATACCGAAACGTTGGCAATGAACTAATATAATTTCCATTTGGTTTTAACCCTAAATAATACCAATTCTCAACACATTCAAGATTAAGGGTTACTAAAATTTTTACCAATATCAGAACTATTTAAAACATATTGGAACACTTTGGGATAAACGACCAGATGGTGTCTAGCCCACCGCTCACGGCTGATAACACGAGGACACAACAACAATAATATCGTTGAGTCGTCAATACGTATTTTTAAGGATATAGTACTGGAAAAATGTAAAGTCTTTAATATGTGTGCTTTGGTGGACTTCATAGCTATAACATTTCAAAAATACTACATCGTCTAGTTTGAAAGTGCAGAAATTCTCATATCGACGACAGGTATGCATTCCCATTTCCCATGTCGCATAGTGACGTCTAATTCTTACCTCTGGGTCATTTTCTTGGTAGGAGAAATCCCTAACATAAGAACTTAACCTGAAAATACGTTAGCCATCATTTTTAACGTTTGAAAGTGTAAAAGTCTTGTATACCTGAGGGTTCTGGAAAAAAGTCCGCTGAAAAACCGGTCCCGGGAAGTCCTGCCTTAACGTTTTTCTTGAAAATCAATTATGTTGGGAAAAAATCGTTCCGAGTAACTTTTATTTACTTTCGCGTGCCCTTTAAATCCCCGAACGAATCAAGTTTCTATCTTTGAAAACGAAAAAGTTGGACGCCTATTCTCAAAAGTCCAATAAGTTGCCAATTTTTTTTGGGTAAAATATATATGGTGTTTCGAGAAAGTGAGCGCGCACTTTTCCGTTTTTTTCTATCTCGGAAAATGAAAGAGTTGCGCGTACTTTTTCGAATTCCAAGTGGGCGGGGAGTTTTTTTTCACGTCGGTTTCCTTCCATTCTCGTACATGTTTCATCGCAGCAGAAACGAAATTTTTATCTCTCCAAACAAAAAACCTGTATCTGTTCTGGGAAAACTGAGCGTGTCATGAAAAAAATTGTTTGCGACAATTTTCCCCTTTGGCTTTTTGGTCGAACAAAAAAATTTGACGTTTCTATCTCTACTAATAGAAAAGTTAGGCACTTCCTAAAAATCCAGGTAGCCTGTGGGAAAAAAATATTCGGCTCAGCGTCATCTCACCTTCTGCACCTAACGCAATTTGTCCAGTCTTTCTATCTTGAGGCATAAAATAGTTCTAATTTCCGGCGAAACCGAATAGGCCATGGCATTTTTTTTGCGCTTTCCCAGTCATTTTACGTCGTCGCCCTGATGCAACAAACTCCGATTTTCACAGACGAAAAAGTTGTACTCCTGTCAAAATTACGGTTGCCATGAAAAAAGTTCGTCGTCAATTTTTTCAACCCCGTACCTCTAACGGTAGAGAAGTTACGGCCGACTAAAGAATTTCGAGGTTATGTTGTATCCTAAATTTGCAACTAAATTTCCCATTACATTTCCCAGAATGAAACATCATGAAAGCGTTCGCAGTTTTAAAGTCGCCCATAACCTAAAAGACGTTGTTTTGGAAAAATTCCAACCTTCCGCGTCGAGCGCTTGGAAAAAGCGCAAATATTCAACAGGTCTGTTTGTAACCTCAAATTCTCACCCATGTATCCGTCCAGTTTGAAATTGCAAAATTTACAATTCGACACCCGGTAAGCGCCTTCATGTCGCCGTTTGAACTCCCGCCATAACCTCAAAGGCGTAAGTGAGGGCGACTCTAACCTCTTGAGCGATACGGCCAGTCACTGCCGCCAGAGGGCGCTGCCAGAAAAACTGGCGCTGTTAGGTTGCCTGCCTTCTAGTGTCTAATCTTACAACCCGTCCCACAAACATTGGCCTTCTTTTTCGCAAAAGTCTTTGGATACCATCGAATAGAGCCGTTTCAAAAATCGAAAGAGGTGGTAAATATCTTAATTGGGTCTTGAACTTTCCTCCGGTACCCAAAGGAACCTCCAAGATCCGATATCTGAGGAAATTTTCCGACTCCCGATATTCTTCTTCCGAGAAACGGGTTGGCTGTAGAATCAGCGAAATCGACGGAAAATCCTCCGGAACCGCTCTTGGAAATTGCATGTTCGAAGGCATCCGAACCTGACCTAAAGAAGCTTTAAAAATACCCACCCTACAGCCCCGAGCCGAAATAAAGTAGCTGCGGCTCGACGAAAATGGTAAATTTCTGACAATTTCGGACTAATTTTTAGATAGAGGACGACACGTAAAAACGATCCGATTTTTGCCGGAAGAAAAGCTTAATATCTCTTGCACTTACCTCTTTAAAAATCAGAAAAAGTGTTAAATCTCTTAAGCACACGCCATCATCTTTCTCCTAATTGCGATTTCCCTCTTGCCAGGACCCTATTTAAGATTCTTTTTCGTCGCGCTCTCGGACGAGATAGTTTTCACGGGCCACTGTACCACTCAAATTCCTATTCACCTTTTTACCGCACACCTCGAGGGCCCCACCTGGCCACCGCTTTTGACGGCCCTATTTATAAGCAAAGAGAATTTTCTCGGCTTCGGGATTGCGTTTCTCGTATGAGGGCGTCCCTCCCCTACCCCCTAAAAATGCGGGTCCTTTTCGCCCGATTTTAGACGGAGACACGTTCAAGGAATATTAATATAGTATAACTAGGACTACCCCAGAAGCAACTGAATGTTTGTGCGGGGGAGAATGTATTAAAACGAGCACAGAAGAAAAATCCTGCTTTATAGTGACAGTTATGACAAAAAAATACTTTTTAGATTTTTCTGTATTGAAAAGCTTTTTAAGCAGAACCAAGGGGCTGCAATAAGTTCTTTAGTATGCATCGAGTTTCAAGAAGAAAGTCCATTCGTGTTTTTTGCATTTAAGTCATATTCCATATTCTAACACTAAAAACGTGGAACAGGAGGAACTTTCAAAGTGATATTCACTTACAACAAAAATATGCTGAAGATTTACCAAAGAAGAGTCCAAACTTAACCATGTAATGTCATGAATGCAATGGGTTCTACCGGTGTATTATTCCTTATTTACTTTGCATTAAAATCGGAGCGCCGATAATGCATTTTTTTTAAAACTAAGCCTTCGTTTAGTCATTACTCAAACGGACGCCTCCGACGCGGGTTTGGGCATTGCTTTGACGCAGAACACGCACGAGCAGGATTGCGTGGTTGCCTGTGCGAGCCGCTCACTAATCGGGACCGAGAAAAATTACAGCACGACCGAGAAATAAAGTTTAGCCATCGTTTGGGGCATCGAGAAGATGCGTCCGTATTTAGAGGGGTATAAGTTTACCGTAGTGACCATTCGCCAGTCTCTAGGGTGGCTCTGATCTCTCAAAAATCCGTCCGAACGTTTAGAGCGTTGGGTTGTATTTTTACAACACTATGATTTCGAAATAAAGTACCGCCGAGGCGCGCTTAACCGTGTAGCAGATGCTTTGTCACGCGCACCCATCGAAACTCCGCCCTCCGATGACAATTCCGAACTAGTACTTTTTATTGATACTCCTACGTGTAGGTGGTATGTCCGTAAACAAGCGGAAGCAGAGCGCGATCCGGGAAAACACCAGGACTATTGTGTTAAAAAGGGTCGTTTGTATCGTCACATTTGGGATCTTTCCGCCCCGACCGAGCCCGAACTTTCCGAGCCGTGGAAATTATGCATACCAACCGAATCCCGGCCGCGAGTACTCCGGGAATGTCACGATCTTCCGACCGCGGGACATCTCGGAATCTCGAACACTACGGCGAGAGTAGCCGCGCGATATTATTGGCCAGGGATGCTGCGGGTCGTAGCTACCTACGTTCGCCGCTGCACTTGTTGTCAACAGTATAAAGTTGAATCGCAGAAACCGCCTGGCAAAATGCATCCCTCACGTAACAAGGATCCGTGGGAAATAGTGTCCGTACAGATCTACACAGAAAAAAAAATACTGATGTTTTCAGTTAAATGTCTGTATTTGGTGACTTTTCATCACATTAAATATAGTTATCATAGATTCAAATCCATGTCATTGGAACATTGAAAAACCTGATATTGACGTATTTACAAATCAACTAATAAATTTCAAATATTTTCCAGTTCTTCTCAGATGATTTATATTCACCCCAATTGTAAAATTATCATTCCAAACAATGACACATATTGTCATTTTTAATGTATCCTATGTTTTATTTAAACAGAACATGCCATTTAATGAATAAATCAGGAACTCTTTGCAATAACTATTTGTAATCAGGTCTAAAACTCAACCCCTTATTAGAAACGATCACCCATGTTTTTGATACAATGACTATTTGAGATATCTAAGGAATTATTAGTGCCACTTGCGTCAAATATTTTGCATTGTATTTAATGATTACTGTCGTTAATCGAACTACATTTTACTCGGCTGAACAAACCATTGCATTGTATACAATATAACACGTGAGTGCGAAAGGGAGGGGGGACGCCGACACCGCGACTGGTGCACCGGCTATTTCAACCAAGTTCTTTACGCTGTGTTCTTCGTTGTGTAGCCATGGAAGAACTTTTTTCTACGACCATGCTTTAACTGAAGTATTAAGCTTTTGCTACCCGTACTGGAATAAACTTCATTCCAGTACAGATTTTTCATTCCAATACAAGTTTGTAACCAATAGAAATGCGATATCACGATTATTGCGGTCCATATCAAAACTGCCATGAACAAGTGACAGCAGTGACAGCGTCCAAAAATTGCTTTGTCAGAACGTGTTTTTATACTTGTGGTTGAATTATTTTGCAAATTGAAATGTTTAATATGGATATTGAAAGTGAAATTGAAAACTTAACTCCTCCAGAAATGGTCGAACAGGCTACAAAAGCCAGTAACAATTTATTACCGGCAAAATCAGCAAAAATATATGAAAAATTATACATGGAATTTATGGATTGGAAAAATCAAAACAAGGCAAGGAGCTTTTCCGAAAATGTGTTAATAGTTTATTTTGATCAGTTATCAACAAAATGGAAATCTTCCACTTTATGGAAACAATATTCGATCTTGAAATTAATGTTATCTATTAGACATAATATAGATATATCCTTATATCCCAAATTGCATGCCTTTTCTACAAATCACATAAAGCAATTTATTACAGAAGCACCAGATGCTAAATATTTATTTTCCAAAGTAAGTACCTACAGATTTTATTATGCCGATCATTATTATCATTGTATTGACTACACAAGTATATAGTTTTCAATACAAACACTATTTTTCGTAGGTAGTATGTATCTTCGGAATTATGGGAGCCTGTAGAAGACATGAATTACACAAGTTGGAATTTACGGATGTAAGTGATTTTAATACAACACTTTTGGTCACAATTAAAGACACAAAAACAAAAACAACCCGCAAGTTCACTGTTACTGGGAAGTATTTGGATATATGCAAAAAATACATGAATCCTCGCCCAAAAAACTGTGCAACCTCCGCGTTTTTTGTGTTAATCACTTGAACGGAAAATGCACCGTACAAAACGTAGGAATAAACAAATTTGGAAATATGGGAAAAGAAATTGCGACATATTTAAATCTAGCAGAACCCAATCTATATACGGGGCACTGCTCTCGTCGGAGTTCTGCCACAATATTGGTGGATGCTGGCGGTGACATTACCTCAGTAAAACGCCATGGTGGATGGAAATCTACAACAGTGGCTGAAAATTACATTGATGAATCAGTTCAAAATAAAATCAATGTAGGCAATCAAATTATAAATTCAATCGAATACAGCCAAACTAACAATTTGATAAATATTAAATGGTTCATAAACTTCCAGGAATTCCACAGTTCCACTTTAGTAATTGCCACTATCAAGAATAAAACTATAAACCAAAAAGAATAACTCAACGATTATTTTGTTTCACTTGTTTACCTTTTCATAGTGTGTTTTTTCTATGTTTAATAAACGTTTCATAAATATTTATGTCTATTATTTTCTGACTGGTCGTAGAAAAAATAGCGTCTGCAACTCGCATTTAATGGCTATTAAGACACTCGTATTACGTTACGGCACTCGCCTACGGCTCATGCCGTAATTTTCATACTCGTGTCTTAATAGCTATCATTAAATGCTCATTGCAGAATATACTATTAAAATAATGGGGGCTAGAAGAGCTCATACCTACGTTTGAAGGTAAGTAGGTCACTAGTGTGTTGGTTGCCTGCGTAAGTAGGTACTACATAATATGTCGAAGCAGTCGAAGTAGTAAAGAAATTGATTTTTGGGTCGGACATAACAGCCTTTATCACACTTGAACGAGACTGTAGCAATAGTTCAATCGTTATTTAGGTTGGGTAGTTATTCATATGCCGCCAGCAATTTTAACTACATAAATTAATTATAGCTTGGTTAAAACAGCTCTATGAATTTAGTGTTCATTAGTATAGTAGAAATAATAAACTTATTATATACCATAATAGCAAGTGCGAAAACGCGGAATCATAAGGCTATAATCAAAAAATACGCAAATAATTAATAATAAGCTGTTAAAGAAAAATAATATTGGTACCTAAATCACTTAACTATAATATTAAAATTGCACTAAGAAAATGCAGAATTCTTGATTTTTTTTGTTGCTTTTCCAAGCTAAACAAATTAAAAAAAATGAAGTAAAAATTTTTTATTACTATTTTTCATTTTTAACCACAATGTTCATATGAGTAAACCTATTTACTTAACTATTTTTATTTCTTATTTTTGAGGAAGTCTGACCGAAAAATTTAGTTGTATAGATAAGTTGACTCCTTGTAAAATGTAGGTAATGTTCCAGGTATTTTTTCGCGCGTAGAATCGCATCCTTTATTTATTCTTAATTTTCGGAAACCCGTATTTATTAAGTATGTTTTTAGCCAATAAAATATCACCGGAAATGGTTAATGATCTTTCTGACGACATTCTTAAATAACTAATACCACAAATTGTAACGAGAGTGCGCTTTATTAAATCTTTAGAAAAACAAAAATAACCCTATAATATCATGGAATTACCTATAGTGGTATTATTTTTAATTTTCGAACCAGAATTTAGTTTACTAACATATATAATTTCCAGATGAGTGACGGTAGCGAAAGTAATGAACTTAGTTTGACTATTGGTAGCACGATTAGCACGCAGACATTATATAATGTTACTGTTGCTTCTCCAGTAGAGAATAACGATGAAACAAGTAGGGGAGAGAAACCAAATAAGACACTCCCCTAATAAGAGACAAGGTATATAAAAGAGAGTGGGAATGACATAGGTACAGTTCCGTAACAGTATTTTACAGTGAGTAGCATTGTTTGCATGTGTTGCCATAGAAAGTAAGAAAATTGCTTTAATTTTTTTTATAAAAAATTGTTTTATGTGTTCTACTGTATTAGTGTTTCTGTCGGCAAGTGTCTACTATTGGGAAATGCTCCAAAAATAAAAAAGGTAATGTATACATGTTAAAAAATACTTCATGGAATAAGCTGAGAATGAGGTTATAATTCAGAATTCCAAACTTCATTCCCAGTTTCTTTGCTAATCCCAAGTTCTTGAATATGTCTACTATTTGGGTTCAAAAGTTGACCGTTCCCAATAATAGACAAATATTGCTTATAATAAGAGACACTTTTATTTTTCAGAGAATGGCTCCAAGTAAAAGAGTAACATATGATATTGATCTAATGAAAGCTGCCTCTCTCGATGTGAGACGTGGATTGAGCATTAGAAGAGCCGCAAAAAAGCATGGTGTACCTGTTTCGACCTTAGGCAAACATTATAAATATGCTGAAGCAAAGATTGGTGGAGGACGAAAAACTGTTCTTTCTGCAGAAGCTGAGAGTCTTCTAGTAACTTTTCTTATGGAAAATGCTAGGTGCGGATATGGTTATACAAAAATTGAAGTGCTTCGATTTGTAAGAAAGTTTGTTGAAGAGCATAATGTTTCATTGAATCCAATGTGGGATGAAAAAGGGCCGGGAAACAAGTGGTTTAACTTTTTTTTAAAAAGGCATCCGGAAATATCTGTCCGAAAAGGAGAGTGCTTAAGTTCACAATGAGTTGACGGAGCTGATCCTTCCGTAATCAAAAAATTTTATGCAGATTTAGAAAATGTGTCCAAAGAAGAAAATATTGGACATGAAGATGGGCATCTTGTATTTAACTGTGATGAGACAAGTTTCACTCATGATCCCAAGGATGTGAAAGTTGTAACACCAAAAGGTATGAAGAGAGTATCAAAACATGTGGCTGGAAGCGGAAAAAGCAATACAACTGTGTTAGCTTGCTGTTCAGCTGATGGAAAACAACTTCCGCCCTTCATTATTTTTACCGGGAAATATATATGGTCTTCTTGGACATACCGAGAACCATATCTGGGAACAACATATGCTGCCCAAGAGAAAGGATGGATGGATGGTATAACATTTGATGGTTCCAAGAAATTTTTTTGGCCCAAATTCCCCCAAAAGATGAAAGAACTAAAAAGATTGTTTTAATATATGACGGCCTTGCATGTCACTCATCTTTTAAGATTGCCAAAATGGCAGTTGATAATAATGTTGTTTTGATAAAGCTTCCCCCAAATATGACACATTTTATGCAACCGCTAGATAAAACAGTCTTCAAGCCTTTAAAAACTTTTTGGAATAATCTAATGATTGATTTTAACAGAAAGAATACAGGCAAGTTGTTGTCAAATTCGGAGTTTTCTGAAAACATTCAAATTCTGTGGGAAAGGGCCTTTAAACCTGAAGTTATCAAATCAGGTTTTGCAAGCACAGGTTTATTTCCTATTGATTGGACAAAGGTACCGAGAGATGCATATGATGAACAGAAATGGGAAAGATTTGAGAGAGAAAATGTTCAAAATAAAAACGATGAAGCTGAAATTTCTATTCAAGGGACAACAGCAATACAAATAGATAACTCCACTAACAATGATCCTGGCCAAGAGCACAGAGCTGATCCAGAATCTACAGAATTGTAACCTCTTCTTCCACCCCAAGAAAGATGAAGACACAATATCAATTGCACAATTTATCAGAAGAAAATTATCAGAAAACTTAACAACAAAAACACACAACAAAAAAAGATTTCGTTTAACAGAAAGCATAGGAAATGTCACAACATCAGCAGAGGCAATTCAAAACTTAGAAGAGAAAGAAAATCAAAAGAAGTTAAAACAAGAAAAAATTAGATCGAAAATTGCTAAAAGTAGAAAAATATCAAAGGAAAATATGAAACCAATAAAAAATAAGATTAAAAAGAAAAAGAGAATCCAAGATGTCAGTACAAGTAGTTCTTCTGCAGAAAATGTCGCTCAAGAAATGATACTTGACAGTGAGACAGAAAGTGAAACGTTTTCGGATTTGGAAGAGGAATTCAAAAATAAATCAAATCCCAAAATTGAGTTAGAAAATTACTATGCTATATATTATGATGAGGGCTGGTATATTGGGAGAGTAATTGAAGAAAATGAGAATGGATCCTATAAAGTAAAGTTTTTAAAAGCAGAAATTGACAGTTACTTCTGGGAAAAAGATCCTGAAAGCGGCTGTTCGAGCTTCGGGCAAATTAGTTCATAAAGCTCACAATATTATAGCAAATGCGCCAGACAAAACGTACGCAAGAAAGAGTAGAAACCTAGTGAATACATCAAGCGCTAAGGTAGCGAAAATTGTTAGTGAAGGTATAACCCACTTTCGAAAATTGAAATACAAATTTCTAGATGACCAAAATGCAATAGTATGGCTTAAGCACCATCGAGAACCACGGGCTGACGTTATTAATTATTGGAAGATGACATTTAATTTAAGAAAGAATAACGATACCTGCAATACGGTTTCAGAATTTGTAAGAAAATGGCCAGTTCTCGCAGACCCAAGGGCTGATCCTTTGTTAGGTTAAAAGTTTTTGCATTTTTCGGCTTTTACAAAACCTTTACAAAAACATGTTTTATTTTGATACTTGAAGCTAAAGTAGTTTCAAAATCTTCTTATCCTAAAATGCTTTTAAAGGGTGTTTTTTTTAGAGGCGGAGAACTTTAAATTGAAATGTTTTTAATATCCATGAAATTATCTTTATTTGAAAGATGATTCTTTGGCATTAATGTTTGAATATGATTTCGGGCATCTGGCCTCCGCGGCTGGAGCGTACATGGCATAATCTGGAGGTCCAATTTTCACACACTCTTAGCTGTAAATCAGGCTGTATTTCGACAATAACGCGTCGAATATTGGCTTTCCAGTGCTGAGTTGTTTCTGGTTTATCGGCGTAGACATGTAACTCTACATAACTCCAAAGAAAATAATCGAATGGCGTCAAATCGCACGAACGAGGTGGTCAGTTAAGGAGGTCAATTTCGTGAAATTAATCTTAGGTCAAAAGTTTCTGTCAGTAAATTAATTTTATCGCTCGCTGTGTGGCATGTGGCCCCGTCCTGCTGAAACCACATGTCTGCAACATTACTGCCTTCCAATTGAGGCACGAAAAAGTTAGTGATCATGTCTCTGTACCGCTTGCAATCGCTTGTTTTGTGCTCACTTTATGACGTCTTACGGGATGCGTATTATCGTTTAGGTTTAGAGTAAACGTATTGCGAAAACGATCCATAGTTTCTCGATTTAATCGCTTGGAAGGACGATTATGAGCACCATAAAACTCACGTAATGCCCAGTGTGTTTCTCGAATTGAACCATTTTTTTTTTTCAATATAATTTTGAACAATTTGCAAACGTTGCTCCAGCATCAGTCTATTCATGATAAATTGCCAAACCAAACTGATTTAAAAAAAACCAAGAACTGTTAAATCGGCTGTCGCTATCTGAAAGTAAGTGATTAAAACTATAATTGAACTGTCTTACCTGCAATGACTATTCCTTTTTGAAATTTTTAACTTCGTACATTTATTCCCCAACGACGAATGTTATGTTAATGTTCCATATTTTTATTTTCAGATTAAAAAGTGGCCATACAAATATCTCTCCTTCCACGATTAATACCTCCAAAAGGCAGGGCCAAAACTGGAAAAGATCATTGGAAATTTAGCACGGACGAATAGGTAGAGGGGATTATTGTTCACGTTACAGTAAGTAAACGTTTTCTACATGATTAGTCTAACAAAACTAAAATGTTGTCAAATGATTATGACAACATTGACAACAATCACAGGCTCTAGTTACAATAGGTGAATTAAACAACGAAGTTAGCTGGATAGGTAACTTTTGTTATTAATATGTTTTGTTCAGCGGGTCTTATTTAGGTATAGTAGAGTCGTTTTAATAACGGTGAATTGTCATCAATCGATTGTGTATTTGAACGTATTATTTATTAAATAGGTGTTTGCAATTTGTACATATATCTAAGGGAGTGTCATACCCCTCGTTTTCCCTATTTGAGTTCTTTGAAATAAATGCAAAATAATATTTTTTCAGCGTCCTGTGCAAATAAAAAAAAATCGACCTCCAACAAAATAAAGCCCTAAAAAGAAAAATTTTTCGTTCAGTTCAGCCATATCTTTTGGTGGAAGGGCCACACATTTCTAGTATAAGAAATACTTATATTGTAATAGATAAATTACACTTTAAAGTGGAAAGTGTTTTAAAAGGATTTGAAATATTGTTAAAATCCTTCTATGCACTAAATATACAATATCCTATTCAATCAGAACATATTTGGAATTTAATACAGTACGTTATTTTTGAGATTTGCCTCCCAGCTAACGCAAATACCTCAACTATTATTACCTTTTTAAACATTTTGAAGTGTTAGTGTTACATTCCCTGAACACTAAAATGAGGTGTACTATTTGTAACAAAAATATTGCTAATGTTAATTTATTCAATAAATAGCTAGTTTACGGCTGTGTAGTTTTACTTAGTAGATAAAATAACGAGTTTTGCAGCCAGAAAGGTATATATTAACTTCTTTTTATAATACCAAGCTTTCGGTCTACTTCGTGACCTTCATCAGGGCTAGAAATTTTTTTAAATTATTAGAAAATATTGAGAAAAAGTTGAAATTTTACTCACAATTATGTTGAAGTTTTTTTACCAATATTAAAACCAGATAGATTTTAGGTTTAAAAGGGCCAGAAAAAGGTTTTTACATAATTTCGTGTGAAAATTTATACCGTCAATTTTGTTTGTAATTGTTTTTTTTGTTAATAAGGTAATTTAGTTTCAAAAAACAAAAGATAAATTTATAATAAGAAAAAATGTTTTTTAGGTTATCATCAAAAAGTGTCAGAAAACTTGGTGTGATACAAGGTTAGAAATAACCTTAGTTGATATAAGGTTATGTTACAACATTCTGGAAATCCAAATTTTTATATAATTATTATAAGATGTAAGAGTTACAATGAAATATTAATAGATGTATTGTTATTAGAATTATTTAAAGATAAAATAAAAAAAAACAGTATATGGAACTTAAATCTTTGATGTCTGTTTTTTTATTAATTGACTTGTTATCATTATTAATTTCAACCATTTCAAGAAATAACCTCTTATTAAGATTTTTTTCCCTATGTAATATTGAAACATTATCAAATTTAAAATGCTGACCTGTTATAAAAGCATGTTCACTTAAAGCAGTAGTAGTTTTTTGTAATTTGACATCACTTTTATGTCCTGAAATTCTATTTTTTAAATTTTGTGATGTCTGACCAATATATGAATTATTACAGTTGTTACAAGGTATTGAATAAACAACATTAGATTGGTTAATTATAGGTGTCTTATCTTTTAATTTTGTGTATAAACTTCCAATCGATTTAACATTTTTTAGAGCTATTTTAACATTTTCATTTTTAAAAATTTTAGTTATTTTAGGGGTAAGTTCTTTAATATAAATTGCAGTAATATTATCATTATTATCATTATTATAAACATTATTTGAAATTTTGTGGGGACGTGTATTGAAAAGTAATTTGTTAAGGAATTTTTCGAGGTAAGAATTATCCAAAAATATAGATTTAATTTTGACTAAATTATTATGCAGTAAAGTTGGATGAACTAGCTTTATTATTCTATTTTTTAAAGCCAAGACAAGATTCGTTTTAATTTTATTGCTATGATAAGAATGATAATTTAAGTATCTATTAGAGTTAGTCGGTTTGATATACCAATCAGTAATTAGAGTGTTACTAGCAAGTTTAATAATTTTAGTGTCCAAAAAAGGAATAGTGTTGTTTGTTTCCATTTCTATTGTAAATTGTAAATATTGATTATAATTATTGAAGATATCTAAAGTTTCTTTAATTTTATTGAAAGGTATACAACATATAATATCATCTACATATTTTTTTAGAAAAATAACGTTATATGAAAGTCTTGAAATACAGTAATCTAATAAATCATCCATAACATACTGCGCAATAATAGGAGAAATTCGGTTACCCATAGGTGTACCAAAAATTTGTTTGTAATATTGATTGTTAAAAGAAAAATGGTTAGAGTTAAAAATAAAATTCAAAATATCAATAAATTTTTCTTTGTTGATTGTACAATTATCTTCAATATTGTCCCAATGTTTGTTAATACTGTTAACAATTAAATTTATTGGAATGTTAGTGAAAAGAGATTTAACATCAAGACTAATAAGAACATGATAATTAGGGATTTGTTTGTTATTAATAAATTCTGCAAATTCAAAAGAATCTTTAATATAGTAATCATTAGATTTATTGTAAGAACGTGTTAACATATCACATATTAAGTCGGTGATTTTATTATTAGGTGATTTAATGCAGGAAATTATAGGTCTAAGAGATAAATTAGGTTTATGTATTTTGGGTAAACCGTAAAATTTTGGGCAGGTAGAGTTATAAGTCATAAGTTTTTTAGCAAAATTAGAATCAATCATGTTATCTCTAACTAAATTTTTAATCAGTTGATTTGCACAATTTTGTGTTGATAAAGTTGGATCCCTGTTAACTTTCTTATGAAAATTTTCATCAGATAATAAAACATTAGCCAATGTCATATACTGTTCTTTAGAAATAATTACAGTTACATTACCTTTATCAGACCTAGTTATGAAAATATTTGGATTGGTCCTTCAAAAATTTTTTAGTTTTATAAAAAAGTTTATTCATGAATTGATTACTATGCTTATTATGATGTAAAAAATTAGTAATCGTATTAGTAAGTTTAGCTCTAAAAATGTTTTTTTTATGAGTATCAAAACCATGTAACATATTTTCAATATCTGCAAGTAGATGTGGAACAGAAATATCTTTTATATAAGGAGGTACACAAAATTTGAAACCTAACGCAAGAAAATTTTTAATATCTTCAGGAAAAACAATATCAGTTAGATTTTTAATCCAAGAATTTTTAACTTTGATTTTATTATTAAATTCATCTTTTAGAAAGTTAATTTTTTGAATATTGGTACGTTGATTTTCTGAAAAAGTCTGTTATATCTATGAGTTTCTCTATTATTTAATTCTAACCAAACGTTATTTGTCAAAATGGAAGGTATTTCTGTTGTTAGGTTAATAATAGACTTGTCAATGTCAGACAGATTGTTATGTGTGAATTTAATTCCCATATTAAGAATTTTATGCATAATATTATTTTTAAAATTATTAATTTCATTGTAACCCTTACCATTTACAGGATTAAAAAGGTTAAAAACATTCTTCATTCCATTAATAATGTGGTTAGGAAAAAGTCCAAGTCTTCTACATTCTAACAGGAAAATCTTGCGATTTGATGTAGCTGCTTTTTGTTTAAGGAGTTTGCTGTAATTCTTCAGTTTTAGAACAGTTTCACGGCCATGAATAGCTTCAATTTCTTGGAAAAATGCCATAAGACAGTAGATATAATATTCCAAAACCAGAGTTAAAAAAGAAGGTAAATGAATGTTTGGTAATGTAATCCAAATGAAAGACGTAGTGTATGAATTTTCTTGAAATTCTTGATGGATTGTTTAAAAACTCAATTTCTTCAATAAATAGCTAGTTTTACAGCTGTGTAGTTTTACTTAGTAGATAAAATAACGAGTTTTGCAGCCAGAAAGGTATATATTAACTTCTTTTTATAATACCAAGCTTTCGGTCTACTTCGTGACCTTCATCAGGGCTAGAAATTTTTTTAAATTATTAGAAAATATTGAGAAAAGGTTGAAATTTTACTCATAATTACGTTGAAGTTTTTTACCAATATTAAAACCAGATAGATTTTAGGTTACAAGGACCAGAAAAAGGTTTTTACATAATTTCGTGTGAAAATTTATACCGTCACATTTGTTTGTAATTGTTTTTTTTTGTTAATAAGGTAATTTAGTTTCAAAAAAACAAAAGATAAATTTATAATAAGAAAAAATGTTTTTTAGGTTATCATCAAAAAGTGTCAGAAAACTTGGTGTGAAATAACCTTAGTTGATATAAGGTTATGTTACAACATTCTGGAAATCCAAATTTTTATATAATTATTATAAGATGTAAGAGTTACAATGAAATATTAATAGATGTATTGTTATTAGAATTATTTAAAGATAAAATAAAACAGTATATGAAACTTAAATCTTTGATGTCTGTTTTTTTATTAATTGACTTGTTATCATTATTAATTTCAACCATTTCAAGAAATAACCTTTTATTAAGATTTTTTCCCTATGTAATATTGAAACATTGTCAAATTTAAAATGATGAGCTGTTATAAAAGCATGTTCACTTAAAGCAGTAGTAGTTTTTTGTAATTTGACATCACTTTTATGTCCTGAAATTCTACTTTTTAAATTTTGTGATGTTTGACCAATATATGAATTATTACAGTTGTTACAAGGTATTGAATAAACAACATTAGATTGGTTGATTATAGGTGTCTTATCTTTTAATTTTGTGTATAAACTTCCAATCGATTTAACATTTTTTAGAGCTATTTTAACATTTTCATTTTTAAAAATTTTAGTTATTTTAGGGGTAAGTTCTTTAATATAAAGTAATGACCTATAAAAGAAATGATGATATATTTTATTCTTATATTTAGAGGTTATATTCTATAATTTTTTATATTCTTTTAGCTTCAAATGTTCAATTAGAACAGCACGAATCTCCTGAAATCATGGATGAGGAATCTGCCGATTTAGCTTCAAATGTTCAATTAGGACAGCCCGAATCTACTGAAATCATGGATGAGGAATCTGCCGATGAAAGTAGTAGTACCGAAAAAAATAATGGTATCTACATTATATATTCTGAAAATGGTATATTAGTAGTTTTTTTTCTAGATACTACAACAAGACGTCGTCCACGACCTAAAGCTATAATAAATCAAATCAATTCTGACATGATTTCTGCATCAGGTCTTACTTGGAAACCTGAACCTATTCCTCGACGAAGGCAAATTGCTGCCAATGTAATGAAAGAAGCTCCAGGTCTAAAAAAAGGGATAAATCCTAAAACGCCACTTGAAGCGTTCCGACTCTTTTTTAATGATGACATTATTGATTTTATTTTGCAATATACGAACCAGAAACTCGCCCTTGTAAAAGAAAGTACTCCACAATCTTCTTTCATACAAAAATCAAGACGTTTTGAAAGAGACGAAATATTAGGATACATAGGTTTCTTGGTAACAGCAGGTGCTTACAAGCAAAATAAAGATCCACTTATCGACTTATTCAATGAAGAGAATTTGCCAATTTATAGGGCTACGTTTTCACACTACCGTTTACAACTACTCCAAAAATGTATAAGGTTTGATGATCAAACTACTCGTAGTATTCGTAAAGAATATGACAACTTTGCTGCTGCAAGAGATATATGGGAGCGTGTCACAGGCAAATTTCCAAACTTTTTGACTCCTTCAGAGTCAGTTGTAACAGATGAGGAGCTTATAACATTCCATGGCAGATGCAAATTTCGTTTATATATTCCTACAAAGCCTGGTAAATATGGAATTGAAGCTAATGTGCTCTGTGACTCAGAAAACTACTACTGTTTTGCCGCAGAACCATATGCAGGAAAAGTAACGGACCAGCCCAAAGATTACAACAGTGGCCCGGAAGTTGTAAAACGTCTTGTAGCTTTAGCAAAATTACAGAACAGTGGTCGCAACATAACAATGGACAGAAAATTTACGGCACTCCCAACTGCAAATGCTTTGTTAGAACAAAATCTTACTGTCGTGGGAACAATAATAAGTAACAGAAAAGATGTTCCGCCAGAACTAAGACCGCAATCTTTGAAGGATGCAACCCTTGGCACTATTCGCTTCGCTTTTCGAGACTGTGAAACACTCGTGAGTTATGTGCCAAAAAGGAAGAAGGTCGTCACTGTTCTTTCAACACAACATCATAATATGCAAGTGCAAAATGACAAGCCCGAAATTATTTTGTACTATAACTCCACAAAAGCGGGCGTCGATACACTTGATAAATGTGTAAGAGCATATAGTTGTCGGCGAGGCACAAGAAGATGGCCGATGGCGGTTTTTTTTCAATCTGATCGATATAGTTGCCTATAACTCCTATATTCTTTTCATAAAAGCTAACGAGAACTGGGCAAGAGAAAATCCAAAACAAAAATCTGGGAGAAAAGTTTTTCTAAAATGCTTAGGCAAGGAGTTGTGTCAAATTAACATGGGAAATCGCTCAAAGTATAAGGGACTTCAAAATAAATATATAGCTGCTTTGAAAATTTTTGGGTTCGAATGTCAAAAGAACCAGCCCACAACAAGAGGTATTATTCGTCAAGAGGCCATCGGGCCAGCCACTCGGTCCGCTGTGCAGAAGATTCCCAACAAAGGGAGATGTTTTATTTGTCCAAGGTCATCTGATAGAAAATATATGAAGTCATGTTCAAATTGTGAAAAGTATATGCGAACAAATTAACACAATTAGAAATTGTACAAACTGTAATGTTTAGATTTTTGTCAAACTTATTACAATTAAAATTTTGTTTCATTAAACTTTTTATTAAAAATGATATAATTCTTTTATTACAATTAGTTTTAACTAAAATGATATCTTTACCTTTTTGTTTTCATTACGCACCGGCCTACCCGAGATCAAGAAAAGTTGGGGTCACTCGCTAACCCCCCTGTTCCAAATTCAAGAAAACCTGGGGTTAGTTGCTGACCCCCCTGTTCCATATTCTCCGGGTACACACTTAAGGTCCCAGTGCGACTGTTAAAGCAGTTTTTGGGAATACCTGGAGTATATCAGAAAATTTTAGATCATCACAATGAAAGTTACATTTCGAAAAATAATAATTCGGAAAGTATAGTTTTATCAAATATATTAACGGTAGTCTTTGGGAAGAACTTTTACCTAGTACTACAAGCAGGACATTTATTCCGTTAGTAATGTGTTTCGATGATTTCGAAACTTCAAATTCGTTAGAAAGCCACGTCGGAATTTATAAAGTTGGTGCTGTATATTGCACTATTGCATCTATTCCTCCAGAATATATTAGCAGATTAGAAAATATTTTCCTTACTTTATTGTTTCACAGTTTAGAGAGAAGTCAATTTGGTAACCATGCCGTTTTCAATTGTTTGCTAGAAGATCTTAAGATGCTGGAGTCGGATGGTATTGTTATTGACATTAGCGGAGAAAAAATACGCTTGTATTTTACTGTGATATTGTTTGTGGGTGATAATTTAGGGTTAAATTCAATATTTTGTTTCGTTGAAAGTTTTTCTGAACACCATTTTTGTCACTTTTGTATTTCTAAAAAATCTATCACACAGAAACAAACACAACTTGGTGGCTCTGATAATCGTATTTACGAAAGTCACCTTAAAAATAAAGAATTTGGAATCAAAGAGAGGTGCGTCTGGAATGAACTAGGAAATTTCCATATTTACCACAATTATTCCGTTGATATTATGCACGATCTCTATGATAGGTATTCATAGATATGATATTTCACTTATAGTAAAATATTTCATTGAAAAAACGTGTTTTCTCTTAATATTTTAAATTCGAGAGTTCGATTTTTTTTTATTTTCAAAATTCTGAAAAAAATATACTCCACCTATCAAACAAGATAATCTTGACAAAGGAATAATTATGTACTCAGCAGCAGAAATGCGGTGCTTCGTTGATAATTTTAGATTTTTTGTAGGAGCTCTCATCTCCGAAAGTAATCCTGTTTGGACGCTATACTAATTTATTAGAAATTACGGATATATTGTCTTCTTCTGAATTACGATTAATTGATGTTGAACGCTTAACGACTTTAATCCCTAAATATCTTAACTTATTGGAATTATTTTCCTTCTACCAATCTAAAGCCAAAACATCACTTTCTATTACACTATCCTGCTGCAGAGAGACCATCGTCCGAGACCTGTACGGGGTGTAACAACCCCTAACTGCCTGTTTAGCCTCCGGCGGTCGTTTTGGGAACCAGAGGAGTGGGGACGATCACCTGAGCCCTCGCCGCGGCCTCGACCAATGGGCGGCCGGCGCACTCACCAGGAGAGGGCGCCATTGCGGCCAATAAATAGGCTACCGCCGCCGAGGAGGCGCTCTCTGCTTTCCGACTTATTTCCGGGTGAATATTGCTAGGTAGAAACTGTCCCTAACCGTGTTGGTGGCGCGAGTATCATCCCAAGCCCCCCCCCCCGACCAAGGTTAACTAGAACTAGGCTTGCAACCACGTTGGTGGCGCGAGTATCATCCCAAACCAATACCGGAAATTATTTAGTCCTGAAATAAAGTTTGCACCAAGCCTAGCCGAATAGTATAGCCTGGACTGGGCGTGTAAGGTTTTTCCCGTGTTCTAATAAGTTTGTCGAGTTTGCTAGTTGTTATTCCGAATAGTTTTGAACTTGCTTACCGCCTGTAGACGTAACCGCGTCAATAAGAGATAGAACTTCCGTGATAGAAACTTATTTTGCTCGTTTCTTCTTTCCAGATATGTGGATCTCTCTGGGCCGGCCGTGGAAATAATTAATTACTGTTATTGGAATATATTGTACTTAATAAACCGTGTGAAATTTGTCAAAACCCTCTTATTTGTACCCTACGCTCGACACACTACAGACCTCTGGAATCAAATTTTTCTCTGACGAAAGTTATCCTGGGCACAGCGGAGTATACCGCTCTGAAAAACTGGCGCCTGAACATTCTGTGCAACCGCGCCGCCGGAGGTCCGATTTTCCCTTTCGTAAATAGAAAAGAGGCTATGAGGAAGTCCACCGAAAAATATTAAAAAGGGAAATTCTGATAGGCACAACAAAATAACCCTATAATAAAAGTATGATTTTTTTTCCTTTTTAAACAGTACGAAAAAATATGTTTGCGAGCAAAATGTTGGTACTATTTAGTATATACACACTCCTGAAACCGCATGAAGATAAAACGTATTAGAAAATTGGGATTTTCTACTTTTCTTTCTTTTACGCAAACACTTGGATAAGGAACTGTTAACTAGGTTTGAAGTAGAAGTTGTCATCAAAATTCTCACTTTTGAAGAACTTAAAAATCTATAGAGAC